>CM035149.1:57574508-58774508 GCA_020205605.1 Panax ginseng | reverse complement strand
TTCCAAAAAATTAGTTCAAGGTGACGCCCCCGAGTTGGTTAGACAATTTTGACGCGACTACTTTGAATGGTCATAACTAACTTTGTTCAAGTCGAATTAGTCCGCTCTAGTCTCTCATGGAAAGCTTATTCAAAGGTACTATAACATACCAAAAGCCCAGAATTTTCTAAACAATCTAGCTAACCCGAATTTTCATTTTTGGATCAAGAATTCACTAGTTTTTTTTGACTTCTCGTTTTGGCATCCAAAACTCACCTCGACTCGCTCCAACCCAACTTTCTTTACAAATAAGTCTTATTTAACATAATCAGACTCTGCCTAAGGTCTCTACTCCATATCTCTAATTACAATCATTAGAACTCATTTACATAATCAATTCCAAGCCAAAATAAACATAGTAAACTAACTAGTTTACTAACAAAACTAACTAAACTTCCAAAATTCAAACTTTAACTAACAAACTAAATACAATACTTAAAATAATAACATTACCAAAAATTAAATAAGAAATATACCCAAAATACGAATTCCACAAACCTAATACGACTTCACCAAGATTTAACTAAGGAGATCTTTATAAAAGTCCTCCCACAACAAAGTCTTTCTCAAAAATTGGAGGCCTTTTTATTGGTGAATGAAACAAAGGGCCAAGCCCTTCTATTTATAGGTTTAGAAAAGGGGTGAAGTTCTCAATTTAGTCGATGTGGGACTTGGTTTATACTAATTTTAATTGGTTTATAATAATTTTTCATATTTTTAACATGCTAAGTGTATTCTTTCATCACGAATTTGTTTTTTAACCAATTTGATCCGTTCAAGTTGCGTTGTTTTCATTTTATAGAGGAGAACAACAATCATCCATCAATTTAAAGTTTCAATCATGAATTCATCATCAATTTTATTCTCAAAGTACACCAAAACATACATTACCATCAAAACCCAAATTCCTCTTCTTTAGCATAAATACATGAATTTGATTTCTGAAAAATCATTTTTAGATGACCATTATGAAATTATAAAATCTAATAACATATATAACATCATAACCCACAAATTCATTAACCAAAACCCCAATTTTAAAAGAAACTCAAGAACACATAAACTAGAAATATAAACTAGATTATGTACCTTTAATTCCTTAAGAAATAAAATTAACCTTATCAGTAAAATTATAATTTCTATTCAACCATTATAATCATAACATTATTTAACAAATTCTCACTCCTCTAATTTAATTATTTAATTAAATTAGAATATCACCATTATACTCGCGTAATAAAATACGTATAAATCTCATCTATTTTATCACACTTAAATAAACTATCCCATAACAATTTTCATCAAATATTTATTTAATACCATAAATATTCATTTTATTCCATAAAGTTTCCAACTAAAATATTTAATGTACTTAATAAATATTTTACTCGCATTATACTAACATTTACATTTTCATGCAATATATTACCTTCTCACTTTATTAAATCAATTATACTTGTATTAATTCACTATTTTAATTAAGTGAATTATTCACACTATTTATGAAACTTAACTCATAATAATTTCCATTGCCCATAAGGTATAACAATTAAAATTATATTATCTCATAACATAATTTCAACTTAATTCAATTAACTAATATTATTTAATTTCTTTAATAGTTTAATTAACTATTAAATCTCACATTCTCCAACATATGAATATATAATTCTCTTCACACCAAATCACATAATTCAAAATATATACACCTCATAATAAGAATTTTAATTATTAAATTTTATTTTAATAACTTATGAAAATTCTATTACATTCACCCATTCTTCTAAGAATTTCGTCCTCAAAATTTTATTTATTAATCTTCATTCAATCAATCCATCAAAATAGATTTTACATTAATACTTTATTCATTCATTGGGTTCTATAACCACTTCTTTCCACAAAGATCTTTCTACAAATATTAAACTTTTCTATTAAAAGTTTTACATTATTTTTTTTTGATAACTCATATTCTTCTCATTTGAAAATTTCTTTTCTTACTTATTCAATATATTCATCATTCAGTGTCGCATTCTACGACTTACTTCTTTCTAAAGAATATCTTACCATATTCACTTAAGAATAACATGAATCCTCCACAATTGCTCAATAATTGGGAACCAGTATGAATAACTCAGGATTTTAAAAGATTATCCAATCATGCCGAGGGGTCATAAGACCATTAACTCATCTCTAGGTTTAATAGTGCTTCACCCCTGGTTCTTCACACTTTAAACCCTTTTTAAGCCCTGTAATGTTTATCAATCACAAAGATCGAAAACACCTCTCGCAAGTACTCTAGGTGATCAAATTTATCGTATTGTACTACGTCGTGCACAACGTAATTACATCTTAACATCGTAATATCGACTATATGTGCTTGGTTCAGTTTCGAACCATTGTCTCGATAACATATCCCCTTTATAGGGTTGTTCACCTCGAACTTTTTAATATTTGAATTCGCACCAAAACAATTTGGTTTGGTATAGTTTGATAAAGAACGTTTGAATTTCATGAACATCTTTCAATATTCGTCTAGCTGAATCAAATAGCATAGACTTCTACAACAACTCGATTATCAATCAAAACATACATATAAATATATATATATATATATATATATATATTCTCATATTTTAAAGAAATCTCAAAAATCCTTTTATGACGTTGTACCACACTATATACATCTCACCATATAGTGAGTTATCATACGATCATATGATCACATCCAACACCAACACTCCATTGCATTGATGACTCCATCATTTATCATATCACCCGATACATGTAATTAAAATATATTTTGAAAATTTAAAATCATATATTTTTTTTATCTAGCCGAAACAAACAGCATAGATACGCGAATAATAACACTGTTTTAAAAATTATTTGGTTCACTAGTTTGATCCAACATTTTTCAAAAATTAAAAGTACAACCATCAGCACGAAGTCAATAAATTTCAAAAATTCAGCAAAGGTAGAAGATTTGGAATATCTAATTTTCTCCATTAATTTCAATCTTTACTTCATTACCTCATTACTGACTAATTCTTTTAATTTCTAACACCACTAATGCTCTTATACTAAATATTCTTGTATTTCAACTTACAATCTTCCTATACTCCCAGTATAGTTCATCAAACTTACCGCACATTGGAAGTTCAGGAACTTGCCACAATAATATGAGTTTATGAACTTATCCTAGTCATAGCATAGGCGTCCATTCGCTGAGGGGTTCAAAACATACCATATTATTATGAGTTACGAACTTACCATATGTATTAGTTTTAAGAACCGCACCTAATCCTAATAATATCTGACTAATCTTAATAGTTTCTAACTATTAAATATACACACGAGAAAAGAATCACCTTTTCACCACATATACATTGATAGTGCGACACTAACATTCCAATGATTATCAATGTGATAAACTGAGTGCAAGCACAAAACCCTTGCCCATACAAAGGTTTGTACAACTCAGCCATCACATGAGTCCTCAATTGAAATTCCAACTAACTCTATCTTGCGTATAACTTGCTCTTTGCTCGATATGAATTTTTCATACCTCATCATTTATAACTCGTCGTGAGTTTATCACATACTATTTCATAGTACATTATCTTCATAGCATCAAGCTATAATTATTCAAACATTATAGACCATCTTTCTTTTATAACTTAAACAGATCATGTCGTGATCTTATTCTATAATCATCTCCCTTAAAATTCTTTTCTTTACTCGTGATCGTTTTGTTTTACGATCCTCTTTCTTTCCTTTTTCATCATTTACGATTTCATTTATGCTTTTAATCTTACAGATTTTGTCTATTCATCATTATTCGTTATCTTGGCTATTGAAGTTAGGTAACTCCCATTTCTTATCTTTATATCTCTTCAGGATTCTTCTTTGAATTTTCTTGTTTATATTACAATTCTTCCTTTAAGAATTTCTAACTTTATTTACATTGCTCAACATTTCATTCGGGTTCCACATTTTCATCATATGTATCCATTTTCTACACTTGGTACACATTGAGTCTCTAATAGTTTTAATATAGTACGCTGAGTGGTTTCCCACAAACAACCAACAAACTAGGTTTTGAGTTGCTAGTTCGTATATACCTTCGCTCTATGAAGGAATCGTTTAGCCCAGATATCATACATCAACTATTAAAGAGTACGATTGTACCATACTTAAATATAACTCTTTATTCTTAATTTCTTTATCATTCTCTTCTTATAATTGTCTATTTAATATCATCTTACATCCTTATTATTGGAGTTGGGTAACCCCTCATTCATATTCTTTATAACTCTATGAGATTCTTCTTTGAACCCTCTCACGCATGTTTTAATCCCTTCTTTATAAATTTCTTAAATTACTTCTTATTGTTCAAACTCTATCTGAGCTTATTCTTTATCATCTTCTCCTTTATTCTCTAAGGTTATAGCCTAGGGTACTCGTACCTAAGATTTATAACCTACAGCTTTGATACCAACTGAAACGACCCCAAAAATTCAGACAATAATATTCTTTTTCTCGATCGTTAACAATACGACTTTAATCTATCTTTACATCATTATTCGATATTAAAATCACTAAAAATGCGGAATATTTAAAACTTTTATACATTTCCTTCTGTATTGCCCTAAATCGCAACCTTTATATTACATCTCTTCGATTCAAATTTATATCATGAATCATTACAACAAAATGACTATGCAAAGTCTTACATCATAAATAGATATCCATATACACTGGATACCAACTTACAATTCAACAACATGTTACATTCAAAATATTACATACATTTCTCATAAAATATAAGTAATCTTCGTGAATATGAATCTCTATAATTCATTTAGCACATATCCTTACCTTGAAATCTTGACCTGCAAAAATTATTATTTGCAAGAGTGAGCTCAACAACTCAGCAAGTTCTAACAGTTTTCATGCATCACATAACACACAATATGCTCAACATACATATCCTAATAATTAAAGTAACATGGCATACATGCTTTAATTCACATAGCAAATATAAAGATTGAGTTCCTTACTCAATCATCATTATTTAACCAAAACAATGTAGTCATAAATTGACTTTAACATTTCATGATTATAACATGTATAACATATCATGCTCGCTTACAACACATATATCATATCATGCAATTTAAAACAGTTCATCAGTCCACGTAGAAAATAGGAACTGAAAGACTTGCCTTGATCGTTGTTTACCAATAACAGTTTAACAACTTACAGTTATCTGCACTTCACGTGCCCTACACAATTATATAATCATACACATCAACTATTAGTCACATAGCAACGCATAGTAGTTGTAATGTAAACTTTACTCTATATCTCATAAGTACGATAACATTCAACTTTGGATATGCTATAAACATCATATTAACCTATTTTTAAAAGTTATTGGACACCCATTTCGGATAAGATAGACAGTCCAAAACAATGTTCAAAAAGGGGCGTTCAAAACTATTTTTCATTCTTTCCCAACTTTACCCTCTCTCGCTAAAAAAGTCATATCTTTTCCGTTTTCAAACATTTGTGAGCGATTCTTGAGCCCACGCGAATCTAACTTCTGGGACTACAACTTTTATTCTTTGACCTTTTCCAAATTCTAAACAAAAAATTCCGTAAAATTAGTTCAAGGTGACCGCCTTGAGTTGGTTAGATGCTTTTTTACGTGACTACTTTGAATGGTCATAACTCTTTGCTCCGAAGTCAGAATTAGTCTGTTCCAGAGTCTATGGAAAGCTTATTCAGTTTACTATAACATACCAAAAGCTCAAAATTTTCTAAACAATCTAGCAAACCCCAAATTTTCATTTTTGGATCAATAGTCCACTAGTTTTTTGGACTTCTCGTTTTGACATCCAAAACTTGCCTCGACTCGTTCCAACCCAACTTTCTTTACAAATAAGTCCATATCTCTAATTACAATCATTAGAACTCATTTACATAATCAATTTCAAGTCAAAATAAACATAGTAAACTAAATAGTTTACTAACAAAACTTACTAAACTTCCAAAATTCGAACTTTAACTAACAAACTAAATACAATATTTAAAATAATAACATTACCAAAAATTAAATAAGAAACATACCCAAAAATACGAATTCCACAAACTGAATACGTACTCAACCAAGATTTAACTAAGGAGATCTTTATAAAAAGTCCTCCCACAACAAAGCCTTTCTCAAAATTGGAGGCCTTATTGTTGGTGAATGAAACAAAGGGACAAGCCCTTCTATTTATAAGTTTAGAAAAGGGGTGAAGTTCTCAATTTAGTCGATGTGGGACTAGGTTTATACTAATTGGTTTATACTAATTTTTCATATTTTTAATATGCTAAGTGTATTCATTCATCACGAATTTATTTCTTAACCAATTCGATCCGTTCAAGTTGCGTTGTTTTCATTTTATAGAGGAGAACAACAATCATCCATTAATTTAAAGTTTTAATCATGAATTCATCATCAATTTTAGTCTCAAAGTACACCAAAACATACACTACCATCAAAACCCAAATTCCTCTTTTTTAGCATAAATACATGAATTTAATTTCTGAAAAATCATTTTTAGATGACCATTATGAAATTATAAAATCTAATAGCATATATAACATCATAACCCACAAATTCATTAACTAAAACCCCAATTTTAAAAGAAACTCAAGAACACATAAATTAGAAATATAAACTAGATTATGTACCTTTAATTCTTTAAGAAATAAAATTAAACTGATCAGTAAATTATAATTTCTATTCAACCATTATAATCATAACATTATTTAACAAATTCTCACTCCTCTAATTTAATTATTTAATTAAATTAAAATATCACCATTATACTCGCGTAATAAAATACGTATAAATCTCATCTATTTTATCACACTTAAATAAATTATCCCATAACAATTTTCATGAAATATTTCTTTAATACCATAAATATTCATTTTATTTCATAAAGTTTCCAACTAAAATATTTAATGTACTTAATAAATATTTTACTCGCATTATACTAACATTTACATTTTCATGCAATATATTACCTTCTCACTTTATTAAATCAATTATACTTGTATTAATTCACTATTTTAATTAAGTGAATTATTCACACTATTTATGAAACTTAACTCATAATAATTTCCATTGCCCATAAGTCATAACAATCAAAATTATATTATCTCATAACATAATTTCAACTTGATTCAATTAACTAATATTATTTAATTTCTTTAATAGTTCAATTAACTATTAAATCTCACATTCTCCAACATATGAGTATATAATTCTCTTCACACCAAATCACATAATTCAAAATATATACGCCTCATAATAAGAATTTTAATTATTAAATTCTTATTTTAATAACTTATGAAAATTCAGGTTGTCACATCTTTCCCTCCTTATAAGGATTCCGTCCTCAGAATCAAAGAAACCTCCCTTACTCGGTTTTCACCAAATCTCTTTTCAAAATTTATCGTTGAATATCTTCAACACATTTCCTTAATATAAGTTTTATATTTCCTACTACATTCATTACTTCAACAAATTATAGGTTTTATTTCATAACTTTCACTTGAACTTAATTATATTTTGAGTATTATATATTCTTTAACTCATTCATTTCCTTCTCTAAGGATCGTTATCATAAACACTCGGGATATTACAACCCTAGAAGAATAGTGGAATGTTGGTAAAATCATTATGGACAGCACTATGTCCAACAAGGTACAATTTTTCCTTTCAGATACTTCAATTAATTATTGCGTATTAGGAGGCGTCCATTATGAGAAAACCATTTGAGATGATCTGAAAACTTATTACACGAGTATTTATTCCTTGATCTAATCAAAGAATCTTAATACTTTTCAAATTAGTTTCATTTCTGAATTCTTTGAACCTTTCAAATAATTCACACTTTTGTTTTAGCAAATACACACATTCAACTCTTTGAATGATCATCTCCTTTTCTTATACTAATTTGTTCAATATGAAAAATTATTTTTCACGTAAGTCAAGTATACTAAATCCATTAAGTAGCATTCCAGTTCTATACAAAATATTATTATTATAAATAGAACAACAATTGTTCTTAAATATAATACCAAAGATTTCATTGTCCAACAACAAAATGGAAATGTTGTTTCTAACGAGAACTGGAATACAATATTAACTTATTGACTTAATAGACTTGCCCGTAAGCAATACTAAACAATAAGTTCCTATGGCTAATGCAGCAACCTTTGCTTCATTTTCCATACATAGGATTATTTAGCTTTATTTAGCTTTCTACTTCTGCTTGGTCCTTTCATAAATCTATATTTATGATAACCAAAGTCGGTATCCAATACCCAAGTAGAACCTTGACTTAAAGAAAAATTTATTTTAAATCATGAACAAAATTATATTTGTAACCAAAACTTCACTAAGCTTCTTCTGGTTAGCCTCTGTAAGATGCTTCTCATAGTTTCTTTTCCAATGTCCAGGCTTATTGCAGTGGAAGCAAACTCCTTTGCTATCTGTATCTATTTTGTTCTTATTATCCTTTGTTTTTGCCTTTCTATTTACCTTTTAGAATCGTTCTTCTTTTCAGAAGATCTTTTGGCCCCTACTAGTAAGACTTGGTCTTTCTTGGTTGGAAAGTGACTCTCAACATTTTTTCAACATGTTAAGCAAGTCAGTGAGGCTGGTATCTAGCTTGTTTATATGAAAAATTCACAACAATTGTGAGAACTGCGAAATCAAATCTTTACTCAACTCTCCATCCATGACAAAACCTGTTGTCCTAATTGTTTAATCAAATTGATCATGTTAAGGACTTTTGTCTGTACTGTAGTGTCATCGGTCATTCTAGATCGGAAGAACTCCTTAGATATCTGATATTTATTAGTCCTACTTTTCTCACCATCAACTACTTGATGTGCAGGAATATAATAGGAGTATCCACAGTTTCATTCTGATGCTGAAGCTTGTTACTCATGGATACGAGCATGATGTATTGAGCTAACTGTACATCATCTTGACACTTTCTAAAAATTGCAATCTCTTCCTCAGAGGCATTGTCTGCAACAATTGCAGGGATAGGCGTATTAAGGACATAAGATAGCTTTTCAGCCGTGAGAACTATTCTCAAATTTCCTTAACCAATCCGTTTAATTCGGTCCGATTAATTTAGCATCTAATATACTACGCAGTGATAGTAATTTTAGACATTGTAAAATTCTATAAATGAATTTATAGTTAAAAACATTTTAGCATACATTCTTTTATTAATTACCAAAATAATATAGGTCTTATTTTAAATTGGTATCTCCCACTATTTTCATCAAACTATAGTACCCTCAATTTTATAGTTCGGCAAAATCTAATTAAAGATTTTCTAATGAGAATAAGGATCCCATTTCAAATGTATATAGCCTTGTGGTGACATAACAAACTATATTTAAATAAATAGGTAGACAACTCTTGTCAATTACATCAAATAATGCAACTCCCTGTATTTTGCCTCTTAAATCATAATGGTTAAGTGTGTGCACATCCGAACTAAAATGATTTAAGTTAAGTCAGTCCCAGCATTTCCATAAAAGTGAAGAGAAAACTACATGTTTCCTTGTGTGTACAATAACAAAGCAATAATGTTCAATTCCTTATAAACATCATATGTAATAAAATAACATCTTAAATATTTAATACTTGTCTTGTGTGTGCACAACAAACTCATATTAAATATTCAATACTCTATTGTTTCTATCATGCTAGAAGGCGATGTTCGATATTCCAAATATCTTTGAACGTTATAACTTAATATAAAATATTTGAGGGGTTTGTTATTAATTTGTCTCATCTTGTTTAATACAGCGTACACATATATATATATATATATATATATATATATATAAAATACATGCCGTCGTATTAATTAACATATGAAGCATGTTTGCATAATATATATATATATATATATATATATATATATATATATATAGTATAAGCATGCATATATAGAATACTATATTCTACCCGGATTGATTATGGACTTTATTCTAGTTTGATTCACTAAAGCCACCAAGTGAACCAAAAGGTCAAACCTAGGGTGCAAGAATTAAATTTAAATATAACTGTTACATTTAAATCTCAGGCTCCATTACAAATGGGTCTTCAAGTGCTCCTTGCTCCTTGATCTCCGATTCTTCAAAATTAATTCTAACTATTCCTATTACAAAACTATTTAAAATAAATATAAATCTTGATCAGTAGTCAAGGGAAAGAACACAAGAGGGAGTTAGAATTTACATTAAGAAAAAATTAGAGAAGACGAGGTACGCAGACCCCATTTAACAAAACACATACATTCTCGCATCCAACTAAAATAAAATTCAATCACAATGGTCAATATTCTATAATCAATTCCATTTATTATCATACACATCAACATATGCATCAATAAATAAATTCATCTCATGAATAATAAACATTCAATATATATACTGATATCATATAATGGGCAAATTTAGTTAGCATAAAATCTAATTTTGAATAAAAAAATAAACTCATTTATTTTAATCCAAATTTAAATCAAAATAAACCTCTTTTATTTTAATTTATCAAATTTTGAATAAAATAAACTATTTTATTTTAATTAAATTCTTTAATCAAAATAAACTCATTTATTTTAATTAATTATAGAATCCAATTCCTTGTCAAAATAAACTCCTTTATTTTGGATAACATAAAATCTTATTCTATATCTAAATAAACTCCTTTATTTAAGGAAACACGGATTCTTTCTTTTTTCTATTCACAAATAAACTCCTTTATTTTGAATAATATAAAATCTTATTTCATATCTAAATAAACTCTTTTATTTAAGGAAACATGGATTCTCTTTCCTATTCATAAATAAACTCCTTTATTATGAATAATATGAAATCTTATTCCATATCTAATAAACTTCTTTGTTTAAGAAAACATAGAATCCAATTCTATATGTTAATATAAAACGTTTTTGAATAAACTCTTTTATTCAAACAAACGTGGAATCCAATTCCAAGTTAATATAAAAATTTTGAATAAACTCTTTTATTCAAACAAACGTGGAATCCAATTCCAATTAAATAAACAACTTTATTTTAATTTAATTTCAAATTAAAATAAACTACTTTATTTTTAATTTAGAATTATTAAAAAAATATTTAATGTAATTTTAATTAAAATAAACATTTTATCTTAATAAAAATCAAAATAGAAAAAATATATTTTTGTTTTTGGAGAGTGGCGCTAATCTCCAAAATATATTTTTTCAGTTCGCGAATTATACAGTTTTTTCCCCAAAAACATGATTCTATACCAATAATTATGCCCAAAAAAATTGTTCTAAACACATATCAACATACGTATAGAATCTGAATAATTAATAATTCACATAAAGGTTTAGCTCTGATGTCACTGTTAGGTTTATAATATTTATGAACGCAATCAAATTGCACAAAGTAAGCGGAAACATGATAAAATAGAGTTTTAAAACTTTACAAAGCATATACCCGAATCATCCTTTATGCACAATTATTAATTAAACAAAAAGATAAATAACAAGAATTATACCCTTGAAGATTTGAGCTTCCTCGGGTACAAGTTCTGTGACGCCCCCAAAAAAAAGTTTTAAATCACCCATCTTGAGTCGCCAAATACATGGTACAAAATTCAAATACAACTTAATAATACAACTGTCGTATAAAATACGACAAAACATAATCTAAGAGTTTTAATACGTATATTGTCATCTAGACAGTATACAAACTCAATGGAGTCCTCATTATATTTATTGTCACACTATTTAATCAGAATAGTGAGGACTACTAATGCTATCATCTGGACCGTCACTCCTTTCCCCGACTCGTCCCAGCTATATTCTCATTTCCTAAAGAGAACAGTGAAAGAAAGGGTGAGCTCAACTAGTCCATTAAGAAATATTATGATTAAGATAATGCAGAATAAATTATCAATAGTCTTCAACAATGTTAAACTGATAAAATACAATAGACATCAAGTTTAACTGCAGCGGAATAAGCAATCTAATTAGAGTCAAGTAGAAAATAAAACCTACTATCTTCTATGATTTAAAAAATATTTCCATCAACTGTTATCGCTGAGACTCAGCTTAATAAATAAACCACATCTTCTAATCATCCCTGTACTACGGACCAAGGATATTCATTAAATCATCAATGGTCATGACTATACCGAAAAATCCCTAGTCATAATCATGCCAAGTCCATCTCTGCACGTAAGCCAAAGATATACAACTATAAAACCAACAACCAACAGTCCATATTTGCACGTAAGCCAAAGATATACAATTCAATAATCCATAGTCCATCTTTGCACGTAAGCCAAGATAACTTTTATTACCATATAAGCATGAGGATGATGACAATGATATAAACATTAATCAACTGAAAACAAGGATAAATATTAAAGACTTTAAATTTATCCAAATATTATCAACCACTCATAATCTAATATTATTAATATCATAACAATATTTTAATCACTTCTTAAACTTATAAACAATTTATTTCAATTGTTTATACTTTACCAAATAATGCATTTAGTTATTCAAAAATGCTATACTCATAAGATTTCATCACCAATGATCAAATCCCTTATCAAAAATCTTCATATACCTTATATAGGATTTCCAAGCCACAAAATCCTATTTTCCAACTTTGTTACTTCACATAACATATTTAACTCATATGTTCAGAATTAAACCATTTTTATGAAAAATACCAAATCAGTTCCAAAATATTTCTTTCCGAAATTTAGCGAATATAGTCCCATAATGAACATATATTTTTCTTAATTTTAAAATTCATTTACTATTTTTCAAAAATTAATTTCTAATTAATTCCTTAAGAAATTAGCTACCTCAAGGTTAACTCCAGAAATTCTCAAATCTTGGCAGGATCTTACACATGTTAACGTGAGCCTCCAGTTTAAATTTCATGGTCATCGGAGTTATAGAACTCCGGTTATAGCATTTTTCGTCAAAAAAACCTAAATATTGAAATGGTCATAACTTGCTCATTTTTAGTCGGAATGAGCTCATTTTTGGACAGGAGCTACCTTATACCATATACTTTCATGTCCCAACAGGCCAGAATTTTTCTCACAAATTAAGTGGCCGAAACAGCCCTTCTAAAAATTTGGACAGTAGCATTTTGGTAATTTCCAGCTTTTGACTCATTTACTAAAATCAGTCCACACGAAAATCTACAAGACCTTTTCCAGTGATTCCACTTTGAGATGCTACAAAACTCATAGATCTAACTCTAGAACTTGACTACACTCAAAAATTCAAAATATAATAGGAGATATGGTCAATTGAATTTCATGTTCTATTTTTTCCAAAATCTGATTTTTAACCCTTTGTGATTTCTAAGAAACTTTCATGTTTTCACATAATAACCAACATAACTCATCATAACACTTACTAATACTTCATATACCCATGATTTTCATCAGTCCAATGCTTTTATTATGACTCTCATCATAATCAACGTAACTGTGATCATTTTCACAATTTAATAAGGAATGAATATAAAGGATCATTCACCATGCATGTGGTAATCCACATGATGTGTTATTCCAATGAATAATAAGGAATGGAATAACAGAAGGATTCACCATACATGCGATAGAGACAGCACAGATAGGTTATTTCCAACAGAATAATAAATAATAGAATAATAGAAAAATTTCACCATGTATGTGGTACTTCGTATAAACAGGTTATTCCCACATAATAATAAGGAATGGAATAATAAAAGAATTTCACCATGTATGCAGTACTTCGCATAGACAGGTTATTCCAACATAATAAGGAATGGAATAATAGAAGAATTTTACCATGTATGCAGTACTTCGCATAGACAGGTTATTCCAACATAATAATAAAGAATGGAATAATAGAAGAATTTCACCATGTATGCAGTACTTCGCATAGACAGGTTATTCCAACATAATAATGAAGAATGGAATAACAACTCTTACGAGTATTGAAAGAAAGTAATTCTCTTCATGAATACGAAAGAATAATACCCCTTACCTTAGAAGAAACTGGATATTAGAATAGAAAGGTAGCAGACTTCTCTTCTTCTTTCTCTCTATAGATTTTTTCTCTATAGCTTCTCTCTACAATTTCTCTCTATAATTTCTATCTCTAGAGTTTCAGTGAATTCGTAAGAAATAATGAAGGAATGAGCTTCTATTTATAGGAGAATGGACTGAATAGTAACTAATTCATGAACGGTCCAGATTGATTTACTTTTAAACGGACGATCCATATTAAAACTTAAAGCAACGGTCCATACTGATTCACTATTAAAACTTTAAACCAACGGTCCATACTGATTCACTATTAAAACTTTAAACCAACGGTCCATACTAAAAACCAGCGGTCCATACTGATTCACTATTAAAACTTTAAACCAGCGGTCCATACTAATTCACTATTAAAACTTTAAACCAACGATCCATATTGATTTACTATTATAATTTTAACCAACGGTCTGAAAAATTAGCACATCTCCTCATGGAATAATATTGTACCCAAAAATGATTTGGACCGAAAAAAAATATATTTTGTTCGGTGAATAGTATCCGTGAATAAGAACTCATGAATAGTAACTCATGAATAGTAACTCGAAATAGTAACTTGTGAATAAGTAACTCGTGAATAGTAACTCGTGAATAAGTATCCTACAAACACGAAAAGTACCACGAATAATTCGATTGAACAATATAACCTCCAGACATAAATTATTATCGAAATAAATGTCGACCTCCACTAACACCAATAATCCCAACACAATGGAACTATCAAATTCATCTTTAATCAACACAAACTTATTCATCATTAATATTATAACTCATAATATTTAACAACCAGGTTGTTCCCAGGAAAGAGGGGGCTTTCCACTAAGTATTTTTCTCCTATCAAGCCGCAATTAGGTGACCAAACCTCTCCTCGATGTAACTTCTAGACATTATA
The DNA here is from genome assembly GCA_020205605.1 of Panax ginseng. NCBI lineage: Eukaryota > Viridiplantae > Streptophyta > Magnoliopsida > Apiales > Araliaceae > Panax > Panax ginseng. The sequence continues at coordinate 58,759,383 of CM035149.1, read as the reverse complement.
AATATTGCAATTTAATAATATGAACAACTTTGTCATCTCAATTATTGATTTAATAGTATATCATATAACACAGATGATACTGTGACAATAATCGAATCAATAATATGAGAGATATGATGCGTGAATTCATCAGAAGCAATAATTGAATATAACTCGAGTGACTTATCACGTAAGCATCAATAACCAAATACCGTAAGTGCTACTATGCAACCACGCGTATTATTGTACTTTTACTAATGAAAGCGGTTCAACAGTTTTAACGGTAAAACTTCCGTCGTTATTTTCATAAAAATATTTTTGTCGTTTTCTCAATCCGACAATAATTCCGTTGTGGGGTCCACCAATGATTGTGCCGTCGTACATTCCCTGTTAAAACGAATATTCCCCGACCAATCGAATATTATATAACAACTTGCGTACTTTGTAAAATTTATAAATATTACCCACAACTATAACGTTATCTCAAACCCACACCAAAATTTTGAAAAAAAATATTTCGAGAAAATTAAATCTTTATTCGTAAAATCTGGGGTCTCACAAGTTCACCTCCAAATCCTTTCGCGTTCAACTTGAATCCACCGGGTTTGGTTCCTTCCTTTGATCAACGTTAGCCACCCAAGTGTTTGGCCTCTAGAGGTGATCCACCAAGGAAAAAGAAAGATTCAAGAAGATGGGTATTTGGCAAAACGTATCCTAGTTTTTCTATCTCCCATAGAAAATGGTGTACTCTCCCAACTATTAAAATTACGTCTGTTGTAAAAAAGTCAACAACCCACACTCATAATAAGACTTCTCTTATTTATAGATGTAGGCAACCCTCCTTAACAATTAATGAATTAGGTTTTATTTTGATTAATTAAACAATTTTAATTAATTAGGCTCACAATCTTATTAGGAATAATTAATTAAACTCTTTTAATTAATTAGCCTCTTAATCTTATTAGGATATATGAGATTACTTTTATTAATTAATTCTCATACTCCTTTAAGAATTTAATAATAGTAATAGTAATAATAATAATAAGACTTCTCTTATTAATTTGTATTTAATATTTCCAAAATATTAAATAATAAATATTAAGCTATTTAATTTATTCTATCACCATAAATTAAATTAAATATACTTAACTTATTATTAAGATTATGCCATTAACTTCTTAAATAATTATTCTTCCTTTTATGGTGTGACCCTTTAGGTTCTCCATATTAAACCTAAGTTATGAATAAATCAATTAGAATAATTATAATCTTATTTAAATAAATAAATTAAACTATTAATTTATTTAAATAAATAATATTTATTCTACAATTAGGATAAGTCTCCCTAGCTATTAACAACTTTCCAGATAATATAGATTTCAACATTAATCATAAAAGAAACTTTGAGTAAATAGTTACCGTACAATTCAATCATTCCACCATACAATGTCTCAATTAAATATAAGACATGAAATTACTGTCAAGTCTTATTTTATTTAATTATATGCATTTCGATTCTCAAATGCATAACTCCTAATAATGCAAATTAGAAACTCCCTTCTAATTTTATTCTGCCTTGGCCAAGGACTTCTGGGTTATCATTTATCGAATCACATAAGATATTTCTCTTCTTTTACTAAAAGTGGTAGATTCTTTATTGATCATACATTATCTTCATGTACAACTTATTATACTCAAGCATACCCTTTAATATACCCTAAGGGTCTTAAGGAATAAGTCAAAGTATAACTCATCATACACAAGATACTATGATGATCTCAAGTCCAAGGATCACTTGTACTACTATCACTACAGGAATTTCTATTGACAGACAAGTAAAAATCTATTAGGTATTCCTTAGCGAGCCACGCTCAGTGAACTTATTCTCTAATAAGCACCTACATACTTGCTCTAGTGTCTCCACACAAATGATTATGAGATCAATCATCCTCATCCAATGAGCAAGCAACGTATGTACCAATCTATCCGGATTCACTAATCCCCAATTTAGTAATCCAACGATTGGGAACTATTTTAGTTTTAAGCTTTCTAAGAATTTAGATCTCATTAGAATGATCATCATCATTATTCTAAAAGCATTGCTTAAAACCATGAGTTTATCACATATTATAAAGCAACATCATATAGATAATTAAAAGCCTTTAATAAATTAATACTTTTTATTAATAAATGAATAAGATTTTTACAAAGTATATGTTTTATCATCAAACATGATTGGCTTGTGTGCATACTACTTTCACCATGTTCTTCAAAAAACGTGTGACTTTGGTAATGGGATCTTCGAGGGTAGCTCAGTTAAGAAGAAGAGTGAGATCGGTACCCTTAACTAATATCTATCGGGGATGCCACCCTTTGTTGCTGGAACGGTTATTGATGCAGGTGGATTCCCAAGTCGGAGGTTCATTTGACGTAGAATGGGTTCCTTGGATCGGCCGACACTGAACAAAGCGAAGAAAAAAAATCTAATCTAGGGGTAATATTGTATTCTCGGCAGAAGGCAATGAAGCAGATTAGATGGATGTACGTGTTCAGCATCAATTGTGCAAACCCGGTTCCAACGAATCCGAGAAAAGAAATGATGAATTCATGCAAAGGAAATCAAATACCATACTTAAGAGCCCAGAGGGGTATGGCAACCTATTCTCCTTTTGGTTGCCAATACATCCTTTCGGATAGGTTGGGTGCTCGGAAGTCGTATTCATTTAGAATCTGAAATTATTTTTGAAAGGCATCTATTTGGTGGCTCTGGATAGTAGATTGAGTATTTATATAGGTGAAAGCTTTTTCGGAGGAATATCATTTTCGGATTCTCATTTCGATGAGTTTGGCAGGAGCTAGCGGTCGTGCGGAAGAGCTTGACAGTGTTAAGATAAGTTGCTTTTTTATGGATTATTGGGGATGGTGTTGGTTGATGGTGGAATATTAATAAGAAGGAGATTGTTGGATGTTATGGTTGTGGTTGAGACGGAGGTGGAGTGGTGAAGATAAAGACGGATACGATGGGGTTGCTTTTTTTGGCGGTTATAATTGTTCCAGATCTAGTATAGACAGAGGATGAAAACTTGTTGGTGGCAGCCATTATCGTCTGGAAGTTGAAGGAGTTTTTTAAATTTTTACTGGAAAGATGAGATTGCAGTGAAGAACAGAGTTTGCAGAGGAAACTCGTAAGCTCTTAAAATCTGAGATGTGAAAATATGGCGGTTGTTTTGGGCGAAAGGTCTTTTTTGAAATAATTGACCCTCCATCTTCGCATGTTTCCCTGAATACGGCTCATTAAGGGTGATGTAGGGGCCCAACAATGAGTGTTGGTTATGTTATCGAGGTATCTAATTTCAGGTTTGGTGTATTAATATTTATTATGTAATTATTGGGCTTTTAATCCATTAAATTTTTCATTATAATGGACGACTGGGAGCAGTATTGGGGAAAGATTATTTGGGCCTAGTGGATTTGGTGGGCCATAGCCTACGTGGAGGAAGTTTCTGTGTAGGAGGGCAATTAGAGAATTTTAAGGAATCCAAGATTTCGTATTATATTTGGTCTCTAACTCCTAAGATAAGTGTCATGATATAATCCGACTTCCATCCTTCACGGAGATTCAGTTCAATCACATTAAGGAATCATATTTCCATACGAGAAAAGGCATGTAGAGGAGGTGTGATTACTATAAATGCAAGGCTATACCCTTCTAAGGTACACACAACTTATTATTTTCTAACACTAAAATACCTCAATTGTTAAACCTTGTTCAGCCTGTACTTATCCTCACACCGGAGATATCCCCTGACGGCCCAAGCCGTCAAGCTTTATGTGTGATTTCGTTTCTGTGCAAGATTGGACACGCTTTGGGGGATTGTGGCGCATGGACAAATCTTGGCATTAACAGTAAGCAATTGAATGCATTGTCCCATGAATCTCTACTATACCACTTGAGAACATATAGCATGTAGAAAGCAAGATTAGTTGGAATATCTCACATATTTCTATAAAGAGTTAGAAGGATCGAGTAACCTCTTTGTTAAAGGATAGTGAGGAAGAATTATACTTCATATAGTTCTCAAAGTGGGGTTCTGAGATTTCTCCATGTAGTTTTTCAATTTGGATTTTTCACATAAATTTGTGTGCCTCTTTTCTCAATAATTTATACAGTTGTGCGTGTGAGTAGTAATTATCTTAGTGCGTTTGTGTGTAAACTATCACTTGACAACAATTCTGTAACACACATTAGGTCTAAAAAACAAAGACATCAACATAACCAAATAACCAGGCTACCAAAGTTGCAGCATAGTGGCACAACATCTGCATGGTTTACCAGTCCTCGAAGAGAAGATCGTTACCTAGTAACCAGGATGTTGAGAGAGATGGACTGGACATAAATTCCTTGATTTTGTGTGCAATCATTGTCACAATATTTATATTATTAAATCAATAATTGAGATGACAAAGTTATTCATATTATTATTTTTAATATTGACAATGTCTAAAAGTTCTGTCAAACAGAGGTTTGGTCACCTAATTGCGCGCCAATAAGGAGAAATCTTTATCGGAAAACCCCCTCTTTCCTGGAAACGACCTGGTTGTTAAATATTGTGAGTTATAATATTAATAATGAATAAGTTCGTGTTAATTAAAGATGAAATTGATAGTTTTATTGTGTTGGGATTATTAGTGTTAGTGGAAATCGACATCTATTATGATAATAATTGATGTCTGGAGGTTATATTGACCAATCGGGTAATTAATCGAATAAATGAGAAATTAATTGATATTAATTCACATGCTTATAACTATGTGTTCACATGTGTGTACTATTGATTCACATGATTTACTATTAGGGGAGTTGGTGCAAGATTGATAATACTTGCATGACCTAAATTAAAAATGGAGGTATAGTTGAAGGTACTATACTATAATTAATTTTTCACATGTTTAGAACTATTGAGTTACATGATTTACTATTAATTCACATGATTTACTATTAGGGGAGGTGGTGCAAGTTTGATAATATTTGCAGGACTAAATTAAAAATGAAAGAAAAGTTGAAGGTATTGTATTGTAATATTTCGAGCCCCAAAACGTGCAATTATAGAAACTATATTTTCCTATAAATAGAAGCTCATTCTTCCTTCATTTCTCACCAATTCACTAAGTCTCACAAGAGAAATTATAGAGATAGAAGCTATAGAGAGAGAAGCTATAGAGAGAAAGAAGAAGAGTAGTCTGCTACTTCACTACTCCAGTATCTAGTCTTCTTCTGAGGTAAGGGTTATTATTTTTTTATATTCTGAAGAGATATTATTTTTCGTATTCGTATGAATATTATTATCGTTCAATATTCATTATATTCGTTTAATATTCATAAGGAATATTATTTTCGTTCAATATTCGTAAGGAATATTATTTTCGCTTCAATAGTTGTAGTAAAGGATTTACGCTGAGGCGCTTTAAGTAATTTTCCGACCGGGTCAAAAATTCTAAAAAAATTAAAATGATAATTTGATGAGTTTTTCTATATTGTATCAAAAAAAATGGCGATTTTTGGATGTATAGATTAGGAGTTATGAATTTTATGGGAAAAGACTATTTTAAAAGTAAACCCTTATAATTCCTTGTGGTTAACTCCAAAATTAGTAAAATTTTTATTGGGAGTACATCTATATAACAGCATTGTACCCTGTAAATTTTGGAATTTTTGGACAAAAGTACAATTTTTGATAAATGTCTAAATATTTGGCAGTTTTAGCCATATGAAAAATACTAAATGAATTTTAAAAATTTTGAGAAAAATATATGTTCAATATGGGACTATATTCTGCTAAATCCCAGAAAAAAAATTGTTTGTACTAATTTGGTATTTTTCATGAAAATGGACTAGTTATGAGTAAATGAATTAAATATGTTATGTGAAGTAAGAAAATTGGAAAATAGAATTTTATGGCTTGAGAATCCTATATAAGGTATATGCAGATTTTTTATGAGAGTTTTGGTTATTGGTGATGAAATCTTATGAGTTTGGCATTTTAGGATGATTAAATGCATTAATTAGTAAAGTGTAAACAATTAAAATAAATTATTTATAAGTTTAAGAAATGATTAAAATATTATGGTAATATTAATAATATTAGATTATGAGATTATTAAGTGATTTATAACATTTGGATTAAGGTGTTATAAATATTGATATGAATTTTATTGTGAAACTTTATCTTTTTGTGTTGGGGTTACTATTCACGTATACAACACTATTCATGTATATGACACTATTTGCGTATATGACATTATTTATGTATACGGTACTATGTACGAATACGGAGTACTATTTACGAGTTACTATTCATGAGTTACTATTCATGAGTTACTATTTATGAGTCACTATTCATGAGTTACTATTCACAAGTTACTATTCACGGGGGTACTATTTACCCGAAAAATATATTTCTTTTTCATTCAAATTATTTTGGTACATGAATATTATTCTTGAATTTTACTCCACAAAGCAAAGATGTCGTTGACAATTTGGATATTTTAAACTCTGGATAAATTTAAAGTCTTTAATATTTATCCTTGATTTTGTTTGATTAATTCTTACATCATTGTCATCATCCTCATACTTATATTGTGATGAAAGTCATCTTTGGCTTACGTGCATAGATGGACTGTTGATTATTAATTTTAAAGTTGTATATCTTTGGATTACGTGCAAAGATGGACTGTTGATTATTGGTTTTACAGTTGTATATGTTTGGCTTACGTGCATAGATGGACTGTTGATTGGTATGATTATGACCAGGGATCATTCGGTATAATCATGACCCGTAATATTACAAATGATGTGGTAAAAGTCCTCATTGGCCCGTAGTGCATTGATGGACAGTTGTTGGTATGATTATGACCAGGGATTATTCGATATAATCATGACCATTGGTGATTACATGAATATCCTTGGCCCGTAGTGCAGGGATGATTCGATGATGTGGTTTATTTATTAAGCTGAGTCTCAGCGATAAAGTTGATGAAAAACTTTTTAAATCATAGAAGATAGTAGATATCATGCTCTACATGACTCTTCTAATGGATTTCTTATTCCGCTGTAGTTGTTGATCTAAAACTTGTTGTCTATTATATCCTATCAGTTGTTATATTATTGAAGGCTAAGGATAATTTATTCTGCATTATCTTAGTCATAATATTTCTTACTGGGCTAGTTGAGCTCACCCTTTTCTTTCATTGTTCTCTCTAGGAAATGAGAATATAGCTGGGATGAGTCGGGGAATGGAGTGATGGTCCAGGATAAGTGGCTTTAGTAGTCCTCACTATTTTGTGAAATAGTGTGATAATAATTGTAATAAGGACTTCATTGAGTGTGGATATTGTCTAGAAGACAATATTCGTTTTAAAAACTCAGCTATGTTTTGTCGTATTTTTACACGACAATTGTATTAAAGAAGTTTGTATTTGATTTCTGTACCATGTATTTGGCGAGTCAAGATGGTTGATGTATACCTATTTTGGGGGCGTCACAAATGTTTTCAAGAATATTTTGTATATATCTAAAAATTAAGAAGATAAACAAAACAATCCTCTTGTAGATCATTTTTTTCTTTCCTCAATGAACAAAGAAATAGGCAAAACTAGTGAATTACTCATTTTAATTGACACGTTTTACTGATTACACCATTGAACTTTTAATTTTTCAAATTACCCCACTAAAATAATTATTATTTTGAAATTGGGTCATTCCGTTAAAAAATTAAATAGACGTTAATTTTTTATCGACAAAACTAATGAATTAGCCATTGTAGTTGGAACGTTTTACTAATTATATCATTAAACTTTTAATTTATCAAATTAGCTCAGTAAACTAATTATTATTTTGAAATTGAGTCATTATGTTATGTCTGCCTTCCTTCCTCCCATCTCTCTCTTCTCTTTCTTCTTCCAAATCAAATAGATATGCATATTTTCTCTCTAAAATCTATGAAAATTCCGAGATCTGAGTACCTAAAACATTGAATTGAGCATCAAATTTCAACATTAGATATAACAATGGAGTCTACATCCCCAACAACAACAACAACAACAAATGAAGTAAATAGTATTGCAGTAGGTTTATTCCCTATCGCCTCTGACTCTTAGCATCCTTATCTTCGAACTCCTCTCCTACTTTCGATCGCCTCCACAAGGTCCACCCATTCCTCAATCTCTCTCTATATCTCTCTCTGTGTGTGTGTATACACACACACATGTTGATGGACTCCACGTCACGCTTGCATGAGGTGCTCGTCACTCGAATTGTTTCTAGCACAGTTGATAGGGTGGAACTCTCTCGAAACCTTAACTGTTGTTATTGAGATGAGAACTTTGGTACAATCGATCAAGTAATAAAATCTGCATTAAATGGAACAAAAACGATGCCTAAAACCCTTGTTTATATTGAAACAGAAAACTCGGCATAATCGACGATTGATACGGTAGAAGACGCCACACACAACTATGAATTGTTGTATGATAAGTCAAATTGAATCTAAAAAAATTAACTAAGAAAAATACTTAGGAATTCTTCAAAGAACCAAAAGTAAAGAATAATCTCACAATTAATTAATCTGAATATTATTGAATGAATAATATCCATGAGTTATAAATAATAGAAATTGAAACCCTAAGAATCCTAAAAGGAATCAATAATCAAATATGGAATCAAAATCTACCCTAATACCCTAGTTATAATAGAATGCTAATAATAAACTAGAAATATAGAGTTTTGGAAACAAATCCACGCTCAAAAACCATTAAAACGTGTCTGCCTCAAAAAAATGAGCTAACACATTTTGGGGTACCCCGTCGGGGCGGACATTTTTGTTTCGAAGCCCAAGCGGGTGGGCCTTGCGTAGTCCTTCATCGGGTGGCTTTATAAGCGGCGTCGGGCGGCATTTGGCAGAGAAGAACCCACTAAGATGAGGTTTTTTCGCCTGGAAATACCTGTCGGGGCTGCATGCTCTGGAATACCAAATGAATTCTATTTTTCCTGCTTTGCAACAGATTGATCTAAATCTCATCCTTGGATCGTGTGAAGGAATTTAGGCACTGAATCATCCTCCATAAACCAGGTCGTGGTACCAATCTCCTTCCACATTGCTTGAACCAACGCCATAAGCCCTTCCTTGAAATGCTTAGCTCGCCCTCTCGTCACGGGTCCAACTGGAACTTGCACCAGATCCGAATCAAGACCTCCATTTGAATCCAAGCTAGTTATGTCCTCATCATCTCTCCTCTTGAAAAGGATTTGTCCTCAAATCGTCACCTACATCAAACGGATTGAGATCAGAAACATTGAAGGTTTCACTAACATTATACTCACCCGGTAAATCCAATTTATAAGTGTTATTATTTATGCGTTCTAATACTTGGAATGGACCATCTCCTCTCGGAAGCAATTTGGAACACCTTTGAGCTGGAAATCGTTCTTTCCACATATGTAGTCATACCCAATCCCCCAGTTCAAAGATAACTTGACGTTGACCCTTGTTGGTCTGTCTTGCATATTATTTCGTCCTCCTCTCAATGTTGAGCCTCGCCTTCTCATGTATCTGCTTAACAAATTCAGACTTTTTCTTTCCATCCATGTTAGTAAATTCAAACATTGGTAATGGTGATAAATCCAATGGAGTTAAAGGATTAAGCCCATAAACAATTTCAAAAGGTAAAAATTTAGTAGCAGAATGAACAGATCTATTATAAGCAAACTCAACGTGTGGTAAACATTCTTTCAAATGGCTGATATTCTTTTTAATGATAGCCCTTAACAACGCAGACAAAGTTCTATTTACTACTTCAGTTTGACCATCGGTTTGTGGGTGACAAGTAGTAAAAAATAATAGTTTAGTTCCCAATTTACACCACAAGGTCTTCCAAAAATAGCTTAAAAACTTAGCATCTCTATCAAAAACAATGGTTCTAGGCATACCATGCAATTGAATAATTTCCCTAAAGAATAAATCAACTATATGGGATGTATCATCAGTTTTGTGACATGGAATAAATTGTGCCATCTTAGAAAATCTAACCACAATCACAAATATAGAATCATTATCATGCCTTGTAAACCTAACACAAAATCCATTGATATGTCAATCCAAGGTTCATTAGGTATAAGCAATGGTGTATACAATCCATGGGGTTGAACACAAGATTTAGACTGACGACAAGTAATGCATTTATCACAAATTCTTTCAACATCTCATTTTATATGAGGCCAATAAAAATGTTCTTTTAAAACAACCAAAGTTTTATCTACAGCAAAGTGTCCCATCAAACCACCCCCATGTGATTCCCGAACCAATAACTCATGCAAAGAACATACAGATATACACATTTTATTCTCACGAAATAGAAATCCATCCATTTTAAAGTATTTACCTACAGTATTCTTTTCAAAAGTTTTAAACTCATCACTGAAATCAAGGTCATTAGCATACAATTCTTTAATTCACTCAAAATAAAGTAATTTCGAATCAAGAGTATTTCTCAAAACATACCTTCGAGACAAAGAAACCGCAACGACATTTTTCTTACCCTACTTGTATAGAATGACATATGGAAATGTCTCGATAAACTCCAACTATAGCACATGTCTTTTGTTAAACTTGTGTTGCCTTTTCAAGTATTTCTATGACTCATAATCGGTATGGATCACGAACTCCTTAGGCCACAAGTAGTGTTTCCATGTCTCTAATGCCCTAACCAATGTGTACAACTCCTTATTGTAAGTAGGATAATTCAAAGCTACCCCACTTAATTTCTCGCTGAAATTCGCCACTAGTTTTCCTTCTTGCATCAAACAACTCCAATCCCTAAACCTAAAGCATCACACTCAATCTCAAAAGTTTTAATAAAGTTAGGCAAAATAAGTAAAGGAGCATTTATCAATTTATCCTTAATTAATTTAAATGCATTTTCATGTTCATCACCCTACTTAAAGCCCACACTTTTTTTGATAACCTCGGTCAATGGTGTTGTAATCTCACTGAAATTCATAACAAAGCATCGGTAGAAACTTGCGAGTCTATGGAAGCTTCGAACTTAACTCACATTTGTAAGACTCGGCCAATCTCAGATTGCTCAGATTTTCTCTTTGTTAACTTGGACTCCCTGTGAACTCACAATAAACCCAAGAAAAATAATTATATCCAAACAAAACGTGCACTTTTTCATGTTAGCAAATAACTTTTCTTTCCTAAGTACATCTAAAATAGATTTTAAATGCAAAACATGATCTTCCAAGTTTTTGCTATAAATGAGAATATCATTAAAGTAAACAAACACAAATTTGCCAATTAATGGACGCAACACATGATTTATTAATCGAATGAATGTACTAAGTGCATTATTTAAACCAAAAGGTAACACTAACCACTCATACAAATCATATTTCATTTTAAACGCAGTTTTCCATTCACCACCCTCTTGCATTCTAATTTGATGATAACCACTTTTTAAATTAAATTTTGAAAATATGCACGACCCATGTAATTCATATAACATGTCATCTAAATGAGGAATGAGGTGTCGATATTTTACTGTAATATTATTTACCGCTCAACAATTGATGTGCATCCTCCACTTTCCATCTTTTTTGGGCACTAGGATCACCGGAACTGCACACGGACTCATACTTTCTCTAACGAACCTTTTCCCATCAGCTCATCAACTTGTCTTTGTAAATCCTTCACCTCCTCAGGATTACTCCGTTAAGCCAGATGGTTTGGAATGGTCGCACTGGGAACGAAATCAATCTAATGTTCAATTCAACGAATAGGTGGTAGTCCTTGAGGAAGCTCTTCGGGAAATACATCTTTGAAATCTTATAGAAGAGAAGAAACAACACTAGGCAACAAATCATTTGTGTTAGTATTCAAAAGAGCCTCTTTATACCGAAGTAAAATCATAGGCTGTTTAAAAACCAAATTTCTCCTCACATCACTTTTTTTTGCAAATATATTTGTTTTCTTTTCTTCTCCTTTCTTTTTCTCTCTTTCTTTTTCTCTCTTATTTTTCTCTTGATTTTTCTTTTCCTCACTTCCTTTTTTTATCATGGTCTTTTTGTAAATAAATTTGATTTTCATGCACCTGTTGTAGTGATAAAGGACACAATGTGACTTTTTCCTTTTATTATGTACAAAAGAGTATTCATTGGTGAAGCCATTATGCTTCACACGCCTATCAAATTACCATGGTCTCCTAAGTAGTAAATGGCCAACTTGCATTAGAACCACATCACATAACACCTCATATACATATCTTTCGATGGTGAATGGTACCAACACCAGCTTTCTGACTCTCACATCTCCACTGTCATTAAGACATAACAATCTATATGGTTGAGGATGTTTGGTTATTGTAAGATCCCAAATAATTAATAAATAAAATTTAATTTCCTCTAATTATTATTTTGAAATAGTAAGGGTTGATGTGATTAATGTGGATAGTTACGGGTAAAATACGCAAATATTTCAAAATAAGCAAGTGGTTATAAAATATTCATTGTTGTCGGGGAATATTCGTTTGGTCGTGGAATATTCAGACTGCTTGGGAATATTCAATGCGACGATTAGCGATGCATGTGTGGGCCCATAACTCTAAAAGCGATTGGAGGAAGAAAATGACAAATATAAGTTGTTTAAAATAATCTACAGAAGTTGTTACTGAACACAATCGTTGGAATACCCTTGGTTAAAACACAATGAATACGCGTTGTTGAATCCAAGCAGATTACCTGTATTGCACCAATTATTGACTCTTACGTAAGAAGGCACTACTCAATAATGGTTACGGTAATTACTGTTCAGTGTTTTATTTTATTGATTCAATAATTGCTGCGTTGATATTTTATATTCTTTGTTGTTTTAATAATTGTCATTACACAAAGATTTTTCGTTGTCGAAACAATAATTCATATTATCTGAATAATATTATTAGATAACATTATTGGCAATGTCTAGAAAGTTCTCCTAAGGAGAGGCTTGGTCACCTAATTGCGCCACGAAGAAGGAGAAATTCTTATTGGAAAGCCCCCTCTTTCCTGGGAACTGCCTGGTTGTCAATATTGTGATTCTGTAATATTATTTGTGAATAATTAATTATTGATTCATATGATGAGGAAAATATTGATTTTATGTGGATATAGATGGAGAAAATTTTTAATGTGACAATTGTTGAAAATTGAAATTTTATCTTTTTCTGATAAAATAATTCATTTAAATATATATTATTATATTTTAATAATATAATAATGGTGATATTTTTACAACGAATGTGGGATATATGAGTATACGAGGAGGAAGAGTATTTTGTTGCAATAAATGTTTAAAACATGTTAAACATGTCTGTGGACCCCATTTATCGATCGAAATTTGATTATAGCCTCTAAAATCACCCGCTTGTGGATTTCGGTCCAATTTCGCTTGAAATTTGGAAAACTTTCTTCCGCAGTTGTAGAGAATTGAATTTCCTATAAAAAACGTGCGAGATTCGAATTTTTTTTGATAAAAGGGCTATTTATTATGAATTATTGAAGTTCAAACTCCAAATAATTGATTTTTGGAAGTTTAAATTATTTTAAATTAGAAAAACGTTTTTTTATTTTTTCTAGAAGGTTGGCATGTGTGAATTAATGAGATTAAGATTTCAAGGAATACGATAATATTTTATATATATTAATATTATATTAAATTTTACTCGCTTTGTGTTCTAAGCAATTTCCTATAAATAGTGCTTAGGTTAGAATTGAAAATCACACCGAAATCAAGTTTTCTCTCTATATTATCGAGTTTATTCTTGTGAGTATTTTGAGTATACTTTGAGTATTGCTATACGGTGAAAGTTCAAGATATAGTCTATATCCAAAGATTCCAGCTTAAAGTATCGATCTTTCGAGGTAAGGGATATTATTTTTTTTTATAAATGATATTATTTCTTCAATATCATTATCTTTGAATATTGATCTCAAGTTTTTATCAAATTTGGAACTTTTGGTGTCTGAGTTACTATTCACGATATCACGATACTTATTCACGAATACGGACTATTCATCGAAAAATGAAAATTTTTCTTTTCGTCAAAAATATCTATTGTGGATACTAGCTTTGATTGTATCCATGTTTTGATCATTCTTGAATTTTACACCACTATGATTATTTTTGAGGTATTTTTGGACGTGGATAAAACGAAAGTACTAATCCTTAATCCTTAATCCTTGTCATTTTGTTTCAATCGGATTCGCTTTTTTAAAAAATATATATATATTTTCATCATCTCTTCCTCTTAAATGATTTATGATGAATATCTTTGGCCGGTGGTGCAAAGATGAATGATTTCACGATGAATATCTTTGGCGAAGAAAGTGCAAAAGATGAATGATTTCTTATGAATATCTTTGGCCCAGAAGGCAAAGATGAATGATTTTCGATGAATATCTTTGGCGCGTAGTGCAAAGATAAACAGTGTTTAGATGAACATGACTAATCGGTGAATGTCCTCGGCATGTAGTGCAAGGATGGATATTTGATCCCGTGATATATATTGATTGATGTTACAGGATAAAAATAGATTTATGAACTTTAAAATTCATACATAGAAGATAGTAGTTTGCATTCTCTACTTAACTCTTCTAATGAATTATTATTTCAATGCGAATATTGATTTAAAACTTGTTGTCTATTGTATTCTATTATATTTTTCCTCATTGAAGACTAACGATAATTTTGTTGTATATTATCTTAGTCATAATATTCTTTATCTGGCTAGTCGAGCTCACCCTTTCCTTTTTGTTCCATTTTTCTTCTCAGAGGCGAGAATATAAAAAGTCTGAGTCAAGGTATGGAATGAAAGTTCTAGGAGAGTTGTTTAGTAGTCCTCACCATTGTTGTAAAATAATGTATCAATAATTATGATGAGGATTTATTTGTATGTGGATATTGTCTAGATGGCAATATCTCAGATTTAAACTCACAGCTTTACTATTGTAATAATAAAGTTGTAGTTGTTTCATGCAGTGTATTAACAACTCGTAATGGGGGGATGTAGACCTATTTTGGGGGTGTCACAATTGGTATCGAGCTTAGGATATGATCTCCATGAGATCGGGAATGTAACTAGAGGGGAGAGACGAGTAAATCTTTCGCTAAGTGTCCTACCTAAGCTTATTTGATAGTTGGTCAAGATATAGGGATATTATGTGATATATTGATTTCCTTAATTAACCCGTGTTTTATGACAAAGATATTTGAGAATGTCGAATCGAGAATATTAACAATGGAAATGAGACCGTGGAGACGCTGTACTCACTAACGAGGAGAACGTGCAATAGGTGGCAATGTTCCTCCCGTGAACAACACCACCGAAAGCGGATGATGAACGAGGGATATTTAGAAGCTTTTTGCGAGCTCATGTAAAATCGACGAGGGAGACTCGTGTTCAAAACGTAGGAGAAATGATAGCAATTCACGGTTGTCACAAAATGCAAGCGATTCAAAGAGTTGGGACCACCAGAATTTAAGGGAAAGCCGATCCGATCATGGCGAAACATTGGTCAAGCAAATTACCAAGATATTCGATGTCTTGGGATGCGAGGAATGAAGGTTCCATTTGCCACCTTTATGTTCCGTGGCGAGGCGAGACTTCATCGTGGGAGTCTGCGAAGCGTACTCCATCCAAATTGCCATCCAAGATGTCTTGGGAGACGTTTGAAACTATTTAATGACAAATACTTTCCTCGAAAGTGTTCGTCATATGAAGGAAGTGGAGTTTATTAGATCGAGCAGAACAACATGACGGTGTCTCAAAGACGGAGCGAAATTTGCAGAGTTATCCAGTGTTTGCACCTCATTTGGTGGAGAATGAGGAACGTATGACGCGGATGTTTCGAGAGGTTTGAAACCCCAAGACACGCCAAGATCTCATCTCTCATAAATTTTCTCTCTATTCGGATGTTGTTAATGTGGCTCAATTGTTAGAGCGAGATAACGAGTACGGCCAACCGAGGTACCACAATCGGGATCATACCAGATAGCGAACAACAAAACAACAATAATCGGTGGAGAAAGAAAAGGCGGACAAAATGGTAACCACTCTGGTGGTAATCATGGCCATGAAAATAGAAGAAGCGAGTCGAGGAGGAGATTTTAAAAAGAGGAGATTCAACAACGATCATGTGAAGACAACAAGGCGGTAGAAGAATCGGTTCCAAGGGAGAGAACGACCACCGGTATATGCTATAAATGCGGAAAGAGGACATATCATCAAAACCGCCCACAATGCGATTCGGTATGCTATAATTGTGGAAAGGAAGGACATATCGCTTTCGAGATTGCACGGTGAGAATAAACCTAGTTCAATGGGGACGGTGACTCAAAAGACCGTCCCGAAAAAGTCAAAGTCAACGGTTCTCGAAGAGCGTTTGTTGTGATCGTCAAAATGCGAGGAACCCAAACGAGGTGATCACGGGTAAGCTATTTATAAATTCTTGTGAAGTTTATACTTTACTAGATCACCCTGGTGCTACCCATTCATTTATCTCTCTCGCTTGTGCTCAACGTTTAAACTTGACTCGAGAGAATTAGACTTTGACCTATCTGTGGAAACTCCGCTAGAGAAACTTTCATCACATCCAATCGCTTATAAATCTTGTCTAATCCATGTTGGCACCCTTTATCTTACCCGTTGACCTTATCTCTTTAAAGATACTTGCTTTTGATGTGATTTTAGGGATTGATTGGTTAACTACTCATCATGCCAAAATTGATTGTTTTCGTAAGGTTGTTAGCTTTCATATTCCTAAACAACCTCGTTGTTCAATTCAAGCAACTAAACCATTAAAATCAATCATCATCATATCTAATCATAAAGCTATTCGCTTATTAAAAAAACGGATGTCAAGCTTTCTTAGCCCATGTTATGGATTTGAATAAAGACACGCCAAAATTGAATAATATTCACATTGTTATTAACTTTCCCGACGATTTCTCAAGAACTTCCTGGTCTACCCCGTAACGTGAAGTTGAATTCTTTATTGACCTTGAACTGCACAAAGCCCATTTCTAAAACCCCATATCGAATGGCTCCTATTGAACTTCAGGAGTTAAAGGTCCAACTACAGAGTTGTTGGACATTGGTTTCATTCGTCCTAGTACATCTCCTTGGGGTGCTCCTATTTTATTTGTAAAGAAGAAAGAAGCGGAGTATGCGACTTTGTATTGACTATCGGAATTGAACCATGTCACTATCAAGAATAGGTATCCTCTACCTCGTATTGATGACTTGTTTGACCAAATTGCAAGGAGCACAATTCTTTTCAAAATCGATCTTCGCTCGGATATCATCACCAAGATTAGAACGAGGATATTCCAAAGACCGCTTTTAGAACTCCTAGTGACGGGCATTATGAATTCTTAGTTATGTCTTTCAATTGACTAATGCTCCTGCGGCTTTCATGGATATGATGAACCGAGTATTCAAAGAGTATTTGATCTTCGTTGTTGTCTTTATTGATGACATCCTCATATATTCCAAAAGCCGTGAAGATCATGAGCACCATTTGAAGTTGGTACTCCAAAGGCTTCGTGAAAACAAGCTTTATGCCAAGTTAAAGAAATGTGAGTTCGGCTTGAGGAAGTAGCATTTCTTGGGCATGTGTGTCAAAACATGGAGTATCTGCTGACATTGGCCAAGATTAAAGCAATACAAAGTTGGGATCAACCAAGTCGGTGGTGAAAGTACGTAGCTTTTGGGCTTATTTGGTTATTATCGGAGATTCGTGGAAGGGTTTTCTCGAATCGCTACTCCGATTAACTCATCTAACTCTAAGGATACAAAATTCGTTTGGAAAGAAGAGTGCGAGAAGAGTTTCCAAGAGCTTAAAAGGAGACTTATTTCGCACTGTTCTAACAATACCTTCCGTTCGGATGGATTTGTTATCTCACAATGATGCTTGGGCAAAGGGTTAGGATGTGTTCTCATGCAACGTGGGAAAGTCATAGCCTATGCCTCATGACAACTTAAAGAATATGAGAGGAATTATCCTACTCATGATCTAGAGAGTTGGCAAATATCGTTTTCGCTTTAAAAATCTGGAGGCACTATCTATATGGAGAGAAAGTGGAGATATATTCAGACCATAAAAGCCTTAAATATTTCTTCACTCAAAAAGAACTTAACATGCGGCAGCGGCGATGTTGGCTCGAGCTATTGAAAGACTACGACCACACTATTCAATACCATCCCGAAAAGCGAACGTGGTAATGGCGCGCGTTGAGTAGAAGATCATATGCAGAGAACGAAAGTGCGATGATGTCAAATATCACGCATAGAGCCAACTTTAATAGAAAAGTTAAGGTTGCTCAAGCCACCGACCCGGAGCTGATGCATATGAAGAAGAAAGTACAAGAATGAGCTATTCCGGATGCGAGAATTGATGAAGAAGGAATACTTCTAGTCCACTCCAGACTTTGTGTTCCTAACGATTCTGATTTGAAGTACAAGATTATGATGGAGGCACACAATACACCATTTGCAATCCATCCGGAAGTACTAAAATGTATCGTGATCTTCGACATACATTTTGGTGGAACAATATGAAGAGAGAGATTGCAAAGTTTATCTCAACATGTTTAACTTGTCAACGTAAAGGCAGAGCATCAAGTGCCTAAGGACCATTGCAACCAATTGAGATTCGAAATGGAAGTGGGAACACATTACCATGGATTTCGTTATGGGACTTCCCACGGTTTCTCAAGGCATAAATGCTATTTGGGTTATTGTTGATAGATTAACCAAGTCTCATTTCATTTCTTGCCAATACGGAGACTTATTCCTTGAACGCCTTGCTCAAATGTACGTAAATGAGATTGTGAGATTGCATGGCATGCCAAAGATCCATAGTTTGGATCGTGACCCAAGATTCACTTTAAGATTTTGGGTTAGCTTGCAAAAGCTATGGGTGCGGATTTAAGATTCGATTCGCATACAATCCTCAAACGGACGGACAATCGGAGAGGACTATTCAAACTCTTGAAGATTTATTAAGACTCGTGTCCTAGACTTCAAGGGCGGTTGGGATAAGTATTTACCATTGGTGGAATTCTCCTACAACAACGATTATCGAGCAAGTATAGGTGTGGCCCCATTCAAGCATTATATGGACGAAAGTGTCGTTTCTCGATATGTTGGGATGAGGTGGGTGAAGCAACATTTTGGGACCCGAAAGTTAAGACGTATGACTACCGAAAAGATCCAAATGATTCGACAACGATACAAAAGCAAGACAAGATCGACAAAAGAGTTATGCGGATCTTCATCGAAAGGATGTGGAATTTAGTATAGGGGATCATGTATTGTTGTGCGTGTTGCCCCATGGAAGGGAGTTACAAGATTCGGAAGAGAGGAAAGCTCAATCCACGATTTATTGGTCCATTTCAAATTCTTGACCAGTAGGAAATGTAGCCTATAGACTCGCGTTACCTCCAAGTATGTCTCGTGTTCATAATGTGTTTCATATATCTCTGATTTGTAAATATGTGAAAGACCCGAATCACGTTATCGAGTTAGAACCGGACGAGATAATGAAGACTTAACGTGATGAGGAAGTACCTATCAAGATCTTGGATAGGAAGGAGCATGTCCCACGACGAAGGTCATACCACAAGTTAAAGTCTTGTGGAGAAACCATGCTATAGAAATGACACGACCCGAGTTGAAACGAAATGAAAGAGAGGTATCCTCATCTTTTCAAACACACCGTAATCGTACGTCAATTTCGAGGACGAAATTTCATAAGGAGGGAGGTTGTAAGATCCCAAATAATTAATAAATGAAATTTAATTTCCTCTAATTATTATTTTGAAATAGTAAGGGTTTATGTGATTAATGTGGATAGTTACGGGTAAAATACGCAAATATTTCAAAATAAGCAAGTGGTTATAAAATATTCATTGTTGTCGGGAATATTCGTTTGGTCGTGGAATATTCGACTGCTTGTGGAATATTCGTATTTACGACGCCGTGACCGTGTGTGTGGGCCCCATAACGCAAGCGATTGGAGGAAGAGAAATGACAAATATAGTTGTTTAAAAATAACTATGTAGTTGTTCTGAATTTACATTGTTGAATACCCGGTGGTTAAAACACGATGTCTGGCGTTGTTGAATCCAGAAGATACCGCAGTATTGCACCAATTATTGACTTTCTTACGTGAAGGCACTACTCAATAATGGTTACTGTAATTATTGCTCAAATGTTTTATTTTATTGATTCAATAATTGTCATTGCGTTGATATTTTATATTGTTGTTGTTTTAATAATTTTCATTACACAATATTTTTCGTTGTCAAAACAATAATTCATATTATCCTAATAATATTATTAGATAACATTATTGGCAATGTCTAGAAAGTTACGTAGGTAAGGAGAGGTTTGGTCACCTAATTGCGCGCCAAGAAGAAGAGAAATTTTATTGAAAGCCCCTTTTCTGAGGCGAACCGTTGTCAATATTGTGATTCCTGTAATATTATTTGTGAATAATTAATTATTGATTCATATGATGAGGAAAATATTGATTTTATGTGGATATAGATGGAGAAAATTTTTAATGTGACAATTGTTGAAAATTGAAATTTTATCTTTTCGATAAAATAATTCATTTAAATATATATTATTATATTTTAATAATATAATAATGGTGATATTTTTACAACGAATGTGGGATATATGAGTATACGAGGAGGAAGAGTATTTTGTTGTAATAAATGTTTAAAACATGTTAAAACATGTCTGTGGACCCCATTTATCGATCGAAATTTGATTATAGCCTCTAAAATCACCCGTTTGTGGATTTCGGTCAATTTCTCATTGGAAATTTGGAAAACTTTCTTCCGCAAAGTTGTAGAGAATTGAATTTCCTATAAAACTTATGAGATTCAATTTTCTGATAAAAAGGCTATTTATTATGAATTATTGAAGTTCAAGTTCAAAATAATTGATTTTTGGAAGTTTAAATTATTTTAAATTAGAAAACGTTTTTTTTTTTTTTTTTTCTAGAAGGTTGGCATGTGTGAATTGCTTGAGATTAAGATTTCAAGGAATACGTATAATATTTTTATATATATTAATATTATATTAAATTTTCTCTTTTGGTGTTCTAAGCGATTTCCTATAAATAGTGCTTAGGTTAGAATTGAAAATCACACCAGAAACTCAAGTTTTCTCTCTATATTATCGAGCGTATTCTTGTGAGTATTTTGAGTATACTTTGAGTATTGCTATACTGGTGATGATTCAAGATATAGTCTATATCCAAAAAGATTCCATTAAATCTTGATCTTTCGAGGTAAGGGATATTATTTTTTTTTTAATGATATTATTTCTTCAATATCATTATCTTGAAATATTGATCTGAAGTTTTATCAAATTTGAAACTTTTGGTGTAAGAGTTACTATTCATGTATACTCAAGATTATTCACGTATACTATACTTATTCACTTAATCTTGAGACTATTCACGAATACGGCACTATTCATCAAAAATGAAAATTTTCTTTTAGTCCAAAATATCTATTGTGGATACTAGCTTTGATTGTATCCATGTTTTGATCATTCTTGAATTTTACACCACTATGATTATTTTTGAGGTATTTTTGGACGTGGATAAAACGAAGTACGAATCCTTAATCCTTAATCCTTGTCATTTTGTTTCACTGGATTCGTTTCTTTAAAAAAATATATATTTTCATCATCCTCAGTCTTAAATGATTTATGATGAATATCTTTGGCCAGTAGTGCAAAGATGAATGATTTCTGATGAATATCTTTGGCCAGTAGTGCAAAGATGAATGATTTCTGATGAATATCTTTGGCCCGTAGTGCAAAGATGAATGATTTCTGATGAATATCTTTGGCAGTAGTAAAAAGATGAACAGTGTTTAGATGAACATGACTAATCGGTGAATGTCCTTGGCATGTAGTCTGCAGGATGGATATTTGATCCCGTATATATATTGATTGATGTTACAGGATAAAAATAGATTTATGAACTTTAAAATTCATACATAGAAGATAGTAGTTTGCATTCTCTACTTAACTCTTCTAATGAATTATTATTTCACGCTATGAATATTGATTTAAAACTTGTTGTCTATTGTATTCTATTATATTTTTCCCTCGTGAAGACTAACGATAATTTTGTTGTATATTATCTTAGTCATAATATTCTTCTTCGGGCTAGTCGAGCTCACCCTTTTCCTTTTTGTTCCATTTTTCTTCTCAGGAGGCGAGAATATAGCAAGTACGAGTCGGGATATGGAATGAAAGTTCTAGGGAGAGTTGTTTAGTAGTCCTCACCATTGTTGTAAAATAATGTATCAATAATTATGATGAGGATTTATTTGTATGTGGATATTGTCTAGATGGCAATATCTGTATTTAAACTCACAGTTTTACTATTGTAATAATAAAGTTGTAGTTGTTTCTGTACCGTGTATTGACAACTCAGAATGGGGGATGTAGACCTATTTTGGGGGTGTCACAGTTATTGACAATCCTAGTTTCTCCACTATAGTTGTACTTGCCATATCAACTACCATGCAGCAATTTTTTCCTTGCACAAGACACCTAGTGTGAAATAAATTCTCACGTTGCTCCAAACTTTCCTCATTCACTTGTGCACTAAGCGCTCTCCTCATAACCAACATCTCACCATGCATAGCAACCTCTCGATCATCAATCTCCTCTAACGGTGGCATAGAATCAGTGTCATTGTCTTCTCCCTTGGTTTCCAACTCTCTATTGTCAAGCAACAACATAGTTCTTTGATTTGGACATTGACTAGAAATATGTCCCCTGCCTTGACATTTAAAGCAAAAAATATCTCGATCGCGACTAAAAGAAGAAGAAGGTTCAATTTTACCTTATTTTCCACGATTAGTCACATCCGATTTAGACTCCACTTTCAGCTTATTCACAGCTAGTTTCTACTCCTGTTTTGCAGTATTAAATTTCCATGATGACCTAGTGGTAGGATTAGAAGGTTGGCCTCCTCTCCTCTTAAGTTATTTCTCAATCTTTATAGCCATGTGTACCATATCTCCCAATTCCACATAATGATGTCATTCTACTAAGTCTGTTATATCTCAGTTTAGCCCTCCTAAAAATTGCGCCATTGTTGCCTCACTATCCTCATCCATATTAGCTCTAGCCATCAGCGTCTCCATCTCCTTAAAGTATTCATCCACACTCCTAATCCCTAGTTTCAAATTTTGCAAACTCCTAAACAAATCTCGATGGTAGTGACTCGGTACAAATCTCTTTTTCATCACTATTTTCATCTCTGCCCAAGTTTCAATTGGATGTTCCCCACATCTCCTCCTGTTAGTAACCAACTCATCCCACCAAGTGACTGCATAATCTGAAAATTCGGTAACGACTAATCTGAATTTCTTGATATCTGAATAATTGTGATAGTCAAATAACTATTCTATTTTCTTTTCTCATTCTAAGTATGCCTCCGGATCACTCCTCCCTTGGAAAGATGGGATTTTCATCTTAATGATATTCACGTTATCATATGCCCTATTCCGACCTTCCCTCTCTCTAGGACCTCTTAGCCTTTGATGTAGGAAACCAAATTCATGATCTTCCTCCTCACTAAATTCCCCCCTCGAAGTAATTTTCCTCCGTTTTAGTTTCCCGTTGTTGTGTTCTCCCTTTTTGCTACATTCCATGAGGTTTTTGGGATGATCCTCCTCGGGTCTCACTAATCTAATCAAGCTGTTCATTCATCATCTCCCACCTTCGATTCCACTCCTTATTCATGGCTTCTAACATAAATTTCATGTCAAAAGTTGTGGAAGATTGCTCTTCAAACGTTCCTTTATCCTTGGAGTTAGACATATTCCTGCAAAATAAGGGTTAGTAAAAAACAATTCCCTCACCACTCCTTTACGTGTTTCGCTCGAATCAATGATTTTGTTCATGTATGCACTCACAATTTGGCTTTTACCCTCGACTAATCTCACTATTAAGCCTCTTACCTCTAAATATTCTCTCTAATAGGTTCTTCTTGAACTCACCTAGCAAAATTCTCAATTTTATTAATTAAGTCAAAAATAACTTATCACGAAACAAAATATAGAATTATGAAAGCTCACAATAGTATACAATCGACAAAAATTTAAAACTCAAAAAAATTTTCTATACTCTTTTTTTTCTTTTTTTTTACTCAATAATTTCAACAAAAAATTAAAGGATTAGTAACTCGCTAGAACTTAGCTCTGATACCAAATGATGGACTCCATAGCACGCTTGCGTGAGGTGGTCGTCGCCCGAATAATTTCTAGCACAATTGATAAGGCAGAACTCTCTCGACACCTCAACCCAATGTCTATATTGAGACGAGAACCTTGGTATAATCGATCAACCAATGAAATCTGCGTTGAATGGAACACCAATGATGCTTAAACCCCTTGTTTATATTAAAACATGAACCTCGGCATAATCGACGATTGATGCGATAGAAGACGCAAAACACAACTATGAATTGTTGTATGATAAGTCAAATTGAATCTAAAAGAATTAAGTAAGAAAAATACTTAGAAATTCTTCAAAGAACCAAAAGTAGAGAATAATCTCACAAGTAATTAAATCTGAATATTATTGAATGAATAATGAATTACATCCATGATTCTTAAATAATATATATTAAAACCCTAGGAATCCTAAAAGGAATCAATAATCAAATATGGAATCAAAATCTACCCTAATATTATAGTTATAATAGAATACTAATAATAAAATGGAAATATAGAGTTTTGGAAACAAATCCACGCTTAAAACCATCACAACGCACCTGCCTCAAAAAATGCGCCAACACATTCTGGAGTACCCCACCATAGCGAGCATTTTTTCCTTGAGAAGCTCAAATGGGCGTTAGTAGAGTCCTTCATGTCTGGTCGCCTTGAGCGCACTGGCCGCATTTAGGCAAAGAAGAAACGTGAGGTGGTTTTTACTCAATAATACCCATCGGGGCAACATGCTCTAGAATACCAGTTGAATTCTGTATTCCCTGCTTTGCAACATATTGATCTGAACCGCATCCTTGGATCATGTGAAGGAATTTAGGCACTAAATCATCCTGCTTAGACCAGGTCGTGGTACCAATCTCCTTCCACATTACTTGAACCAATGTCATAAGCCCTTCCTTAAAACGCTTAGCTCACCCTCTCGTCACGGGTCCAACTGGAACTTGTACCGGATCTGAACCAAGACCACAATTTGAATCCAAGCTAGTCATGTCCTCATCATATGTGGTAGTAATTTTTAGTTAAATTGATTTTTTTGGGATTGTATTTATGATTGATAGGAGCCTGAGTTTTTACAGGTGGATGCGAAGAGAATTTAGAGGCAGATGCAAGGGTGGTTGTTGCCAATTACCACGCTTTCATTTCTCCTGATGATGCATTGTTCTCTATTCACGAGGAAGTTTCTTTTATTGATAAACATCTGAGATCCGAGTATCCAAAATATTTTTATTTTTTTGTTTTCACTTTCATTTTTTTAATTTTTTTATTACATAAGTAATGTTTTAAATATTTGTATTTCTTTTTCAGAGTTACGTAGTTAAAAAATTAATGTCCCTTTAGTTTTTTTATCGAAATGACTCAATTTCAAAATAATAATTATAATTAGTTTATTGGGGTAATTTGAAAATTAAAAGTTCAATGATGTATAATCATTAAAATATGTCAACTACAGTGAGTAATTCATTAGTTTTGCCCAAAAAAATATATCAAGCATGGAAACAAACAAAATGAGACTCTTATTTATATTAAATACCAAACCTATTTACTAAAGAAAAAGAAATTGGGAAAGGGAACTATGCATATTAACATGAATGAATTCCATGAGCCGGACCTTTCTTCTGGTTATAGTAAGATCAACATCTTTTGGTATGTACATACTTCTCCTATTGTCAATCTGCCATAACAGAGTGTTAGAATTTGAGCTAAATTGAAGAGGGTTTCAATAACTATTTGAGACGAATTTACATATCAATGTATTTTATTCCATGAGTAAATTAAAATCAAGTATTTGGAAGCTCAAATCAATGTGGGTAATGAATAAGAAATTAACTCTCAAATACCGCCCTTCGAAATGTTAATAAATACTTGTGAAAAACTAAGTCTCACATTGAGTAAAAACTAAACATTAAGTGAGTATATATATATATATATATATATATATATATATAATTACCCTTAGGTTTGGACCTCAAGGAGCATCCTATTTTTGTGGAGGGGAGAGGACCTAGCTAAGGCTTGGTTTTATTTGACCTCACGTGTGCGCCACTGATCGATCGGGCTAGGCTTGTGGGTCTAAGTCATTATATATATTCTTTTTGGACAAAATTTATTTATAATTTGTGTTGTTTAATTTTTATTTATTAACATATGAAGGAAAAAGTCACGGCACTCTGGTCAGGGCCACAACGCTATGACCAAAGTCACGACGCTCCAAAGCGTTTCAAGGGATGCACCTAGCCAAAATGGTTGCACTTGTTTAGCCACACCACTTCACCTTGCATCCATTCCTTTTGCAAGGGTTGTGATCCATCTTAAATGTCACTAAACACTCCTATAAATACAATGTGGAGGGCAATCATTTGCTTCGTTCAATCATCCAAGCATCTAATTATTCTCAAGTCATTTGAGTCTTCATATTTTAAGTCATTAATAGTTTATTAGGAGAGAGTAAAGAGCATTTCTTTAGTTCGTTGTGTGTGTTATTTGTAGTCTTGTTATAATATATGTTATCATTGTATTTAGGGAAATAAGCGTCGCTAACTCTAAGCACTATAACGAGGGCATAATTATCTTAAAGACATAGTACATAGTACTAGCCTTGAATTTCTTACATTTGGTTCATATATATATATATATATATATATATATATATATATATATATATATATATATATATGAATCCAAAGAAACAAAAGAACAAGTATTACAGTTAATTCATTTCAAATTTATTTCATGTCCAAAAATACCTCATAAATAATCATAGTGGTGTAAAATTCAAAAATGATCAAAACATGGATACAATCAAAGCTAGTATCTAAAATAGATATTTTGGACGAAAAGGAAAATTTTATTTTTCTGTGAATAATGTCGTATTCATGAATAGTGTCGTATACGCGAATAGTGTCGTATACGTGAATAGTAACTTCGATACCAAAAGTTCCAAATTTGATAAAAATTTCAGATCAATATTTCAGCATAATGATATTGAAAAAATAATATCATTATAAAAAAAAATATCCCTTACCTCACAAAGACGGTACTTCTGACTGAAAAACTGGATACAGGGCTGAAGGGAACTTGCACCGTATAACAACCCTCAAAGTATACTCACAAGAATACGCTCAATATATCGAGAGAGAAATAGAGAAAACTTCATTTACGTGTGATTTTAATTCTAACCTAAGCACCCTATTTATAGGAAAATGCTTAGAACACCAAAGTAGAAAATTGAATATAATATTAATATATATATTATAAATTCCTTAGCCCACCTTCTTAGATCCGAACTCAAATGATTTTGCACATGTTAATGCAAATTTCACCAAGTAAAAAAATGTTTTTCTTCAAATAAATAACGAAAACTTTGTGAAAGAAAATTTATAGGACAAGGTATACATCGTAACACTCGAGAAAACCCACATTTCAATAAATTATGGATATGACCACATTCATGTACAACTTTGGAACCTTTGAACCATTAAAATGATGTTAAGACTATTTAAGACAATTCAAATACATTCATGTACTTAGATATCACCAATTCATGTACTAATATTAATTAAGATATTTCTTATTAATTAAGAATAATCTAGAATATATTTGGTATAGTTAACAAGGCCTCCCTTAAACCAAATTTATTCTTCACTCCGAGCTTAGCGATTTGCTTCTTGAATACTTCTCCGTAAACCGCTTTGTAAAAATGTCACCACCGCTTCCTCGATTTAAAATACTTGATATTAATAATTCCATCATTCACAAGTTCCCTTAAGAAATGATATCGAATGCGAATATGCTTTGTCTTTCCATGAAGAATTTGATTTTTGGTAACTGAAATTGTTGAAGTATTATCACAAAACAAAGTTGGATCAACTTCTTGTGTTTGCTTGAGATACTTCAAAATTCCTTCTAACCAAACTAGATGACATCCAAAGATGTGCAACCAAGAATATATTCAAATTTCAGCTTGTTGAAAGAGCAACAATTGGTTGTTTCTTTGAACTCCAAGAAATAGCTCCGCTTCCTATATTAAAAACATAACCTGAAGTACTTTTGTTATCATCAATGCTACCTCCAAAATCACTGTCTCATGATCCAAGAAGACTAACTGAACACCAGCTTCATAAAAAATTCCATAATCAACTGTACCTTTCACATATCTCAAAATTCATTTTGCTGCCTCCCAATGTTCTGAGTGAGGTTTCTCCATGAACCTGCTAATCATACTAACAGCAAACATTAAATCTGGTCTTGTGGTAGTTAAATACATCAAATTTCCAACCAAACTCCCAGTAAATAGTTGATCCACAAGCTTTCCTTCACCTTTCTTTTTTAACTTAAGCCCAAAGAATACATGGAGTTGAAATGTAATTAGCATTCTCCATCTTGAACTTTTTCAAAATTTCCTTGCATATCTCCCTTGAGAAATAAAAATTCCTCATCGGATCGACTAACTTCAATGCCCAAAAATGATGTAACTCTCCCAAATCACCATGTCAAACTCTTGTTTCATCAAGCTTTGAAATCATTAAGATCTCCATATCATTTCCAAGAAAATGAGATCATCAACATAGAGACTTACCACCATAAATCTTCCTTTTGAAGGATCAATTTTGATGTATAAAGTATGCTCTTGAGGACATTTTTGAAAACCATTCTTCTCAAAGTAAGAATTAATGCGCTATACCAAAGCCCCTCGTGACCGCCTCAAACCATATAAAGCCTTCTTTAACTTGTAAACTTTCTCTTCTTCACCTTTCTTCACTTAAACCGTGTGGTCGATCAACATAGATTTCTTCCTCAAGAAACCCATTTAGAAATGTTGATTTGACATCCATTTGAATAACTTCCAATTATTTTGAGTAGCAAGAAGTGATATAATTAAACTAATAATTATCAAGTCTTGAAACAGTGCAAATACCTCATTAAAATCTTCTCCTTCCTTTTGTGCATACCCTTTGCAACGAGCCTTGCTTTGTACTTATTAACGGAGCCATCTGAATTTAACTTTGTCTTAAAAATCCATTTAACTCCAATGGGTCTTTTATTTGTTGGTAAATTGACGAGCTCCCATGTGTCATTCCTTTCGATAGCCATAATTTTTTCCTTCATGGATTGTTTCCATTTTTCTTCTTTTCACGTGATCTTCATGGAGATCGATCTTCTCCGCGCATAGAAAGCAAAGAAAATAGCTCCCGATCTATCGGCTTCAGAGTATCATAAATCTCCTACAAAGTTCTTGTCTTGATTGTTTTTGGGTCATGCTATCGTAAGACGCCTCCCGCTGAGGATGATGGAACATCAATGGGTTCAAGGATGGATCATCTTCACTGGCATACCGCTACAACCTTCCAAATCCTCCACGAGCAATGGTACCTCATCCGCAATGTTTATGTCAAGATCATTGAAAAAGATTTTCATCAAAGTTTACATCCTTGCTAATGACAATTTCTTTGTTTTGGATTATACACAACAGTAGGCTTTTGACCTTTCACCGTATCCAACAAAAATACATTTTTCCGCTTTTGTCATCAAGTTTTGTCCTTATCAGATTTGGTACATGAGCAAAAGCTACACTTCCAAAAATCTTCAAGTGTCGGACACTTGGTTTTCTCCCATACCAAGCTTCACGAGGAGTACAATTTTTAAACTTTTTGTTGGTGACCTATTGATCAAGTAAACCGCACAAGAAATAAATTCCGCCTAAAATTGGTGTGGCAACCTTTTTCTTTTTTCAAGATGCATCTAACCATGTCCATGATCAGACGATTTTTCCTTTCGCAAACACCATTTTGTTATGGTATAGATAAATAAATCACAATTCATGCCTTATGCCATTATCTTTACAAAATGTTAAAAATCATTTGAAAGATACTCAACCCTCGATCCGTTCTCAAAGTCTTTATGTGACAACCGTAAAATTTTTCAACTTCGCTTTAAAATTTTTAAAAGCTTGAAAACTTTCGATTTTTCATGAAGAAAATAAGTCCACACTTTTCAGTGTAATCATCAATAAAAGAAATGAAGTATTTGTTACCTCCAAAAGATGACACCGCCATAGTCCACACAGTGTCCGAATGAACAAGTTCAAGTGGTCGCCATGCACCCCAAGAAGATTTTGAGGGAAATGGATTACGGTGCAAACTTTCCAACTCGCATGCTTCACAAGTCTCCTCCGCTTTTATTAATTGGGGTAATCCATTCACCATTCCTTTCACCGCTAACAATTTTAGGTCACAAAATTCAAGTGACCATACCACTATGCCACAACTTGGAAACTTCTTCATTAAAACCAAATAAACAATGAAAATTTTCCACTTGGAGAGAAGTGGAAATAAATTATTCTCCGCCAAGCTAATCTTTGCCACAACCCCGATTATTTTTTTGACAGAGTACATAATTTATCATGAAAGAATATATCAAACCCTTTTCGCAAAAAGTTGTCCAAAGATTTAGCAAATTGCTTTTAATGCCCTCGAACAAAATAAACATCCGACATTTTTCAAATTTTCCAGATTTTGTTTTGAAAGTGACTTCTCCAACTCCTTTAATTGTATAGGCTCTAGCATCACCAATTTTTATTTGCCCAAAAAATTGACTCCACCAGGGTAGAAAATAAATCCTTATTCCATGTCATATGTTTGTTAGCACCACTATCCAAATACCAAACATGATTATTATTTTCTCGACAAGCAATTAATAATGACTCAAACAATCTTTCTCAACCGATTCATTTTCATGCACCAATCCAGATTCTTTTTTGTTAGATGGTGCAAACCAACATTCACCGATTTTATGACCAAATTCATGACAATGAAAACATTCAATATATCCTTTTCTCCTCTTTT
Source organism: Panax ginseng (assembly GCA_020205605.1). Lineage (NCBI taxonomy): Eukaryota > Viridiplantae > Streptophyta > Magnoliopsida > Apiales > Araliaceae > Panax > Panax ginseng. Next base: position 58,728,197 of record CM035149.1, on the reverse strand, counting down.
GATTAATAACACGACCTCTTCCTCTTTGAGAATTGTTTGAATACTCAAATGACTCTTCCTTCAAATTATTATTGTTACCTTGTGATCCTCTTCCATTGCCACGAAAAATTAGAGCCTCTACCTCTGCTTTCCTCGAAGCCACCTCTTCCACGCCCACGACCTCCTCCACGGCCATCACGACCAAAGGGAGCACCCTACCTCCGTAATTTCGCACTTGAGAGCTTGATCATTAGAAGGTGGATTTCTTTGATTAACACGAAACTCATGTGCCTTTAAAGAAGCCTCAAATCTTCCAAAGACAATTTTGACACATCTTTGACTCTTCGATGGCTACCACGATAAAATCAAACTTTTGTGTGTAAGCTTCAAGAATTTTCTCAACAACTTTTTGATCTTGCAAAAAATTCTCCATTAGTTGCCATTTGATTAACAATTGAAGTAACTTTTGAAAAATAATCAAGAAATAGTCTCATTTTCGCATTTGCAACTTCTCAAATTCTAAACGCAAAGATTGAGTCGTACTTTTTTACCTTTTCTTCACCTTTATATATTGATTGCAAAATATCCCAAGCTTCTTTTGAAGTTTCTCCTTCGAAAATTCTATCAAAATTGGCCTTTCAATTGCTTGATAAATTTGGAAGAGTGCCTTGTTATCCTTCTCCCTTTTATCATTCAGGCTATTTTTCTGGGCTTGTGACAAACCCTCTTCAGTTTCTGGTTCTTCATAGCCATCTTCAACAATACTCCACTTGAAGAACTTCAATAATACTTTCATATTATGGCTCCAATAATCAAAGTCTTCTCCGTTAAAGCGAGTAATTAGAGAGACTAAATTGTTTGAATTTGCCATTACCACGTTGCTTTGAAAAAATCAACAATTATTCCGAGTCCCACTTTGTACACCAGGTATTTTTTTAAAAAAAAATTAGGTGGTACCTGCTGAAAGACTTCTCTGGAGAAACAAAAATAGTAACAGTTGGCGTGGCCACTGCTATATTGTTCCTTTATTGTATACCACTTGTGCACAATATCACTAAATGAGTATGCAGTATCCTTTTGGTAATGATGATGGGACCACGTGACTTTTGAACCTTCTTGGTAGAATTTTGGGACGTGCTAACTTGTTGACATTAGATCACCTTTAACAGGATGTTTCACCTACTGACTTTGTTAGTTGCTAATTGAGACTCCGGATGCTCCGTTTTTTTAACCAGCTCTGATACCACTTGATGGATAATTAGGAAGAGAATATATTTTAGGGAGGAAGTGAAATGTAACTTTGGAGAATATAAGAACACTTTGATTTCACTTGATTAAAATGATCCAAGTACAAGGCTATTTATAGGACTCATAGGACACTTCTAGATCCACAATAATAATTACTACATGACCACATTCATATACATGAACCTAACCATTACATGTTCCAAGACAATTCAAATACATTCATGTACTTAGATATCACCAATTCATGTACTAATATTAATTAAGATATTTCTTAAATAATCTAGAATATATTTGGTTTAGTTAACACCCATGTAAAACATCTCGATCCAATCCCCATTTCCTAGATGAATAACTCAAATTCTTTTAATCTACCAAAGACGACCCAATATGTTAACAACACAAGAAAGATGTTCTCTTCTTGGCTTGACATTATAAACATCAATCATAACCTTAAATACATATATCCCATCATTCACATGACCCCCATGCTACATGCATAGAGGCACCCAAGAAATGTAATGTCATCTGGGATTATTCCTTCAGCTACCATTTCTTCAAGAACCTCGAGAGCTTTTTTCCCAATACCATGTTGTCCAAGACCTGTAATCATTGTTGTGAAAGAGATCTTATCATGATTCCCCATTGTCCTGAACACCAAGTTAGCCTCATCTAAACTACCGCACTTGGAGTACAAATCTATAAGAGCATTATTCATGGAATGGTAAAACCAAAACCATGATTTGATAATCCTAGCATTAATTTGCTTGCCTTCCTCAAGGTTTGCCAAATTACTGTATGCTGGAAGAATGCTAGCAAAGGTGAAATTGTTCTTTTTTATGTCTAGCCTGAGCATGTTACGGTATAACCCAATTGCTTCATTATTCAGCCCATTTTGTATGAATCCAGCAATCATTGCGGACCAAGATATGATATTAGGTTTTAAAACTCTGTTAAAAATTTTCAAGGCAGATGACATTCCTTTTTCACATTTTGAGAACATAGTAATAAGGGCATTGAGTGACTTCTTACGTAAGAATCAATAATCAGAGATATTGTGCAATACCGTGTGCTACTGTGCAACCACGCGTATTACTATACTTTTATCACTGGGTATTTCAACAGTTAACGGTAAAAGTTTTGCCATTATTTTTTATAAAAAAGTTATTTATGTCGCTTTCTATATCCGATAGTTATTCCGTTATATGGTCCACCAATGATTGCGCCATCGTACGAATATTCCCCGACAAAAAGAATATTTCCCGAATAAACGAATATTTTATGACAACTTGCTTACTTTGTAAAATTTGCACATATCACCCATAACTATAGAATTATATCAAATCAACACCTTGTTATTCAAAATAATATTTAGAGAAAATTAAACGTTTATTCATAAAAATTTCTTCCTCGAAATTGATGTACATACCTGGTATGTCGAGGAGATGAGGATACCTTATTTTTATTTCAGATTCTAACTCCCGGGTCATTTCCTCAATATCATGGTTTCTCCATAAAACTTTGACTTGAGGTATAACCTTTGAGAGTAGAATATGTTCCTTCTTATCTAAGATCTTGACATGTACCTCCTCATACGTTAAATCTTTCGCTATCTCATCTGGTTCTAATTCAATAATATGGTCTGGGTCTTCCACATATTTACGTAGCATGGATATGTGAAAAACGTTATAAACACGAGACATACTTGGCGGTAAAGAGAGTCTATAGGCCACAGTTCCTACTCGATCGAGGATTTCAAATGGGCCAATGAATTGAGGATTAAGCTTTCCTCTCTTTCCAAATCTCGTAACTCCTTTCCATGGAGCAACACGTAACAACACATGATCCCCAACATTGAATTCCACGTCCCTTCGATGAAGATCAGCATAACTCTTTTGTCGATCTTGTGAGGTTTTTATATGTTGCCGGATCATTTGAATCTTTTTGCGTAGTCATGCATACCATTTCTGGTCTCAACAACGTTGTTTTTCCCACATCGTCCCAGCATATTGAAGAATGACACTTTCGTCCATACAATGCCTCGAATAGAGCCACGCCTATACTTGCTTGATAACTGTTGTTGTAGGAGAATTCCACTAATGGAAAGTACTTGTCCCAACTTCCTTTGAATTCTAGAACGCAGAGTCTGAATAGATCTTCAAGAGTTTTTATAGTCCTATCTGATTTCCCGTCTGTCTGAGGATGATATGCAGAACTGAATCGTAAATCAGTGCCCATAACTTTCCGCAAGTTGACCCAAAATTGTGAAGTGAATCTTGGGTCTCGATCAGAAACTATGGATACTGGCATACCATGCAATCTCACAATCTCATCTATGTACATACGAGCAAGACATTCAAGTGAATAAGTTTCTCGTATACGAAAGAAATGAGCATACTTGGTTAATCTATCGACAATGACACAAATTGCATCTATGCCTTGAGAAACCTTGGGAAGACCAGTAACGAAATCCATGTTGATGTGCTCCCACTTCCATTCTAGAATTTCAAGTGGTTGCAATGGACCTTTTGGTACTTGATGCTCCATCTTGACCCGTTGACAAGTTAAACACCTTGAGATAAACTCTACGATCTCTCTCTTCATATTGCTCCACCAAAATGTATGTCGAAGATCACGATACATTTTAGTACTCCCAGAATGGATTGCAAACGGTGTGTTGTGTGCCTCCATTATGATTTTAAACCTAAAATCAAAGTCGTTAGGAACACAAAGTCTGGAGTTGACTCAAAGTATTCCTTCTTCGTTAATTTTTGCTTCTAAAATAGCACCTTCTTGTACATTCTTCTTCATACGCATCAGCTTCGGGTTTGTAACTTGAGCAGCTTTAACTTTATCGATTAAAGTTAGTTCTACTCATATATTTATCATGTTCACGTGGGTCCCTGGAGTTTTTAACTCTATCTCTATTATTTGTAAGTCATACAAAATGGGTCTTTGTGTTAACAACATCGCACTCATACCCACATATAATCTTCTACTCAACGCGTCAACTACCACATTCGCTTTTTCAGGATGGTATTGAATGGTATAGTCGTAATCCTTCAATAGCTCAAGTCAACGTCGTTGCCTCATGTTAAGTTCCTTTTGGATGAAGAGATATTTGAGACTTTTATGATTTGTATAGATCTCCACTTTCTCCCCATACAGGTAGTGTCTCCAGATCTTTAGCGCGAAAACTAGTGCTACCAACTCTAGATCATGAGTAGGATAATTCCTCTCATATTCTTTGAGTTGTCATGAGGAATAGGCTATAACTTTCCCATGTTGCATGAGAACACATCCTAAACCTCTGCCTAAAGCATCGATGTAGATGAAAAATGCCTCCGAACCTGATGGTATTGTCAGAACATGTGCTGAAATGAGTCTCCTCTTGAGTTCTTGGAAGCTCTTCTCATATTCCTCACTCCATCTAAATTTTTTATCTTTTTGAGTCAGTTGAGTTAATGGAGTGCAGATTTGAGAAATCCTTCAACGAATCTCTGATAATAACCAGCTAAGCCCAGAAAGCTAAGTATTTCGGTTACTGACTTAGGTTGCTCCCAACTTTGTATTGCTTCAATCTTTGTCGGGTCAACTGATATTCCATGTTTTGATATCTCGTGCCCAAGGAATGCTACTTCCTCAAGCCAGAACTCATATTTCTTCAACTTGGCATATAACTTATTTTCACGAAGCTTTTGGAGTATCATCCTCAAGTGTTGCTCATGATCTTCACGGCTTTTGGAGTAAATGAGGATGTCATCACTAAAGACAACCATAAAATGATCCAAATATTCCTTAAATACTCGGTTTATTATATCCATGAAGGCAGCAGGAACATTAGTTAATCCAAAAGATATGACTAGGAATTTGTAATGCCCGTACCGAGTTTTGAAAGCAGTCTTTGGAATGTCATCAGTTTTAATCTTTAACTGATGATATCCGAAACGAAGATCGATCTTTGAGAAGAATTTAGCACCTTGTAACTGGTCAAACAGGTCATCAATACGAGGTAACGGGTACCTATTTTTTATGGTGACATGGTTTAACTCCCGATAGTCAATGCAAAGTCACATACTCTCATCTTTCTTCTTTACGAATAAAATAGGAGCACCCCAAGGAGATGTACTAGGACAACTGAAACCAATATCTAACAACTCCTGTAGTTGGGTTTTTAACTCCTGAAGTTGGGTTTTTAACTACTGAAGTTCAATAGGAGCCATTGTAACGACCGAGAAAATTCGGATCCTTTGTAAAATAATTTTATTTAATAAAATAATGAATAAAATAATATTATTTGTTATTATTATGTGTTAGTAAGATGAATGTCGTTCTATAACCTAGAAATGTTAGAACGTCGTAGTATTTTAAGTAGTGAAGGAATTAAAGTGTTAGAATTTCTAAGACGAAAATAAAAGTTTTCCGAGAAATTTTTCGAAAAACACTATTCATAGATTTCTGCTCGGGAATTATTTTTGAACTTCCGAGAAATACATAACATTATAATATCGAAGTGAGATAGATTATGTAATAATAATTCACGTATGGAAAATGTAATATTTCGCATGCGGACTTAGTTCTTGAACGTTAGGAAAATTAAGTAGTAAGAATCTAATGTAATGGTCGTATGATACTTATGTATTGTACGAATAAACGAATACAAGTATAATACGAAGTATTATACGCGTATATAGAAAAATGGAATAATGTATATTACGAATTAATATACGAGTTAGAATACGAGAATTATACGTATAGTACTTGTAATAAGGCTTTTAGCCAATTAAGTGGGACTTGTAGGATTGTTAGCATATTGGTAGAATCTAATAAGAATTGGAAGTGCAAGCCCAAAGTTAAGTTAATTTAATTAGACCTAAGCCCAATGTAATGATCCAATGGGTTAAGCTTGATCCATGGAGCAAACCATGTTGATGTGGGTTAATCTTGGTGACCAAGAACTTTAAGTAATGACCAAGCAAAGGATATTTTTGTGATGGCCAAGTAATATGAATGGTTAGCAAGTTTACTTAGGAGTGAAGTTGTGAATAGTAAGGAGGTTAACTTAAGGAGGTGGGATGTGCTTTTGACCATAATGACCTAACTTTGGAAGCTCTATAAATAGCAAGCTTACTGTGAGACCCCAAATTTTATGAATAAAGATTTAAATTTCTCGAAATATTTTTTTGAATATTATGGAGTGAACTTGATATAATATTATAGTTGTGGGTAATATTTATAAATTTTGTAAAGTATAAAAGTTGTTATATAATATTCGATTAGTCGGGGAATATTCGTTTTAACAGGGAATATTTGTACGACGACACAATAATTGGTGGACCCCACAACAGAATTATTGTCGGATTGAGAAAATGACAAAAATATTTTTATGAAAATAACGGCGGAAGTTTTACCGTTAAAACCGCTGCTGAACTACTCTGGTAGTAAAAGTACAAGAATACGCTGGTTGTTATATAGTAGCACATGGTATTGATTATTGATGCTTACGTGAGAAGTCACTCAGCTTTTGTTCAATTATTGCTTCAAAGAATTGTTGCATAAGATCTCACGTTATTTGATTCAATTATTGTCGATATTTTATATATTATTAAATCAATAATTGAGATGACAGAGTTATTAATATTATTATTTGTAATATTAACGATGTCTAGAAGTTCTCGCCAAGGAGAGGTTTGGTCACCTAATCTAATTGCCTACTATATAGGGAAAATTTCTTATCGAAAGCCCCTCTTCCTCGGAACGACCAGTCGATTAATATTGTGAATTATAATAATGATGATAAATGTTGTTAAATATATTGAGGTGTTTTTTATGAAGTCACGAAAGTTTATATATATATATATATATATATATATATATATTTTTATTTTATTAGTATTATTAATGTAATAAAATGTAAAAGCTTTTTATATAAAAAATGTAATACTTTTATAAAGTTATTTGTTTTATTAGACAATATATATTTTATTATGCATAGTGTTTTGCATAGTAAAATCTTTTTTATATAAAATGTAATACTTTTATAAAGTTATTTGTTTTATTAAACAATAATTAGAGTATATTATATTTTATTAAGTATAGTGTTTTGCATAGTGTATATTTTATATAAAGTATTTGCATAGTAAAATCTTTTATATAAAATGTAATACTTTTATAAAGTTATTTGTTTTATTAGACAATAATTAGAATATATTATATTTTATTTAAAAGATTTTGTTTTATTAGAATATTTTATTAATACTGCATAGTAAATCAATATGGACCGTCCGTTTAAAAGTAAATCAATCTGGACCGTTCATGAATTAGTTACTATTCAGTCCATTCTCCTATAAATAGAAGCTCATTCCTTCATTATTTCTTACGAATTCACTGAAACTCTAGAGAGAGAAACTATAGAGAGAAAGAAGAAAAGTATTTTGTTACTTCACTACTCCTATATCCAGTTCCTTCTAAGGTAAGGGGTATTATTTCTTTCGTATTCATGAAGAGAACTTCTGTTATTCCATTCTTTATTATTCTCGTTGAAATAACTCGTGATACGCTGCTACCTATACATGGTGAAATTTTTCTCGTTATTCCATTCTTTATTATTATGTTGAATAAACTGTCTATGCGAAGTACCGCATACATGGTGAAATTCTTCTGTTATTCCATTCTTTATTATTCTGTTGGAATATCATGTCTATGTGTATTACGCATGACCTAGTTCCATTATTTATTATTCTGTTGGAATAACCTATATATGTGATCTATCGCATGCCTGGTGAAGTCTTTTGTTATTTCATTCTTTATTATTCGTTGAATAACTCGCTTCACATGTCTGTCTTTATTTATATCGCGATGCACGGTGAAGTCTTTTGTTATTCCATTCTTTATTATTCTCATTTGCTGAAATATCCTCGTCTGCGTGCGCTTACGCATGACCGGTTCCATTATTTATTATTCTATTGGAATAACCTGTCTATGCGGTCTATCGCATGCATGGTGAATTCTTCTGTTATTCCATTCTTTATTATTCTATTGGAATAACATGTCTATGTGGATTACCACATGCATGGTGAATGACCCTTCGTATTCATTTCTTATTAAATTGTGGAAATGATCTCGTTTATGGGATTACCGCATGGCGCGTAAAAAAATCCATTTGTAGTTTCATATATTCTGTTATACTCAGTTGGTTAAAGCTTTGACTTCTATACTCCATAAAATTAGTGGAATATCCTTGATATTTACGCTTCATCCAGTATCTTTTCATGGAAATATTCTTCTGAGCATTCTTGAATTTTACTCTACAAAGCAATATCATGTTGACAATTTGGACGTTATTGGTTCCTGGATAAATTAATTCTTGAACTTGTTTTATTGGATTCTTATATCATTGTCATCATCCTCATGCTTATATTATATTGAAAGTCATCTCAGGCCGTCATTATGTATGATGGACTTGGTATGATTATGACCAGGGATTATTCGGTATAATCATGACCATAATGTTACAAATGATGTGGTAAAAGTCCTCATTGGCCCGTAGTGCATTGATGGACTTGGCATGATCCTGACCATTGATGAATACACAAATATCCTTGGCCCGTGGTGCATGGATAATTTTGGTTGTGATACTAATGAATATCCTTGGTCGTAGTGCAGGGATGATGTGGATTATTTATTAAGCTGAGTCTCAACGATAAAAGTGATAAAAAAAACTTTTTTAAATCATAAAAGATAGTAGATTTTATTCTCTACTTGACTCTTTTAATGGATTTCTTGTTCCGCTGTAGTTAAACTTGATGTTTGTTATATTTTATCAGTTTAACATTGTTGAAGACGAATGATAATTTATTCTACATTATCTTAGTCATAATATTTCTTACTGGACTAGTTGAGCTCACCCTTTCTTTCACTGTTCTCTTCAGGAAATGAGAACGTAGCCGGGACTAGTAAGGGAACGAAGTAATGGTCCAGATGATAGCATTAGTAGTCCTCACTATTCTGTTAAATAGTGTGACAACAAATATATTGAGGACTCCTTTGAGTGTGGATATTGTCTAGATGACAATATTCTTTTTAAAACTCTCAATTTATGTTTTGTCGTATTTTACACGACTGTTGTATAGTTAGTTTGTATTTGTATTTTTGTACCATATATCTGACAACCCAAGATGGGTGATGTATACCTATTTTGGGGGCGTCACAGTTAGTATCAAAGCTTAGGGATATGATCCCTGGCTGAGATGTGAGACAAGAACTAGGAGGGAGAGATTTTAGGGAATTCTTCGCTAGTATGACCTACCTAAGTTTATTTGGTATTTAATTGGTCGGTCAGAGTATAGGGATAATATGTGATATGTTAATTAACCCTTGTTTTGTGACAGTGTTAAATTTACGGAGTTATCCCGGTTTGCATCCCATTTGGTAGATAATGAGGAGAGAATGACCCGAATATTTCTGCAAGGTTTGAAACCCGATATACGTCAATACCTCATTTCTCACAAACTTGGTTTATATTCAGATGTTGTGAATAGGGCTCAGTTATTGGAGCGCAATAATGAGTCAGCACAACCAAAAGGTAACGAGCAACAACACGATAATAATCGTACCAGTGGCAACAGCCATCGGAATAATGATAACCCTCGTGGGGTAAATTATCATGCCAAGAATGGTAACCACTTCGGTGGTAATCATGGCCAAGATAATAGAAGTGGAAATTTCAAGAAGAGAAGGTTCAATAATGATGGAAAGACAGCACCACCAGCACCTGTTTCAAAGGAAGAAGAACGACCACCAGTCGTACGTTTCAAATACGGACAAGAGGGACACATCCGTCCAAACTGTACGCAGCAATCCAAAGCATGTTTCAATTGCGGAAGAGAAGGTCACCTAGCTCGATTTTATCGTGTAGTGAAGTCAAGTCCAGCTGGGATAGTGATGCCAAAGGATGTCCCAGACAAGTCAAAGCCGGTAGTTTAAGTGAGAGTGTTTATCGAGGAACTCGAACAAAGTTGTCACGCGTTAATCATAAATTCTTGTGAAGTCTATACCTTATTAGATACCGGTTCTACCCATTCTTTTATCTTTCTTACTTATACCAACGCTTAAATTTGACCCCGAGAGAAGTTAGACTTTGACTTATTGGTTGAAACTTCGTAGTTAGAGAAACCTTCATACCTCCACTATTTATAAATCTTGTTTGATTCAAATCGACACTTTCACGTTACATGTCGATCTTATCTCTTTGAAAATACTTGCCTTTGATACGATTTTAGGAATCGATTGGTTAACTACTCATCATGCTTTTTCGTAAGATTGTTAGCTTTCATATTCCTAACCAACCTGTTATGCGAATTCAATCAACCAAACCACTAAAGTTAATCACTATTATATCAAGCCATAAGTAAAGAGCCCCGATCCTTTCGTGGTAAACTTCCTTGTGTGTAATTCACCGAAGCCAGACTTTCTGTAGGCGACGTCGTGAATGACGATGACAAGTTGATAGGTATCGATGTAACGTACTATCCAAGTCTTGGATGAGAGTCACAGTTTTGAATGATATTTCTATTGTTAATAAATTTCCTGACGTATTCTTGAAGACTTCTTAGCCTACCCCTAGAGCGTGAAATCGAATTATGTATTGACCCCAGTACAAAACCCATTTCTAAAACCCTTAAATATTTCTTCAACCAAAACGAACGTATAATGCGCCAAAGACGTTGGCTCGAGCTGTTGAAGATTACGATCGTACCATTCAATACCATCGTGGGAAAGCGAACGTGGTAGCTGACGTGTTGAGTAGAAGATCATATGAGTTTACGAGTGTGATGTTGTTAACATAAAGACTCATTTTGTATAACTTACAGATGATGAAGATAGAGTTAAAGACTCTAGGGACCCACGTGAAGATAACGAATATACAAGAAGAATCGACTTTAATCGATAAAGTTAAAAGCCGCTCAAGCTACATACTCAGAGCCGATGAATGTGAAGAAGAAGGTTCAAGAGGGCGTTATTCTAGAAGCAAGAATCGACGAAGAGAGGAAATCTCAACCCTTGATTTTATTGGTCTATTTGAAATCCTCAATGGAGTAGGAACTGTGGCCTATAAACTCGTTTTACCGCCAAGTATGTCGCGTGTTCATAACATTTTTCACGTATCGATGTTACGTAAATATGTGGACGACCCGAACCACATTATTGAATTAAAACTAGACGAGACAGCAGAAGATTTAACGTATGAGGAGATACGTACTAAAATCATGGATAAGAAGGATCGTATTCAACACTCAAAGGTTATACCTCAAGAGTTAGAATCTGAAATAAAGTCAAGGTATCCTCATCATACCAGGTACGTACGTAAATTTCGAGGGTGAAATTCCATAAGGAGAGGAGATTGTAAGACCCCAAATTTTATGAATAAAGATTTAAATTTCTCGAAATATTTTTTTGAATATTATGGAGTGAACTTGATATAATGTTATAGTTGTGGGTAATATTTATAAATTTTGCAAAGTATGCAAGTTATTATATAATATTCGATTGGTCGGGGAATATTCGTTTTAACAGAGAATATTCGTACGACGACACAATCATTGGTGGACCACAACGGAATTATTGTTGGATTGAGAAAATGACAAAAATATTTTTATGAAAATAACGGCGGAAGTTTTACCGTTAAAATTGTTGAACTACTCGATAGTAAAAGTACAGTAATACGCATGGTTGCATAGTAGCACACGGTATTGATTATTGATGCTTACGTGAGAAGTCACTCAGCTTTTGTTCAATTATTGCTTGCAAAGAATTGTTGCATAAGATCTCACGTTATTTGATTCAATTATTGTCGATATTTTATATATTATTAAATCAATAATTGAGATGACAGAGTTATTAATATTATTATTTGCAATATTAACGATGTCTAGAAGTTCGCCAAGAGAGGTTTGGTCACCTAATCATGCTCAATAGGGAAAAATTCTTATTGAAAGCCCTCTTTCCTCGGGAACGACTTCGGTCGATTAATATTGTGAATTATAATAATGATGATAAATGTTGTTAAATATATTGAGGTGTCTTTTTTATGAAGTCACTAAGTTTATATATATATATATATATATATATATATATATATATATATATATATTTTTATTAGTATTATTAATGTAATAAAACAGAAAAGCTTTTTATATAAAACAAAATATTTTTAAAAGTTATTTGTTTTATTAGACAATAATTAGAATATATTATATTTTATTATTCATAGTGTGTTTTGCATAGTAAAATCTTTTTATATAAAATGTAATACTTTTATAAAGTTATTTGTTTTATTAGACAATAATTAGAATATATTATATTTTATTATGCATAGTATTTGCATAAAATATCACTGATAGTATTTTTATTATATAAAAAAATCTTTTTTATATAAAACAAAATACTTTTATAAAGTTATTTGTTTTATTAGATTATAAATAGAATATATTATATTTTATTTAAAAGATTTTGTTTTATTAGAATATTTTATTAATAATCGATATATAGTAAATCAATATGGACCGTCTGCTTAAAAGTAAATCAATCTGGACCGCTCATGAATTAGTTACTATTTAGTCCATTCTCCTATAAATAAAGCTCATTCCTTCATTATTTCTTACGAATTCACTCAAACTCTGAGAGAGAAACTATAGAGAGAAAAGAAGAAAAGTATTTTGTTACTTCACTACTCCTATATCCAGCCTTCTAAGGTAAGGGGTATTATTTCTTTCAGATTCATGAAGAGAACTTCATTATTCCATTCTTTATTATTCTCGTTGAATAACTCAGATATCGCAAGCTACCCTATACTTGGTGAAATTCTTCCATTATTCCATTCTTTATTATTATGTTGAATAACTCGTCTATCATGCCAAGTACCGCATACATGGTGAAATTCTTCTATTATTCCATTCTTTATTATTCTGTTGAATATCCTCTATGCATGAGTATGCGTATGCTGGCGTGATCTCGTTCCATTATTTATTATTCTATTGAATAACTCGTCTGCAAGGCTTTATCGCATACCTTGTGAAGTCTTTTGTTATTTCATTCTTTATTATTCTCGTTAGAATAACCTCGTCTCTCTGCCTATCGCATGCCCGGTGAAGTCTTTTGTTATTTCATTCTTTATTATTCTTGTTTGAATATCCTCGTCTGCAATAAGGCTTACACATGACCGTTCCATTATTTATTATTCTGTTGGAATAACTCGTTCTGTCTGATCTATCGCTATCGCATGCATGAATTCTTCGTTATTCCATTCTTTATTATTTTGTTGGAATAACTTTTATCTATGTGGATTACCACATGCATGGTGAATGACCCTTCGTATTCATTTCTTATTAAATTATGGAAATGATCTGACTACGTGGATTACCGCACGGCGGCTAAAAATCCATTTGCGCTTTCATATATTCTATTATACTCAGTTGGTTAAGCTTTGACTTCTATACTCCATGAAATTAATGGAATATCCTTGATATTTGCGCTTCATCCAGTATCTTTTCATGGAAATATTCTTTTGAGCATTCTTGAATTTTACTCTACAAAGCAGTATCATGTTGGCAATTTGGACGTTATTGGTTCCTGGATAAATTAATTCTTGAACTTGTTTTATTGGATTCTTATATCATTGTCATCATCTTCATGCTTATATTATGTTGAAAGTCATCCGTGGCCTATTATGCATAGATGGACTTGGTATAATTATGACCAGGGATTATTCGGTATAATCATGACCTTAATGTTACAAATGATGTGGTAAAAGTCCTTATTGGCCCGTAGTGCATTGATGGACGGTTGTTGGCATGATCATGACCATTGATGAATACACGAATATCCTTGGCCCGTAGTGCATGGATAATTGTGGTTGTGATACTAATGAATATCCTCGGTCGTAGTGTGTGGATGATGTGGATTATTTATTGTTTCTAGTCTCAAATGATAAAAGTGATGAAAAACTTTTTTAAATCATAAAAGATAGTAGATTTTATTCTCTACTTGACTCTTTTAATGGATTTCTTGTTCCGCTGCAGTTAAACTTGATGTTTGTTATATTTTATCAGTTTAACATTGTTGAAGACTAATGATAATTTATTCTACATTATCTTAGTCATAATATTTCTTACTGGGCTAGTTGAACTCACCCTTTCTTTCACTGTTCTCTTCAGGAAATGAGAACGTAGCCAGAACTAGTCAGGGAACGGAGTAACGGTCCAAATGATAGCATTAGTAGTCCTCACTATTCTGTTAAATAGTGTGACAACAAATATATTGAGGACTCCTTTGAGTGTGGATATTGTCTAGATGACAATATTCTTATTAAAACTCTCAATTTATGTTTTGTCGTATTTTACACGACTGTTGTATAGTTAGTTTGTATTTGTATTTTTGTACCATGTATCTGACGACCCAAGATGGGTGATGTATACCTATTTTGGGGGCGTCACACTTACAATTCATTTGTTGCTTGTTATTTTTCAACCAACAACTTTCCTTTATAATGCAACTTAAGTGTTAGAGAGAATAAGCACATATAAATCAAAACTTCCATTGTTAGATTTTCAAGAAGAAGAGAAGAATTAGTTCATCAAGGGTAAGACTCTTGTCCTATAATCTTCTATCTCTACCATAATAGCTTGATAGAGAAGTGATGGTTATGTATATTAAGAATTATAGGAAGTGAATAAGCAATGGACTTAAGCCAAATAAGTCATGAATAAGTATGATAAACCTAAATAAGTTATGAACTTATTATGAATAATGATGAACATGTAAGACTTATATCATGTTTACATGAATATTGTTAGTATGATAATAAGATGTAAAAATGATGGTTAGAAGACATTAACTATCATAAACCTTGTAAAACAAAGTTAAGTGTAGTTTATACTTGGACAAGTAATAAGCTCATGAGGAATAAGTCAAAATATAACTTAAAAATAAGTTATTGTAATATGTAAGTTGAATTGTCTATAGAATGAATTGAATCCATTTGGATTGATGAACAAATCGTTATTAACGAAGTTTTGTCGGAATTCACATGATTGGACGATAATCGTCGAATTCATGAAATTCTCAGAATGGAAGTCGTATTTTGTGTTTGAACTTGGAAACATTTTTTTTATGGAGACAAGTCATATTTGGCATTATAGAGTTGCGAACTCAAAAATAACCGAATTCCGACTTAGAACGAAGAAATGAGCGTTGAACGTTCACGAACGTTTATCGTTTTCGTTAAAAATGAACCAATAGGTGAATTTTAAGTAAATGAAGTCAAAAAGATAAAATTCTTGCATGAACACGTAGAGCATGTAATTTGTGAACCGTAGGCTCTTAAACGAGCTAATTCGGACTTATAACGAAGAAGTTACGAGCCCGAAAATCTCACAAAGTTGAAAATCTGTCAAATTTTTCTGAGGCACAGAGTCCGCGCCGTAGCGCGACTCAAGGCACATTGAAGACCAGCGCAGCATGTGCATGAGGCCAAGCATGACACACTTCGCTAATTGGTACCGCATAATACATGACCATAAGAAAGGAGACTCACGCTGCAAATACCGAGTCCCGACCATACATGCTAAGTTAAGTCATGCATGCGTGACACGTAGAAGAAAGAAATGTCGGTGGCAAGGCGCTGACTTTTAGGGTTTAGACAATGAAGAAAGTTTATAAGTATAGCATGAATGGTAATTGATTTATAATGAACTAAGGAACTTAATGAAACATTGTTAAGACATGTTTAAACCTTACGTATGATCATTTAGAGTTAAAGTAAGGTAATTGTATGTGAAAGTAAGAATGAATTAATGGAAAGTCAAAACCAATAATAACAAATCTAAGTCGTGTTTTAAATTGAGAAGAAGGGTAAGATTCATTAGGAACCATGTATTCTCACTCATGACCTAATGTGTTATGTGATGTGATTATCTATTGTAGAGACCTTAAAGACTTAACGTGAACGTGTTTATATCTGTAGCAGACGCTGAAGGCAAGTATTCTAACCCTTGTTTCAGTTCAATCTGGGCAAGCTTTGTGGTTCATGTACTCTTACGCATGAATTGATGTATGATGAAGTCAAAGACAACTCTTTCGGCTAGACTTATATTATGTTTCTATCAAAGCATGGTCAATGTTTACCAAGTTATATCGGTGTCGTTTTCAAACGAAGACTGAGTATGCTAAAAATGTTTTGTCATCAAACGACAGGCACGTGAGGTTGCCACAACTTAAACGTACATACGTTTAATGAATGTAGTGTTGATTAACATAGATGCGATAGGATAATCTGTAATCGATGAAAAGATGAAGGACACGATGGAAAGATGATGATGGAGAGGAGGCACATGCTTGAGGAAGATCTAAGGAAGCTATTTATTTTAAGATCTTTTACCACCTTAGATTGACCTTCAATCTTTCATTAGCTTGAAAAGATTGACAATGGATTGGGCCATAATTGTGACACATTTAATTTTGCACTTTATTTATGCTTGTATGCGATATGATATGATAAATAATGTGCATGCTTAATAAGATTAAAATTGGTGAGATCTAAATTTATTAATAAAATCCCTCATTAAATTATTAAGTCTAAATCAGATGTCTTCCAATGAATAACACTCATCAAGACCTTGATCAATAGATGTAGGTTTGCCAAAGCAAAGTACCCTATTTATCTAGGTAAAATGCGATAGGATAATTGTGATATCCAAATCTGTTAAAATCATTGGGCTGAAACTTAACTAAGTTATCTCAATAGGATTGTGGACTTAGAGGCATAGAGTTTGGTAGGTACCATTAGATGGACTAGAAACAATTGTTGTTTACCAAACTATCCAGGAGTTATATATGATATAATTGACAAAAGGGTTGTCTACCTAAATAATTGTGTTTTAAGAGATTAGCCAAAGCTAACTTAGGGCATAATGAAATATAGATCTTGGCTCACTAGAAAGATTTAATTGAAAAATGCTTTCCGAATTAATGGCGAGGGCTATTAATTTGAATAAAATAGTGGGAGGTATATTTTGAATGTACTATTATCAATTACATAATATCAACTCTATAATTTGACTTATTATTTTTTTGCACTTATAAATTGTAGATATCAATGGCAAACAACAACAATACAAGTAGTCTTTCACTACGATCAGTCCTTGAGAAGGACAAGCTGAGTGGAATTAATTTCCTTGACTAGCATAGGAACTTGAGTATTGTCCTCAAACAAGAGCGCAAGCTATATGTCATTGAAAAGCCCATTCCTGCAGCACCAACTGATACTGCACCACGTGCGGAGCATAATGCTTACAAGAAGCATCAAGATGATGCTCGGGGCGTGAGTTGTCTCATCTTTAGAAACCATGAACGCCGAGCTTGAAGCAAGCATATGAGTTGAGGGATGCTTATGAGATAATCGAGCATCTCAAGAAATTGTTCAAGGGCATGCTCGACAGAGAGGTATGATACAAGCAAGGCATTGATCAACGCAAAATGGGTGAACGTGATCCAGTTGGTCCAAATGTCTTTGAAAATGATTGGGTATATTGAGTACCTTGATAGGTTAGGTTTTCCAATCACTCCTGGAGGCCCAAACAGATCTTGTTTTGCAATCCACGAATGCCAGCCTATTCTCAATTTGTCATGAATTATCTTATGAATGAAATTGCGAAACCCCTTACTGAGTTGTTGAGCATATTAAGAACTGCCAAGAACAACATGAAAAGGCGGGACCCGCCCCATAATGATGGTGCAAAAGGGAATGCTAAGGGGAAAATGGAAAGGCAAGAAGAAGATAGGATCTAATTCTGGTGCCAAACCTAAATCCAAAACCAAACAGGCTTTAAAACCTAAAGGTGGGGTGGCTAAAGAAGGTGATTGTCACTTTTGTGGAAAACCTGGACACTGGAAGAGGAATTGTCTTACTTATTTGGAAGAAGTGAAGAAAAGGAAAGGAAGTGGGACTTCTAATTCAGGTATATATGTTATAGAAGTCAACTTTTCTACTTCTACATCATGGGTATTAGATATTGGATGTGGTATTAGATAAATCTTATGAGTATTTCATTTTGAATGATTAAATGCATTATTTGGTAAAGTGTAAATAATTACGATAAATTATTTATAAGTTTAAGAAGTGATTAAAATATTGTTATAATATTAATGATATTAGATTATGAGATTGTTATGTGATTGATAACATTTGGATTAAGGTGTTATAAATATTGATATGGATTTTATTGTGAAACTTTATCTTTTTGTGTCGGGGTTACTATTCACGTATACGACACTTATTCAATGATCTGACACTTATTCATGTATATGACACTATTTACGTATATGACATTATTTATGTATACTGGATTACGTGTACGAATCACGAGTACTATTTACGAGTTACTATTCACGAGTTACTATTTATTTAGTTATTACTATTCACGGGTATTATTTACCCAAAAATATATTTCTTTTTGTCCAAATTATTTTTGATACGTGAATATTATTCTTGAATTTTACTCCACAAAGCAAAGATCATGTTGATAATTTGATATTTTTAAACTCGGATAAATTTAAAGTCTTTAATATTTATCCTTGATTTCGTTGATTAATGCCTATATAATTGTCATCATCCTCATGCTTATATTGTGATGAAAGTCATCTGTGGCTTACGTGCATAGATGGATGGTTGATTATTGGTTTTACGGTTGTATACTTTTTGGCTTACGTGCAAAGATAGACTGTTGATTATTGATTTTATAGTTGTATATCTTTGGCTTACGTGCAAAGATGGACAGGTGTATGACATGATCATAACCACTGGTGATAATAACGAATATCATTGGCCCGTAGTGCATGGATAATTTGATGATGTGATTGGCAGGATCATGACCATTAGTTAACAGTTGAATGTCTTTGGCCGTAGTGCACTGACAGATAATTGATTGGTATGATCATGACCATTGATTTTATAGTTGAATATCTTTGGCCCGTAGTGCAAAGGTAGACAACTGATTGGTATGATCATTG
Organism: Panax ginseng; assembly: GCA_020205605.1. NCBI lineage: Eukaryota > Viridiplantae > Streptophyta > Magnoliopsida > Apiales > Araliaceae > Panax > Panax ginseng. The sequence goes on along the minus strand of CM035149.1, from coordinate 58,708,907 downwards.
TTATTATATTTGAATATCTTTAGCCTTTGGGGTAAGGATATTGAGTAAATGTTCTATTAAGCCTTTGGGGCAAGGAGAAACTGTTGAGTTATATGATTATAAATATGAATTGTGAATTTAACTATAATCTTTTGTGGTTTAGGTGAAGACAGGTGATGATAGTTCTTTTTGTCTTGGGTATAACAAAGAACTGTTGTTGAGTATTACATGAATGAAATATTAACGATGGACTTTTAATCTAGAAGAGATAGTAGACATTATGTTCTACTTGACTCTTCTAATGGATTGCTTATTCCGCTGCAGTTGTTGATCTAAAACTTGTTATCAATTATATTCCATCAGTTGTTATACTGTTGAAGGCTAAGGATAATTTATTCTGCATTATCTTAGTCATAATAATTCTTATTGGACTAGTTGAGCTCACCCTTTTCTTTCAATGTTCTCTTCAGGAAATGAGAATATAGCTGGGACTGGTCGGGGAATGGATTGACGGTCCGAGATAAATGGATTTAGTAGTCCTCACTATTTTTATAAAATAGTGTGATAATAATTATAGTGAGGACACTATTGAGTGTGGATATTGTCTAGATGACAATATTCTTGTTTAAACTCCCAGCTATGTTTTGTCGTATTTTACACAATTGTTGTATAATTAAGTTGTATTTAAATTTTGTACCATGTATTTGGAGACTCAAGGTGGGTGATGTATACCTATTTTGGGGGCGTCACATTATCCCTATATTTTGACCGACCAATTAAATAACAATTAAGCTTAGGTAGGACATACTAGCGAAGGATTTACTCGTCTCTCCCTTCCCAGTTCTAATTCTATATCTCCACTAGAGATCATATCCCTAATCTCTGATACCATCTGTGACGCCCCCAAAACAGGTCTACACAACCCATTCTGAGTCGCCAAATACATGATACAGAATTCAAATACAAACTTCATTTATACAATTATTAATTATAGTGTAAAATACGACAAAATATAAGTTGTGAGTTTTAATACAAATATTATCTCGTAGACAATATTCAAACTCAAATAAAGTCCTCATTACAATTATTGTCACACTATTTTAAAATAGTGAGGACTACTATAATAACCATCTTGGACCATTACTCCACTCCCTGACTAGTCCCAACAACATTCTCGCCTCCTAAGAAGAACAATGGAACCAAAAGGAAAAGGGTGAGCTCAATTAGCTCAGTAAAGAATATTATGATTAAGATAATGTAGAACAAATTATCCTTAGTCCACAACAGGGGAAAATCTGATAGAATATGTTGGTCGATTTCGCAATCAATGAATACGTGCAAGTATACACGGTCAACAAGTAATAAAGTGAAAGTAGAGTATCGTTCCCACGAGGAATTATTTAATAAAAATTATCAAATACTAACTCTTAACCAAATCAATTTTTTTTAAACAATTACAAATTGTGAATTTTCTAGTTAAGAAAACTAAATTAAACAATTAAAAAAAATTAGTCTAAAAGAAAGCAAATAAACAAAATTAAGATTTGATTGAATTCATGTAAATAAGGATTAAGACTCCAATATCCCCAATTATGAACTATAAATCAATTATCCAATTATCCCAATTATTATGTCTACTGAATTGTTAACATGAATTCTCAAATGTCAAAAGCCCTTTTCCAAGTGATCAATTACCTTCTATTTAATCCAGATTAATTTTGCTATATTCCTATGCAAAACAATTGAATTAAACTCGTTACAATCTCAATTCCTTATATGTTACATGCGGCAAACAGATATTTCCATTCTATTCACAAACCTAATTATTCACTGTGCAAATAACTAAGTCACATGTCACCATGCCCAGTTCTAACCCTTGAATTCCTCTTCCAATTCCTTCTAGAGTAACAAGGTAATTATTGGCCAGATAATTAATCAATCAGCACAAAGCAAGATGAACAATTCACTTCAACATAAACAATTGGAATAAATCAAATAATCAATTCATAATCATAAAAGGTTCAATTAGAATCTTAATAAAAGAGTTAGTTCATAATTAATGAATTAAAACCAAGAATCCACAATTGAATAGACATTAAAAGATAAAAGTATGATAAGAGAAAAGAATAGAATCATTGTCGACCAAATCGATGCTCACCTCTTCTTTCTTGCTTTTTTCTTGATCTTCAGTGTTCTTCAATTTGCTTCAATCTTCAATGGCTAATTAAGAACTAGGGTTTATATTCTAATCTAATGGAGTATTTTATCTAAGCTAATCTATGTATTCTCCCTTTATTTTATGTCTTACATCATGTATTTATAGGTTACAAGTCCAATTTTGAGCTTAGGAATAAACCCAATCCAATTTGGAGTAAAAAATGTGTCAAAATTCGCGCCAAAACACGTCCAAGCCCAACCAACCTCTTCCCCAGCCCAGCGCTGGGAAAGACGCTGGCACACTGCTCCCCAGCACCCTGGCGTTGGGCATAGGCCAAAAATGGGTGCCTCGGCGCTGCCACATGTTCTGACATTTTCTGCTTCGACCTCCTTTGGGAAAATGGCCATAACTTCTTCGTCTGTACTCCGATTTCAATGATTCAAGATGATCCGGAAAGAGGAGAAGTAGATCTACAACTTTCATTCTTTAAGATTTTCAAAATAAGGTCCAGAGTAATACTCAAATTGGCTCTGAAGTGACAGCTATGTAAATGGCAAGCCGAAAACGCGAATCTAGCCACCCCAAACGTCGATCCAAGTAACTTTTGTCCCAATTCCTATAAAACAACATAAAACATGCATGAATAGACACAAAAACTTAAAATAAACCAAAAATTAAGCTCAACCGCACTCAATTATGAGTATAAAACTCACTCATCAGAATACAATAGACAACAAGTTTTAGATCAACAACTGCAGCGGAAACAACAATTCATTAGAAGAGTCAAGTAGAGCATGATGTCTACTATCTTCTATGATTTAAAAGTCCATCATCAATATTTTATCTATGTAACACCAATCAATAATTACTTCCAATCAACGAATTATCTATGCACTACGGGCCAAAGATAATCGTTTGTATCACCAGTGGTCATGATCATGTCAAACATTTGTCCATCTATGCACTACGGGCCAAAGAAAACTTTCACCATAAACCTTTATCTATAACATTAAAGGTTATGATTATACCAATACACAATTTTTGGTCATAATCATACCAATCAACAGTCCATCTTTGCACTACGGGCCAAAAATAACTTTCAACACAATATAAGCATGAGAATGATAACAATGATATAAAGAATCAATCAAGTGAGAGCAATGATAAATATTGGAGATTTATAATTCAATTTATCCAGAATTCAAAATGTCCAAATTGTCAACATGATAACTAATTATGGAGTAAAATTCAAGAATGATATTCATGTATCAAAAATAATTTGGACAGAAAAAAAAATTAAATTTTGTTATGAATAGTACCGTATGAATAGTACCCATGAATAGTACCGTATGAATAGTACCCATGAATAGTATCATATGAATAGTACCCCGATATGAAAAGATTAAAATTTAATAAGAAAGTTCAGACCAATATTTCAATGAAATGATATTAGATAAAGTGCAAACCTTAAGGAATTTCTAATCATTTCAAAAATTATAGAAGCAATATTTACTATAGTGAGTTTAAATTTAGGAATATGAAATGAAATAATATAACTTACATAATATGGAGTATGAAAGAAAATGATATTTTTTACGAGTATTGAAATAAAATAATATCATTTATCTTAGTAGAAACTAGATCTGACTTGGAATATCGGATATTATCATGAAAAAATCTTGCACTAAAAGCTACACTCAAAGTATTTTTATACTCAAAAGAAATACTCACAATATTGCAGTAGGAACGCTTGAGATTTTTGATGTGTTTAGGATGGAGGGTTACCCCCCCTTTTATAGTGCAGCACGGAGGAAGGAAACAAACTAATCAGCCTAACTTTTTCTTTTTTCTTCTCTGCCTAACTCTTTTTTCCTCTGCCTAACTTCTCATTTTCCAATGGTTGAGGGCCCACTAAATTTGGAAGATGAAATGCATTGCAGGAGAAAACCTCCGCCCACCAACTTGGAAAAGAAAAAGAAAGAAAAAAAAAACTATGCAGGAAACTTTAAGCTAGCAAATTTGAAAAAGAAGAAGTACACGAAAAGAATTCCAATTCAAGTTGTTAACTTCCACCCCATTTATTCACATGCCAGGAAATTATATATATTATTATAATATTACTATTTAAATAATATATTATAATAATATATTTGAATGAATATTTTATCGAAGAAAATAATATGTCAAACTTTCAACAAATGTTTCATGCTAAATTCCTTCATTTATATGAACCAATATCCACCACATAATAATTATTCACAAGTAATATTAAAAGCTCACAATATTAACAACCAGATCATTCCCAAGAAAGAAGTGGCTTTCCGATAATGATTTATCCTTATTGACTCACAATTATATAATGCTAACACTTTTTCTCGACAGAACTTTCTAGACATCGTCAATAATGCTAACTAATAATATTATTCAAATAATTTAAAATATTGTACAGATGTTACTGTAACAATTATTAAATCAGTGATATGAGATACTATGTAGCAACTACTGTGGCAATTATTGAATACTGAGTGACTTCTTACGTAAGAATCAATAATCAAAAATATTGTGCAATACCGTGTGCTACTATGCAACAACGCGTATTACTGTACTTTTATCACCGGGTATTTCAACAGTTAATGGTAAAAGTTTTGCCATTATTTTTTATAAAAAAGTTTTAAATATGTACAATTTTAGAAATGAATTTATTATTTTTATAAGATTTTTTTTTTGATAATGTTCATATAAAATTTTAAAAAATCACTATCTACTACTACATCCGTCCTATCCTAAGCTAAATGCTTAATTCTGATTTTTTTAAAGTTAAGTTTATTATTTTTTAAAAATAATAATTAAAAATTAGAGTTAGTAGTATTTTCTTTTCATTATAATCGCTTCACTTATATTTTAACAAAAATAATAAAAAAATTAATTTTAAAAATAATTAATTTGATTTTAAAAAATCAAAATTGAGTATTTAATTTGAGATAGATTGAGCCCATCAGGCAACGGCTGAACACAATTTCACAACGCTCAACACTCAACACATGATAAGTGTGATCATGTATATAGAAATACAGAAGAGACAAAGAGGGTCAGCTGGTCAGTGTATCACACTAATAGTGAATAATTTTCCATTTGCCAGCCTTTTGAAACCATAATAAAAGACTGAAGAAAAGATTCGCGCCATTTCCTCCATTTTCAGCTAATAGCCAAAACTACTCCTACGCTGGCAAGCACAATAATCACTTGATCGATCAACGTCAATTATTGTTGCTATTTTATCACAATCCCATCTCATCCCTCTCACACTAATCACAGTGTCAGTCATAAGATAAACCCTAGGCTAAAAAACCCTAATACCTGAAATTCTTCAGTTTCACATGTGTTTTTTGTATGTACATTTGATCGATTATTTGTGTAAAAGGTTCGGAAGATGATGAATTTATCAGCATCATCATCAGCATCGTTGGAGGACGTCGGGCTGATCGGTCCCGCCGAAGATGTATATCAGGCATTGTTACAGCATTTGGTTGCTCCTCTTTTACCCTTGAAATCCTCTGGGAAGCAAATTCCTTCAATTTCTCAGCAGCAGGATGTTGCTAAGGAGGTATTTTTTGTGTGCTCGTTTCTCAATTTTTTTTTTTTAAATTTCCTTTTCAGTTTGAATTACATGTATCCGGTTATAAGGGTGTAAATGTGAGTATGACATAAAGAAAACGGCGCACAGAATTTGAAATGAGAACCCTTTACCTAAAATCGGCTCAATCAGGGAAATTAGAAGGTTTAGTATTTTATTTATTTATTTATCTTTTTGCGACAGGAGGAATTTCTCAAATTGCAAGTATAGAATAATTTTAGTATCTGATTTCTTTAAACTATATTTTGATTGCAGTTGTGTGTAGACTTTTTTCTTTTTCTTTCTTATTTTAATTTTCATTTTTTCCCCTTCCCTTTACCTCATTATTTTTGAGTTCCAAAAAAGTCTTTTCTGTATTTCATGGCTTGTGATAAAATCTTCTTTTCATGTTTTTTTGGATAAGTTGAGTTTTTACTTTAATTAAAATGTTGTAGATTTCAGCATAAATTTTGAGGTGACTATTAATTTCTTAAATGGGTTTTGTTCACTGATATAGATTACTAATGTGAGATCTAACTTGAAGCGCTCACCGGCAAGGATAAGTTTACATTACTTGTTTTGCTAATGCTTCACCAATATGACTTTTATCTATTTCTTGTTTAGTATTCTAGTGTTGGCATTAAATTTTGTTTTGGTACTTGCCCTTTTGGATCCTTTGTTGGCATATGCTTATATTGGCTCTTTTGCCTTTTGTGTAAAGGAACTCATACTCTGAAAATGTTCGCAACTAAATAATCTTAATTTAATTCTAGGCAAATGCTTCAGTTTAATCATATCCAAATCTTTAGAATTCTCAAAATGAGGAAATTAAATTAGGAACAAAGTCTCCAAATACGAAGGACAATAAAAGTCTCCAAATTTGAAGGACAATAAAGTGTCGTTAAAAGAAAACCCTAACAAATGACATAAGAGATGCTACGCCACTGTGTATTATATCAATAAGTTGGAATGCATTTCTCCAGTCTGCGCACATTGGAGAGATATTAAGAGACAAGGCTTTAGTGGCATGTGCTTGCTTCATTTTTTAGTACGATCCAAAGACAAAATAAATCCCTGATCTTAGAGGGAGTTGTTGCCTTCCAAATGAAAACATTCAAGGGTCGGGTATCAATTAGGGAAGCAATATATGATCCTCAACTAAATGCTTGTTTGAGAATCTTGATGGTTAGAAAGATTAAAAAGTCAAGGAAAAGCTGTAGGAAAAGAAAACTCTTCAGACCATACGTATAACATGTTGGTTTGTCTTGGGTTGTTCACTGTCTTAGAGAAATGAGATATATGATCTGTTTGGTGAATTACTTGTTTTGTCATTTCTTGTCTAGGAGGTTTTATTACACAAGCATATGCTTTTTAAGGCTTGGGTACATGCATACGTAATTGTAGGTGTGAAGCCAATAATCATACTGTCCATGCTTTTGATGTTCTGTTTTCTTTTCAATGCTGATCCGCTGCAGATGCATGCTGTTGTGTTACTCTATAACTACTATCATAGGAAACATCATCCAGCTTTAGAGTTACTAGGTTTCGAGTCATGTTGCAAGTTAGCTGTAATTTTGAAACCAACTCTGATGGCACATATGAAGCTCATGCATCGATCTGATTATACTGAGGTGGATGACCTCGAAAGTCAGTTGTCACTAACAGAGAAAGCAATTATGGATGCATGTGATATATCTTCTGCTCTGGATGCAACTAAAGATGTTCCAAGCATGGACGGATGGCCAATATCGAAAGTCACAGTTCTATTAGTCGACTCTAGGAAGGAGAACTGCTTGCTGTTATTTAGTTCCATCACCAGCGGAATTTGGTCAGTAATTGAAAAAGATGTTGATACCTCCAATATCAATTCAGGTAGTTCCATGAACCAAAAATCCACAAGCTATAGGAGAAAAGCCAGTAGAATGCTTCATAGGGATGAATTGCATGCTAATGAAGCTGCTCTTCAGCAGCTTGCAATTTCAGGTGTAGAAGAAATCACAGGTATGCTTTTCTTTCATTCAGACTAGTAAATGATTTGATGAGTACTTCAATTTGGACAATAGTGGTGTGAAAATTTCAATTTTTTGGCCTCATGTTTATGTAATTTTGTTTATGCTTTGTTCTTTCTTTGCATACAATGCCCCAGGGCAGTCCATCGTGCACCGTCCACCCACAAGAAGGAAAAATGGTGAAATATAGGATTTTCAAAATCTTGATTTAATCCTAAACTGTGAAAATAGTGTACGACTTCAGTTGAAGCCCATATTTAGGGCTGTGAGAAAACAAAGAAATTGGTGAATATGAGAGGTCAAATCCTTCTCATCATTTCATTGTATATATATTACATTCTGTTACAATCAAACTACAATTAAGGCTCTAATTAGAGCTGTAATCAAAGCTAAATACTACCTTCCCTAAATAACTAGATTCTAATAATATTCTAACATATTTACAAAATATTTTACATTTTAACACGCCCTCTCAAGTTGGTGCGTGGATGTCTCACAAGCTTAACTTGAAACATAAGGGATGAAACGTTACTGAGACCTTTGGTCAAGATATCAGCAAGCTGATAATTTGTTTTGACAGAAGGTATGCAAATAAGACCACTAGTTAACTTTTCATTGATGAAATGTCTGTCAATATCAATGTGCTTTGTTGTATCAGATCATTTGCAATACTGATAGCTACTTTATTGTCGCAAAACAATTTCATTGGCTTATTAGTTATGATTCCCAAGTCTTCTAACAATGTTCGCAATCACAATAATTCACACACACCCAAGGCAATAGCTCGATATTCGGCTTCAACACTAGATCTAGCCACAACTGATTGTTTTTTGCTGCATCAAGTAACAAGGTTGCCGCCTATAACTGAACAATATCCAAATGTGGAATGGCGATCATTAATACAACCAACTCAATCTACATTGGTAAAAGCTTCAATCCTCATATGGCCATGATGTGAGGATAATATTATTCCCTTTCCATGAATAGATTTCAGATATCTTAGAATTCTATTAACAACTTCCATGTGACAATCACGTGAATCATGCATATATTGACTTACTACTCCCATAATATAGGAAATATCAGGTCTAGAGAGGTAAATTATTCTTCCCACTAATCTTTGATATCTCTCCTTATCAACAGCGGGTCCTATGCCACTTGTAAGATGATGATTAACCTCAATGGGAAAAATCAATGGTTTGCATCCTAACATGTCCGCTCTCATAATGTCAAGTACATACTTGGGATGGGACAGAAGATGCCACTAAGATTTTGCAACTATGCTATTTCATGGGCCAAGGTCCTCGAAGATGCCACAAGTTGAGAGATTTCTTTATTATTTCCTGCTCACTTCGACATAGAAAAGAATGATTTCATTTCCATCGCTGCCATAAGGTCCTTGATTTTAAATTCATTACGGCTTTAGGTCCCCCATGAGAGAAATACATAGCTTAACTTACAAACCTTTCCATTATCAAGTTGATGGAGGTTTCACCCAAAGTTTGTTGCACAAGATATAATGGTACGAATGGAATTCATTTTTGCCACTGGAGCGAATGTCTCCTCATAATCAATTCCACGAGTTTAAGTGTATCCTTTTGCAACTAGTCTGGCTTTGAGTCTCTCAACCGACTTATCAGACTTTTACTTCATTGTATACACCCATTTACACCTAACCGGGGAAGAGGAACTAACTCCCATGTCTCATTCTTTCTCAAGGTATTCATTTTCTCTATCATAGCTTTCCTCCATTTTTCATCTTGGATTGCTTCCTTCCACCCCCTGAGGAACATAAATAAAGGACAACGAGGAAACAAATGCACGATAGGAGGTAGATAAATTATTATAAGAGACGAAGTTAGAAATAAGATATTAAGTACATGATTTAACTCCTTTCCTAAGGGCAATAGGAAGATTGATATCACAATTTTTAGTAGGGATATTTGAGTTTACCATTAGGATCAATAAAGCAAGCTGAAGAACTAGGATCTGAGCAGGGGCTGTTGTAGTACAAACGGGACCGGTTCCTTATCTTCTCAGGAATAGGTCTTCAAATCAGACTTGTTCTATCTGTCACATGACTGCCTTTGTGAAGAATTATCGGTGACTATAGATAAGTGATAGAGTAAGCAATGACACAACTAGGCTCAAAGTCCATCAACTCATCTGCACTAGTAGATTTCTCGAGCAAGATAGAATGATTCAGATTCCTAGGAGGTGACATCACGAGTAATATAAACTTCTGCTAGAGGATGAAAACATTTATGTATTTTTTTGTGTGGAGAGTACCCAATGAAGACAAAAAATATTTGGGATCAAGTTTACCCCGAGTATGATTTTTATCATGGACAAAGGCCAACCAAAAACCCGTGGAGAAAAGTGAAGGGCCAAGAAAATGTTTGAGAAGTGAGATTGGGCTCTGATTACCGAGAACTCTAGAAGGAAGCCGATTGATGAGAAAGGTAGTAGTAAGAACAACATCACCCCAAAAAGATTTGGGTGTTTTCATGGTGAACATGAGTGTGTGGGCAACTTCTAGTAAGTGACGGTTTTTCTCTTGACAACACCATTTTGTTCTGGCGTATGAAGAATAATAGGCCATGGTTAGTAAAATAGGAACCAAAAGCACCATCGACCATTGTCACTATGTAAAATTTTTACCTTAGCATCAAATTATAGTGGTATCATTTTATGAAATTCTCGAAAATAGGAAAAAACTTCATTTTTGGAACAAAGAAGATATAGCCAAGTTATACGAGAATAACAATCAATAAATATAACAAACCAGCAATGACCAGTATGAGAAATAACTCGAGAAGGTCCCCAAACATCAAAATGAATAACAACAAATGGTTCAAAATGGATGATTATGAATAGCACTATAGTTTGTGTTTATAGCTAATTCACAAGGCTAAAAAAACGGTTTTTATTACACTGCTTAGTTAAATGAGGAAACAAGGATTCTAAAGTACTGAATGAAGGATGTCCCAAACGACAATGCTACTGATGAAAGGAGGCTAGACTGGAGTCCTAGATAGATTGAAAAGCCTGAGTGGAAGTCCCTTTCTCAACCAAAGGTAGACTAGTCTAAGGAACATCTAGATAGTAGAGGCCACCAACTGTACTATCACTGCCAATCTTCTGCTCCGTCACCAAGTTTTGAAAGATATAATGAGAAGGAAAAAAGTGACCAAGCAATTTAGAGACTTGGTGAGACATGGAACAAATAATAAATTTGCAGAGAAAGAAGGTACATGAAGAACAAAGGATAAAGATATAGTGGGAGTACAAACTACAGAGCCACCCCATCGACTATTAACACTTTATCTTTGTCAGAGTATGGTGTATAAGTGGTAAAAAATAATTTGGATGAACCTGTCATGTGTTTTGTAGCACCTGAATCAATAATCCAAGAGGTACATGCAAAAGAAACATTAAGTGCATGAGAAAATATACCTGATTGGACATGATGACCGGAGCTAGGAGTAGACAAGAGTGTCCAAAAAGCTAATATTTCCTCAGGAGTGAGACCACTAGGATCACCAAACAACACACGATTATTCTAGATGAGCAGAGGAGAGATAGGTGAGCACTCAGGAACTTATCACAAACCGAAGAATAGTACCGATGAACATTAATTTGCTACAGTACCGATCAACCAGACTCTGATACCAAATTAAAACCCATATTTAAGACTTGAAAAAACAAAGAAATTGGTAAATATGAGAGGTCAAATCGTTCTCATCATCTCATTGTATATATATTACATTCTATTACAATCAAAATACAATTAAGATTCTAATTAGAGCTGTAATCAAGGCTAAATACTACATTCCTTAAATAACTAGATTCTAATAATATTCTAACAGATTTACAGAATATTCTACATTTTAACAACTTCCTTTAATTAGTCTTTTCTATTTTGGATTACAACAACCTTCAGAATTCAGTGGCTCACCAGGTTTGAGAATTAGGATTTCCTTTAATTCCAATATTATAGTATAAAGTTACTTTTTCAAATTACTCGGTTGATTTTTAAAACAAGGCTGTATTTTGATTCTTCAATATGTCGCTTTAACATGTGAAACAGGCATTTAACATGTGAAACAGGCATCAATCAGACTGATCTTATGGTTTTGGAGAGCCATATTGTATATTCATATAGCTAAACTATATTACCCACTGCAGCCAAATGCAGACAGCTGCTATTTTCGCAAAGGTGCAAAAAGCCCTTGTTTACATAGTGCAATCCTCTCAATTGATTAGAGAGGATCTTCAAGTTCCCCATCAAAGATCTTATTGGAAGGTAAGTAGTAAAGGTCTAAATTGGACTCCACAGATAAGTCAGTCCTCTTATCTTAAACCCATTTCAAAATTTTAATGAAAAAGAGAACACATGCACTCACAGGCTAACATCAAGTGTTTTAGCATGGTGAGCTAAACTATATTACCCACTGCAGCCAGTGGAGGATCACATTTTAACCCCGCTTTGTTTTCTAATTTTGCCAAGGGTGGGCTTTTTTTTTCGTTTTGCCCTTTTCATATTTAAATAATTATTCTAAAATAATTTAAAAAATTAAATGACAATACATATCAATATTACAAAACACAAATTTCCACTATTTAAAATTTCATAAAAGTCACTACAAAAACATTATTGAAGGTCTCATTTATTGAACTTGTTTTATACTCAACAAGTCAAATCTAAGTCCACTAAAAACACAAACAAAGAAAAATCTTAGATCCGACGAGCAATTATAGAGAATTAATAAAAGTCGTTCATCAACCAAGTGAAATAAACAATTAGACAAAAGTTCTCAATTATCTGAAATTCTCTATCAACCAAGTGATATTGATATAAACAATTAGCCAATTGAAATCAAAATAGCACAATTCATAATATCATAAATATAGCTATTTAATATAATGTTGATTTAAATTTGTCCTTATTTTACCTTTTTAATCTTATACTTTCAAAAAATTCTACTTAATGGTGGTCAACTTTAATTTATTTCGAACTAGCTCCTATTTACTAAAAAGAAATCCAAAATCAAGGGTGGTTACTTGCCCACCCTTGCCCAAGGGTGGGTCAGCCCATGCCTGCAGGTAGTTGCTAAATACCTTTACACTTGTGAATATGTTATATTAATTTTTTCTACGCTGAATCTTTTTAATCTTTCAGTTCAGGTGTTGTCGTAAGTGGATTTAAATTCAATACTGAATTTAGTCTCGGGGTCTTGACTTATCCATTTAACCACTTTTTTGAAAGGTCAGACTGGCATACAGGTCTAGTGTTCTCTTTGCTAGTTTCCTTGGGTACTAATACTGAAATTACTATTACCAACTATATTTTTGGCTTTACTCTAATGTACTCTTGAATGTTATATGGCTGGTTTTGATGGGTTTATGACTTTATTCTGTGTCCAACTATTTTTAATAATACATGCTTGCTTGAATTTGACTGTTCAAGTTGAGTTATTCATTGTCCGATGACCAAGGAGCTTTCTGATTGACATTACTTTTGGGATGTTGAACTGATTTTTATTTTTTCATTCTTTTTGATTAAGTTAGGCTAATTGTTTTTTTCCCAAGAAACAAGTAGTCCTAACTTATATTAGTAATACTGAGTAGTGACAATAGTTATTACTTATTATAATGATGGAAAGCTTTATGCACTGTGTCTTTCTAACCAAGCATCATGATAATACTATTTGAGTAGCTTGCAAGGCCCTCTGGTCCAAAAGAGTTCCTGCGGTTGGAGGGTGACCCCGGTCGTCGAGTATTTTCATGTTCTTCCTTATGCTGGGATCTTGTCAAGCTGGATTTCTAGGTACAGCAATGTTGTTTGGTGTGTTCTTTCTTTTTTGTTTTCTTTCTCTTGTATTGATCAGTGTATTCTTTCTTTTTGTTTTCTTTCTCGTGTGTTATTTTTGTGCTATGCTTGATACTTTGAAGTTCACAAATTCATCTGCACAGGTTCTGGTGAAGCTCTGACAAGTTCATAAGATATTGCTATCTGTTCAAGCATTCTTTCATCTGTATTTAGATTATTATGTTTCTTTTTTCTTGACTGATGTATGCAAGTAATTCAAATAATTATAAAATTGAGTCAATGTTTTATTTATTTTATTTTCTTCGTTTGACATGAAGGCATTATAAAAGCGGAGCATCAAACAAATCTAGAAAGTAGGATTTGAGGCATCTTGCCGTTGACAAACAAAAACATATCATCATTTTTGTCATTGTAAGATATCATACGAAGGTTGTTAGAAATGAACTCTCTTTGTTAATTTTTTCAGATTGTAAGTTACAGAATTTATACACAAAGGTTATCCTAATTTTAGGAGTAAAACAAGAAAACATGTTAGCCTAATTCTAGGAGTATAACAAGGAAACATGTTTAGGAGAAATAAAAGGAAACATTTTTTTCCTAATAAAAGGAACCATGTTTTTCAACACTCCCCCTCAAGCTGGTGAATGAATGTTTTTCATTCCCAACTTGGATACAAAACTCTAAAATATTGAGCTACTTAACCCCTTAGTAAGTACATCCGCAAGTTGGCCATGTGTGTACACATAAGGGGTACAAATCAACCCACTCTCTAGTTTCTCCTTGATGAAGTGTCTGTAAATTTCGATGTGCTTCGTGCGATCATGTTGCATCGGGTTGTGATCTATACTAATTGGCTAATTGCAGATTATTGTCACAATAAAGTCTCATTGGGCCATCCCACTTGATTTTCAAGTCTTCTAAGATGATCTTCAACCAAAGTAGTTCACACACACCTTGGATCATTGCTCGAAATTCTGCCTCTGCACTATACCGTGCCATCACATGTTGTTTCTTGCTCCTCCATGTCACGAGATTACTGCCAAGAAATGTACAATATTCTGTTGTTGACCTCATGTCAGCTATTGACTTAGTATAATCAGCATCCGTATATGCCTCAAGCACCAAACCTCCGTTTCTTTTGAACATAACACCTTTTCCCGGTTTCAAAGATATTGTAACACTCGGTGTGCTGCTTACAAATGAACTTCCTTTGGGTTATGCATTGGCTAGTCACACTCACTGCGTATGCTATGTCCGGTCGTGTATGAGATAGATAAATGAGTTTTCCTACCAGCCGCTGATACATTTCTTTATTTATTGCAACGTCTTCCTCTGCTATTTCAAGTCTAAGATTTTGGTCTATTGGAGTACTTTCGGTTTTAGATGCTATCTTGCTTGTTCGAGAGATCCGTGAATATACTTACATTGGGAGATAACAAGAAAATATTTAAGCTTTCCTAATGCTTTGATCTCAAATTCCTTAGTCAAACGCTGACTTAGAATTTGTCTCTCATTATCATCATTCCCCATTACTATTATAGGTGAGTGTTTAATGAACAACGTGTGATCCCAAGGTGAGTGTTTAATAACAACTTGTGATCAAATCATAACTATCGCAAATCTGCTAAACCATGCCCGTGGTGATTGCTTAAGTCCATACATGGTTTTCTTTAATTTACACACAGTATGAACACCCAAGTTATTCCCATAACCCGGTGGGACATCCATATAAATTTCTTCTTCTAGTTCTCCGTGAAAAATGCATTATTGACATCAAATTATTGTAACTCCCAACCATAATTAGCTGCTGATGATAGTAGGATTCTAACAGTATTCATCTTTGCAACCATAATTAGGTAGTCAATCCCATAGGTTTGAGTATAGCCCTTGGCTACCGACCTTGCCTTATATCTCTCTATTGACCCATCTGCTCTATATTTCACTGTATAGACCTATTTACACCCTACGGGTTTCTTTTCGACATGCAACTTCACTAACTCCCACGTTTTATTCTTCTCCAAAGCTTCCATTTCTACATTCATGGCTTGTCTCCATTTTTCATTGGTCAATGCCTCGAATAAGTTGGTAGATATGGTAATGGTGTTTAAGTTAACAAGGAAGGCTTTATGTGATGGTGAAAAATGTTTAAAGGAAAGAAAGTGTGCAAGAGAATATAAAGGTCGTTTTGTGCACTCTCTAGTTCCTTTTCTAATAGCAATGGGAATGTCCTGGTCATTATTGTTTATTGTTATAATACGGGATTTAGTTTCACTTTTGTAATGAAGAATTAGAAATTGTTACCTCATTCTCAGGATCTGGGTTGGATTCTTGGAATTGCACTGATTCTGAGACAATTGTGTTTTTCCTCGAATACACCTTGTCTTTGTCAAATCTCACATTTTCAAGGGCAGAGTTGGGAGTTTCTGAAATTTCCAGGATGGATTCAGACACAAGATTTGGCATGGAATCATATACTGGCTCAGACACATTACTCGGATTATTAGAAACTAGTTTAGACACAAGATTTGGTATGGACTCAAATACTGGCTCAGACACATGACTCGAATTACTAGAAACTGGTTTAGCAAGTGATAACTGATCGAAAAAGAAATCCATGTCCTTATCTTCAAGTATTGAATTCTCTCCCTGAAGATAAGGTGAGGTAAAGTAAGGTGTTTGTTCATTGAAAGTAGCATCCACCGAGACATTAAATTTCTTCGATGGAGGATGATAACACTTGTATCCTTTTTGAGTTGAGGAATAACCCACAAATATGCATTTTAACGCCCTTGGGCCTAGTTTCCCTCTATTTTGAATATGAACATGGACAAATGATACGCACCCAAATATCTTAGGGTCAAGTTTTTTGTAGTGTATGTTTGGATAGAATGTTGAGAGTATGTCCATTGGACTCTTGAATTCCAAGGCAAACGATTTATAAGATGAGTAGCTGTAAGAACTGCTTCTCCCCAAAAAGATTTAGACACATTTTTTTGGAATAAGAAGGCTCGGGTCGACTAAAGGAGATGACCATTTTTTCTTTCCGTGACTCCATTTTGTTGTGGCGTATTGACACAGGATGACTCGTGTACTATTCCTTCCTTTTGAAAATAAGGAGTTAGTACTTGATTGAAATAATCCCTGACATTATGTGACCGAAACCTTTTGATAGCAACCCCAAATTGGTTCTTAATCATGGAACAAAAATTTGGGAGAACAGTACTGACCACAAATTTATGTTTAAGAAAAGCCAAGTAACACGAGTACAAGTGACACAAACCATCTTGCCCCAGAAACATTAGGAATAGTAGATGGACCCCAAATATCAATGTGAATGAGATAAAAGGGAAGAGAGCTTCTTTTATCACTACCTAGAAAAGGTACACGATTGTGTTTGACAAGTGCACACACTTCACAATGAAAGTTTTCAACATCTAGACCTTGAAATAAAGATGGAAACAAAATTTTAATGACTCTAAAAGATGGATGTCCAAGTCGGCGGTGGTGAAGCCAAACTTTTTCTTCATTGGATGAATAAAATTCTGAAACAAAAGAAGTTAATTTTCCCTTCGTAATATTTGACAGGCTCGATGCTTCTAAGTAATAGAGCCCGTCCTGTTTTCTAGCATGCCCAATCATCTTCCTCAAATTCTGGTCCTGAAATACATAATAATTATGATGAAAGATCACTCTGCAACAAAAATCTTGAGTAAGCTTTTATATATGGAGACAATTTAATATTTTATCTTACATTTATCCAAACAAAACAATAATATAAAACAAAACAATCTATAATAAAGGTTTGTGTCAAAGTTCTAAAAGGCGCTAGATTGTTATTAACTAATAAAATTTAAAATTTCAAGAATTTAATTCAATATTAAAACTTAAGAAACTAAACATAAATTTAAGAATTATATCAATTAAACTAAATATTACAAATGGGGAGGCTTAAAAAATTACAACTATAATAAAATTATCCATTTCGCACTTCTAATTGGATTTTTTATTTCAAGCCAATTTTAATACTTTATCTTACATTTATCTAAACAAAACAATACTATAAAACAAAACAATCTATAATATTTTTCTACAAGATAATAAAGATAATATTCTTTAGTGCAACAGAGGATGGAGACTTACCTGAATACGCCGATGAACAAGTACTCTAAAGGTTTGTTTGAGACTATCCACTCCTTTGGTGAGGCTATTTCTATAACTTCTGACATCTTCCACCAGTCACAAATCATTGACTATCAAGTCCAATCACTAACAGAATTGCAAAGGAGCTTTGATACCAAGTTCAAATCACAACGGAATGGAAAATATCCATAATTTATATACAAAGGTTTGCCTAATTCTAGTTGTTTTCTAATAAAGGAACCATGTTTTCCAACAAAGGCTATTACAAACCTTTAAAACTACAACTTTTTATCATTTTCACCAACTGACAAGTATCTAAAGTTCAAACACAAACATACAATTGTTCAACTTTGAAAGTATAAAAAGAGATTTTAGTATTACCCCCACTTCAGTCTTATCCCATCTGTATTTTTTTTTTTCCTTCTATTGAAAAACGTTCAAATTATCATATTTTTAGTTACATTCCTTTTCAATATGTTTGGTCTGTTTGGCTTAACGATTCTCTTTCTGCAATCTTTTGATATAGGATATAGTTTTATTCTTAAACAAGATTGTTTAGTATTAACTAATAAAATTTAAAAAATTTCAAAAATTTAATATGAACTCATCACAGATGTTAGTTTTATCCCAAGCTAGTTTTAGGGATAATCATTTTTCTTGGAATATATAGCCATTTATCAACATGAACTCCATATAACTATTCTGTTATATAATGGGAGAGTCTACGTAACTCAACATAAGAATAATGGGAGAGGTAATAAGTTCAAGGTTAAAATTAAAATAAAACACATCAACCTATAAAAAAGCTTACCTACATATAATATAGATAAAATGTTTAAAAGAAAACACAGGGAAAAAGAAAGAGAGAGGACTAAGAGAAAGGAAAAGATAATTTTTTTTTAAATGTATAGAATAACAATACTAAATAAAAATAAGAGAAAAGTAAAAAAAATTATAATAATGATAATGATAATCATAGAACATCAAAAGGCGTTTCAACCTATTCAATATGTGATGCGATTACCCTCTTCCACTCGCTCTTATTAAGGCCATGTTGTCGGTTATTTTCCTCTCCTGCATCTCTTAGTACAACTTTCTCCCAAATAATTCTTGGTATCCCCCTCTCCTATATTCCTCCTGCTACATTATTGATTTGGAGCAAAAGGAGAATTAACTCCTGTTTTTCAATTAATTATTTGTTAGGTCCTTGTAGAGTTAAAAACAAAAGCCAGTCAAGTAAATGAATGTTTTATAATTCTGGTATGTTAACAAGAGGCTATTCCAGAAGGCCCATATTTGAATCTTTAGAACTGCAGCTTTTTAACATTTTCACCAACTGACAAGTATTAGTTGAAATTAGTTCTAGAAACGGGTTTTGAAGACTGTTTTTGGCTTCACTTTTATTTAGGACAGGATTGCAACTTATTTGGTATTTTAGGATTAACCTATCTGTTTTGAAGATTAAATTTCCATACTTCCAACTGACTGAGTGACAGGATTATCCTTTAGAGTTTTTAGCTACACCTGCCCAATTTTTCGACTTAGTGCAAAAAATATTCTATTAATGGGTTAATTTTTCTATATAAATATGCTATGGAAAATTGGAAATCTGCAGGATAGTATTAGCTCCTTTATTATATTCAACTTTGAAAGTATAAAAAGAGATTTAAGTATACCACTTGAGTCTTATTCTGTCTGTATTTATTTTAAAAAGAGATTTAAGTATACCACTTGAGTCTTATTCTGTCTGTATTTATTTTCCTTCCTGTTAGCTAAAAAGTCATTTTGGGATAAAAGGTGTAGTTGAGTTGTGTTGACTAAAATATCTCTTATTGTTTGATTATCAATTCTAACTATAAAATCTTAAGGGCCAAATAAATGTGAAATCTTTTAATTGCTAACTTTATAGCTAGCATTCCTTTCAAAATGTTCGGCTTCGTTTGGCTCAACTTACCAGAATTATACCTCCAATTTTTTTTCCATGGTCCTATATTGAAATAGTAGGGAGATTAGTTAGAACGTGGATAGATTTATATTATATTGACAAGTTTTGTGAAGTTGGCAACACATCAATTCCTTTTCTAAGAATCTGTAAAATAAATTTTTTTTTAGATAAATAAGAATTTTACTAGAAAGACAGGAAGGAGAAAGGAAGGAGAAAAGGAATCCTCCAAAATGAAATACAAGAAAAATAAAGAAAAATTATTGGATTAATGCCCTCCAATCTAGACGATCATTTGATATAGTAATTCCTATGAAAACTTTCATATCCCCACTACAATTCTAGAAATGAAACCTTATCCCCAAGAAGGGAAAGAGATAAAATGGCAAAACACCACCACCTTCAAATTATCTTAGCCATCCTTATGCTTCCCAAAACCCCCAAAATCTTACCTGAATCACACTCTACAAGGAGTAAGGGGGACACCCAAACCTCCTCAAATTCCCTCCCAAAGATATTTGTCACTTTGCAGTACAATCCAATTTTTTTTAAACGAACCATTTTTCTATATTTGGTCCATTTATATAAAAATTAGGGTTTTTAAGTTTAAACCAAACTATTCTATTTACCCTATAGATTGAATTCCTATTATAATAGGATTTCAAATCATTAATCTATTGCCAAGGCTAAGATGTGCGTATGATGTATCTACCCTTGTCTAAATAAAGCTTATATTGTATTTGTATTAATCAAATATGTAAATATAGCACCACTAGTTATTTATATATATATATATATTTTTATTATTTTCTTTGTCAAAAACTTTTCAACAGTTTCTTCTTATGCCAACATAGTGTTTGCGTTTCAGCTAAATTGTTTAAAAACTCTGGCTGAAATCACTTTAAAATTTGATATTTATATATGTTTTCCTTATGTACTTATTTTTTACTCCATCTATTTCATTCAGTGATAGACATTTATTCACGCATTACTTCTTTGAGATTAAAGTTATTTTTAAGGTTTTCCTTTTATATTTCATTAAGCACAGAAACATATTCACCTTCTGACTCATCCTCGCTTTCTACTTCATAAAATATTTCTTCTGTAAACAAAATCTCTAAATCTTGCTTTGTAGTTTATAATGACCTTTTTATTACAAATAAAGAATCTACACTTTTTATGAAGGGCATTTTGGGTCTTTTCTTTGTTTTTCCAATATATTTCTTATGTTTTTCAAAATGATTTCTTTTTCCCCCAAGGTTTATATATAGATTTTTTAGCCTTGTATCTCTTGTTCCATTCCAATTCATGATCCAAGCTCACGAACCTGCACATCACATGCAAAGTTATCCAACAGACCAACACACAATCCACACAATTATTTAGTGGGTTATGCCATGATAGATAAACCATCAATGACCCACTTAATTTGCAGTTATTTGTAGGTTGGTCTGCGGTATGAGCAAAGTCGTCATCTTTTAGAAAATAAGTGCCAACAAAAGATGTCAAGCTGCCAACAATAGGTCACCTCCTAGTAAACCACTGACGAATAGGACTCAGATTCAAATTCGTTAATAATATGATCCAAATCTGAGTATAAAAAATAGTTTGAAATAAAAATATGACTAGAATTTGAGCAAACTTATGCTCGACTCGTTTATGGTATAAACTATTCGAATTTTCAATCAGGGATACTCAATTAATAAATTTTCAAATTGATGCTCAATAATATATATATATATATATATATTATCTTTTAAATATTATAATTTCAATTGTAGTTGTAACTCTATACTTGTAGAGTGTAATTATAAATATATCTTCTCATTTTCTAAGTCAGATAATAAGTTTGATTTGATAATATGTATTATAAAGCTAGGTTATATGCCCGTTCATTGGTTGGTTTGGGTAGTTTGTAATAAGAGATTTTATAACCCAAACCAATGACAACGGTTAAGGAGTATAGTTGTCACGGCGCTACGGCGAGTCACGACAGTAGTTGACTACTTAGGCGATAAGGCGCCAACCTAGGCGTTCATAAGGCGATAAGTTGTTAACAATAAATAATTTATACATTTATAATTATGAAATTATTCTCATATATATTAAGACTATTAAATATTATTAAAAACAAAATATACTTTAATTATTTAATACAAAAGTATGTGTATGAATTAGTACATTTAATTATTAAAAACAAACAAAAGAATAAAAGAAAAAATAAAGATAACAAAGATAGATATTAGTACTCTTTTAAGTTATTAAAGGTCATTGCCAAATAGCCAAACATGCCCTAAGATAAGTAAGTGGCAGCTAGCTGTCTTCCATCAGAAGTCATTTGTTAAAGTAACCAAGCCTTATTAACATACAAGGCACCACAATACACAAACTTCATCACCCACGTGTAGTATTAGTGTTACTCTCCACTAACCAGACACCTAAATACAAAGTAAAACAAAACAATACACAACTCTCTCTCACGTTAACACATAAGTCAGCTAACTGCTAACAAAAACCCAACTAGTTAAACGAATATGCTATCTTCACCAGGCGAGGTTGGTGGTTGGTTCCCCGACATGGAAGAACCACCCACGCAAGGACGTGAAACAACATAAAGGTCGCTGGCGATGTCACGCGCCTCCTCGCCGGCGAGTGAGATCTCCGATCGTCACCGGACATCTTCTATTGCACTCGGATTTCTTGGACCATTTATGGGTTCCGTGAGTATTGTTAAGCAAGGTTCTCAGAACTGGACCGTTCATCGAACCGAAAAAGGTACTAGTCCAACCAGTGGTCGAACCGTTATTGACCCAGTGATGTCATTAATATATAAAAATATATCTAGTTAGTAATTAATAAAATTTTTAAAAATCTCGTTTTTCATGAACTAAAACATAATAAAGATGAGTTACAATATTAATAAAAGTGGTTAATTTTTATATTAATTTTTTTTTTGTAAAAAAATAAAAAAAATAAATTAAAAACTTGGTCAACTGGGTCAATTAACCGGGTTTGCCGGTTGGACCGGTGGTCAACGGGTCAACCCGAGTTTTGACCAAAACCGGGTCACTGGGCCAAACCGGACCGAAAAGCTGTCCGGTTCCGATTTTTACCGGTCTAGTCCGGGTTTTAAAACATTGTTGTTAACATTATTTGGTGATGTTTTTGGACAGTTCTCATGTGTTGAGCTAATTGTCACCAAGGCATGACTCGCCACATATGATTCCATCCAATACCTGACGATAAGTCATCGCCTATGCTTGATTCGGGTTGGGTTGATCAATGTAAATACCTTAATAACGTAGTACAAAATAACTTTAAGAAAGAAATTTATAAGCACAACAGAACAACAAGATCATTTATATTCTCAAGATACAAGCATAAATATAACCTACCCAACAAGTAGCATCAATTCACAATAAAGCTCTCCGAATTCAAAAAAGAAATCAAGAATGGGAAAAAATAAATAAAATTATAAACAAACCTGGATAGAACTTAAGAAGAAATCAATTTGGATTATATGATAACTTTTTTGGTGTTTAAAGAAAAAGAATGGAGAAACCATAAATCTGGAAAAGAAAAACAATATATCATGAATTAAGATACCAAAATATCAGTAAAAGAAGAAGAAACCATAAAAGAAAAAAAAATCATAAATGAACACTCAAATAGGTGAATAACTGAAAATCTTACCAAAAAGTACGTGTTAGAACAATGAAAGAGGGAGTGAGAGACAACTACGTGTAACCTCGACGTAAAATTGCTGGGGATCAAGGGTGAAAGATCGTGGAAATTGTGGAGATTTAAGGAAGAGAGAGGCATTAGATTGAGAGTGAGAAAGGGGTGGCTGAGGTATAACTTAGGAGGCTAGGTTTAATTTAGGTTTGTTATATATATATTGTAGACTAAAAGACAATTTGCACCCCAAACTTTATTTTCTATTTACGTTTGCACCCCAAACTTAAAAAGGTGTCTAAGTACACCCCAAACTTCATTATACGTAACAAAATGCACACTTTCTTTACTTAATCAGTCAAAAGTGACCGGCTAAGGCGGTAACACAAGTTTGGGGTGCAAATTGTCTTTTAATCTTAAAATTGGCAAAAATAATAAATTTTAAATAAAATAAAATAATTTTAATTATAAGAATTTTTAAAACAGAATTTTAAAATAGTTACTATATAATGAACAAACAAATTTTTAAACTGTTAAATTTTTAAAAATTTTAAATTTCAAAAACAGTTTAAATTTTAAAACAATTTTTAAACTGTTTTTAATAAATTTTAAAAAAATAAGTTAAAATAAATGTTGTAACAAATTTTAAAATAAATTTTTAAAACTGTTACAAAAAAAAAATTTAACTTGTAAAATAAAATTTTGTTTTTGAAAAATTTTGTTTTTGTAAAAAAATTCTATTTTTGTATAAACTGTTTTTGAAATTTTAAAATTCTGTTTTTAAAATAGAATTCTGTTTTGTAAAAATTTGTTTTAAAATTCTGTTTGGAACAGAATATTTTGTAAAAATTTGTTTTAAAAAAAATTTAGTTTTAAAAAAAATTCTATTTTTGTAAAAATTCTATTTTTGTCAAAACAATTTGCACCCCAAACTTGTATTACCGCCTTAGCCGGTCATTTTTGACCGGTTAAGTGAAGAAAGTGTGCGTTTTGTTACGTATAATGAAGTTTGGGGTGTACTTCTACCTTTTTAAGTTTGGGATGCAAACGTAAATAGAAAGTAAAGTTTGGGGTGCAAGTTGTCTTTTAGTCTATATTGTATATACATATTGTTATACTTAATTATATAATGCTTGCTAGGTTTGGACCTATAACTTTTCTCCTCATACCGTAGTCGATCGAGTATTATCGGGCTGCTTAAATTTTAGGTTGAGCTAACCCAATTAAGTAATAAAACCACCGAGAAGCTTATGGTTTGGGCTAGATTGGTCAGGTTGGTCATGGTCGGTTTATAAACAGTCCTCCTAGGTGTCATGTGAATGCTTAAATTTGAGCTTGAATTCGAAACTCTCGAGTAGTTTGAAAATAATTTGATCTGAGTCAAATCGAATCCGGGTAATGAATATTTGATCCGAGCCATATTTTTCAAATAAAATTTGAATTTGAGCAAGAGTTTAACCTTTTGAGTGGAGTCCGAGCTGCCCTCTATTCAGTTCAATTTAGCTTGTTTTCAGCCGTAGAGACCATTGATGTTATTAAGAATGACTTCTATAATTAGTATTATACTCTCAAATGTTTACCTATATTATAAATATCAAATGTTCAAAGCCTTGGCTGAAATTTCACTCCTTTATATTTCCGTATTATTTTTGAGTTTCTTTATTTGGCGACATTTATTCTTTCAAAATATTTTATTCATTTTAGTAGAGTAATTATTACTCCCTCCGTCCCAGGATAAAAGTTTTTATTACTATTTTAGGTAGTCCCAAGTTAAATGTTTACTTACATTAAATGATCTATTTTTTATAATAATTTGCCTATAATACCCTTATTATTAATTGTTATATTTCTATTCTTTATGCATATTTATGGAGCATCACTAGTAATGTGCAAAAAACTATACAATTAAATATGGATAATTTTGTCATTTTATTCTCTTTCTTAATATGCGCAAAAAGTCAACCATGACTTTTATCTTGGGACGGAGGGAGTATATTTTAATTATGATGATAATATTATATACTTATAAGGATTACTCAATATAATATAAATTATATTTATGTATATCTAATGATTAACATTCTGATATTTGAAAATTTTCATGATAAATAACAATATATAACTGTAAAATATCAAACTTTATGTTCAATTTCAGAAATCTATTTTGGTCCCCTCTGTGTACTAGCTTACTGCTTTGTGGTATTGAAGAGTATTTAGTATTTATACCATATTGTTTCTGCGATATGCTGTTACTACTTCACAATATTATTTGACACCGCAGCCTACATGGCAGGGAATTCACGTCAAAGAGTTTAGGGGTGAAAATCGAAAATGTAGATTTCGACAGTTCATACAAGGCAGAGGACCAACAGATCGATGAAGTTAATGAAGACGGAAATATATCTAATGAAGATTTTGGTGTAACAGATGCTTTAGGGAATGAAGCATTTACTGGAAATAGTGAATCTCCAAGGCAGAAAGATAATAACAGGTGCCAGATTACTTGTTTATCCAATTCTTGCAGGCCAGTCAAAGTGGATACCTTCAATGCAATTACAGTCCACGATCACTTAAAGAAGACGGCAAATTCTTTGGACAATGATAAAGATGCCTCAACAAGAAGTATATCTAATGAAAATATTGGTGGAAGTAGTGAATGTCCAAAGGAGAAAAACAATAATGGATGCCAGATGGCTTGCTTCTCCAATTCTGGCAATGGGCCGGACACAATAGATGAGGGTAACTCTTCATTGCTTTGCACCCAGAATGAAGACAAAATCAAGGATACCTCTAATGCAGTCAAAATCAACAATCACAAAAAGAAAAAGACGGCTTCTATGGACATTGATAAAGATGCTGCAACAAGTGGTGTCAAGTTGACGGTAAGATATATTCCCTAGATGTTATGACCATTGCATTTTGAATCTAACTTGTTTTAACTTTGCTGTGGAAGTCCATAGTCCTGAATCCTGATATTTTGATAACTTAAACAAGTACTTATTATTTATAGAAACAAATGCCTGCCAGTTATTATTCTAAATTTATTCAAAGAGGGGAATTTAACTGATCAAGTTTAGATTTTTCCTTTAATGAAATTGCTGTTGCTGTATATCTTAACTATTTACCATTGTAATTGAGTCTTATGAATGTCTAAGAAATTACACTTTGTGGAGCTAAATTAAGTTAAAATCTATTTGTCGTTTTCTGATGTTGAAAGGGGCTTAATTATAAGAGTGATGCAGTGCAATAATGAGGTAAAAAGAAATTTGGTCTAGTTCCATGAAACTCTAGTCATCAGTAACCACTGTGAAATTGCCGTAACCTTCTCTACAAAAGTATAAATGGCGCACTGAGGCATTAATAACTAGACTCATAGACCTTTCCAATGGTGCCTAATTTGGATGAAAATTATCAGTGGAACAGTCCAAATTCGTCCAGGAACATTGGGCAAGTTTGGAGACTGCACAACTTCCCATATTAGCGTCATTACTTGGGTTATTTTTTGAATTGCTTTAGGGGTCTTGAAACTTGAAATCTAGTTATTGTTGTTCATGTACTCAGCCTATAAAATGGTTGGTGTTGTGCTGGAGATGACAGACTTGTTATTTTGATTGTATGAAAATATGTAAGTTGAGCAGTGCTCCTTTACCCATTCTCCTTTTCTTGTTTCATTCTGAGTTTTCATAGTTTCTCCATCTTCCTCTTTCCTCTCCCGCATTAGAATGCTTTCTTGACCTTCAAATTTCGTATCAAGATCTGCTGCAAGTAAACTTTGTACCTGCATGTTGATCATATTAATCAGAGGGTTCTCTGTTACAAATCATATAATTCTTAAATTATTTCCTTGGAAAATTTTCTGTCACTTTGTTAGCCTGGGTTTTATAATAATTGCTAGGATACATTCTTCAGTTGAATTGCTGTACACAAATTAATTTTAATGGAGGCCTTTTTTTGGGTATGTTGAAAAACTCAAATTTTTAGGGATTGTTTGGTAATTATTGGATAAGTATTGATATTTTACTTGATTAGCATATTAAGAACTGTAGCAACTTGTATTAGGCTTACATCTCTGTAAAGGATTTTGAGTGTCTGTATACTACATCAATTTATTTTTGTCTGTCATGCAATAGCTTTAATGGATGGCACTTGACAGTTGGAGATGATTGACTCCCTGATGGAGTTTCGCATAACAGATAACCAAGCTCAACTAAACATACAAAATAAAAAGTGCAGAACTAGTTTATATGGTGGAGATTTTAAGGCCTTGGGGGATCGTTCTTTTGTCCCTCATCAATTAAACTCCAAATATACTGAAAACCTAATGGTTATACAGGCTTCAAAAGAGAATGCATTGTCACAGACAGCCCTGAAAGTTCTTCTCCAAAAAAGAGAGAAATTGGTATGAACTCTTCTCCTATAACTTGTGCCTCTGGGGCAGTGGCTCTACCTTCTTCAGCTTGTTCCTTGTGTCATTTTGTTCTTCTACTATACTGTTTCTGAATTTGATATGTTGTCTGCTCTTTGAATTTGTTTGTAGTCTCTTAAGCAACGCACTGTGGAAGATGAGCTCGCTTTGTGTGATAAACATATCCAGCAAATTTTAAATGGTATGATCTTTTCTACCCACCCTGTCTCGCAGTACAAGCTTATATATTGTATAATATTGAAAGTCACATGGCTTGAAAATGTGCCGATTAAGAATGTTATTATGATCATCTTTTCTAGAGCATTTGTTGGATTAAAGTGATAAAGTCTCAAGCTATATGCTCTCCATTGCTTTCAGATACCTTGGAGTCACTACTTTCTAAGTTGAGGCATGAGAACCGTTACCTTGCTACTTTTGTTGTGGGCTTTTTTCTTCTATATAAAAGTATCTTAGTCGTTCAATTGTTTAGGTATTATGTGTTCTGGTTAAAAGTACAGGTGTTATCATCTTAAAGGGGAATTATGGCTTTGTGAAGTGTCTGTCTATGATACTTAGGCATTTAACTTGCTAGTTCCATTTTCTTTGACATCTAATACGATAAATTTAAGAGTATATGAAAGATAAGCCTTTAGAAGAAAAATACTAATTGATCAATCTGTAGTTGGGATAAAAGTAGCATCAAATATGACAATCAAACTACTATAACAACTACCAACCACAATATAAATCCACAGGACATGAAATCGCCATCAATCACATCAAAACCAACAGTTTGATATGAGCTCCTAAAAGTAAATGGATAGGAACTGGTGATAATGATCAACCACCCATGCCTGCAGTCCTGAGCTTGAGGACCCAAATGAGATCTGAAATCCTCAGCATAGCAGAAGAGTCACAGTAGTAACTGAATATCAGATCATAGTAGCCTGATGATTCAGATTTTGGGGTAAACAAGTTGGGATTTGTTAGAGTATGGTGGACAGTATTGGCTGTTGACTAATAGCTTAAGCTTTTAGGGCAATCAACTTAAACCTTTATCATGTTATCAGAGCTCTGCATTTGCAAGGTCTTTTGATTCAAGTCCTTGTTTGCATTTGGTTCCCTCATGGTTGAAGCGAAATGCACACTATGTTTTGTACATTATTATGCACCTTGATTGTCTCTCCACATGAAAGTGGAAATTGCATGTAAGGGGGAGTGTTGAACTGTGATATATATTCTTGGCTCATTGTTTGGTAGCTTTTAGCTAAGCTATTGGTAAATTGAGAACTCAAGAGAGCAAAAAGCTATCGTTTTGTATGAAAAGTGTCAAAACAAAAATTAGTTTTGCTTGGAGATGTGTCAAAGAATAGAAGCAGATGTATTGCGCGCACACCGGGGGGAGGGAGTTGTTGGTTTCCGTTTATATAATGTACACTGTATTTGAGTGAGCATATATGTACAGAATGTTTTGTATTGTGATTCTTGACCTCTTAATAGAAGCAGTAATTTTATAACCGGGTACTATCAAGTTTTATTTTCAATTCTTCTGCTGCTGGCAGGTAGTGAAGATGATTTGGCGCACAAAGTACAAGCCATGATTGATGGGTGTAATGATGTTTGCCTAGAAGGAAAAAGTGAACCTCAATACAAGGCTTGTCAACGTTTTGAAGAACAATCAGCTCTGTGTACGAAGAGGAAGAGATTGTCAGATGCCATCCTCACTGTGCAAACTCCTTGTCAGGCAAGTTTTAGGATCTACATTTAATGCTATCTTGGATTAAGGAATTATTAAGATGACATAAGGTTCAAATTGGACCAAGAAAGAATAGAAGAAAATAAAAGGACGACATCAGGTGCAAAAGTTTTATTTATTTATTATTATTATTATTATTATTATTATTATTATTTCCTTCCTATATTTAAACAATATGGATATAATGTCACACTGGACAAGTAATCCTTACATTTTAATGTAAACCCTGGGGGATACTCCACCTATTGTTAATTAGCCTTTGGTTGGATACTTCCGTAATTTATATATACTTTAGTTGTTAAGATTTAAGGAAATATACAAGCTTGGAGGTTTATTGAATGAATATCAGGTCTCTTAAAAGATGATGATGTTTTCCTTTAAAACTAGTAAATGAATTTGGTCTTTTGGAATAAAATTTGTGAAGTGGGTGGTTTGCCTTGACTATATTGCCAAGAGAGTTATTTTAGGTTTTATGTATAACCATTCAATGCATCAAGTAATTTTGATTTAAACTCTTTAATTACTTGTTAAGTTGCTTGAGCGACTGTCATACTTAAATAAACATAGTGCCATGCTGTCACATATTGTTACAAGTGTCTAACTGGTGGCATTCTAGTGCTTTTGTTTCTTATTCTGTATAAATAAGACGGTGACTGAATGATTGCCCGTACTGTAATTTTTTTTTTGAAAAAAATTAAATCTATCTTTGAGACTGGATATGCTGTCCAATATGGCATTATTTGTTATGCTATGTGTTTATACTTGCTAATTAAAAGAAATATTTTCTTGCATTAGGAATTGGATGCTATATGTTGTATGAACAACTGGATCTTACCAACATATTCTTTGTCTCCATCAAATGGTAAGATTTCTAAAGTTGATAGTTGAATGTGCAATATGGCTCTTATTTTTGGTACTTTCTTATGCACTATGTGATAAAGCTTTAGTCTGGAAGGGGGACATTTTTGTACTCCCGTTCCAAAATATAGGATCAATATTGACTTTTTGAAGTTAATTTGAGATATTTTCAATTCAAAATTAATATGAATTAATTTTTTTTAGACAATACAATTATGAAAATCGTAGACTATTTAAATAGAAATTACAAGATTTGTTGTTCTCAAAATTTCAGTGAATCACTTCAATTTTGAATTTTAAAATATCTAAAGTTAACTTTAAAAAGTCAAATTTGATCCTATATTTTGGAACAGAGAGAACTATATTAATCATCGAAGTGTCCAAAACCTTGATCATGTATCATCTCTGTGCTACCCAAGCACTTTGGCATATTACATTATTGAACTATGCATATCGTATTACAAGTTAAAACCTTGATCATGTATCACATCTCTGTGCTATATTACATTATTGAACCAAATGCATATCGTATATTACTTGATTTAACATGGCTACACACCGTAGGGTTTCCCTCCCACATTTGTCCCAAAAAAGATAAATAGATAAAGATAGGAAGTGGATGGTGATACAACACAACTCTTCATTTTTACCTGCCTAATCAACAAGAATATATCTATGTGCACATCCAGTGCCAAATTCAAAGACACACAAAGGTAAAATAGTAAAGAGAGGAGGGAGTAAGTGTTGTAGAAAGAGGAGAGAAAAATACTTTATTATATTACCTTTGTGTGTAAAGATGTGACACTGAATTTGCACATAGATATAGTCAATCAACAATAAGCTGGCACATTATTGCCTTCTCTTATTGCATTGCTCATGTAATGTTTTTTCCTGGTGCAATGTGAAGGAGATACCATTTTCCAAGAACAGCATGAAATTGGAATACTTCAACTATTTGTGGCCAATAAAAAATTTGCAAAGTGGAAACTTTCTTTCAAATCTTATTTCCTTTTTTCTTTCTTTCTTTTTTTTAAATTAAAACAAAACAGAGAGCATCACTTGTTGGGGATAAGTTGAATTGCACCTGTGGCAATACTATATTCTGACAGAAGTTTCTTTTCTCTGATTCATTTCATTTAAATTCCCTAGTTTTGAGAATTTTCAATTGATGTACTAGCTGAATGGATGACTTTAAAAGAAAATTATGTAGAGATGGTCAGCTCATATTATAATGAATCTGTGTCCAACACTTGGGTCAATAAATTTGTGGTCTATCTTGTAACTCTTGTTGTTACCACAATCTCAGCACTCTGTTCTACCTTAGATTATATCCTTCAGAATTTTTCTACAAAGATTGTTAAGGATTCTCATGTATCACAATGAAGTGGTGAATTAACTAATTTTGTTAATAGCTTTTACAGAAGGATTTCTGGCTAGCATAAATGTTAAAGGGATGGATTTTGACGTGTCAGAACAGAGTGACTTAAAGTCCTCTCCTCATGAGGCAAGAGAGTCAGCTGCAGATAAGATTATTGCTAAACTTAAAAGTATTGCATAGAAGTAATATGATCTTACAAGTATGTCTTTCACTAATCTTCACATTTCTTTGAGATGAAGAGATGATAGTGTATTCATCCAATCTCTTATAAACGTCTTATATTGTTCCCGTTGAAAAAGTACATATCAAACAATACATTACAATCTGAACTTTAATCTTTGATGTTATTTTGAACTGTTAGTTATCTTATTCCAGTGCTCAATTCTCTAGCATACCTTTTTTTTTCTTCTCCCCCCCATTGTATATCTGAGGATTATGTTAGCTGCTAGTACGATGGTGTGGATTCAAGGGATTCATATTTAAGTTTTTAACAAACTGCTGAATATAACTAGTCTCGGAACAATCTGTTCGGATATTGAGTGCTAGGCTCAAAGGGAATTTATTATTACATTTTAGCATTATACTTGATTTTTAGATTTTATGGAAGTGTTCAGATATGTATTGCTTTCAACCTGAGAACTAGGGGCCTAGTCAGGAAATTGAGTGAGGGAGGGCGAATTTATATGAAAATTTTTATAAGATCTCAAGCGAGGGAGCGAACTAAAAATGAATCGGCTATAGCGACGATTTTTTCCGTCGTTACAGCATAAAAAACGAGCTTTCTATGCTATAGCGATAGAAAAAATCGTAGCTATAGTTCGTTTTTAGTTCGCTTCATATGGTTCGCTAGAGAGACGGACCCTATAAATATATATTTATAAGACACAGACACACTCTGTTTCAAAGTATAAGATCCTTATTGACTATTAAAGTAAATTTAAGATATTTTTAAACTCAAAATTGACATGCATTTCATTAATTTTGATCGGTACAATGATGACTATGGTATCTAAAATGTACTACTTATTATAAGATTTATTGTTTTAGAGTTTTTAATGAATCATTTTAATTTTGAGTTTGAAAATTTATCAAATTAATTTTTAAAAATTTAATATTGATCTTATAATTTGAAACGGAGCAAATTATGGAAAATGGGAGTATGTGTCTTGCACACACACTTTTGTGGGTCTTATTATTAAAAAAAAATTATTAATGATACTGCTGACATTTTACAATTATTGTTAATAGTTGGATATTGTTATATTAATAAATTCTAATTTTACTATGTTATTTCCATGAGGCATTTGTAAATCTAAAAAGGGGTTGAATAGATCTTTAATTTTTTTTGATTATTTAGAAGATATTACCAAATAATTTTTTAATCAAATTGATTAAGTACAACAGAATATAATTTTTTATAATTCCCTTAAAGATTAAAAAAAAATCTCAGTTTTAAATTTAATTAGGTAAGCAACCCTAAGCAAGAAAATAACCCGACATAAAGTAAGAATTGGAAAAGTAAAAGACAATAAAGTTTAAGTGGTGCTCTTAATTCACTCTTCTACTCCACGAGTAGAAAATCTATTGGATCAAAATCACTAAGATCTATTACACATGAACCACTTAGGTTCTTTCGAGTCACTAAGTCTTGAAATCACCACTGAACCACTTAGGTTCCTTCGAGTCATTAAGTCTCAGAATTTGGGTCATTAAGTCCTACATTGAACATTTGTTTGAATGATGATGAGATGTGTTGCTAAGTTGACATACTTTTCTTTTGAAGTACTTAGAAGCTTGATCTGGATGTTCAAAATCGTAGAGTTTGTTCTTTAGACTTTGACAGAGGGCTTTTTGAACAAAGTTCATATCTTTGAAATTTGAATCTTTGTTGCCTTTTATAGTCTACTAAAAATCTTTCTATTTTTAGGTGCCCGTTGGTACATTTAATCCTCAGATACTCTGAGATCCTTGATGTAGACATTTTAAACTTATATGTCAGCTCCTTTTTAGCTTGCCTGTCACATCAGTTTGCTTTCTCACCTAACATCATTGAAATGTCACTTTTAGCCACCTAGTTGGTAGAAACTTTTTCTGATCTTCGATTTCAACTAAGAATGTTTGGTGAATGCATCAGGATCTCCAATCAACAACGTTCCAATGTCAGTCATATTGTCAGACTTGACCTACTTTATGAAGATGATGGATCATAGTGTTTACTCTACGTCTTATTCTTCTACGACTCTACGATGGAATGACACTCTACGAATGACCTTTACGATCAGCTCGGCAAAAGTAGCTTTACAACTTTGAAGCTGACTTAACACTCTTGTTTTACTGAATGATCCTTGAGATACTTTACTCTGTCTTTTTCTCAGTGATTGCGCTTGGAGTACTATACGTTCAATTCTTACTCAATGAGCTTTGTTTGAATTTGTGATTCTTTATTCACTTTACGAACTGGTGTTAACTTTGCGATTGGAAGTTAACTTTACGATAAATGCAAATGCTCTACGATCCATCTGATGTAATACGATCATGCGTTTATTCTGTGGTCCATCTTCACAATACGAACTAGTAGAGTAACTTTATGATTAATGAAATCTTATCAACTATACATCAGATCAACTCAATAAGATTAACTTAACATTATTTTTCTAAGTCTTTGTACATCGAATCAAATATTATTAAGGACTTTACAAAACTTACTGGTACAAATATACATTAATCACATTCATCATCAAATTTAAATATGCATGTTCTAACAATCTCTCCCTATTTGATGATGACAAAACCAGTAGTTTCATAACATACATCAAGACTAAGATGCAGTTGATTGAAAATAAATATGCCTTAAGATATAGTAAGCCACTGTATTGTTTAGATCAAAAACATGAATTTATTGATGTACGAAGGATGTTCGAAAGAGATTTTTAATATTTTTTTTTTACAAGTTATAAATTTTATATACCTACTTAATTCTACCTCCTTGACCTTTTCTCCTTTGAGAGCCACTTCTTCTCTGATTCTACTCTACGATCACATCTGGCTTTGTCTTCAATCACTTTTCTTCTGATTTCTTCAGCAGAATCTCTTGGGCCAAGATTGAGCATGTTTATTCTCTCTTGTCATACGACATAAGTTCCTTGAAGGTTTCTATGAAGATAAGCAGGATCACTAGAGGGAACTCAAAAACCAGTAGAGGAAACTCTACTCGACGATTCCTGTCGTGAGGAGGAGTGACCATGCTTTAGAGGAATAACTGATAGATGAGGAGGAGATCTAAAAATTGGAGGGGTAATGAATATTTGCTTTTTATTTCTTTTTCGTTTTCTCCCCCTGAATCTAATATCTCTCCCCCCTGCTTTTCACCTTTCCTTGACTTTCCCCCTTTTTGTCATCATGATCTCCGGAAAGTTGTTTGACAACATCTACAAGTTCCTATAGCTGGCAGGAAGACATGGCAATATCAACTCAAATTTTATTTTGGCGAGCAATTGCTTGATCACTTCGGTGCACAACTAAGACCATAATGTTGTCTGCATTTAGTGCCATATAGTTTTTAAATTGGGAGAAAGAAGCGTTGAGCTCGAAGACTTTGTCTGTCAAGGGTTTGATAGAGTTCTCATTCTGCTGTTGAAGAGCTAAAATAGTCTACTTATGATCAACAAGAGTCTGGAAGAAAATTTTGTCGCGATCATGAAGACGGTCATACATATATTTGAACATGGACTTCAACTGCTTCTTTATTTCTCTGCTCATATTGCCAGGTAAATAGCCTACAACAATAGTGATCTTATCCATTCGATCTTAGAGGTCAATGGTGTTTTTGTCATCAATGTCTCGAGACATCTGTGTAGTTAGATCAATCATTTGTTCATTGGTGGGAAGGACTGTCATGACTTGAGCAAGGGATACTTCAGAACTACCCTGATTTCCTTGAGATAGATTGATTAGAGCTTGAGGCAAATCGAAGAATTCATTTTGTGAAGTGGAGGGGATATCGGATGTGATAGAAGGTTTTCAGTCTTGTTTGAATGCTTGTAGGGGGGATGGAGGATGTACATGTATATCTTCAGATGGGACAAGTATAAAAGCTTTAGTTTTATTAACATCAAACGTTGAGTTTTGAGACTTTATGTCTAGTGAAGACTATAGTGAGGAAGAATTTGAATGAATTGGTGAATTTTGAGGTGTAGCTAGTATGCCTGAAATTTGAATGGGAGATGGTGAATCTACATTTTGTAAAGGGGAATGGTTAGGAGAACTGTACATCGATCGTAGGGTTTAGGTACTCTACGATCGGAAAGTGTGATTCATTTACATAGTCAGTAGAGGGATGAAGCTCTACGATGGGAAGACTAGTGTTATTTACAACGCCCGTAGAGTGTTGGGACCCGTCGAGCGGAGAATCAGTGAAAGATTCTCCAAAACAAAGTGAAGTAGAAGGTCGCTCAAAGATCGTAGAGGGTGACTCTATGATGTCGTCATCACAAACAAAAATTGAGAAATTAGATGAAGGTAAAAATGAGAACATAGGGAGAATTGCCTGGATTTTGCGAGGGTTAAGATTGAAGGATTCAGAACAGACCGTTCTAGTGACATATCTGAGAACTCTTGGAAAATTTTGAGCCAAAAACTTTATATTTGGATATCTGGAATAAGTCCATCTTACGAAACTTTGATCTCTTTGAACAATTGCTCTGACCAGGGGCATGAGTGACATGAAGTAGAATAATTGATCACTATTTGGTTCATAAACTGTTGTATTTCTATTTATCTTCAAATTGTAGAAGAGTGTAACACCCCAAACCCTATATAGGCCCGAAGTGTTACACGCCGCAAGCCTAAAGGCCCGCAAGACAACAATATCAATAACGCGCAACCCAAAAAAAATAACTCAACAATAATCTTAACTTAAAATCCAACAATAAATATATTTTAAATCAATCCAAATGAAATACCAATAAATACCACATTCAAATAACGGAGACACAGCTCCTCGAAACTAAAAGTTTTATCAAAATCCATCAACAAAAGAAATAATATCTAAAACTAAACTCCAGCTATTCCAAGCGTATCAAATAAGTGCTCAATTTTCAACGATGGGACCTGTAAAAATCTGTAAGGGGGTGAGCGATGAAGCCCAACAAGTAGCAATCCTCCCTATCTAGCCGAATCAAGTACAATTTACAAAACAACATTTTTTTTTAAAATTCTTTTTGTTCAATAACAATAGTATTTAGGCTTTCAAAAC
Organism: Panax ginseng; assembly: GCA_020205605.1. Taxonomy (NCBI): domain Eukaryota; kingdom Viridiplantae; phylum Streptophyta; class Magnoliopsida; order Apiales; family Araliaceae; genus Panax; species Panax ginseng. The sequence continues at coordinate 58,671,907 of CM035149.1, read as the reverse complement.
TAAAACAATTCAAAAATTTATTTCAATGTATATCATATATCTTTTAATCCACAGCCTTAGCGACTAAGGTTATAATAGCCATGTAACATGGTCCAAAAGTTTCATAACATCAATGATACGCACCCTACGAAGGTATCTATAAAAATGCACGCTCCCCGAAGGGCATCTAAAAGGTGTGCACCTTAGTAGGTCCTATATTAGTTCCGGAACTAAATGCAATAAATAACGAGTTCTATACATAGTCAGACTAGGGATTTCAAAATCTTTTCTCAATATTATCGATATTCGAAACGATACTTTTTCGCTGTTCAAAATCATATAATCTCATTTCACAGTTCAAAAATAAATACTTGATCTGAATTTTGAATAAACGAACATAACATTTTAATTTAAATGGAAGCCTTAAATAAAACATAACGAATTTTGAAACCGTACATTTAGGCATCCGAATAATTAATAAGACATACATATAAATAACGATAATTTTAAAATCACTAAATAGTTCGAAAAACCCCTTACCTCGATATTGCGAAACACAAAATTAAAAGTGAACTAATTCTTTGAGTTTTCTTCTTTTTTGTTCTGCAATACTCCAAAGCCAAATAATTTTTACGTTGTTCTTTCTTTCTAGTTGTTTAAAATATATCTAATTCCTTTGCAAAATAGGTTACCAAATAGAAGAGTCGTTTTAAAATTAAAAGTTTGTTACAGTCTAACTCACTTATCCTAATAGGTTTTAGATGTATAATAATTATTAGCTTTTATTCCATTATCTAATTATAAATCTATTATTATTTTATTATTATATTTATTTATTATTATTTTTTAATCGAATATACATTCTACCCACCTTAAAAATTCTTAAGGTTAATTTCAAACAAGCTCTAACACTCGATCCATATCTAAATAATGCTCCAAAAGTCACAGTCTTCATATAATCTACCTAGTCCATCACCCAATTTCTACAAGATATCCAAACTTAAAATCTATCACACTCTCTATTTCTTAAGTTTAGTAGATTCACAACCCACAGTAAAATCTCAAAATTACTCCTCAGAGAGTGTGGGTTTCCTAGCCCAACACACTACGAGGGGCCACTGCTTTGATACCACCTCTGTAACACCCTGAACCCGATATAGGCCCGAAGTGCTACACGTCACAAGCCCAAAGGCCCATAAGACAACAACATCAATAACGCACAGCCCAAACAAAACAACTCAACAATATCTTAACTTAAAACCCAACAATAAATATATTTTAAATCAATCCAAATGAAATACCAATAAATACCACATTCAAATAACGGAGACACAACTCTACTATTCTAAGCGTTTCAAATAAGTGCTCAGCTTTCAACGATGGGACCTGTAAAAATCTGTAAGGGGGTGAGCGATGAAGCCCAACAAGTAGCAATCCTTCCTATCTAGCCGAATCAAGTACAATTTGCAAAACACCTTTTTGTGAAATTCTTTTTGTTCAATAACAATAGTATATAGGCTTTCAAAACTAAAACAATTTAAAAAATTTATTTCAATGTATATCATATATCTTTTAATCCACAGCCTTAGCGACTAAGGTTACAATAGCCATGTAACACGACCCAAAAGTTCGATTACGTCAATGATATGCACCCTACTAAGGTATCTATAAAAATACACGCTCCCCGAAGGGCATCTAAAAGGTGTGTGCCTTAGTATGTGCCATATTAACTCCGGAACTAAACGTAATCAATAACGGGTTCTATACATAGTCAGACTGAGAATTTCAAAATCTTTTCTTAATATTATCGATTTTCTAAACGATACTTTTTTATAGTTCAAAATCATATAATCTCATTTCACAGTTCAAAAATAAATACTTTATCCGAATTTTGAATAAACGAACATATCATTTTAAATTAAATGGAAACCTTAAATAAAACATAACGAATTTCGAAATCGTACATTTAGGCATCTGAATAATTAATAAGACATACATATAAATAACGATAATTTTAAATTCACTAAATAGTTTGGAAAACCACTTACCTCGATATTACGAAACACGAAATTAAAAGCGAACTAATTCTTTGAGTTTTCTTCTTTTCTGTTCTGCAATACTCCAAAAGCCAAATAATTTTTACGTTCTTCTTTCTCTCTAGTTGTTTAAAATATATCTAATTCATTTGCAAAATAGGTTACCAAATAAAATAGTCTTTTTAAAAGTAAAAGTTTGTTATAGTCTAACTGACTTATCCTAATAGGTTTTAGATATGTATAATAAATATTAGTTTTTATTCCATTATCTAATTATAAATATATTATTATTTTATTATTATATTTATTTATTATTAAAATTATTATTTTTTAACTGGGAATTACAAAGAGAGTATATAGAGGATCCCTGGAGTGCAACACTCATCTTGTTTGCCCCTATCCCTTCAAACTCATTTGGAAGTAGATGAGTTGTAAGGATCCAAAATTTTACATGATTTTTCGAATATTTTTTATTTATTTATTTAATGATTGATAATTTGTAACGCCTCAAATCCTATTTTCACATCCGAATTTCGTGACGCCACGATCCCATCTTCTTCCAAACATACATCATTATATAGCTAAATATAACAACATACATCCTCAAATCCCGTGTTCTAAAACCTTAAAACCTCTTTTATTCCAAATAATGATAATTACATTATTCTTTACATCTTATATGTTGACTTTTATCCGCCACCAAGGATACATAATCGTTCATTAAACTATTCTATAGTTTAATTCTATCATTCTATATTACAAGTCTTCGCTTGATCTTCACGCACATTCATATAATGAATGGCACTTCTTCCGGATACCAATCACTTGATCTTTCCGGATCCTTAAGTTCTTTCTAACATCGTCACGAAAATGTTTTTATTTAAAGCAAGTGTGAGCATTCAATTGCTCAAAGAAGTCATAAGCAATTGAACAAACAACTTCAAGAATTTAAACATTCTTTTAAGACTTCAATAACCGAACAAAGGTTATGAAGTACTTTTGAATAATAGGAATAATCTCGATTCTATCATTTTAAAACATTAATCACATTCACTTTGAAATACTTTTCATTCTTCTACCTTTTTCATACACATCTCGTCTGCTAGAATCAATAAAGACAGACTTAATAATAACGGTTCATGTATAAATGAATATGCTCATATTGAATGCAGCCAATCAAAGAATGCTTCATATCATAGAAACACCAAAGTGTTCAAATTGTGGCACAAGGCCTCATATAATCTAACACCTTGTACAAATATCACACATTTTCACATGTATGTAACTTCTCAAGTTCAACATCCGAGAAGTTTAGAAACTAGCATTCATTTAAAATATGAATGAAGTTAGAAACTTGCCTTTACGCACAACTACAACTTATAGTTTACGTTGAATCGCTTTCATTCCAATTCCTATGTAAAGCATATAAGGAAATAACACATATACCAATTAGTCATATACTGACTTATGCATCGGTTTTTTTTACTTTTACTTCTTAGGGTTCACGCTCTTACAACTAAGTTTACGCGACCAACTTCCTTTACCTAAGCTAATCTGCTTCATGACATACTTGATGTCTTACTTAATACGCTCATCATCTTTGATGATTTATATTCTTATCTTCTTCTTATAACTCTCCTAGACTCAAAGACACATCGTGTCTCTCGCTAGTAGTCCATATGGTACTCGAGTGGTTTCCCACAAACAACCAACAAACAAGTTCCTGCCTCATCTACACCGCCCATAACAAAGGAGTTAGATCGGTTGCCGCTTTTGTATATACCTTCGCTCTCCTGAAGGAATTGTTTAGCCCAGCCCCCATATGTCAACCATCAAAGGTTACGATTGTACTAGAACCTAAATTCATCTTAACTTACCCAAACTATTAAACTATAATGTTCGTTAAGTCAATTTCTTATTCCTTATGGCTTTCTGGCAACTAAATGCAATACCTCAGGATTTATTCTTTATCATCTAAGTCATACAATCTTTTGTATACTCAGGACGATCATTCAATATTCATTCTACGCATTTATAGCGTTAAGTATTTTATGTTACCTTATTCTTATCTTACAACGTCCGATTCATTCGACTTTAACGTTATCCAAGTTATAAACATTAACTCTAAGCTTTTTACGTTATACGTGCTTGTCTTTAATTCAGCTTTCTCCACCATTCATAGGTTTAATCATCGATCTTTATTACCTTACTATCAAACCATACACGGGTGTAGGTTCTACCCATTTAGTATTCACGCACACTTAACCTTTAACTCTTGCTCAAGTGTCCAACGCTTACATTTCATTCTAACATTCTCATCCGACTCACATTCGCTTTCATTAATCTTATTACCGCTCGCTACTAGCTTTTCTTGATAATTCATATCTTACTTACTACTCTCACAACGCCTAAGTCATACAACCAATGTATACTTAGAACGTTTCGCTCAACGTGAATACGATTCACGAGGATCGCTTACGTATTCAACATTTACGTTATTTGCCTCTTTAATTCTATTCAACCTTCATCCAAGGTTTTAATTACTTTCATTCATTACTCACCACCGAACCCATGTTCATTATTCTTTCCTAATGTCAAAGCCATACGGTTCGTTGTATGCTAAGATCGATCGCTCATCGCAAATAACGTTGCGTTCACAAAATTTAAACGCTTTACATTCATCTCTCATGACCATGACATAACATCGAAATGTTATTCATTACCCTAGTCAATCAACGCTTAAGGAATCACAATTATAGTAATCCTCACGCTCGTTTATCAGGACTACTTGCCCTTGACATTGGTTCCAGAACCCGCGCCTCACATTCTTTATCTTTTAATCTCATTTAATCTTTTCGCTCAACCTTCATCAAAGGTTTAATACACTTAATTAAGTGTTACATTAGTTGAATTACATGTTCATATTTCTTTCTTGCACATCCCCAAAGAATCGAAAGCAATAAAAATCTCATTTCTGGGCATTGCCTTCACCGGCCATGTACTACCAGTAATCCTTCTTTCCTTTGCATGCATGCTACTTACTTAGCAAGAGTTAATGGCCCGAAGCGCTTTCTCGTGCTGCCTACCCCCCAAGGCACGACTTCATCACATGCACGCCAAGCATGAAACCTAGAAAAATTTCTAAGTCTTTACAAGCTTGAGACGTCGATTTTGAAATCTCATATCTTATCGTTATAACTCTCTAACGAGGTCGTTCCAAAGCCATTTTCTTCTTCTCTTACGTACTTTTGATAACCCACTGACATAACTTCATTCTCAATCCGCTAACATGCCATTCAATTGGCTTAATCTTCGCTCTTCGCTCATTTTTACGCTTATTAACGCTTCTTCGCTCGCTCGTCTGTAATTCTATCCATCCTAACTCGGAATTCGCTCGCTCTTGAGTCCACGACTCACGCTTTTATACGCTCTCTTACATTCTTATGAAACCCTACATGTTCGTTCATTTACTAACTTTCTAATTCTCGCTTTTCTTTTAAAAAAATTTTGCCATAACTTCAAGTATAGCTCAATTTTAATCCGCTTTCATGAACGCTTTCTAACGCTCCTAACCAAGAAATAAGAAACTAACTTATACGCGATGGTTTTAAACTTGTCCATCAACAACAATTATCCTACGATGGTTTTAAATTTGTCCATCAACAACGCTCTTCGCTCGTTCTTCAAGCGTTCTTTTTTTTAATCGATATTTTGGATTACGATTTCACTTTTTCTTGAATTTGATGTTATAGAACATCATTCCTTACTTATTTAACTCTACTCATTCATAAGATTCATTCGGATCGCTTCAAAATCCTTACTTAATCTTATACTTCTTTAAGAAATTTATAAACTAAATTCCTAATTTTTATTTCTTTGTTTTCTCATGATTTCAACTATATGAAATCATTCTTAACTTCATCTACTTTTATCTTCATTAAGTTATATTTTTGAACATATTAAACTTAAAGAAAATTAGAAGAAACTAGGGTTTGATTACCGCTTCTTCTTTAATCTCCTTCCGCTTGACAAAGCGTGCACTTCGCTAAGCTTTTTTTCCTCATTCTCTTCCTCTTCTTCTCCCATCCAACTCTCTCTCTCTCTCTCTCTCATAGAGTAGGATTTTCAAAAGCTCAAAATAATGAACTTAAGCTTTCTATTTATAGAAAACCAAGGCTTAGGGAAAATTGGTCATTTCGCCCCTAACCTCCTTACTATTCAAAACTTAGCCACCAAGTTTACTTGGCCACCACCTTACTTGGTGGCCAAGTGGTCACTATGCCCATGGGTCTTCCCCATGGGTTTTTTATGGGTTTTACCCATCCGATGACCCACCTGCTCGATCCATGATTTATTTTCTTGATCTAAGCTTAATTAAATCTAACACCGGCCTTACATTAATTCTTACTAGGCCTCCTCCTGGGCTTGATTACACATTCCATTGGACTTGATATAATCCAAGTCCACTTGATTCTACAAAGTCCATGAACTCAAAGTCCATTTAGACTAATCGTATTCTACGATTCCATTCTCGTATTCTCGTATTCTCTTCAGATATAATTTGTAAGATATTCAGATTATACGTCAGACTAATCTTCAGACTATACTCAGTATAATAACTAGTATTATACTCATATTTCTCACATAATAACTCTAATTATTATACTAAAATCATAAAATTCTCTAACTCACTTTTCCTAACCCTTAGGTTTTAAGTCCGCAGCGAAAACTTCATTTTTGCCATAACCTAAATATTATTGAATATTCCATCTCGCCTCGCAATTCTATCATTACGCTGCTTCTCGAAATTCAAAACAAATCTCCAAGAAGAAACGGATGAATAGTGTCTATTTTGTCTTTTTCCACGGAAATATTTTTTGTTCCCAAAATTTTATTTTCGTCTTGAAAATTCTTACTGCTCAGGTCTAGTTCGTAGCTTAATCCTCCCGATTTATAATCATTCTAGGTTATAGAACGATTAATAAACACATAACACGTAATAGTATTTAATAAAAATTTATTTTATTAATTACTAATTTTTAAACTTAAATTCGGACAATCCAATTTTTCTAAGTTGTCACATTCTTCCTCCTTATAAAAAATTCCGTCCTCTAATTTTCTTAAAACCAAACCCTTACCCTTTCCTCACATTCTCCCTTTCTTCAAAGAATTTCGTCCTCGAAATTTTAGTTAACCCTTCTTCTCAACTTCTCTTCGAAGAAGTTCTTATCTTTCATACATTCCCTACCCTTCATAACTTATCAAAAATCATGAAGCGAAAGGAATAAATAGGAATATAAGGATTCCTTTAAAACATTTCATACTTTTGCTGAGGGGTCAAATCGACCATGAACTCTTACTAGGTTTAACAGTATTTCACCGTAAATATTTCTTACATGGTCAGTTTACAATCACAAAGAAGGTAAACCACCTCTTCCATACGTAGGTGATCAACCTATCGTATAACCCCATTTCAATGTATGTTCACCTCAGACTTAATCATTAGAATCCGCACCAAAATAATTTGGTTTGGCATAGCTCTTCAAAGAAAGCTCGTTTTTATTTTAATCATGACATACCATTCGTCTTAGCCAAATCAAGTAGCTTAGACTATATCAATAAATTGGACATCAACTTGAAACATTCGTCTAGTCAACTCACTTGACATCGACTAATTCTTTAAATTATTTTGCAATACATCAAAACGTTTCATGACGTCATGATACCGCACTTTTCACAGTACGTTGAGGATTTTGTCAGTTTATGACTTCATCATTATACATCATACCATAGCGTGTTGTTGATCCTAAGATCACTTCCAACACTAGGTTCAGTTGCATTAATAACTCCATCCTTTTACTATCTTTACATCAAATGCACTGATGATATAAAATTCATTTTGATATTTTAAATCAATTTCGCATCTAGTCAAATCAACTAGCATGACATATCAAGAATAGTTCTTTTAAAATCCATTGGTTCCAAAAATTGAACCAATTCTTTCATTTTCCAAAATGCGCACTTCAAAGACGAATTCAATAAACTTCGAAATCTAGCATAGCTAGATGACTTGGAATATCTTATCCTCCATCTTCCTTCATTGTCTTACTTGTGACAATACTTAATCTTCTCTAGCACCTTCAATGCTAAGTCTCTCTAAAAATAACTCATTTTAGTCTAAATATTCCTATACCTTAAATACAGGTCCATCAACTTACCACACATTATGAGTTCAGAACTTTCCACAATAGTATGAGTTTAAGAACTATCCCAGATGGCACTTACAGGAGTCCATTCGCTGAGAAGTTCAAAAACATACCATATAATTATGAGTCACAAACTTACCATAAGTATGAGTTTCAAGAACTCACACCTACCTTATCATTCTCTACCTATCAAGTATATACATGAGAAAAGATTCACCTTCTTGTCATATACATCTCTATAGCGCGACCAATTTCAATGATTATCACTGTAATAAACTGAGTGGCTGTTACACCAAAGCATAAATGTAAGACCCCGACTTTTATGAATAAAGATGAATTTTCTATAATTATCATTTTTGAATGAATTTGATATAATGTTATAGTTGTGGGTAATATTTATAAAATTTTCAAAGTATGCAAGTTGTTATATAATATTCGATTATTGATGCTTACGTGAGAAGTTAATCAGTCTTGTTCAATTATTGCTTCAGTAATTGTTGCATAGTATCTCACGTTATTTGATTCAATTATTGTCAATATTTTTTATATTATTAAATCAATAATTGAGATAACGAGTTATTAATATTATTATTCGCAATATTAACGATGTCTGAAGTTCTCGCCAAGGAGGTTTGGTCACCTAATTGCGCGCCAATAGGGAGAAATCCTTATTGAAAGCCTCCTTTTTCCAGGAACGACACAGTCGATTAGTAGTGTGAATAATAATAATGATGATGAAGTTTTGTTTTATTAGTATTATTAATGTAATAAAACAGAAAAGCTTTTTATATAAAACATAATACTTTTATAAAATTATTCATTTTATTAGACAATAATTAGATTATATTATATTTTATTATGCATAGTATTTTCATAGTGCCTGCATAGTGTTTGCATAGTAAAATCTTTTTAAAAGTTATTCGTTTTATTAGATTATAAATAGAATATATTATATTTTATTGTAAACTAATCTGGACCGTCTGCTTAAAAATAAATCGATCTGGACCGTTCATGGATTGGTTACTTATTCACCCATTCTTCTATAAATAGAAGCTCATTCCTTCATTATTTCTTACTTAATTCACCAAACTCTAGAGAGAGAAACCGTAGAGAGAATTATTCTTCTATCTTGAGCGTATTTCTTTAGCATTTAAAAAGCTTTGAAGCGTAGTGCAAGTTTCTTCAAGTATATCCCGCCTCTACCGTTTGAGTACTCTTTCTTTATAAGGTAAGGGATATTATTTGTTGTACTCGTAAGGGGTATTTTTTTTCATATTCATGAAGAGAACTTCATTATTCCATTCTTTATTATTCATTGGAATAACTTTGTATACGTGCTACTACCCTATACTTGGTGAAATTCTTCTCATTATTCCATTATTTATTATTTTGTTTGGAATAACTTTGTTTATCGCAATCCGCATACATGGTGAAATTCGTTGTTATTCCATTCTTTATTATTCTCATTGGAATATCCGTCACATGCATGCGCGCTTTACGCCGGACCGGTTTCATCTTTATTATTCTCGTTAGAATATCCCATGCATGCGGCTTTTTGTGGGACCGGACCGGTTCCGTTATTTAATATTCTGTTGGATAACCTATCTATGCGAAATACCGCATGCATGGTGATTTCTGTTGTTATTCCATTCTTTATTATTCTGTTGGAATATCCTATCGGTGCGTATTACGCGCTCGACTTCGTTCTCATTATTTATTATTCTGCTGAAATAACTTGTCTGTCGCGGGCACACGCATGCATGGTGATTTCTTTTGTTATTCCATTCTTTATTATACTCGATTGGTTAAAGTTTTGACTTCTATACCCATGAAATTAGTGGAATATCCTTGATATTTAAGGCTTCATCCAATATCTTTTCATGGAAATATTCTTCTGAGCATTCTTAAATTTTACTCTACAAAGAAGTATCATGTTTACAATTTGGATATTATTTGTTCCTGAATAAATTAATTCTTGAACTTGTTTTATTAAATTCTTATATCATTGTCATCATCCTCATGTTTATATTTTTTTGAAAGTCATTTGTGGCCTGTAGTGCATATATAGACTTGGTATGATTATGACCAGGGATTGTTCGGTGTAATCATGACCATAATGTTACAAATGATGTGGTAAAAGTCCTCATTGGCCCGTAGTGCATTGATGGACAGTTGTTGGCATGATCATGACCATTGATGAATACATGAATATCCTCGGCCCGTAGTGCATGGATAATTTGTGGTTGTGATACTTATATGAATATCCTTGGCAGTAGTGCGGGGATGATATGGATTATTTATTGTTTGAGTCTCAAATGATAAAAGTGATGAAAAACCTTTTAAATCATAAAAGATAGTAGATTTTATTCTTTACTTGACTCTTTTTAATGGATTGTATGTTCAGATGCACTTAAACTTGATATCTATCAGATTTTATCGCTTAATGATCTTTGTTGAAGACTAATGATAATTTATTCTCGCATTATCTTAGTCATAATATTTCTTCTTTGGGCTAGTTGAGCTCACCTTTCTTTCACCGTTCTCTTGAGAAATGAGAACGAAATGGACTAGTCGTGGAACCAGAGTGACAATCCAGATGATAGTATTAGTAGTCCTCACTATTCTCATTAAATAGTTGACAATAAATGTAATGAGGACTTATTTTGAGAGTGGATATTGTCTAGAAGACAATATTTGTATTAAAACTCACAGCTTTCTTGTTGTATATTAAAGATTGTATTTGTATTCATGTATGTATTTGGACGACTCGTAATAGGTGATGTATACCTATTTTGGGGGCGCCACAGCTTAGTATCAAAGCTTAGGGATATGATCCTCGCTAAGATGTGAGACAAGAACTAGGAGGGAGAGACGGGAATTCCTTCGCTAGTATGACCTACCTAAGTTTATTTGTTATTTAATTGGTCGATCAGAGTATAGGGATAATATGTGATATGTTAATTAACCCTTGTTTTGTGGCAGTATTTGAAAATGGCATCCGAGAATGTTGAGAACATCAATGGAGCACAGGAGACCGTTGAGTCTCCGCAGATCAATAATCAGGACAATGTGCATTAGGAAGGCGACAATCCTCATGCAAACAACAACATTGACCAAATGATGAACGATGGAATGTTCTGAGGCTTCATTCAATTCATACAACATCAGGCAAGAGCGGCACCTGTCCAAAATATAGGTGGAAACACTGGCAACTCTCGGACGGTCACCGCCAAACAGTTCAAGGAGCTGGGACCACCGGAGTTTTTTGGAGAGCCAAAACCACTTAAGGCAGAGACGTGGATAAAGCAGATCTGCAAGATATTTGATGTCTTAGGATGCGCCGAGGAGGAAAAGGTTCCCTTTGCCACCTTCATGTTGCGTGCATAGGCAGATTACTGGTGGGAATCTATAAAACGTACTCAACCTGCCGCACTGAAGATGACTTGGGAGAAGTTCCAAGAATTGCTCAACGACAAGTACTTTCTCGAAAGTATTCGTCACATGAAAGAGGTAGAGTTCATTAAGCTGGAGCAAAACAACATGACCGTGTCGCAATACGAAGCCAAGTTCGCCGAGTTGTCCCGGTTTACGTCCCATTTGGTTGATAATGAGGAGAGAATGACGCGATTGTTTTTAAGAGGTTTGAAACCCGATATACGTCAATACCTTATCTCTCATAAACTGTGTTTGTATTCAGATGTTGTTAATAGGGCTCAGTTATTGGAGTGAAATAATGAGTCAACCCAACCAAAAGAGAGCATCCGACAAAATGATAATACTAAAGGATAATACCATCGTGAGCGGTGACAATAAGTGTGGAGGGAATCAACATGCCAGAAATGGTAACCACTTCGGTGGTAATCATGGCCAAAGCAATAAGAATGGACATTTCAAGAAAAGGATATTCAACAATGATGGAAAGACGTCAGCATCAGCACCTGTTGTTAAGGAAGGAGAACGACCACCTATCATATGCTTCAAATGTGGAGGGGAAGGACACATCAGTCCAAACTGCGCGATGCCGTCCAAAGCATGTTATAATTGTGGAAGAGAAGGTCACCTAACCCGATTTTGTCGTAAACCAAAGATAAGTTCAACTAGGATGGAGGCACCAAAGGATGTCCCAGAAAAAGTCAAAGTCAGTAGTGCAAGGGAGAGCGTTTGTCGTGACCTCCCAGAAAGAAAGGAACCCGAATGAGGTCATCACGGGTAAGCTTATCATAAACTCTTTCATTTCAAATAATGATAATTACATTATTCTTTACATCTTGTACAAGTGACTTTTATCCACCACCAAGGATACATAATCGTTCATTAAACTATTCTATAGTTTAATTCTATCATTCTATATTACAAGTCTTCGCTTGATCTTCACGCACATTCATATAATGAATGGCACTTCTTTGGATACAATCAGCTTGATCTTTCTGGGATCCTTAAGTTCTTTCTAACATCGTTCGCTGAAAATGTTTTTATTTAAAGCAAGTGTGAGCATTCAATTGCTCAGCAAGTCAAAGCAGTTGAACAAACAACTTCAAGAATTTAAACATTCTTTTAAGACTTTAATAACCGAACAAAAGTTATGAAGCAGCTTGAACAATAGGAATAATCTCGATTCCTATCATTTTAAAACATTAATCACATTCACTTTGAAATACTTTTCATTCTTCTACCTTTTTCATACACATCCTGTCTGGCTAGAATCAATAGCACAGACTTAACAACAACGGTTCATGTATAAACAGAACATGCTCATATTGAACAGTTCAATCAAAGAACAGTTCATATATAGAAATACCGAAGTGTTCACATTGTGGCACAATGCCTCATATATTCTAACACCTTGTACAAATATCACACATTTGCACATAGACAAAACTTCTCAAGTTCAACATCTGAGAAGTTTAGAAACTAGCATTCATTTAAAATATGAATGAAGTTAGGAAACTTGCCTTCACGCATGCCTACAACTTATAGTTTACGTTTGACCGCTCATTCCAATTCCTATGTAGCACATAAGGAAATAACACATATACTAATTAGTCATATACTTGACTTATGCATTGGTTTACTTTACTTTACTTCTTAGGGTTTACGTTCTTACAAACTAAGTTTACGCGACCAACTTCCTTTACCGGTTAACGGCTACATGACATACGGAGATGTCTTACTTAATACGTTCATCATCTTTGATGATTTATATTCTTATCTTCTTCTTATAACTCTCCTAGGACTCAGCACACATCGTGTCTCTTCTAGTAGTCCATATGGAAATCTGAGTGGTTTCCCACAAACAACTAACAAACAAGTTCACGTCTCATCTACACTGCCCATAACAGTGAGTTAGATTGGTTGCCAGTTTTGTATATACCTTCGCTCTCTGAAGGAATTGTTTAGCCCAACTCCCATATGTCAACCATCAAAGGTTACGATTGTACTAGAACCTAAATTCATCTTAACTTACCCGAACTATTAAACTATAATGTTTGTTAAGTCAATTTCTTATTCCTTATGGCTTTCTGGCAACTAAATGCAATACCTCAGGATTCATTCTTTATTGTCTAAGTCATACAATCTTTTGTATACTCAGGACGATCATTCAATATTCATTCTACGCATTTATAGCGTTAAGCATTTTACGTTACCTTATTCTTATCTTACAACGTCCGATTCATTTGACTCGGAATGTTATCCAAGTTATAAACATTAACTCGGCTTCTTTTACGTTATACATACTTGTCCTTAATTCAAATTTCTCCACCGCTCACGGTGTTTAATCATTGATCTTTGTTACCTTACGGTCCAAACCATACATGGGGTGTAGGTTCTACCGTTTAGTATTCACATACACTTAACCTTTAACTCGGTTCAAGTGTCCAAATACATTTCATTCTAACATTCTCATCCGACTCACATTCGGCTTTCATTAATCTTATTACCGTTCGCTACGACTTTCTTGATAATTCATATCTTACTTATTACTCCCATCAACGTCTAAGTCATACAACCAATGTATACTTAGAACGTTCGCTCAACGTGAATACGATTCACGAGGATCGTTTACGTATTCAACATTTACGTTATTTGCCTCTTAATTCTATTCAACCTTCATCCAAGGTTTTAATTACTTTCATTCATTACTCGTCACCTGAATCCCATGTTCATTATTCTTTCCTAATGTCAAAGCCATACGGTTCATTGTATGCTAAGACCGATCGTTCATCGCAACAATGTTGCGTTCACAACGTCTAAATGCTTTACATTCATCTCTCATGACCATGACATAACATTGAAATGTTATTCATTACTCTAGTCAATCAACGTTTAAGGAATCACAATTATAGTAATCCCTCACGTTCGTTTCATTGTGACTACGATTCCCGGACATTGGTTCCATAACCCGCGTCTACATTATTTATCTTTTAATCTCATTTAATCTTTTCGTTCAACCTTCATCAAAAGTTTAATACACTTAATTAAGTGTTACATTAGTTGAATTATATGTTCATATTTCTTTCTTGCACATCCCCCAGTAATTGAGCAATAAAAATCTCATTTCTGGGCATTGCCCTGCACCGGCGCTGCGGCGCCGTGACCTTCCCTTTCCTATCTCATATCTTATTCGTTATAACTCGGAACGAGGACGTTCCAAAGCCATTTTATTCCTTATCCTACGTACTTCGATTACCCATGGACAGAACTTCATTCTGAATCCGTTAATATGCCATTAAATTGGCTTAATCTTCGCTCTTCGTTCATTTTATGTTTTTAACGTTCTTCGTTCGTTCGTCCGTAATTTGGTCATCCGAACTCGGAATTCGTTCGTTCTTGAGTCCATGACTCACGTTTTCTACATTCTCTTACATTCTTATGAAACACTACATGTTCAACTTTCTAATTCTCGTTCTTCTTTTATGAAAATTTCGCCATAACTTCATTATAGCTCAGTTTAATCCGTTCTTCATGAACGTTTCAACTGTTCCTAACCAAGCAATAAGCATCTAACTTATACACGATGGTTTTAAACTTATCCATCAACAACAATTATCCTACGATGGTTTTAAATTTGTCCATCAACAACGTTCTTCGTGTTCTTCGCGTTCTTCGTTTTTAATCGATATTTTGGATTACGATTTCACTTTTTCTTGGAATTTGATGTTATAGAACATCATTCCTTACTTATTTAACCTACTCATTCATAAGATTCATTCGGATCGCTCAAAATCCTTACGAATCTTATACTTCCTTAAGAAATTTATAAACTAAATTCCTAATTCTTATTTCTTTGTTTTCTCATGATTTTAACTATATGAAATCATTCTTAACTTCATCTACTTCTAATCTTCATTAAGTTATGTTTTTGAACATATTAAACTTAAAGAAAATTAGAAGAAACTAGGGTTCGGATTACCGTTCTTCTTTAATCTCCTTCCGTCGGACAAAGCTTACATCATACCATAGTGGGTTGTTGATCCTAAGATCACTTCCAACATTAGGTTTAGTTGCATTAATAACTCCATCCTTTTACCATCTTTGCATCAAATGCACTGATGATATAAAATTTATTTTGATATTTTAAATCAATTTCATCTAATTTAATCAACTAGCATGTAGACATATCAAGAATAGTTCTTTTAAAATCCATTGGTTCCAAAATTGAACCAATTCTTTCATTTTCCAAAACGCGACTTCAAAGACGAAATTCAATAAACTTGAAATCTAGCATAGCTAGATGACTTGGAATATCTTATCCTCCATCTTCCTTCATTGTCTTACTTGTGACAATACTTAATCTTCTCTAGCACCTTCAATGCTAAGTCTCTTTGAAAATAACTTATTTCACCTAAACATTCCTATACCTTAGTACACCCCCATCAACTTACCACACATTATGAGTTCAGAACTTTCCACAATAATATGAGTTTAAGAACTATCCTGCATGGACTATATAAAGGTCCATTATTTGAGAAGTTCAAAAACATACCATATAATTATGAGTCACAAACTTACCATAAGTATGAGTTTCAAGAACTCGCACCTACCTTATCATTCTCTACCTATCAAGTATATACATGAGAAAAGATTCACCTTCTCGTCATATACATCTTGATAGCGCGACCACTTTCAATGATTATCACTGTAATAAACTGAGTGGCTGTTACACCAAAGCATAAACCTCTGCCCATACAAAGATTCATACAACTCAGCTATCACATGAGTCCTCAATTGAAATCTTACAACTTCTAACTTTCTCTTTACTTAATACGAATTGTCTTTAATTCATATACTATCCTTTACAACTCTCTCTTTATTGATTTTCTTTATATCTTCTCTCTATAATTGCTCTTGTGAGTCTTAGTGAATTGGTGAGAATGGAAGAAGAATAAGTTTCTATTTATAGAAAAATATAGTTTCGATAATTGCACGTTTTGGGGCTCAAAATTTACAGTATAATACCTTCATCTTTTCCTCTATTTTTAATTTAGTCCTACAAGTATTATCAAACTTGCACCACCTCCCCTAATAGTACATCATGTGAATCAATAGTTCAGTCACGTGAATCAATAGTTCTATACATGTGAAAAAAATAGTTACAGTATAGTACCTTCATCTATACCTCTATTTTTAATTTAGTCATGCAAGTATTATCAATCTTGCACCACCTCCCCTAATAGTACATGTATATTAATCAATAGTACATACATGTAAACAAATAGTTATAAGTATGTGAATTAATAGTAATTAATTGCTCATTTATCCGATTAATTACCCGATTGGTCAATATAACCTTATTAGAATAAATGTCAATTTCCACTAACACTAATAATCCCAACACAATGGAAATATCAATTTCATCTTTAATACACACGAACTTATTCATCATTAATATTATAACTCACAATATTTAACAACCAGATCATTCCTAAGAAAGAGGGGCTTTCCGATAAGGATTTCTCCCTATTGGCACGCAATTAGGTGACCAGACTCTTTTCCTCGACAGAACTTTCTAGACATCATCAATAATGCAAATAATAATATGAATAACTTTGTCATCTCAATTATTGATTTAATAATATAAAATATTATGCAGATGATACTGTGACAATAATTGAATCAATAATATGAGAGATATTATGCAGCAATTACTGTAGTAATAATTGAATAAAACTGAGTTACTTTTCACGTAAGCATCAATAATCAATACCGTGTGCTACTATATAACCACACGTATTATTGTACTTTTATCCTTTATCAATCAAATAAGATAAATGATAAATATTAAACATTTATAATACAATTTATCTAGAGTTCAAGAATATCTATATTGTCAACATGTTCACCAATTGTGGAGTAAAATTCAAGAATAGTATTCATGTATAAAAAAATAATTTGGACATAAAAGAATCAATTTTTCATCGTGAATAATACCTTGTGATTAGTACTTCGTGAATAGTATCTCGTGAATAGTACTTCATGAATAGTATCCCGTAAATAGTACTTCGAGAATAGTACCCCATGAATAGGACTTCGTGAATAGTATTTCGTAAATAGTACTTTGTGAATAGTACCTCCGAGTGAATAATAACCGAATGAATAGTACCCCATAAATATTACTCCGAGTGAATAGTACCGGAGTGAATAGTATCCCGTGAATAGTACTTTTTGAATAGTACCCCATGAAAAGTACTTCATAAATAGTATTTCGTGAATAGTACTTCGTGAATAGTACCCCCGAGTGAATAATAACCTAGTGAATAGTACCCTATAAATAATATTCCGAGTGAATAGTACCCCGTAAATAAAACCTAGAGTGAATAGTAAGAAATAATAACCCTTACAGATAAGAAATAAATAACATCCCTTACAAATATTGAACGAAAATAATATTCCTTACGAATATTAAACGAAGACAATGAATATTAAATGAAAATGATATTCCTTACGAATATTGAACGAAAATAATATTCATAAGAATACGAAAAATAATATCTCTTCAGAATATGAAATAAATAATACCCCTTACGTTAGAAGAAGACTAGATACTGGAATAGTGAAATAGTAGAATACTCTTCTTCTTTCTCTCTATAGCTTCTCTCTCTTTAGATTCTCTCTATAGCTTCTCTCTATATTTGCTCTTGTGAGTCTTAGTGAATTTGTGAGAATGAAAGAATAATAAGCTTCTATTTATAGAAAAATATAGTTTCGATAATTGCACGTTTTGGGGCTCAAAATATTATAGTATAATACCTTCACCTTTTCCTCCATTTTTAATTTAGTCATACAAGTATTATCAAACTTACACTACCTCCCCTAATAGTACATCATGTGAATCAATAGTTCAGTCATGTGAATCAATAGTTCTATACATGTGAAAAAAAATAGTTACAGTATAGTACCTTCATCTATACCTCTATTTTTAATTTAGTCATGCAAGTATTATCAATCTTGCACCACCTCCCCTAATAGTACATGCATGTGAATCAATAGTATATACATGTAAACATATAGTTATAAGTATGTGATTTAATAGCAATTAATTGCTCATTTATCCGATTAATTATCCAATTGGTCAATATAACCTTATCAAAATAAATGTCGATTTCCACTAACACTAATAATCCCAACACAATGGAAATATCAATTTCATCTTTAATCAACACGAACTTATTCATCATTAATATTATAACTCACAATATTTAACAACCAGATCATTCCTAGGAAAAAGGGGCTTTTCGATAAGGATTTCTCCCTATTGGCACGCAATTAGGTGACCAAACCCCTTTCCTCAATAGAACTTTCTAGACATCAACAATAATGCAAATAAGAATATGAATAACTTTGTCATCTCAATTATTGATTTAATAATATAAAATATTATGCAGATGATACTATGACAATAATTGAATTAATAATATGAGAGATATTAAACAACAATTACTATAGCAATAATTGAATAAAACTGAGTGACTTTTCACGTAAGCATCACTAATCAATACCGTGTGCTACTATGTAACCACGCGTATTACTGTACTTTTATCCTTTATAAATCAAATGAGATAAATGATAAATATTAAACATTTATAATATAATTTATCTAGAGTTCAAGAATATCTAAATTGTCAACTTGATCACCAATTGTGGAGTAAAATTTAAGAATAGTATTCATGTATAAAATATTAATTTGGACAGAAAAGAATCAATTTTTCATCGTGAATAATACCCTATGAATAGTACTTCATGAATAGTATCCCATAAATAGTACTTTGAGAATAGTACCCCATGAATAGTACTTCGTGAATAGTATTTCATGAATAGTACTTTGTGAATAGTATTTCATGAATAGTACTTCGTGAATAGTACCTCCAAGTGAATAATACCCGAGTGAATAGTACCCCATAAATACTACTCCGAGTGAATAGTACCCGAGTGAATAGTACTCCATAAATAATACCATGAGTGAATAGTACCCTATGAATAGTACTTCATGAATAGTACTTTATGAATAGTAATTCGTGAATAGTACTTCATGAATAGTACCCCCAAGTGAATAATACCCTAGTGAATAGTATCCCACAAATAATACTCTGAGTGAATAGTACCCTGTAAATAATACCCCTAGTGAATAGTACCCCATAAATAATACCCCGAGTGAATAGTACCCCGTAAATAAAACCCAGAGTGAATAGTAAGAAATAAAAACCCTTACGAATAAGAAATAAATAACATCCCTTACGAATATTGAACGAAAATGATATTCCTTACGAATATTAAACGAAGACAATGAATATTAAACGAAAATGATATTCCTTACGAATATTAAACGAAATAACATCCATACGGATACGAAAAATAATATCTCTTCAGAATATGAAATAAATAATACCCCTTACCTTAGAAGAAGACTAGATACTGGAATAGTGAAGTAGTAGAATACTCTTCTTCTTTCTCTCTATAGCTTCTCTCTCTATAGATTCTCTCTATAGATTCTCTCTATAATTGCTCTTGTGAGTCTTAGTGAATTTATGAGAATGAAAGAAGAATAAGCTTCTATTTATAGGAAAATATAGTTTCGATAATTGCACTTTTTGGGGCTCAAAATATTATAGTATAATACCTTCACCTTTTCTTTCATTTTTAATTTAGTCCTACAAGTATTATCAAACTTGCATCACCTCCCCTAATAGTACATCATGTGAATCAATAGTTTAGTCACGTGAATCAATTAGTTCTATAAATGTGAAAAAAATAGTTATAGTATAGTACCTTCATCTATACCTCTATTTTTAATTTAGTCATGCAAGTATTATCAATTTTGCACCACCTCCCCTAATAGTACATGCATATTAATCAATAGTACATACATGTAAACAAATAGTTATAAGTATGTGATTTAATAGCAATTAATTGCTCATTTATCCGATTAATTACCCAATTGGTCAATATAACCTTATCAAAATAAAAGTCAATTTCCACTAACACTAATAATCCCAACACAATGGAAATATCAATTTCATCTTTAATCAACACGAACTTATTCATCATTAATATTATAACTCACAATATTTAACAATCAGATCATTCCCAGGAAAGAGGGGCTTTTCGATAAGGATTTCTCCCTATTGGCACGCAATTAGGTGACCAAACCCCTTTCCTCAACAAAACTTTCTAGACATCATCAATAATGCAAATAATAATATGAATAACTTTGTCATCTCAATTATTGATTTAATAATATAAAATATTATGCAGATGATACTATGACAATAATTGAATCAATAATATGAGAGATATTATGCAACAATTACTGTAGCAATAATTGAATAAAACTGAGTGACTTTTCACGTAAGCATCAATAATCAATACCGTGTGCTACTATGTAGCCACAGCCAGACATCGTATTTTTTTATCACTGATTATTTTATGACAACTTGCTTACTTTGAAAATTTTTCACATATCACCCTTAAATTTAACCTTTTATTAATTTAACCATTTACTAAATAGAATAATAATTATAAGAAACTTGAATACTTTTAGGTCATAAAATTCAGGATCTCACAATCTCCCCTCCTTATAAAATTTTGTCCTCGAAATTTACGTACCTGGTAGTTCGAAGAGATAAAAATACCTTGCTTTCTTTTCAGATTGTACTTTCCCGGTTATTTCCTTTGTATCTTAATTTTCCCATTGCTCATCTCCTGTATTTCAGATATCATTCTAGAATACATCTTCAAAACAAAGGTTAATTAACATGCCACATATTATCCCTATACTCTGACCGACCAATTAAATAACAAATAACTTAGGTAGGTCATACTGGCGAAGGAATTACCCATCTCTCCCCTCCTAGTTCTAGTCTCACATCTCATCCAGGGATCATATCCCTAAGCTTTGATACCAACTGTGACGCCCCCAAAACAGGTATACATCACCCATTCTGAGTCGCCAAATACATGGTACAAAGTACAACTACAAATTAATTATACAACTTTCGTGTAAAATACGATAAAATATAGCTGAGAGTTTTAACTTGAAATTGTCTCCTAGATAATATCCACACTCAAATTCAATCTCATTACAATTATTATCACACTATTTCACAGAATAGTTAGGACTACTAAAACAAATACGCAAGACCTCCATTTTTAATTTAGTCATGCAAGTATTATCAATCTTGCACTACCTCCCCTAATAGTACATGCATGTGATGCAAGACCCCGAATTTTATGAAATAAAAGTATTCAATTTTTTTATAATTATTATTCAGTAAATGGTTAAATTGATAAAAGTTTAAAGTTAAGGGTGATATATATATAATTTTCCAAATACGCAAGTGGTTATAAAATATTCATTTCTATTGGGGAATATTCGTTTGGTCGTGGAATATTCTTGTTGTCGGGGAATATTCGTATGACGGCGTAACTATTTGTGGGCCCCATAACAGAATAACTGTCGAATGAAAAAAACGACAAGTTTGAGTTTTTATAAATAACGGCGTAATTGTTATCGTTAACACTGTTGGAATACCTGGTGGTTAAAATACAGTGAATACGCGTGGTTGCACAAGAAAGAATACACTGAATTGCAGACATTTTTTGGAATTATTGATTCTTACGTATGAAGGCACTACTCAATAATTGTTACATTAATTACCGTTCAATATTTTATTTTATTGATTCAATAATTGTAGGGATTTCAGCACAAGAACGCAGCAGAAATAAAATAATTCAAAGCAATTTTCGAAACCCAAAAACAGGATCCATGCGAAAAACAATTAACTCAGTTGTTTAGAGATTATACCGAATATGAAAAACGAGAATCTGAAATTGATGCGCTCAAATCCTTAACGTAATTCCTCACGAAACTATGTCTCTATGGTATCCACATCGAGCCGCATCGAACCGTCGAACGATTCTGTAATAAGAGGGACTTGCATGTACTAGCCACCAAAGGAACCTTTATGAAATCAGATGTTTTCTCTAGTCTCTCTCAAAGAGCGCACTTAGGTTTTTCAAGTTATGAAATAACCCTAAGTAGTCGCTATATATCCTATATATAGTAGTTAAAA
This sequence comes from Panax ginseng, assembly GCA_020205605.1. Lineage (NCBI taxonomy): Eukaryota > Viridiplantae > Streptophyta > Magnoliopsida > Apiales > Araliaceae > Panax > Panax ginseng. The sequence goes on along the minus strand of CM035149.1, from coordinate 58,649,119 downwards.
GGAATTAATCAAAACCTAATTTCATAAAATCCTAATTTATATATATAAACTTAATTAAGTCTTACTTAATTAATATACATATATACAAACTTTCCTTTTAATTTAAATTGTGTGATTTAAATACTATTAATCATATTAATATATTTAAATCCTTAAAATTTAAATTTATTCCCTTTAAATTACGCTCTGTGTGTGACTTATAGGTTATTATCACGTTGGCAATAATTTTAAAATCATATTATAAAATTATAAACAAAGTGAGCGGCATCTAGTAATGCATCATCGCTACCCAAGTAATAATAAGATCGATGATTCGATGCAACCTTTTAGTGACCAATGTTTCAATGTACTTTAATCCTTTTAACCTTAATATCCTAGATTAAACTCGAGTCATGGAATGTGTTATACTCTTCATAATTTGATCTGAGTTTTTCTTGATCAATGAGTAGACTATATGAAACAAATCACTATTTGAGCATGGCCATGCATTTCATAGTCCTACTCAATCAAGAGGCCTATGGATATCACCCCTAATAAATAGGAGGGTTAAATTCCATCTAGATCACTCATATTCCTCACACGATTCATGATGTACCCAATAATCACCTTTATAGTCCACCCTATTAAAGGTGACATTTGATGATATCAAAGTACATAAATTCCAAAGTAGTAATATATAGTGATTTCAAAGTTAGAGGACCATTACATCATTGTCACTATGAGAATTGTTAATGACACTTCTGCATAATTCTCCACATAGAATTCTCATGGTGGGTCCGTCTAAAGACACCGCTTCTCTAATATGCACCTATGCATCGACTTAATATCTCATATATTTATGACCAATGAGATTTGGTCATCAAATCGATCCACATATTAGTCTCAATGCATCATTGTTGTCCCATCAACAATGATACTCGATTAGGACATTTAAGAATAATGATACTAATTATAATTATATAATCTCATGCTCAAGTCACATACTTGAAACTATATAATTTGTATCACTATTCTAAGGATTTTTATTATGTTAACATTTATATAACGCATAAAATAAAACCATAATAAAACCATTCATTTATTCAATCAAATATAATATCAAAACGTTAAGCAATTATATCAAATAATTGGCCTCTAGGGCATAAACTCTAACAAATTCCCACTTGCACTAGAGCCAATCACTCATGTATCTAATACCCATGGAACTAGTGTGACCGTCGTGGTTTCACCTCATGCGACAAAGCCTCGGTCGCATGGATCTCAAGATCATTATCATCTCTGTCATAACTTTCCTATATGTACATCTCCTCTATCAATGATTTCACCGGATGAGATGGTACCACTTTAAGTATATGATTGATCGTTGGTGAGATCCGGGTTCCTTAGCTCAGTAATGGCTCCATTGTTATCACAAAGATAGTTTAACCGGATCAACAATGGTTGGAACAACACCTAGTTTAGTGATGAACTTTTTATTCCATACAACCTCCTCGGCCGCACTTAGAAGCAACAATATACTCGGCCTCTCATTGTAGAATCGATTTCATCGCATCTCTTGCTCAAAACTCTTCCACCTAACAACACCACCATTAAGGCAAAATACAAAACCTCGACCGAGACTTATAATCATCATTATCACCGAAACTAGCATCCGTAACCCTTTTTTCGCTAGTTCGTCTTCACTCCATATATCAAGAATGAATCCTTAGTCCTTTTTAGGTACTTCGAGGATATTCTCGATCATTCCAAAGGACCTTCACCGATTCGATCGGTATCTCTCATCATGCTCAAAGCATACGAGACATCCGGACGAAAGTACATATCATTATGCATATGATAGATCCAATTGCCAAAGCATAAGGGATCTTTCTTATACGCTCCTCATCATCTTGTGATTGAGGACATTGGGCCTTAGAGATCTTTACACCATGAGTCATGGGTAAGTGTCCTCTCTTTGCCTCTTACATGCTTTGAACTGCTTTCAAAGACTTTATCAATATATGTACTCGACTTAGGTCGAAAGATTTTCCTCGATCTATCTCGATAGATCTTGATACCTAAAAATGTAGGTCGACGCCTAAATCTTTCATGGAGAAACATTTTCCTAACCATGTTTTTACAAACAGTAATGAAGGAATGTCATTCCCAATAATTAATATGTCGCCAACATATAATATCGTGAATACAATATGACTCCCATTAACCTTCTTATATACACAAGGTTCATCTTCATTTTTAATAAAGCCAAACTTTTTGATCCGCTTCATCAAATCGAAGATTCCAACTCGAGAGGCTTGCTTTCAATCCATAAATGGAACGTTGCGTACCATTCCTTTCCAAAGATCCTTTGATTGACAAATCCCTCGTGTTATTTCATGTACACATCCTCAAGGAGATTTCATAAGGAAAGCGCTTTTGACATCCATCTACCGATTTCAGAATCGTAAAAGGTCGCAATAGCAAGTAAGATCCTCGATAGATTTAACCATTGCCACTGGAGAGAAGGTTTCATCATAGTCAATACCTTGAACTTGTTTGTAACCTTTTGCTACCAGTCGACCTTTGTAGGTTTGTACATTACCATCCATGTCGGTTTCTTCTTGAAAACCCACTTGCACTGATTGGTTTTACCCTTCGTGGATCAACCAAAGTCCATACTTGGTTAGTATACATGGAGTCCATTCGCATCTCACGGCTTCAAGCCATCTCTCGAAATCCGTCCATTCATAACTTCTTGGTAGAAGCGAAGCTCATCCCGATCTATGAGCATCACATCGCCATTTTCGAGTCACAAGATATCCATAATATCTCTCGGCTCTTGGCGTGTCCTACCAGATCTCACGAATTCCTTGTGTAATTTGAGCGAGTTCACTTTCCACAACATCTTGTGGTTCCCCGCCACGCTCCAACTTAGGTTCAATGATATTCGTGGTTCTCGAATTTCTTGAGTTCTACTTTCCTCCCAATCGCTTCCTTTAGAGACAAATTCTCTTTCTAGAAAAATACCGCCGAGCAACAAACACTTTGTTCTCGTAAGGTTTGTAGAAAGAATACCCTTTTGTTTCTTTTGGGTATCCCACAAAATTACATTTGTCGATTTGGGCTGAGCTCACGTAATCCAGACGCTTTTACAAATGCCTCAAAACCCCAAATTTTCATGAATGACATACTAGGACGCTTCCCACCCACATTTCATATGGTGTCTTCTCGAACCGCCTTTGTAGGAACACGGTTAAGTGTGAATGCAAATTGCCTCTAGGGGCATGACCCCCGTGCTTATTGGAAGATCTGCATGGAAGATCTGCATGACTCATCATTGATTGTACCATGTCCAACAAGGTTCGATTCCTCCTCTCAGACACACCATTCCATTGTGGTGTTCCAGGTGGAGTGAGCTGTGATATAATACCACACTCCTTTAGAAGGTCATCAAAGTCTTGGCTTAAGTATTCACCTCCTCGATCGGATCGAATGACTTTTATGCTTTTGCTAAATTGGTTTTGAACTTCATTCTTGAATTCTTTGAACTTTTCAAAGGATTCGGATTTGTGTCTCATAAGATACACATATCCATATCTACTGAAGTCGTCAGTAAATGTAATGAAGTAATAAAACCTACCTCTTGCTAACGAACTTCATCGGTCCACATACATCACTATATATAAGTCCCAATATATCACTAGCCTGATCACTGTGTCCAGTGAAAGGGGCTTTAGTCATCTTGCCTAATAAACAAGATTCGCATTTTTCATAAGATTCAAAATCAAATGAATCCAAAAATCCATCTTTATGGAGTTTTGATATGCGTTTCTCATTTATATGGCCCAAACGATAGTGCCATAGATATGTCGGATTTGAATCATTTGATTTAAATCGTTTTGTATTTATGTTATAGATAGGCATTTCCAAATCAAGAATATAAAGACCATTAAACAATTGTGCAACACCATAACATATATCATTTAAGTAAAACGAAACAACGGTTGTTCTTTATTATAAATAAAAACCTTTCTTGTCCAAACAAGAAATAGAAATAATGTTTTTGCTTATAGCAGGCACAAAATAACAATCTTCTAATTCTAAAACTAGCCCAGAGGGAAAAGATAAATGATAAGTTCCTACGGCCAGTGCAGCAACTCTTGCTCCATTCCCAACACGTAGGTCAACCTCTCCTTTTGCCAAAGTCCTACTCCTTCGGAGTTCCTGCACATTAACACAAATGTGAGAACCACATCCAGTATCTAATACCCATGATGTAGAAGTAAACAAGTTGACTTCTATAACATATATACCTGAATCAGAAGTCCCACTTCCTTTCCTTTTCTTCACTTCTTCCAAATAAGTAAGACAATTCCTCTTCCAGTGTCCAGGTTTTCTACAAAAGTGGCAATCACCTTCTTTAGCCACCCCGCCTTTAGGTTTTAAAGCCTATTTGGTTTTGGATTTAGGTTTGGCACCAGAATTAGATCCTATATTCTTCTTGCCTTTCCATTTTGCCTTAGCATTCCCCTTTTGCACCATCATTATGGGAGCGGGTCCTGCCTTTTTCATGTTGTTCTCGGCAGTTCTTAACATGCTCAACAACTCAGTAAGGGGTTTCGCAATTTCATTCATAAGATAATTTATAACAAATTGAGAATAGCTGCTGTTTAGGGATTGCAAAACAAGATTTGTTTGGGCCTCCGGAGTGATTGGAAAACCCAACCTATCAAGGTACTCAATATACCCAATCATTTTCATTTATGTGGACCAACCGATCACGTTCACCCATTTTACAGTGATACAATGCCTTGTTTGTATCATACCTCTCCTGTCGAGCATGCCCTTCGAACAATTTCTTGAGATGCTCGATTATCTCATAAGCATCCCTCAACTCATGTTGCTTCTGAAGCTCAGCGTTCATGGTTTCTAGAATGAGACAACTCACGTCCAGAGCATCATCTTGATGCTTCTTGTAAGCATTATGCTCCGCACGTGGTGCAGTATCAGTTGGTGCTGCAGGAATGGGCTTTTCAATGACATATAGCTTGCGCTCTTGTTTGAGGACAATACTCAAGTTCCTATGCTAGTCAAGGAAATTAATTCCACTCAGCTTGTCCTTCTCAAGGACTGATCGTAGTGAAAGACTACTTGTATTGTTGTTGTTTGCCATTGATATCTACAATTTATAAGTGCAAAAAAATAATAAGTCAAATTGTAGAGTTGATATTATGTAATTGATAATAGTACATTCAAAATATACCTCCCACTATTTTATTCAAATTAATAGCCCTCGCCATTAATTCTAAAGCATTTTTCAATTAAATCTTCTAGTGAGCCAAGATCTATATTTCATTATGCCCTAAGTTAGCTTTGGCTAATCTCTTAAAACACAATTATTTAGGTAGACAACCCTTTTGTCAATTATATCATATATAACTCCTGGATAGTTTGGTAAACAACAATTGTTTCTAGTCCATTTAATGGTACCTACCAAACTTTATGCCTCTAAGTCCACAATCCTATTGAGATAACTTAGTTAAGTCGAGCCCAATGATTTTAACAGTTTGAATATCACAATTATCCTATCGCATCTTACCTAGCTAAATAGGGTACTTTGCTTTAGCAAACCTACATCTATTGATCAAGGTCTTGATGAGTGTTATTCATTGAAAAACATCTGATTTAGATTTAATAATTTAATGAGGGATTTTATTAATAAATTTAGATCTCACCAATTTTAATCTTATTAAGCATGCACATTATTTATCATATCATATCGCATACAAGCATAAATAAAGTGCAAAATTAAATGTGTCACAGTTATGGCCCAATCCACTGTCAATCTTTTCAAGCTAATGAAAGATTGAAGGTCAATCTAAGGTGGTAAAAGATCTTAAAATAAATATCTTAGATCTTCCTCAAGCATGTGCCTCCTCTCCATCATATCTTTCCATCGTGTTCTCCATCTTGACATCGAATACAGATTATTACATGACATAAAGAAACCTCGAGTTACATTCCGTGGATTTAGATGAGAAGAGAATATTATATTAGAATTTATAGAAAGGCACACCATGCAAACCATATTTCAAAACCAAAACCACTAACCTATGGGTCAAAAAGGCCATAATCATGCACCCACGTATCACAATAAGCATATAACGATTTTATAGAAAATTAAAGAAAAATATATAACAAATTGGGGACACGACTATAAATGCGCCACGCTTGGGGGGTCTCCCCACAGTGGGTCCCACCGATCGATCACCGGCGGGTAGTCTCACCGGCCAAATCGTGGCGAAATCGATGATGGCGCCACCGAAAAATTTTTTCAACTACAATCAGATTGCGAATTTTTCCAAATGATTCTCCTCAAACAGTTTGAATCACGTATTTTAATCCACCGGTATACTCATAATAACAATACACCCAGTTCATATCATATATGTCCAGTTTTAATTAATCATATTAAATCAAATTTTCATGCCTCTAATCCAATTAGAGCGAGAATTTGTATATCATTGTTATTATGCATATACAATTAATGAAACTTCAGATATACATGCATATCTACTACCGATATTCATAATACCGTTTATATCGATTACGAATATCATATACTCAATTAATAGAACATCATATACATGCATATCAATTACTGATATTCATAATACCAAAATATATCGATTACAGAATATCATACACTCAATTTAAGTTTGATAAAATTGTATCATCATATATCATATATATCGAAAAAAATATAATCAATTTCAGATCGGTAAAATTGTAACATCATATATCAAATATATCAAAAGCAATAAAACACGTAATCTGAATTAATCGTTTCGCAAGTAGCTCTGATACCACTGTAGGGATTTCGGCACAAGAACGCAGCGAAAATAAAATAATTCAAAACAATTTCCAAAACCCAAAAACAGGATCCATACGAAAAACAATTAACTCAGTTATTTAGAGATTATACCGAATATGAAAAATGAGAATCTGAAATTAATGTGCTCAAATCTTTATCGCAATTCCTCACGAAACTACGTCTCTATGCTATCCACATGAGCACGCCGCATTTAACCGTCGAACGATTACGCAATAAGAGGGACTTGCAGTTGCTAGCCACCAAAGGAACCTTTATGAAATCAGATGTTTTCTCTCTAGTCTCTCTCTAAGAGTGACTAGGTTTTCAAGTTATGAAATAACCCTAAGTAGTCGCTATATATATCCTATATATAGTAGTTAAAAGGAATTAATCAAAACCTAATTTCATAAAATCCAAATTTATATATATAACTTAATTAAGTCTTACTTAATTAATATACATATATATAAACTTTCCTTTTAATTTAAATTCATGATTTAAATACTATTAATCATATTAATATATTTAAATCCTTAAAATTTAAATTTATTCCCTTTTAAATTACGTTCTATGTGTGTGACCCTATAGGTTATTATCACGTTGGCAATAATTTTAAAATTATATTATAAAATTATAAACAGTGAGCGGCATCTAGTAATGCATCACTGCTACCCAAGTAATAATAAGATCGATAATTCAATATAATTTTAGTGACCAATGTTTCAATGTAATTTAATCCTTTTAACCTTAATATCCTAGATTAAACTCGAGTCATGGAATGTGTCATACTCTTCATAATTTAATCTGAGTTTTTCTTGATCAATGAGTAGACTATATGAAACAAATCACTATTTGAGCATGGACATGCATTTCATAGTCCTACTCAATCAAGAGGCCTATGGATATCACCCCTAATAAATAGGAGGGTTAAATTCCATCTAGATCACTCATATTCCTCACACGATTCATGATGTACCCAATAATCACCTTTATAGTCCACCTATTAAATGTGACATTTGATGATATCAAAGTACATAAATTCCCGAGTGTAAGAATATAGTGATTTCAGGGTTAGAGGACCATTACATCATTGTCACTATGAGAATTGTTAATGACACTTCGCATAATGCTCCATAGAATTTCTCATGGTGGGTCCATAATTCTGCGGATTCTCTTCAACATGTACTTCACGCATCGACTCGATATCTCATATATTTATGACCAATGAGATTTGGTCATCAGTCAATCCACATACTAGTCTCATTGCATCATTGTTGTCCCATCAACAATGATACTCTACTAGGGACATTTAAGAATAATGATACTAATTATAATTATATAATCTCATGTTCAAGTCACATACTTGAAACTATATAATTTGTATCACTATTCTAAGGATTTTTATTATGTTAACATTTATATAACGCAGTAAATAAAATCATAATAAAACCATTCATTTATTCAATCAAATATAATATCAAAACGTTAAGCAATTATATCAAATAATTGGCCTCTAGGGCATAAACTCTAACAATAATTGCTGCGTTGATATTTTATATTATTGTTGTTTCAATAATTATCACGGCACATTATTTTCCATTATCAGATCAATAATTCATATTATTTGAATAATATTATTAGATAGCATTATTGGAAATGTCTAGAAAGTTCTGTCAAGGAGTGGTTTGGTCACCTAATTGCGCGCTAGTAAGGAGAAATTCTTATCGGAAAGCCCTCTTCCACGAACCTACACGATTGTCATTATTGTGATTCTGTAATATTATTTGTGAATAATTAATTATTGATAAGGAAATATTTATTCGATGAGGATATAAATGATGGATTTATTTATGTGGTTATAAATGAAGGAATAAATGTTGAGGTGTTTTATCAGTATTTTATCGGATTGGAGGTATTAAAAGATCAAATCGGTGTTCTTAAAGCTCTATTGCATGAGTTATAATTTTAATCCGACCGTTGGATCGTTGTGATTTTTGGATATGTTATACATATATAAGTTGAGTATATGTCCACAAATTTTGAACCGTTAAAAATTAACGAATGATTTGTTATTAATTTTAAACGGTGTTAAAAATTATCCGTTTGTGGATTTCGAATATTTTTTGTCTGGAATTTGGAAAAATTTAAAGCTACAAAGTTGTAGAGAATTTGATTTCGTGTGGAATGGACATAAAATTCGTATTTTTCTGATAAACGGGCTATTTTCTATGAATTATTGAAGTTTTAGAAAATAAAATAATTTTTATTAAATTGTGGGTGGGACCCACTTTTATTTGAAAATGTGTGGGCTGCTTAAATCATTCCAATTTGGCTGCTCAAAAAATTCAGATGAATTGGCGTGGAAGAGAGAAAAGATAAATTAATATTTTACTAATTTAGTCTCATTTAACGTTCTAGCATTTTCCTATAAATAGGCGCTTAAGTTAGAATTGAAAATCACACCAGAAACTAAACTTTTCTCTCTATATTATCGAGCGTATTTTTGTGAGTATTTAGATATCTTGAGTGTTGCTATATGGTGCAAGTTCCTTCAGTGTTATATCCGAGCATTCCAAATGTAAATCTTTGCTTTTTTTGAGGTAAGGGATTTTAAGGATTATTATGTTTTTCAGTTTTGTAATTTTTCTGAGCCTCAAAAATTCTGGAAAAATTTGAAATGATAATTTGATGAGTTTTATTGATTGTGTCCAAAAATGGTGATTTTTTGATGTATAGATTAAGAGTTATGAATTTTATGAGAAAAGACTATTTTAAAAGTAAACCCTTATAACTCGTTGTGGTTAACTCCAAAATTGATGAAATTTTTATTGGGAATACATCTATATAATATCAGTATACCTTGTAAATTTCGGAATTTTTAGATAAAAATATAATTTATGATAAATGTCTAAATATTCAGCAATTTTGGCCATATGAAAAATAGTAAATGAATTTTAAAAATTCCGAGAAAAATACATGTTCAATATGGGACTATGTTCTGCTAAATCCTAGAAAAGAAAATTTATTTGTACGGATTTGGTATTTTTAATGAAAATGGACTAGTTATGAGTAAATGAATTAAATATGTTATGTGAAGTAAAAAAATTGGAAAATAGGATTTTATGGCTTGGGAATCCTATATAAGGTATATGCAGATTTTTGATGAGGATTTTGGTTATTCGTGATGAAATTATATGAGATTGATATTTTAGGATGATTAAATGCATTATTTAGTAAAGTGTAAACAATTAAAATAAATTGTTTATAAGTTTAAGAAATGATTAAAATATTGTGGTCATATTAATAATATTAGATTATGAGATTATTAAGTGATGTATAATATTTGGATTAAGGTGTTATGAAATCATTGATTTATGAATCTTACTCATGAAATTAAATGCAGTTGTTGATCATATTGTTTTTATTATCATATATAACATTTATATAATCCCGTTGATGAAATTTCTCTTTGACTTAAGTGTAAAAATGGGTAGATTATTGGTGTGATCGTGACATGGGTTCTCTTTGGTCAGTAGTGCAAAGATGAATTATTGACTGGTATGATCATGACCATTGAATTTACAATTGAATATTTTTTTAGCTTAAGTGCAAAGGTGAACTGATCAACATGGTTATAATTATGGGTTATATAAATTCTGAAATGATTATGTATTTCTTTGAGATATTAATATCTTTGGCCTGTAGTGCAAAGATGAATTATTGATGAATATCTTTGGCCCGTAGTGCAAAGTTGACCTGTTGTTGAATATCTTTGGCCTGTAGTGCAAAGATGATCGGTTGTTGAATATCTTTGGCATGTAGTGCAAAGATGAACTTATTAGTATGATTATGAACAAGAACTGTGATTTGGTATAACCATGATCTTTGATGATTCAGGTAAAGACATGTGATTAAAATTATCTTCGTCCTGGATGAGAAAAGGAATTTGGAACCACAAATATGATTATGAGTTATTCATATGTGTATATGTGTTGTCGTATTTTGCATGACAATTATAATAATAAAGTTGTAGTTGTTTTCTATACCATGTATTTGGCGACTCAGAATAGGTTGGATGGATTGGACCTATTTTGGGGGCATCACAGTTGGTATCAGAGCTTAGAGATATGATCACTGGCGGAGATCCGGACTTAGAACTAGGAAGGGAGAGACGAGTAATATCCTTCGCTAGTGTGTGTCCTACCTAAGCTGAATTTTCTTACTTAAGTTGACATATTGTGATATGTCAATTAACCTTTGTTTTGAAGATGTATTCTAGAATGATATCTGAAATACCGGAGATGAGCAATGGAGAAATCATGATGACGGGGAAAATGGAATCTGAAAAGAAAGCAAGGTATTCTCAACTCTTTGAAATATCAGGTACGTAAATTTCGAGGACGAAATTTCATAAGGAGGGGAGATTGTAAGACCCCGAATTTTATGAAATAAAAGTATTCAATTTTTATTATAATTATTATTCAGTAAATGGTTAAATTGATAAAAGTTTAAAGTTAAGGGTGATATATATAAAATTTTCAAAATACGCAAGTGGTTATAAAATATTCATTTCTGTTGCAGAATATTTGTTTGGTCGGAGAATATTCTTGTTGTCGGGGAATATTCATACGACGGCGCAGCTATTTGTGGGCCCTATAATAGAATAACTATTGGATGAAGAAAACGATAAGTTTGAGTTTTTATAAATAACGGCGTAATTATTCTGCAATTAACATTGTTGGATTACACCGGTGGTTAAAATACTGATAATACGGCGTGGTTACTGTGATTAAACAGTATTACATAAATATTTTTGGAATTATTGATTCTTACGTATAAAGACACTAATTAATAATTATTACGATAATTCTTGTTTAATATTTTATTTTATTGATTCAATAATTGTTGCGTTGATATTTTATATTATTGTTGTTTGATAATTATCACTTACTGATATTTTTCATTATCAGATCAATAATTCATATTATTTGAATAATATTATTAGATATCATTATTGGCAATGTCTAGAAAGTTCTGTCAAAGAGAGGTTTGGTCACCTAATTGCTCGCCAGTAAGGAGAAATCCCTATCGGAAAGCCTCCTTTTTCTTGGGAATTGCCTAGTTTGTCATTATTGTGATTCTGTAATATTATTTTTGAATAATTAATTATTGATAAGGAAATATTTATTCGATGAGGATATAAATGATGGATTTATTTATGTGGTTATAAATGAAGGAATTAATGTTGAGGTATTTTATCAGTATTTTGTCGGATTGGAGGTATTAAAAGATCAAATCGGTGTTCTTAAAGCTCTATTGCGTGAGTTATAATTTTAATTTGTCCGTTGGATCGTTGTGATTTTTGGATATGTTATACATATATAAGTTGAGTATATGTCCACAAATTTTGAACCGTTAAAAATTAACGAATGATTTGTTATGAATTTTAAAAGGTATTAAAAATCATCCGTTTGTGAATTTCGGTTATTTTTAGTCTGGAATTTGGAAAAACTTAAAGCTACAAAGTTGTAGAGAATTTGATTTAAGTGTGGAATGGACATAAAATTAAGTATTTTTTACGATAAACAGCTATTTTCTATGAATTATTGAAGTTTTGGAAAATAAAATAATTTTTATTAAATTATGGGTGGGACCCACTTTTATTTGAAAACATGTGGGCTGCTTAAATCATTCCAATTTGGCTGCTCAAAAAATTCAGATGAATTGGCGTGGAAGAGAAAAAAGATAAATTAATATTTTATTAATTTATTCTCATTTGGCGTTCTAGCATTTTCCTATAAATAGACGCTTAAGTTAGAATTGAAAATCACACCAGAAATTGAAATTTTCTCTCTCTATAATATCGAGCGTATTTTTGTGAGTATTTAGATATCTTGAGTGTTGCTATACGGTGCAAGTTCCTTTAGTGTTATATCCGACATTCCAGTCAGAAGTACTGCTCTTTTGAGGTAAGGGATTTTAAGGGTTATTATGTTTTTCAGTTTCGTAATTTTTCCGAGCCTCAAAAATTCTGGAAATATTTGAAATGATAATTTGATGAGTTTTATTGATTGTGTCCAAAAAAGAGTGATTTTTTGATGTATAGATTAAGAGTTATGAATTTTATGAGAAAAGACTATTTTAAAAGTAAACCCTTATAACTCGTTGTGGTTAACTCCAAAATTGATGAAATTTTTATTTGGAGTACATCTATATAATATCAGTATACCTTGTAAATTTCGGAATTTTTAGATAAAAGTACAATTTATGATAAATGTCTAAATATTCGTCAATTTTGGCCATATGAAAAATAGTAAATGAATTTTAAAAATTCCTAGAAAAATATATGTTCAATATGGGACTATGTTCTGCTAAATCCCAGAAAAGAAAATTTGTTTGTATGGATTTGGTATTTTTCATGAAAATGGACTAGTTATGAGTAAATGAATTAAATATGTTATGTGAAGTAATAAAATTGGAAAATAGGATTTTTTGGCTTGGGAATCCTATATAAGGTATATGCAGATTTTTGATGAGGGCTTTGGTTATTGGTGATAAAATTTATGAGTTTGGCATTTTAGGATGATTAAATGCATTAATTAGTAAAGTGTAAACAATTAAAATAAATTGTTTATAAGTTTAAGAAATGATTAAAATATTGTGGTAATATTAATAATATTAGATTATGAGATTATTAAGTGATTTATAACATTTAGATTAAGGTGTTATGAAATCATTGATTTATGAATCTTACTCATGAAATTAAATGCAGTTGTTGATCATATTATTTTTATTATCATATATAACATTTTTTTAATCCCAGTGATGAAATTTCTCTTTGACTTAAGTGTAAAGATGGGTAGATTATTGGTGTGATCGTGACTATGGGTTCTCTTGGCGATGGTCAAAAGATGAATTGTTGATGAAATATGATTATGACCATTGAATTTACAATTGAATATTTTTTTAGCTTAAGTGCAAAGGTGAATTGATCAACATGATTATAATTATTGGTTATATAAATTCTGAAATGATTATGTATTTCTTTGAGATATTAATATCTTTGGCTTGTAGTGCAAAGATGAATTATTTATGAATATCTTTGGCCCGTAGTGCAAAGATGACCTGTTGTTGAATATCTTTGGCCCGTCGTGCAAAGATGATCTGTTGTTGAATATCTTTGGCCTGTAGTGCAAAGATGACCGGTTGTTGAATATCGTTGGCATGTAGTGCAAAGATGAACTTATTAGTATGATTATGAACAGGAACTGTGATTTGGTATAACCATGATCTTTGATGTTTCAGGTAAAGTCAGATGATAAAAATTATCTTCGTCCTGGATGAGAAAAGGAATTTGGAACCACAAATATGATTATGAGTTATTCATATGATTGTGGACAGGAACTGTTGATTGATGTTACAAGGATAAAACATTATTGGTGGACTTTTAATATAGAGAAGAAAATAAACATTATGGTCTATTTGACTATTCTAATGGATTGCTCGTTCCGCTGCAACTATGGTTGAAAAGTTTTATCATCTACCAGATGTTCTAAATCTCTAATTTATTACTGATGAAGGCTATTGATAATTTAATTATCTTTAGTCATGATATTCTTTACTGAGCTAGTTGTGCTCATCCTTTTGCTTCACAATTCCTTTCAGGTAACAAGAGTGTATTTGGGTCAAACGGGGGTATAAGGGGAATAGAAACGGTGGTCTATAGTTTGTTGAGGTTCTCCTAAATAGTATGAAAATAATTTTATTGAGAACTTTAGATAAGTGTGTTGTATTATATCGTCATTTGATATTTAATTTTGGTGAACCAAGAATAGGGTGAGGTGAACCCAACTTTGGAAGGTGTGTTTTGCCACTATCATATAAGATGTCTAATGACATACAATCTCGTGTTATCATAAAAGACGGGGTTGTGCATATCCACTTCTTTGAATATATCTACTGAGCACTACTATATGATCTTGGAGTTTGGTTGAAATATAATTTTCAATTGCGGAACGGTGGAGATAGTTATATGTCGAGAGAAGACTCACCATTGGAAAAGAACATGATAGTAATCTTCTCGTTTTTCTTTGGGGTCTATTGGGTCAATCAAGGATAATTCCGTGGGCATATAATATCTATCACAACCTAGACGTATGGCCTCCCATGTACAAAAGTTTTCTTGAGCATTTCCCAAAGATTTTAATTTCTAAAACAGTTATTGATTGTACCTTTATGTAATGTATCAGTGTGAGGTGCTGACACAAGTTGGTGTCCAAAGTCACAGTTGGTATTTAAACTCACAGTATATGTGTTGTCGTATTTTGCACGACACTTGTAAAAATAAAGTTGTAGTTGTTTTCTATACCATGTATTTGGCGACTCAGAATAGGTTGGATGGATTGGACCTATTTTAGGGGCGTCACAGCTGGTATCAGAGCTTAGGAATATGATCTCTAGCGGAGATCTGGGATTAGAACTAGGAAGGGAGAGTCGAGTAATATCCTTCGCTAGTGTGTGTCCTACCTAAACTGAATTTTCTTACTTAAGTTGACATATTGTGATATTTCAATTAACCTTTGTTTTGAAGATGTATTCTAGAATGATATCTCAAAAAATACGAGAGATGAGCAATGGAGAAATCATGATGGCAGGGGAAAATGGAATCAAAAGAAAGCAAGGTATTCTCAACTCTTTGAAATATTAGGTACGTAAATTTCGAGGACGAAATTTCATAAAGAGGGGAGATTGTAAGACCCCGAAGTTTATGAAATAAAAGTATTCAATTTTTATTATAATTATTATTCAGTAAATGGTTAAATTAATAAAAGTTTAAAGTTAAGGGTGATATATATAAAATTTTCAAAATACGGAAGTGGTTATAAAATATTCATTTCTGTTGGAGAATATTTGTTTGTTCGTGGAATATTCTTGTTGTCGGGAAATATTCGTAAGATGACGCAGCTATTTGTGGGCCCCATTACAGAATAACTATCGGATGAAGAAAACGATAAGTTTGAGTTTTTATAAATAACGACGTAATTGTTACCTTTAACACTGTTGGAATACCTGGTGGTTAAAATACGATGTCTACGGCGTGGTTTAGTTGAGATAGCACCGGTATTGCATAGTATTTTTGGAATTATTGATTCTTACGTATGAAGCCACTACTCAATAATTATTACAGTAATTACTGTTCAATATTTTATTTTATTGATTCAATAATTTTTGCCTTGATATTTTATATTATTGTTATTTCACTAATTATCACGGTACAGTATTTTCCATTATTAGATAAATAATTCATATTATTTGAATAATATTATTAGATAGCATTATTATGGCAATGTCTAAAAGTTACATCAATGAGAGGTTTGGTTACCTAATTAAGGCTGGCAAAGATGAGAGAAATTCTTATCGAAGCCCCCTCTTCACGGGAACCACTGGTTGTCATTATTGTGATTCTATAATATTATTTGTAAATAATTAATTATTGATAAGGAAATATTTATTTGATGAGGATATAAATGATGGATTTATTTATGTGGTTATCAATGAAGGAATTAATGTTGAGGTGTTTTATCAGTATTTTATCGGATTTTAGGTATTAAAAGAATAAATCGGTGTTCTTAAAGCTCTATTGCGTGAGTTATAATTTTAATCCGACCTTTGGATTGTTGTGATTTTTGGATATGTTATACATATATGAGTTGAGTATATGTCCACAAATTTTGAACCGTTAAAAATTAACAAATGATTTGTTATGAATTTTAAAAGGTGTTAAAAATTATCCGTTTGTGGATTTTGGATATTTTTTATCTGGAATTTGGAAAAACTTAAAGCTACAAAGTTGTAGAGAATTCGATTTCGTGTGGAATGGACATAAAATTCATATTTTTCTGATAAACGAGCTATTTTCTATGAATTATTGAAGTTTAAAAAATAAAATAATTTTTATTAAATTGTGGGTGGGACCCACTTTTATTTGAAAACATGTGGACTACGTAAATCATTCCAATTTGGATGCTCAAAAAATTCAGATGAAGTGGCGTGAAAGAGAGAAAAGATAAATTAATATTTTATTAATTTAGTCTCATTTGGCGTTAGCATTTTCCTATAAATAGGCACTTAAGTTAGAATTGAAAATCACACCAGAAACTAAAATTTTCTCTCTCCACATTATCGAGCGTATTTTTGTGAGTATTTAGATATCTTGAGTGTTGCTATATGGTGAAAGTTCCTTCAGTGTTATATCCGACATTCCAGTCAGAAGTATTGCTCTTTTGAGGTAAGGAATTTTAAGGGTTATTATGTTTTTCAGTTTCATAATTTTTCTGACCTTCAAAAATTCTGGAAAAAGTTGAAATGATAATTTGATGAGTTTTATTGATTGTGTCCAAAAATGGTGATTTTTGGATGTATAGATTAAGAGTTATGAATTTTATGAGAAAAGACTATTTTAAAAGTAAACCCTTATAACTCCTTGTGGTTAACTCCAAAATTGATAAAAATTTTATTGGGAGTACATCTATATAATATCAGTACACCCTGTAAATTTCGAAATTTTTGGATAAAAGTATAATTTATGATAAATGTCTAAATATTCGGCAGTTTTGGCCATATGAAAAATAGTAAATGAATTTTAAAAGTTCGGAGAAAAATAAATGTTTAATATGGGACTATGTTCTGCTAAATCCCAGAAAAAAAATTTATTTGTACTGATTTGGTTTTTTTCATGAAAATGGACTAGTAATGAGTAAATGAATTAAATATGTAATGTGAAGTAATAAAATTGGAAAATAGGATTTTATGGCTTGGGAATCCTATAAAAGGTATATGCAGATTTTTGATGAGGGTTTTGGTTATTGGTGATGAAATTTTATGAGTTTGGCATTTTAAGATGATTAAATGCATTAATTAGTAAATTGTAAATAATTAAAATAAATTATTTATAAGTTTAAGAAACGATTAAAATATTATGGTAATATTAATAATATTAGATTATTAGATTATTAAGTGATTTATAATATTTGGATTAAAGTGTTATGAAATCATTGATTTATGAATCTTATTCATGAAATTAAATGCAGTTGTTGATCATATTATTTTTATTATCATATATAACATTTTTATAATCCCGGTGATGAAATTTCTCTTTGACTTAAGTGTAAAGATGGGTAGATTATTGGTGTGATCATGACAATGGGTTCTCTTTGGCCAGTAGTGCAAAGATGAATTATTGACTGGTATGATCATGACCATTGAATTTACAATTGAATATTTTTTTAGCTTAAGTGCAAAGGTGAATTGATCAACATGGTTATAATTATGGGTTAAATTCTGAAATAATTATGAAAGATGTAACGAGCGAGATTTTTGTAAATTAATTTTAATATTTATTGAATTAAATAAATATTTTTCGATGATTTAATTATTGGATTAAATAATTATTTGATGCAATTGTGGTAGATTAATTTAATTATGTGTTACATTTATTAAATTAATGTAGAAATAATTATTATTCAAATATGTAATTATGTGAGCTTATCGAATTAAATGAAATATTTAATTAAGCATGATGTTATTTAATTAATTTAATTATTAATTAGAGAGTTAATAATTTGACATTATTTATTAATGAGAGAATTAATAATGTGACTATGTGAAATTATGAGAAATTATTATATTTTATTTAAAATAAATTAAATAAGATATTGATTTATTTTATGAAGGAGTGTGACATTAATTAAACTATATGATAAAGTTTTATTAAATTAAATGTTTTTTTAAATCTATTTTGCTAGCCAAACAAGGCCTATGGGGAGTTGGAGCAGATTACCCATTATTGGGTTAATGACCACTTTCGATCGTCGATTCTCTTATTATATCATCGTCTTCTTTTTTTTCTTCATTTTTTTCTAAAATCAGAAAAGTAAAACAAAGAGAGTTTCGAGAGAGAGATTGAGAAGTGTTGAGAAAGAATTTTGATTGAAGAAGAGTTGAGAAGAAATTATTCCCTACTAATCTATACTTATTCTCGGGTAATCTCTCTCTTCCCAAATTCTAAATTTCACGTCATTAGTTTTTATAAAAATGGCTTTCATACATTTTGTAAAATCTACGTAATTGAAAAGGGTTTGATTATGAGTTTATATATGGGTTAAGATGTATCAAATCGTATTTGATTATATATATATATATGTGAATTATCATGTCATCGGTTTATATAATACTATGAATTGTTATTTCAAAATTTCTGAGTATGGGTTTTGGCCTTATGGCCTTATCGTGATATTTTATGTATTGATCGTATGTTATCCTAAATTTTACACTCGTATATTATTATGCATGTTGATCTGAAGAGACCAAAGTTTAAATAAGCGGATTGATTGTTATAACGAATCCGTAGTGACAATTTTTCATGTTTTATTTTCAAAACCTTGAGAACATCAAGAACGGTGAAAGTAAATGTGTTGATTTTGCAAATTATGTGTTGTAACTTGTTAAAAATCATGCTAGATGGGTTAAGTAATGATTATATATGTATTACAATGATGATTGGGTAAGTCTAAATTTATGTAAAAATAACTAATTGGAAGTTATGGCCATATTAATATATAATTTTACGTGTGATTGATTTTTAGGCCTAATTTGGCCTTGTTATGTTAATGACTACTGAGAGCTACTGACTACGAGAAAATGAGCACAGGTAACCCACTTCCCGTGGCGTTACAAACTAAATTACCACTTACGTGATCGAAAAAAAAAAAAAAAAAAAAAAAAAATAAATAAATAAATAAAATAAAAAAAAAAATAAAAATAAATATTTGATGAAAATTATTATTAAAATATTTATAAAATAAATTAAATATTTTAATTGAGATATTTATGGAATAAAATAAATATTAGATGAAAATTATTATTAAAATATTTATAAAATAAATTAAATATTTTAATTAAGATATTTATGGAATAAAATAAATATTCGATGGAAATTATTATGAAATAATTTATTAAGTGTAATAATAGTAAGAGAATGAAAATATTCTAATTTAATTAAGTAATTAAATTAGAAGGGTAATATTTTGTTAAATAAAGTGGAGTTTATATTAAATAATTAAGTGAAAATGTAACTAATGAATATGGTGAATACATATATGGTATGTGTGTAGGATTTGTGGTGAGCAGGAAGTAATAATCGTTTAGCATACATTGCGAGGCAAGTTTTCTAACCCTACTTGTCATTATTGTTCAAGTTATTAGTTACCTCGAGTAAATTATCATTACTATTATTCAAGTTCAATTGTTATATTAAAGATTTATTATCTTTTCAAGCATGATTCATTATACAATAATTGTTCTATTGTATACTTCTTGAGATTATTATTCAAATTGAATATCATTATTGTTGAACCTTATTAGACTAGTGAACTTTATTGATTCAACTAGTCCTTAGTTGATGAAAAATTTGAAACCCTTATTGAATTATCGAAACCAAACTTCCTTTAGTGCGGACTCGAATGTCAAGCGAGATGAACAACCACATAAAGGAATTTACTTACGTTAGCGTTAAGATATTATGCTGCGATGTGGTACTAAAATTTGATCCCCAAAATGCGAGAAGAAAGGTCCATAGTCTTATGATGTTTAAAGGTTTCAAGTATAATCCTTGTTAACTTAGGACATAGTTCAAGGTCTTATGACCCTCGAAATTCTTTTGATTCTTGTTATTCATTCTTGATTCAAAAGTTGAGCTTTTATTCGGATGTCTTTGATTCACTCGCATGTTATTATCTTTGTTATTTCATTATTATACTTGTGGGCAATAGTGCTCACTCTTGCTTTATAATAACATTGCGATTAAGAAAAAAAAAGCCAGCGAAACCTTCCACTAGTAAAGGCAAGGGCAAAGTTAGCAAGTGTTGAAGACTTGTTATTTTATTTGATGATGTATTTATGTTAGACTTGAGTTAATGATGTTGTTTAAGACTTATTGTTTATATTTCCATACGAGATGTTTAAGGTTAGTTCAACTTTGGGATTATGTTTATGATTAGGATGTTGTAACCTATAAGGGGAAGATTTTATTTCTATCTATTGCATGGTTTGCATTTATTATGGGTAGATAGATAGATGATATTTGTCTGATGAACACCAAATCCAAGTGGAATCGAAGTACCGGTTTTGGGGTGTCACAAGTTAGTATCAATGTTGTGGGTTATGAACCTTAGGTGGGGAACAACCTTAGGTAGTAGCCTTATAGAAAGAAGATAGTGATGGAAAACTCTTATCGAGTTATAAGAAATGAATTTATGTAATTCATTGAAGATAATAAAAGACCTTATGTGTTTATGTGTTAAAGTATCGTTAGATGATATGACTTAGTAACTAAAACTTAAAATTTTGTTGTCGGGATGTTGAATGTTGGAGAAGCTAGTCAAAATTTGGGGAGGAAGAACCCCGTGTACCTATAAATGCAAACGGAGGAGGAGCCAGAGACATTCATGTCGTTAGGGGAAGCATCTGATGCGAGAGGAGTCATCTCCATTGATCACCGATTGTTGGTCGGGGAGCATGAGCAGGGGGCCCGATCTGAGGAGGATCTGAGGAGGAATTTGTTGAGGAAGAGGAAGAAGAAGAAGAGTTACCACGGTACACCGTTGATGCGGAGATGTGACCACGTTATCGACCAATAGCGTGGAGTTCTGAGGCGAGGTCGAGATTTGTGACGGCGGTTATTGACATATTACTCTAGGGGAAGGAGAGGAGATTTGACTCTTCACTCTCGGTTGGCAAATGTGGAATGGGATTTGGTCCATGAGAAGGACAAACGAAGATAAGGCCAGGAGATAGAAAAGTGAAGAAGGAATGAAGGAAACCTCCGAAGGCGAAACATAGCGAGAAGAGGGATGGGTAAGAGAATCGCGTCGACGATCGTCGAGAAGATGATAGTCGTGCAAAGAAGGCAAAGCTTGAAGAGACATATTCTACACTTAATCATGCAATGGATGAGGCCCAAGATCGAGTTTTGAGGTACCCCATTCGATTCGAAGGACTTCCATCGTATATCTTTGGATCGCGGGGGACGATGTCTCGTATCATAGATGAGGGCGTGGCAAGGCTATTCGGCACCTTGATGAATGGTGATAGAATTTGTTTAATTATGTGAAAGACTTAATTAGTTTTTATATGTAAATTATGACGTGTTTATGAGCGAAAGAATATTTGAATGTTTTAAATCACATGGATTCTTTATTCGAGGATAGTTGATGTAAATAGCGGTTATCTTATCGTTTAATGTTAAAACTTTGATTTGAATGCAAATATATCAAGTTGTTTGAGATGATGTGTTAAGTGATATGTTAAATTGTTGAGTAATGCCTTAACTATTTAGAAAATAAATAAAGTTCTAATAAAGCGTTTATTTAACGAGAAAAATGCCGCCAAGGAGAAGACAACAACGTCAACCCAGCTCGGGGAAGAGTCGACCAATAATAACAATTATGCCAACGCTAATCCCATGCGAGTTGGTGAACTTCTTATTTGAGCCATGAATAACCAACCTCAAGCTCCACCAAACACAACGTTTAAGGACTTCAAAGGCGGTGGGACCTTGAGTTCAAAGGTTCCATGAATCAATCGAGGCTCAAACGTGGATTATGGAAATGGAGAAGGTTTTCGACGTTGCTAGGGTTAGAAGACGAAGACCGCTTTTTGCAGCGTTTATGCTAAAGTCGAGGCTAGCTCTTTGGTGGCAAGCAAACAAAGTCTGACGAGGTGAAGGTATAATTACGTGGGAGAGATTTAAAGAGATGTTTTTGAAATGTATTTCCCAACTAGTTCACGAGAACCGGATGGAGGTTCAATTTCTAGAGTTGAAGCGGGAAATATGGCGTGCTGACTATCTGCGGCTAAATTCAACGAATTGGCAAGGTTTGCCAAATATCAAGTTCACGGATGAGAGGAAGGCGAGGCGGTTTGAGCGAGGACTAAAGCCTTGGGTGTCACAAAGGTATCAATGTTTCGACTAAACACGTTTCTTTGGAGTCTTTGAAAAGCCATCCTCATTGAAGGAGGAAGCGATCACGGTGACCAAGTACAATCAAGATCAAAAAGAAGAAGAAGAGTGAAGGTGAAGGAAATAACAAGGTCGATTGGAAGTAGCACGGGAGGTGGAAATTTCAATCGGAAGAAAAGGTGGAGCAATGACTCATCATCGCCGAGGAATCAACAAGGTAGTCGGAAGAAAAGAATCGAAGCATGCTGACTTGCGGAAAAGCCCATCTGGGAGTTTGTATGAAAGGAAAAAGAGTGTCTTACAATTGTGGACGGAAGGCCCACATAGCACCAAAATATCGAAACCCAAAGAAGGGTGCTTGTTTTACTTGTGGTTGAAGGACCATCTGGCGAAGATTGTCCCAAGAAGGATCGGGAGGTCGAGGATCGGGGAGAAATCGGGAAATAACGGTGGAAATGCCTTAACCATCACCGGACCAACCCATGACAAATAAAAGCAATGATTGGGACTTTCAATATAATGGTGCGAGGATGCAATCCGGTCTCGTGATGTGGTGTCGGTATCATTCCGATCAATGAAATTAATGCTTATGTTTTATTTGATTAAAATTGCTACTTGTTCCTTTATATCAAAGAAGACTTTGCTAATAGTTTAGATTTGCGTATGGATGAGTTGGAATATCCATGAATATAGAAATTGCGAATAGAGATAATTCTGTTAAAATGCGTGTTTAAGAAGCGTAGAGTGGATATTAAGGGTAATATCATGAGCGTAGATCTTATCCTATTTCGACTTGGGGAATTTGGCGTTATTTTGGGAATGGATGGTTATTCAATTCTGAAACATAATTGATTGCCAAAAGAAGCGTATTAACCTTATGACTCAAATCGAAGGTTGTATTTTATAGTATGAAATCGCTAGACAAGCGAGTTGTCGGCGATGATGCGAGGCCGGGAAGTTATTGAGACAAAGTTGTGTAGGATACTTAGCTTACATAGTCGATAGTCGAAAAGAGAATCCGAAGGTAGAAGAAATACCGATTGTGAGGACTTCGTCGGCGTATTTCAGACGATTTACGGGACTTCCACGGATAGAGGTAGATTTAAGTGTCGATTTGGCGCTTGGGGCTGCTCCAATATCGAAGGCACCATCTCTGAATGGCACCGATGAGAGATGAAGGAATTAATGGTACAACTACAAGAATTGTTGGACAAAGAAGTACATTCAACCGAAGCGTATCGTCGTGTGGGGAGCAATGGTGTTGTTTGTGAAAAGAAGGATGGATCGATCGACTCTCTGCATTGACTTCTGAGAGAACTGAATAAGGTCACGATTAAGAACAGATATCCATTCTGAGGATCGACGACTGTTTGATCAATTGAAGGGCGAGATACTTTTCCAAGATAGACTTGAGAAGCGGTTATCATCAATTGAAGGTGAGGCGGAGGATGTACCAAAGGCTGCGTTCGTAGCGCGATCTGGTCACTCTGAATTTTTAGTAATGTCGTTTGGTCTTACGAATGCTCCTGCTGACATTTATGGGACTAATGAATGGTGTGTTCAAGCCGTTTTTGGACAAGTTAAGTAGTGGTATTTATAGATGACATTTTGGTCTATTCAAAACCAAAGAAGAACACGAAGAGCATTTGAGATTAACGTTGGAAGTATTGAGAAGGGAAAAGTTGTATGCGAGTTTTTGAAATCACGAATTTTGGATTGAGCAGAGTGCAATTTCTTGGGCGCGTGATCGATAAAAGCGAATTTGGTAGATCCATCCAAAGTCGGCCCCGTGATTAAGCTGGGATCAGTAGGGGCGCGTCGAATCTGAAGTTTTCTTGGATTGGCGGGATATTATAGAAGGTTCATACAAAGACTTTTCCAAGATCGCAACTCAGTTAGCGAATTTAACTTTCGAAAAATTTGTGAAATTTGTTTGGGCGGATAAGTGTGAGAAAGTTTTCAAGAATTGAAGAAGAGGTTGAGTCTGACCCCTGTGTTATCTCTTCCGGATGATCTGAAATTTTGTTGTTTATAGTGATGCATCGCATAAAGGACTTGGTTGTGTCTTGATGCAAAATGGCAAAAAATCATTGCATATGTATCATCGACAATTGAAGGATTACGAGAAGGATATCAGGCCCATGACTTGGAGTTAGTTGCGATTGTTTTTGCTTTGAAAATTTGGAGCACTATCTCTACGGGGAGAAGTGTGAAATATATACGGACCATAAGAGTAAAATATATTTTCACGTGAAGGGACTTGAATATCGTCGAAGAAGGTGGTTGGAGTTAATTAAGGACTACATTTGTGAGATTTTATACCATCAAGGGTAAAAAAATGAATGTGGTTCTTAGATGCCTTAAGTAGAAAGGGTCGTGAGAAATTGATGATGTTAAGCTGCTCGGGAGGAGCTAATTACAAAAATGGAGCCGGAGTTGGAAGTGAAGTATCCTATGGAGATTGATGAGAAGCTATTTTAGGATGCGATCTGGTACAACTCTCTAGATAAAGTAAAGGAGGCTCGACTTGGGATGAAAGATGTAAAAAGGTGACAAAGAAGATATCTGAAGGAACCAAGACAAGATTTAAGATGGATAAGGAAGGAATCTTTGAGATTTGAAAATAGAATCTGGATTACTTGATCTGAAAATTAAGGAAGAAATTACGAGTGAGGCTCTCATAGTTCGAGATATTTGATTCACCCGGTAGTACAAAGATGTATCAAGATCTTGACAACATTTACGGTGGCCAATTTGAAGCGCGATGTTGCGAGAATGTGTTGCCAAGTGTCGACTGTCGAGAAAGTAAAAGCGAGAACATCGAGAGGCGGGTGGATTACTACAATATTAGAAATCCCGAAATGGAAATGGGAACATATTACAATGGACTTCGTGGTTGGCCTTGACGACTCGGAAAAAGGCTCTGACCTTGCGATATGGGTTATCGTTAATGGTAGACGAAATCCGCACACTTCCTTCCAATCAAAATCGATTCAACTTAGATCGGTTAGCAGGTTATATGTGAAAGAGATTGTTTGAGACACGAGTCTCGGTGTCAATTGTTTCGATAGAGATCCACGCTTCACATCAAATTTTGAAAAAGTCTTGAGGAATGCATGGATGCGTAATTGCGAATGAGTCTGACTTACCACCCTCGAAGCAGAATGACGGTGAGAGAATGATTCAAACATTAGAAGATATGTTGAGAGCACATGTGATGGACTTCAAAGGAAATTGGGATGATCACCTACTGTTAGTAGAGTTCGGCTACAACAACGATTACCACGCTAGTATTGGCATCTTACTTTACGAAGCGTTATCTGGCGAAAAGTCACGAAACTCCACTTTCTTTGGGATGAAGTTGGTGAAAGACAATTCTTAGGGCGAAATTGGTAAAGCGATGGCGAAAATAGTCAAAGTGATCCGAGCACGATTGGTAGCGGCTCTAAGATCGACGGAAGAAATCTGTTGATCCACATCGTAAATATATCGAGTTTGAATCGGTAGTTATGTTTTCTTGAAGGTCTCTCCTGGAAGGGAAGATCGAGTTAGGAAAGAAAGGGAAATTGAGCCCAAGATTTATTGGACCCTTTGAAATCTTGAGAAGAATAGGAGAAGTTAACGTGCGAGGTAGCCTTACCTCCATCACTCGAGAATATCCTAGCGTATTCCATGTTTACGTATTACGACCATACAAAGTGATTACAAGCATGTAATTGAATATGAACCCTGCATTTTGAGAAAGACTTGTCTTACGAAGAAATTCTGTCAAATTATCGTAAGAAAAGAACAAGTTCTCGAAATAAAGTTATACCTTACATTAAGGTAATTTGGAGGAACCACAATGAAGAAGCTACGTGGGAACTTCGAAGAGAATATGATGAAGAATTACCCTCATTTATTTACTTAAATTATGTATGGCGATTAGGGGACAAATCTTTGTAAGGAGGGGAGAATGTAGCGAATCGAATTTATTGAGTCGTGATTACGGGGGATAGAATCCTTTTAAGGGGAAAGATGTGATGACGAGATTTTTGTAAATTAATTTTAATATTGGGAAAGATGTAATGAGCGAGATTTTTGTAAATTAATTTTAATATTTATTGAATTAAATAAATATTTTTCGATGATTTAATTATTGGATTAAATAATTATTTGATGCAATTGTGGTAGATTAATTTAATTATATGTGTTACATTTATTAAATTAATGTAGAGAATAATTATTATTCAAATATGTAATTATGTGAGCTTATCGAATTAAATGAAATATTTAATTAAGCATGATGTTATTTAATTAATTTAATTATTAATTAGAGAGTTAATAATTTGACATTATTTATTAATGAGAGAATTAATAATGTGACTATGTGAAATTATGAGAAATTATTATATTTTATTTAAAATAAATTAAATAAGATATTGATTTATTTTATGAAGGAGTGTGACATTAATTAAACTATATGATAAAGTTTTATTAAATTAAATGTTTTTTTAAATCTATTTTGCTAGCCAAACAAGGCCTATGGGGAGTTGGAGCAGATTACCCATTATTGGGTTAATGACCACTCGATCGTCGATTCTCTTATTATATCATCGTCTTCTTTTCTTTTCTTCATTTTTCCTAAGTCTAAAAAGTAGAAAGTAAAAGCAGAGAGAGTTTGAGAGAGAGATTGAGAAGTGTTGAGAAAGAATTTTGATTGAAGAAGAGTTGAGAAGAAATTATTCCCTACTAATCTATACTTATTCTTAGGGTAATCTCCTCTTCCCAAATTCTAAATTTCACGTCATTAGTTTTATAAAAATGGCTTTCATACATTTTGTAAAATCTACGTAATTGAGAAAGGGTTTGATTATGAGTTTATATATGGGTTAAGATGTATCAAATCGTATTTGATTATATATATATATTATGAATTATCATGTCATCAGGTTTCATAATACTATGAATTGCTATTTCAAAAATTCTGAGTATGGGTTTGGCCTTATGGCCTTATCGTGATATTTTATGTATTGATCGTATGTTATCCTAAATTTTACACTCGTATATTATTATGCATGTTGATCTGAAGAGACCAAAGTTTAAATAAGCGGATTCGGTGTTATAACGAATCCGTGGTGACAATTTTCATGTTTTATTTTCAAAACCTTGAAGAACATCAAAACGGTGAAAGTAAATGTGTTGATTTTGCAAATTATGTGTTGTAACTTGTTAAAAATCATGCTAGATGGGTTAAGTAATGATTATATATGTATTACAATGATTGGGTAAGTCTAAATTAGTGTAAAAATAACTAATTGGAAGTTATGGCCATATTAATATATAATTTTACGTGTGATTGATTTTTGGCCTAATTTGGCCTTGTTATGTTCATGACTATGAGAGCTATGAAGCTGAGAAAATGAGCACAGGTAACCCACTTACGTGGTGACGTTACCAAACTAAATTACCACTTGATTGATCAAAAAATAAAAAAAAAAAATAAATAAATAAATAAATAAAATAAAAAAAAAAAAAAAAAAAAAAATAAATATTTGATGAAAATTATTATTAAAATATTTATAAAATAAATTAAATATTTTAATTGAGATATTTATGGAATAAAATAAATATTAGATGAAAATTATTATTAAAATATTTATAAAATAAATTAAATAT
The DNA here is from genome assembly GCA_020205605.1 of Panax ginseng. Lineage (NCBI taxonomy): Eukaryota > Viridiplantae > Streptophyta > Magnoliopsida > Apiales > Araliaceae > Panax > Panax ginseng. The sequence continues at coordinate 58,620,590 of CM035149.1, read as the reverse complement.
TTTAATTGAGATATTTATGGAATAAAATAAATATTAGATGGAAATTATTATGAAATAATTTATTAAAGTGTAATAATAGTAAGAGAATGAAAATATTCTAATTTAATTAAGTAATTAAATTAGAAGGGTAATGATTTGTTAAATAAAGTGGAGTTTATATTAAATAATTAAGTGAAAATGTAACTAATGAATATAAGTGAATACATATGGTATGTGTGTAGGATTTGTGGTGAGCGGAGTAGTAATCGTTTAGCATACATGCGAGGCAAGTTTCCTAACCCTACTTGTCATTATTGTTCAAGTTATTAATTACCTCGAGTAAATTATCATTACTATTATTCAGTTCAATTGTTATATTAAAGATTTATTATCTTTTCAAAGCATGATTCGATTATACAATAATTGTTCTATTGTATACTTCTTGAGATTATTATTCAAATTGAATATCATTATTGTTGAACCTTATTAGACTAGTGAACTTTATTGATTCAACTAGTCCTTAGTTGATGAACGTTAAAATTTGAACCCTTATTGAATTATCCAAACCAAACTTCCTTTGAGTGCGGACTCGAATGTCAAACGAGATGAACAACCTTGTAAAGGAATTTACTTATCGTTAGCGTTAAGATATTGTGCCGCATGTGGTACTAAGGGTTGATCCCCTAAATCACGAAGAAAGGTCCATAGTCTTATATTTATTAAAGGTTTCAAGTATAATCCTTGTTAACCTAGGACATAGTTCAAGGTCTTATGACCCTCGAAATTCTTTTGATTCTTGTTATTCATTCTTGATTCAAAAGTTGAGCTTTTATTCGGATGTCTTTGATTCACTTTCGCATGTTATTATCTTTATTGTTATTTCATTGTTATACTTGTGGGCAATAGTGCTCACTCTTGCTTTATAATAACATTGCGATTAAGAACGAAAGAAGCGACGAACCTTCCACTAGTAAAGGCAAGGGCAAAGTTAGCAAGTGTTGAAGACTTGTTATTTTATTTGATGATGTATTTATGTTAGACTTGAGTTAATGATGTTGTTTAAGACTTATTGTTTATATTTCCTTACGAGATGTTTAAGGTTAGTTCAACTTTGGGATTATGTTTATGATTAGGATGTTGTAACCTATAAGGGAAGATTTTTATTTCTATCATTTATTATTGCATGATGATTTTGCATTTATTATGGGTAGATAGATAGATGATATTTATGCTAATTTATGAACACCAAATCCGTGGAGTCGAATTTTGTGCGGTTTTGGGGTGTCATGAGCACTACCTATATGATCTTGGAGTTTGGTTTTAAATATAATTTTCAATTGCGCATGGTGGAGATAGTTATATGTCAAGAGAAGACTCACCATTGGAAAGAACATGATAGTAATCTTCTCATTTTTCTTTGGGGTTTATTGGGTCAACCAAGGATAATTATGTGGGCATATGATATCTATCATAACTTAGACGCATGGCCTCCCATGTACGAAGGTTTTCTTGAGCATTTCTCAAAGGTTTTAATTTCTAAAACAGTTATTGACTGTACCTTTATGTAATGTATCAGTGTGAGGTGCTGACACAAGTTGGTGTCCAGAGTTACAGTTGGTATTTAAACTCACAGTATATGTGTTGTCGTATTTTGCACGACAATTGTAATAATAAAGTTGTAGTTGTTTTCTGTACCATGTATTTGGCGACTCAGGATAGGTTGGATGGATTGGACCTATTTTGGGGGCGTCACATGTGAATCAATAGTACATACATGTGAACAAATAGTTATAAAGATGTGAATTAATATCAATTAATTTTTCATTTATCTGATTAATTACATGATTAGTCAATATAACCTTATCAAAATAAATATCGATTTTCACTAACACTAATAATCCCAACACAATGGAAATATCAATTTCATCTTTAATCAACACGAACTTATTCATCATTAATATTATAACTCACAATATTTAACAACCAGATCATTCCCAGGAAATAGGGGGCTTTTCGATAAGGATTTCTCCATATTGGCGCGCAATTAGGTGACCAAACCCCTTTCCTCGACAGAACTTTCTAGACATCGTCAATAATACAAATAATAATATGAATAACCTTGTCATCTCAATTATTGATTTAATAATATAAAATATTATGCAGATGATATTTTTACAATAATTGAATCAATAATATGAGAGATATTATGCAGCAATTATTGTAGCAATAATTGAATAAAACTGAGTGACTTCACGTAAGCATCAATAATCAATACCGTGTGCTACTATGTAACCACGTGTATTATTGTACTTTTATCACCGATTATTTTATGACAACTTGCTTACTTTGAATTTTTTTCAAATATCACCCTTAACTTTAACCTTTTATCAATTTAACCATTTACTAAATAGAATAATAATTATAAGAAACTTGAATACTTTTATTTCATAAAATTCGAGATCTCACAAAGTTTGGGTTTTAAGTACTCGAATTTGGGGGTGTCACATTAATTCCTAATAGCCATCCTTATTACTCCGGAAGAGACATGCTCCACTAATTCATACTTCTCTATGAAAAATAAATAGAAAAGATTCAAAGACTAAATTTTACGTATTAATACCTTAACGTTCTTTACATTCTTGACTAAAGCTTAAATCTTTTGCTTTGATTCCTCTTGATTAATTGTTATTGCTCTTCTCTCTCTCTCTCTCAATGTATTTCTCAATATTGGTGAAAACAACAAATGACTAACATAGCTTCTCTTATATAGAACACCAAGTGGAGGGAAATTTGGTCATAAGGGCCACCTCCTTACTATTTATTTCTTACCCACCAAGTAAACCACTCTACTTGGTCACCAAGTGGCCGGTGTGACAACCCGAATTTTTATAAATTATTAAAATAAGAATTTAATAATTAAAATTCTTATTATGAGATGTTTTGAGTTTGAGTATGTATATATACGTGCTATATATTTTGAAATATGTGATCTGGTGTGAATAGAAATATATATTCATATATTGGGAAAGTGAGGTTTAATAGTTAAGTTAACTATTAAAGAAATTAAATGAATTTTATAATTAATTTTAAATATTTATTGAATTAAATAAATATTTTAATTAATTTATTTATTGAGATAAATAAATAGTTGATAAAATTGTGGTGCAATAATTTAGTTAAGTGTGTATGTTAACTAAATTAATGAATGGTAATTTTATTGTTTGAAGATTTAATTTAATAAAATAATTAAATTAAATAAATTCCTTAATATTTAAGGAAATAAAATTAATTTAATTTAATAATTAAATTAGATATATAATAATTTATTAAGCATAAGTATGATTATAATGAAAATTATAATTATAATGGTAATTGTAAGATATTATAATTAATTAAGTGTGTGACAAATGAAACTATATAGTATAAAAATAAATTAGAAACCTAACCTAAGTGTAGCCAAACAAGGCCTTATGGCCTTTGGCTTATTTTAACTGACGCAGACTGTTGGTGACTTTTTACCTGACGTACGTGGGTTATATCATGTATTCTCCTAATAAGCTAAGAACAGAGAAAGGGAGAAACACAGAGAACTTTTAGAGGGAATCAAAGGAAGAATTTCTAAACTTTGTTAACATCATCGTGCTAGTAGAATATTCAAGGTATAATCCATTCTTAAATTTTTCAAGTTTTAGTTTTGTAATCTTATTATCTATAATTATTATTTTTTGTTGGGTTAGGGTTTGAGGTGTTGATTATGTACATGTGTAATCTGATAATTGTTATATAGAAGTTGTATTGAGTAATCAAATTCATGGAAAAGTTGTTTGTAGAAGAAAATTAAGATAGCAGTGTTTTGTATATGAAAATGGCTTAGTAAGTCCAAAATTTGATGTTCAATCTCTGCTATAATATGTTAATTGGTTATATATGTTGTTAGTATGTTGAATTACGAAAACAACGAAAGTTGAATGAATCGAAATGTTTGAGAAACGAATTCGTAGTGAACGAATTCGCTAAATTATCAAAACATGAAAATTAGTATGAACATGAGTTTTAAATTCATATTTGGGTTAGTTTATGTTTTATGTTAATTGTTGGGTATTTGGTATGTTGTAGTTTTATGAGTTACAAATCCATAGAATCGAAAATGAGCTAATTTGGATGATTATAACTCATGTTATGATGATTGGAAGGAGTTTTGGTCTGTGAAATTGCGAGGAGCAGAGCCTGAGGGGTTGTTCTGCGATCTGGGCGCAATGACCTTGCCCCCTAAGGTTATTTAGGCGCAATGCTACCTGACATCGATTCTGGTGCACTTCTTTGTGACTTCTTTGTAGTAAATTAAGCAAAACGTTTTCATACGAACTCCGATTGAGGTGATTCAAGATGACCCGGAACGCAAACGAATAGACCTACAACCTTTGTTTTTAAGTTTTTAAATTTGAGGTCGTTAGGAAGGGTCAAAATAGTCATCTTTGTGACTGTTATGTATTCAGAGGCGATCGGAGGGCGTCGAACGAGCACTTACGCAAGTATGGTGCTCCTGACGATGGAATATGTTATTCTAAGTGATGTAACATGAAAATGCATGATATTATACATGACATATAAGATTTCCTTGCTCATAATAGAAAGCATTAGCATGACTTAGTTTGTGTTTTAAAAAGAAACTTAGACGTTTTGAAAACATTATTCATGAGCATTGTGTTGTCTAAACTTCTGAACTTGTAGGATGACATACTAGTAACTTTTGGGTCTTTAAACATGGCCTATATGTGTAAACATGATAGGACTTTTATGCCTCTAGGCATGATGGGTACGTGAACACTACTAGATAGACGTAATATGAACTATGCATGCCTTAAAGTAAGATTCCAAGTGATAAACCATACTAGACATATGATTGCATGAAAGCATGTGTATTGAAAGTTGTTTAACCTCGTTGGTGGTCATATAGTTAGACCCTTGTTGATATATATGAATGTTGATGTCAAGTATGAGTGGTTAAGGTATACCTATACATACCTAGCTATTCTAAGAGTATGATGAGAAATTGAAAGATAGGTTTTACAAATCTAGTTAGGAAACAATGTAACGTTACTATTATATTAAGAATGTATGAAATATATGACTAATGGATGTGTATCCATGATTATATAACTGTGTAGGAATACACGAAGTGCAGATAAGCATTAAGCAGTTAAGTAATAGTTAATAAACTACGAATCAGGCAAGTCTTTCAGTTCCTATTTGCTATGTGAACTTGATGAGTAACTGTTTTAAATCTTTATTGCAAAGAGCATGATGTGTTATATATATATATATATATATATATATATGTTGAAAGTGTTAGGTTTGTAATATTTATGAACGCAATCAAATTGCATAAATAAGCGGAAACGTGATAAAATAGAGTTTTAAAATTTTACAAACCATATACCCGGATCACCCTTTATGCACAATTATTAATTAAACGAAAATATGAAGAACAAGAATCATACCCTTGAAGATCCGAGCTTCCACATGTACAAGTTCACCTCCAAATCTTTTCGCGTTCAACTTGAATCCACCGAATTTCGTTCCTTCCTTTGATCAACGTTAGCCACCCAAGTCTTTGGCCTCTACAGGTGATCCACCAAGGAAGAAAAAAGATTCAAGAAGATGGGTGTTTGGCAAAACCCTAGTTTTTCTATCTCTCATAGAAAAGTTGCACTCTCCCAACTATTGGAATTATGTATTCACGTGTTTTTGAAAGTGTCAACAACCACCACACCCATAATAAAACTCCTCTTATTTATAGATGTGGGCAACCCTCCTTAATAATTAAGGAATTGGGTTTTATTTTAATTAATTAAAATTCTTTAATTAATTAGCCTCCTAATCTTATTAGGAATAAATGAGAGAAATAATATTAAATTAATTTTCAACTCTTTAGAAATTAAAATAATAATAATTGTAATAATATTAATAAGACTCCTCTTATTAATTTATATATTTAATATTTCCAAAATATTAAATAATAAATATTAAGCTATTTAATTTATTTTATCACCATAGATTAAATTAAATACACTTAATATATTATTACGATTATGCCATTAACTTCTTAAATAATTATTCTTCCTTTTATGGTGTGGACCTTTAAGTTCTTCATATTAAACCGGTTGTGAATAAATCAATTAGAACAATTCTAATCTTATTTAAATAAATAAATTAAACTATTAATTTATTTAAATAAATAATATTTATTCTACAATAGGGATAAGCCTCCATAGCGGATAAACGACTTTCCAAATAATATAGATTTCAACATTAATCATAAAAGAACCTTTGAGTAATAGTTACCGTACAATTCAATCCTTCCACCATACAATGTCCCAATTAAATATAAGACATGGAATTACTGTCAAGTCTTATTTTATTTAATTATATGTATTTCGATTCTTAAATGCACAAATCCAAATAATGCAAATTAGAAACTCCTTTTTAATTTTATTCTGCCTTGGCCAAGGACTACTGGGTTGTCATTTATCGAATCACATACGACATTTCTCTTCTTTTACTAGAAGTGGTAGATTCTTTATTAATCATACATTATCTCCATGTACACCTTATTATATCCAAGCATACCCTTTGATATACCCTAAGGGTCTTAAGGAATAAGTCAAAGTATAACTCATCATACACAAGATACTATGACGATCTCAAGTTCAAGGTTCACTTGTACTACTATCACTACAGGAACTCCAATTGACAGGTAAGTAAAACTCCATTAGGTATTCCTTAGAGAGCCACGTTCAGTGAACTTATTCTCTAATAAGCACCTACATACTTGTTTTAGTGTCTCCACACAAATGATCATGAGATCAATCATCCTCATCCAATGAGCAAACAACGTATGCACCAATCTATCCGTATTCACTAATCCCCAATTTAGAAATCAAACGATTGGGAACTATTTTAGTTTTAAGCTTTCTAAGAATTTAGATCTCACTAGAATGATCATCATCATTATTCTAAAAGAATTGCTTAAAACTATGAGTTTATCACATATTATAAAATAACATCATGTAGATAATTAAAAGCCATTAATAAATTAATACTTTTTATTAATAAATGAATAAGATTGTTACAAAGTATATGCTTTATCATCAAACATGATTGGCTTCTGTGCATACTACTTTCAATCTCCCACTTGCACTAAAGCCAATCGCTATGACATCTCATACCCTTCTTCTCTTTGTGATGATTATCCTGCTGTTGGATAAGCTTTAGGTAATGGATATGTAATGTTGTTCTTGAGAGTCCACTATCTCTATAGTGATTTCCCATCTTTCAATGATTCCTATAATCAAATAAAAGTGCCACAACACATGTTTAGATCCAAGATGAGACTTAGGAACTATTCCTAGTTCTGTAATGAACTTTTCATCCAAACAATCAACTTGTAGCTTCATTTATAGTTATATACTTTGTCTTTATCACTAAACTAGCAACTCTTTGCTGTTTGGAACCTTTCCAATTTACTGCACCACTGTTCAAGGTAACCGACCTTAAAAGGGATTTTCTGTCATCTTGGTCTGTCCGAAAAACTTGAGTCTATTAAGCCCTCTAGTTTTAATTTAGACCCACCATGAATATGATCACATCCTTAGTTCCATTTAAGTATTTTAAGATATTTTTCACTGATTCAGAGTGAACTTCTCCAGAATATGACTGATCAACATCAGGTCTCGTACATTTCATTGCATACATGATAGTTACTCATGCGATCTCTCTTTTTAGGAGTCTATGGAGACTATTATGAGAGATACACTCCATGGCTCATCAACATGAGACATCTCTTGGAGTTTGCCATGCTAAACGACTTAAGCATCAAATGAATATACGTTCCTTGGGTTAAGTCGAGCATCCTTTTAAATCTATCTATATAGATTTGTATGCCCAATTACGACACTCTTCACAAATTATTTATGGAGGAATATTTAGACAACTTTATCTTTACTGATTGTAGCATTGGTATGTCATTCTTTATCCGTAGTATATCAACATATAATACTAGAAATGTCACGACGCTCCCACTGACCCTTTTGTACACACTAGGTTTTTGATAAAATCAAACCTTTTTGATTGTCTCATGAAAATGAATGTTCCATATTTGAGAAGCTTGCTTCAATCCATTTCTTTGAGTGTCTACAACTCTTACCTCATCGTATGTAACTGGATCATCATCTTCTATGATGTGTACCTCATCATCGTCATCTATGATGAATCCATACCTCCCAGGTATCTTCGGTACTATTCCATATTTACGATTCGGTTGTGGTATAATAGGTCTATCTACAAGTTCCTCTTATTTAACTTATAGTGATTTGTGGTTCTTGAACTATTCAAGATCTATTATCCTCCCACTAGCCCCTTCAATGATAAACACCTTTATCTTAGAAGGTAGTGTGTTTCATAACAAACACCTTTTGCTAAGTAGGATTATAATACATATACCATAAGCTTACTTTAGGATGTCCCACAAATCTGTACTTGTCAAATCTTGTCCCAAGCTTATCCTTTGAAACCTTTTCACATAAGCTGGACAACCCCTTACCTTAACATACTTAAGATTAGGAATCCTCCCTGTTCATAACTCTTATAGAGTCTTGGGGCCGGATTTTGAGGTTACCTTTTTCGTAGATATGTAGCCATTTCTATGACATTATCCCAGAAGGATACTGGAATGTCGGTAAAATCATTATGGACCGCACCATGTCCAACAAGGTATGATTTTTTCTTTTAGATACATCAATCAATTATTGCGTATTAGGAGGCGTCCATTGTGAGAAAACCATTTGAGATGATCTAGAAACTCATTGCACAAGTATTCCTTCCTTGATCTGATCAAAGAATCCTAATACTTTGCCAATTTGTTTCACTTCTAAATTCTTTGAACCTTTCAAATAATTCATACTTATATTTCATCAAATACAAACATTCAACTCTTTGAATGATCATCTCCTTTTCTTATACTAGTTTGTTCAATTTGCAATTTTTTTTTTCATTTAAGTCAAGTACACCAAATCCATTAAGTAATATTTCAGTTCTATACAAAACATTATTATTATAAATAGAACAATAATTGTTCTTAATTATAATACCAAATATTTTACTGTCCAACAATAAAATGGAAATAATGTTTCTAACAAGAACTAGAATATAATAACAACTTATTGACTTAATAGATTTTTCCCGTAGGCAATGCTAAACTATAAGTTTCTATGGCTAATGCAGCAACCTTTGCTTCATATTCCACACATAGGATTACTTATATTTGTTTAGCTTTCTACTTTTGCTTGGACCCTTCATAAATCTATATTTATGATAACCAAAGTCGGTATCCAATACCCAAGTAGAACCTTAACTTAAAGAAAAATTTATTTCATTCATGAACAAAACTATATTTGTAACTGAAGCTTCATTAAGCTTCTTCTGATTAGCCTCTACAAGATGCTTCTCGTAGTTTCTTTCCAGTGTCTAGGCTTATTGCAGTGGAAGTAAACTCCTTTGCTATCCATATCAATTTTGTTCTTATTATCCTTTGTTTTTGCCTTTCTATTTACCTTCTTTGAATCGTTCTTCTTTTAAGAAGATCCTTTGGCCCCTACCAGTAAGAGATGGTCTTTCTTGGTTGGAAAGTGATTCTCAACATTTTTCAACATGTTAAGCAAATCAGCGAGGCTGATATCTAGCTTGTTCATATGAACAACAATTGTGAAAGGAGTTCAGGAGTGAGTGTAAGATCAAATCTTGGCTCAACTCTCCATCCATGACAAAACCTGTTGTCCTAATTGATCAATCAAATTGATTATGTTAAGGACTTGTGTCTGTACTGTAGTGTCATCGGTTATTCTAGATCGGAAGAGCTTGTGACACCCCCAAATCCGGGCACTTCACTCCCACAGATTTGGTGTTCACTGTCCAATTAAATCATAACTAACTACCCATAAACAAAGGATATAATTAATCTCAAAAACTTAAACAATCAATCTTCCATTAAAGGGTTAAAATAAATCCCAGGTCATCTAACCTTTATTACAATCATCAGCAAAAAATTAAAACATGATCATAATTAAATCTATTACATAAGCTTCATAAATAAAAGATAAACTAAACGTTGTCGTCTAATCAAGCACTTTGTCCTTGTCTTTTCTTGTAGAAAGCTCTTCAAACTTCTTAACTTCATCTGCATTGTTTTGTGCAAGAGTGAGCAAACAATTGCCCACAAGAAGGATAATATACAATAACGTTTTATGAATGACAATTAACTGAGCTTTCAATGGTAAAGTATTCTTATCGGAACAATAACTTTAATTCAACAGCTATGAGTTCAAAGGAATAATGAACGTTTAAGTTAACAATAGATAACAACATCAAAGAATACACTGAGGGTCACAAGACCACAAACTATACTCTAGGTTTTCAAGTATTTCTACTTTAACCTTTAACAGTCTAAAAGACTATAATCATCATCTATGTGCTAGGTTCACAGGTGTTTCTCATCAGAACCTTTAACGGTCTAAAACGACTATATGGACCATCATCCCGTACTCGTGTGATCAACCTTTGTACTATGTATTGCATGAAACATTTTAACGCTTATTATGTAGCTCTAAAATAATCCCCGATATAGGGTTGTTCATCTCACTTAGATTATCGTGTTCCAACCAAAGGAAGTTTTGTTGGGAATTAACTTCAAAGGAAGTCTAGATTTTTAGAACGCTCATCAACCAAGTAATCGGTTGAATCGAGATAGAACCAATAACTATTCAAGGGTTTGATTATAATATCTTCATGAACAAGGTATATCGATGAATCAATAAGAGCTAGAGTATTAACAATTTCTAAGTTGAACAAATGTTATCATCGACAACATGCTTTCAAAGTTGTGTGAGTACATAAACAAACCAAAGGAAGTTTGGTTTGGGTAGACTTCAAGGGTAATTTAGAGTTTAAAACATTCATCAACTAAGGATTAGTTGAATTGGTAAAGAATCGCTAAGCAACTTAGAGTTCGGTACAATAACGTAAGATAGTACAATGACATTGAAGAACGAAAATCAAACAACAGTTATTAGTAGCTGAATAAACACACTTCTTATAATAAAATTACAGACTTTGAATAACCAAGGTAATCTCGATTGGAATATAGAAACAAAGATTAACGAACTTGCTCAACAATAAGTGAGGGTTAAAGAACTTGCATGACAATAAATCATTAAACAAGAGATTAGAAATAGAGAATTTGCATAAGTATAACATAACAAAGAAAAAGTAACCTTGTTGAATAATAAAGTAAAGACAGTTAGGGAACTTGCCTCAAATGTATGTAGGTTAAACAATCACTACTCACGCTCACCCCAAGTCCTACACATACCATATGTATTGACAATACACATTAGTTACACTAGCATTACCTTCATGAGTTGCTTTCTTACTTTTTAGTATAGCTACTAACTAAGTTTAAGTTTAAATAACATCACATCTTTTCATGAACATTACTCTTTAGCTTTATTACAACTACTTATGTGATCATGTCATTGCACCACATACACATTAACAACATGATATAACATCCTATTACATGTCCAACATGTTATCATTAGGTTATACTAATATACAAAGGATTGAACTTGCATTCGCGCATCCCGATGCCCTCTGATTGGCTCTAAATACATAATAGTCCTAAAGATGGCCATTTTGACCCTTCATAACGATTTCAAATTGAAAACCTTAAAGAATAAAATTATAGGCTTATTCGTCCTCGTTCCGAATAATCTTAAATCACCTCAATCGGAGTTCGCATGAAAAAGTTATGGCCGTTTTACTACAGGAGGTCAAAACCGTCTATCACCTGCATTCTTCGCTCACGTCAGGGCGCCGAGAACTAGGTCGGACATTGGCTGGGGCATGAATTTCAAATTTGGCCAGAGGCACGAAAATCAGAGTTGGGGTATAGATTTTGGCGCTAGGGCGCCAAAACTTAGAGAACCCAACCACGAAGAACAAAATAACTAAATTCTGGACTAATTAATACTGCTAACATCTAAATTAAGACGTAAAACTTATTAGATTACTCATAAACATTTACTTCTCATACATATACCAATTTAAAGCAATTAAACAATAATTTCAGAAAATTTAAATCCTTGAAAGCACTGTTTTTAAGCCAACAAAACTCCATTTTTGATATTTCTTGACACAGTGAACACTGTAATCATAATAATACACCAATTTAATTCTTTTGAACTAAGTTCTCTTTATTTCATACCCAATTAACAATTCACAGTTCAATTTTTATAATTCGTATACACTTTAACCATCAAATTTGTTACTGTCATAAGCCATGTATAAGAACATACACTGAAAAATAGTTTCCCTTTCTTTTAAATGAATTTAACATACAATTCTTTGTATAAACATAAACTTCTAGCATTACAACTACTTCCAATTGCAACAATTCAGTTGTAAAGCAAAATTTGAAAAATAGAATTCATAGAACATAAAATTAAAACTCACGCCATTAAAATACATATATATATATATATATATATATATATATTCACTGTAAAAACTAATTTCTTCCTTTTTGATCGTAATTCATACAATCACATACATGTATATGCTCATCATACACTCACCTATATATATCTATATATATAGTTATAGTATTACAACTACACATAATTTCATAATCATTATAAAAATATGAATTACAGAGATTATACTATAAACACAGTGAACCTCCAAAACAAGAACAGAGAGAATAAGGAATTATACTATAAAACATATATGTTAAGATTATGTAACACACCTTTAATTTGCTTAGACAATCCTTGCTAAAAGACTTGATATTCACAGCACCTTTCTCTCCTCTCAATTCTCTGACAACCTTCCTTTTTTTTTTTCTCTTTAACATTCTTCTTACACTTAGGTTTAAACCAAATACACTATACATAATATTAAAACCAAACCAACGCCCGCTTTTCAAACATTAAAAAATGACGTTATATTAAATATACTAATAAGTTATCAGTTACCCAAAAATTAATATATATATATATATATATATTGTATATTTTATTTATTTAATTTATATTATTAATAATTCAAAATTCAAAAATCCAAAAGCCATAAGGCTCCGTTTGGCAAAACCCTTAAAAATTAAAGACTTAATATATTTAAGCCTTGTTTGGCAAAACTAAATTAGACTCCTTTAATTTATTTTAATAACTCCTTTATAATATAGTTATTTGTCACACTTTTTATCAAATTAAATTAAAAACATTATAATAACCCATTTAATTCCTATCTACACTCTAATTTAACTATTAAATTAAATTAGAATATAATCTCATAACAATTAATTTCCTTCACTTATTAATTATTTATTTAGCATATAAATAATTAATAAAATCAAATCAAACAAATAACTAAACAAATTTTTTATTCAACAATAAACACATCAATTGAATATTTATATAATTCAATAAATATTCAAAATTACAACTTAAAATTTTGGATTATTACATCATTCCCTCCTTACAAGGATTCTATCCCCAGAATCACAACTCAAACAAATCATTCGTCACATTCTTCCCTACTTACAAATATTCTGTCCCCAGAATCGAAGACACGGATTAAACAAATAACTTAGGGTAATTCCTCATCAAACTTACCACACTTTGGAAATTCAGCAACTTGCCATAATCATATGAGTTTAGGAACTTATCCTAGTCAGACCATAGGCGTCTATTCGTTGAGGGGTTCAAAACATACCATATGATTATGAGTCACGAACTTACCATATGTTTTAGTTTTAAGAACCGAAGCTAATCTTAATATCATCTAACCTAATCTTAACAACCTCTAACTATCAAATATATACATGAGAAAAGAATCACCTTTTCACCACACATACATTGATAGCGTGATACCGATATTTCAATGACTATCAATGTGATAAACCAAGTATATGCATAAAACCTCTGCCCATACAAAAGTTTGTACGACTTAGTTACCATATGAGTCCTCAATTGAAATCCCACCTAACATTACCTTACTCTTAAATTATTTTTAACTTGCCCATAACTTGCTCAATAGGGATTCCTCGTATGACATTATCGAAAACTTCTCGTGCTCTAAACACGCCTTCTGATGTCTGGATTTCCTTTTAGTTTGGCAATTGATTTGCAATCGATATGACATACTTATTTCTAATTGCGTTCCACACGTTCTTGCAAACCTTTCTGAAAATTCGATGTGAATCGTGAATCTCGATTCGACACAATTGACACTGAAACATCGTGTGTGATGCCCCCAAAATAGGTATGCATCACCCATTTTGAGTCGTCAATAACATGGTACAGAAACAACTACAACTTTATTAATACAACATATAAACTGTGAGTTTAAATACAAATAATGTCATCTAGACAATATTCACACCCAAATAACTCCTCATTACAATTATTGGTACATTATTTTACAAAAATGGTGAGGACTACTAAAACAACTTTCTAGAACCTTCATTCCATACCCCGACTAGTACTCGCTACATTCTCGCCTCCTGAGAGGAAAATGGAACAAAAAGGAAAAGGGTGAGCTCAACTAGCCCAGTAAAGAATATTATGACTAAGATAATATAGAACAAATTATTGTTAGTCTTTAAAAGGGAAAAATCTGATAAAATACAATAGACAACAAGTTTCAGATCAATATTCGCAGCGGAAATAATAATTCATAGATGAGTTATGTAGAGAATGAAATCTACTATAATCTATGAATTTAAAAGTCCATCGTCATTATTTTATCCCTGTAACATCAATCAATATTCATCTTGAATCAAATATTCATCTTTTAACTATAGGCCAAAGATATTCATCGATTAGTCATGTTCATCTCAACACTGCTCATCTTTTGCACTACTGGTAGAAGATATTCATCGAAAAAATCATTAATATTTGCACTACATGCCAAAGATATTCAAGAATATCATCATTTAGACCGAGGATGATGAAAAATATTTAAAAGAAAAGCGAATCCAAAGGAAACAAAAGAACAAATATTAAGGATTCGTACTTTAAACAATCCGAGTTCAAAAATACTTCATAAATAATCATAGTAAAGTAAAATTCAAGAATGATCAAAACATGGATACAATCAAAGCTAGTATCCATAATCGATATTTTAGAAAAAAACAAAAATTTAATTTTTCTGTGAATAGTGTCGTATTCGTGAATAGTGTCGTATACGTGAATAGTAACCCTGACACTAAAAGACAAGAATTTCACAAGAAAAATCTTACCAATAATCCGGCATAATGATATTAGAAGAAATAATATCATTTAAAAAAAAATAACATCCCTTACCTCGAAAAGAATAGTACTTCTGGCTGGAATATCAGATATAACGCTGAAGAAACTTGCACTGAATAGCAACACTCAAAGTATCAATATACTCACAAGAATACGCTCGATAATATAGAGAGAAAACTTCAGTTTTTGGTGTGATTTTCAATTCTAACCTAAACACCCTATTTATAGGAAATTGCTTAGAACACCAAAGCAGAAAATTTAATAAATATTATTATTATTTTTCTAAAACTTCCTACGCACACTCTTTTAGTCTAGACATCAGCCAAACAAGTGCTAACATCACCAAAAACGTTTTTCATACTAAAATTATTTAAAACTCCAAAAAAAAATAAAAATCAAATAATCTGGAACTTCAATAATTCACAATAAATTTCCCTTCTGTCAGAAAAATTCAAACCTTATGTTTTTTTCATAGGAAATTCCATTCTCTACAACTTTGTAAGTTTAAGTTTTTCCAAATTCCAAATGAAGTTGGTCAAATCCACAAACCAAGCGATTTTTTCAAGCTATATTCAAATTTCAGTCAAGAAATGTGGTCCACAAACATGAAAAACATGTTTTAAATATTTATTGCAACAAAAATACTCTTCCTCCTCATTTATTCATGTATCCCACATTCATTGTAAAAATGTCACCATTATTATATTATTAAAATATAATAATATATTTAAATGAATTATTTTATCGAAAAAGATAAAATATCAATTTTCAACAATTATCACATTAAAATTTTTCTCCATCTATATCCACATAAAATGAATATTTTTCTTATCATATAAATCAATAATTAATTATTCACAAATAATATTACAGAATCACAATACTGGCAACCAGGCTGTTCCCAAGAAAGATGGGGCTTTCCAATAAGGATTTCTCCTTACTGGCGTGCAATTAGGTGACCAAACCTCTCCTTAGACAGAACTTTCTAGACATTGCCAATAATGTTATCTAATAATATTATTCAAATAATATGAATTATTGATCTGATAATGAAAAATATTGTGCCGTGACAATTATTGAAACAACAATAATATAAAATATCAACGCAACAATTATTGAATCAATAAAATAAAATATTGAATAGTAACTACTGTAACAATTATTAAGTAGTGCCTTCTTACGTAAGAATCAATAATTGGTGTAATACTGCAAAGCTTGTGTTTTAACCACCGGGTATTTTAACAATGATTATTGAAATAACTACTACCGTTATTTATAAACAACTTATATTTGTCATTTTCTTCATCCAATCGCTTTTCACATGGGGCCCACACAAGGTCGCATGCTGTCGTGCATTTAATATTCCCCCAACAAGTAAGAATATTCCACGACCAAACGAATATTCCCCGACAACAATGAATATTTTATACCCACTTGCTTATTTGAAATATTTGCGCACTTTACCCATAACTAACCACATTAATCAAATCAATCCTTACTATTTCAAAATAATAAATAGAGGAAATTTATTTTCATTTATAATAAGTTGGGGTCTTACAACCTCCCCTCCTTATGAAATTTTGTCCTCAAAATTGACGTACGTACCTGGCGTTTCGAAAAGGTGAGGATACATCGCTTTCATTTTCGTTTCTAACTCCCAGGTCATTTTCTCAATAGCATGGTTCCTCCACAAAACTTTGACTTGTGGTATGACCTTTGTACGTAAGACATGCTCCTTCCTATCTAAGATCTTGAGAGGTACCTCCTCGTACGTTAAGTCTTCGGCTATCTCATCCGGTTCTAACTCAATAACGTGGTTCGGGTCTTTCACATATTTACGAAGCACAAATATATGAAAAACATTATGAACACGAGACATACTTGGAGGTAACACGAGTCTATAGGCTACGTTTCCTACTCGGTCAAGAATCTGAAATGGACCAATAAATCATGGATTGAGCTTTCCTCTCTTCCCAAATCTTGTAACTCCCTTCCATGGAGCCACACGCAACAATACATGATCCCCAATACTGAATTCCACGTCCTTTCGATGAAGATCCACATAACTCTTTTGTCAATCCTGTGTCGTTTGTATACGTTGTCGAATCATTTGGATCTTTTCTATAGTAATACGTACCAACTCTGGTCCCAACAATGTTGCTTCACCAACCTCATCCCAACATACTGGAGAGCGACACTTTCTTCCATACAATGCTTCGAATGGAGCTACCCCTATACTTGCCTGATAACTGTTGTTGTAGGAGAATTCCACCAATGGTAAATACTTATCCCAACTCCCTTTGAAGTCTAGGACACAGAGTCTTAATAGATCTTCAAGAGTTTTAATAGTCCTCTCTGATTGTCCGTCCATTTGAGGATGGTATACCGAACTGAATTGTAAATCCGTGCCCATAGCTTTTTACAAACTAACCCAAAATCGTGAAGTGAATCTCACAATCCAAACTACGGATATTGGCATGCCATGCAATCTCACAATCTCATTTACATACATACAAGCAAGACGTTCAAGGGAATAAGTCTCCTGTATCGGCAAGAAATGAGCAGACTTAGTTAATCTATCAACAATAACCCAAATCGCATCTATGCCTTGAGAAACCGTAGGAAGACCCATAACGAAATCCATGGTAATGTGTTCCCACTTCCATTTCAGAATCTCAAGTGGTTGCTGATAAGTGTATTTTATATACGCGATTTAATATCTAATTCATGCTTATTCGTTGCTATATTCTTGTGATCGTGTGCATTTTTACTTGTTTTATGTTATTTTATGTGTAGATTGGTGGTTGTGGCATTTAACGTACAATAGGTGATATTCGGTGCGATTGGAACTCAAAGGGAGCATAGTTGGAAGTAATTCAGAATAGTAGCAAAGTCAGATAATAGAAGGTACCCGTAAATGGCGTTTGACTATATATACCATTGAAGGGTCTTCAATCATTTAGCAGGAGCAAAGCCCGCCGGGGTGGGCATTTTTTGGCTACACACCCCCGCCGAGGTGGGGGTCTTCATTCGAGCAAAATAGAAGGCAAGCCCGTCGGGGCGGGCGTTTATAGTATAAAACCCCCGTCGGGGCGGGGGTGGAAAAAGTTGAGTGCCCTGTTTTGGTTATAATTCCTTTTGGGTACGAATTTTAGCTTTTTCGATATCAGTATAACTCTAATTGATAGAGATTTCGGCTGGAGTTTTATGCTAGATATCTAGGACTCTATTAAGAACAACAAGGAGGATTACAGAGAAAAATTACGAAGATCTAAACTGAGTTTTTGATAGCAAGTGTGGAGGAGTGTTTCGAGGAGTTTTTCAAGACGGTTGCAATCTTAGTCTACGTGAAGGGTGTTTTCTAATATTCTTTGTGTTAGATTATTTATTGTAATTAGAAGAATGATTTCTATGATATATTCAGTGTTTATTTTGTTTATTATGAACTAATTCACTTTTTAGGCTTGTGATGAATCTTTAAGTGAATCGATGATTTTGTAAACTTTGATTTCCAATTTAATAAGCTATCTCCAGTTTATCTATATTAATTTGTGCTTGAATCTATGAATTGCCTGATCAACAATTCTTTGTGGAGTTGGATGGAATCGAGAGAGGATATTCAAATCTAGACCTAGTTGATATATAGCATGTGTTTAGGATTTTGTTAGTAGCTTAAACTTGATGAGTGTTAAGGTAGAGATATGCTTGACGCCACATGTAATCGGATAGAGAACTTATTCTTCAACCTTCTTCAATTGCAATTCACATAGAGATATAGTGGGTTACTTGATTAAGGTGTTTAACGAATTTCTATCTTAATTGTGGATTGAAGTTAATATGGTATTAGTGCATCGAGAGGTGGTTAATACTACGTTCGTGTTCTTGATTAATAAACTGGGATAGTGCGTTAAATTGGAATAAAGGTGTTAAAATCAAAGTGAAGCTTAGGGTGAAATCATAAGTCTAATTCTCCATTAATTGTTTGAACATTCAGATTTTGATATTCGTGGTTGTTTTGAGTTAATTTAATTATTCTAAATTTTAGTTTTGCTAATTTAAATTATTGATTTGAATTGTTTAATAAAATTAGGGTTAATAAAAGATTGGTAATTGTAAGTTAAGGTATTTGCTAATTTATCTCTGTGGGAACGATACTCTACTCATCACTTTATTACTTGTTGACCACGTATACTTGCGTATTGTGCGTAATTAGATTTTACCCAACAAGTTTTTGGCGCCGTTGCCAGGGATATTTTTAGCATAATTCTTAATATTTTTACAATATCAGTTTAATTAATCCAGTTTTACTTTGACATTTTTATTTTTGCATTGTGCTTCTTATTTTAGGTGTTGACGTAGTTTATGCGAACTCGGTCCCAAAATCCAGACTTGTTGCCTTTTGAGGACGACATTGAGAAAAGGTTTCAAAGGTTGAGTAAGTGGATCAAAGAAATGAGGCAAGAATTCGAAACATCTGAGAAGGAAGAGGAAATAGTAATGACAACCGAAGATTAGAAAGCGTTGAGGGACTTTGCAACACCCAAGGTGACTGAACTGCAGTCAAGCATCACCAGGCCAGCAATAGCAGCAAATACGTTCGAGATTAAGCCTGGGATGATACAAATGATTCAGAATTCAGTTCAGTTTGGGGGATTTGAAAACGACGATCTGAATGAGCATCTAGTCAGCTTTCTGGAAATGTGCGACACTTTTAGGTTTAATGGAGTTTCGGATGAGGCGGTGAGACTTTGATTGTTCCCATTCTCTTTATGGGACAAGGCGAAGAGTTGGTTACATTCCCTACCGTCCGGTTCGATAACAACATGGGAGGATTTAGCTCAGAAATTCCTCCCAAAATTCTTCCCACCGGCAAAAACTGCGAAGATGAGGAATGAGATTACAATGTTTGAACAGCAACATGGGGAGTCGTTATATGAGGCATGGGAGAGATACAAAGAACTTCTCAAAAAATGCCCACATCATGGATTTCCCAAGTGGTTACAAATGAACACTTTTTACAACGGACTACATGGGAATCTCAGGACAAGTATCGATACAGCATCGGGCGGAACGTTCATGGCTAAGAGTTATGAGGAAGCCTACGAATTGATTAAAACCATAAGCTAATAATTATTAATGGCCCACAACAAGAATGACACAAGCAATGGTAGCTGGGGTATTGGAAGTAGAAAGTATGACAGCGATGCAAGCATAGATAGCTGCAATGTCAAAGAAGTTGGAGCAAGTGACAGCAGCACAAATACGTTGATGCTCCACCTTTACACGTTGACAAGTTAAACACCTCGAGATAAACTTTGCAATCTCTCTCTTCATATTGTTCCACCAAAATGTATGTCGAAGATCACGATACATTTTGGTACTTCCAGGATGGATTGCAAATGGTGAATTATGTGCCTCCGTCATGATCTTATATTTTAAATCAGAGTCGTTAGGAACACAAAGTCTGGAGTGAACTCGAATTATTCTTTCTTCATCGATTCTCGCTTTCGGAATAGCACCTTCTTGTACTTTCTTCTTCATACGCATTAGCTCCGGGTCGGTGGCTTGATCAACTTTAACTTTTTCTATTAAAGTTGGCTCTATGCGTATACTTGACATCATCACATGGTTCTCCGAAGTCTTGAATTCTATCTTCATCTTTTGTAAATCACACAAAATGGGCCTTTGTGTTGACAACATCGCACTTGTTCCCGCATATGATCTTCTACTCAACGCGTCAGCTACCACGTTCACTTTTCCAGGATGGTATTGAATAGTGTGGTCATAATCTTTCAATGTTCTCGAGCCAACGTCGTTCTTGCATGTTGAGTTCCTTTTAGGTGAAGAAATATTTGAGGCTTTTATGGTTTGAATATATCTCCACTTTCTCTCCATATAGATAGTGCCTCCAGATCTTTAAGCGGCAAAACGCTGCTTTACTAACTCTAGATCATGAGTAGGATAATTCCTCTCATACTCTTTAAGTTATCATGAGGCATAGGCTATGACTTTTTACGCGTTGCATGAGAACACATCCTAACCCTTTGCACGAAGCATCACTTGAGATAACAAATCCATCCCAACTAGATGGTATTGTCGAGCAGTGCAAATGAGTCTCCTCTTAAGCTCTTGGAAACTCTTTTCGCATTCCTTGCTCCATCTGAATTTTTGTATCTTTCCGAGTCGGTTGAGTTAGCAGGTAGCGATTCGAGAAAATCCTTCCACGAATCTCCGATAATAACCGGCTAGGCCCGACTACGTACTTGATCCATCGACTTTGGTTGCTCCAAACTTTGTATTGCTTCAATCTTCGTCGAATTGACGGATACTCCATGTTTTGACACCACGTGCCCAAGGAATGCTACTTCCTCAAGCCAGAACTCACATTTCTTCAACTTGGCATATAGTTTGTTTTCACGAAGCCTTTGGAGTACCAGTTTCAAATGGTGCTCATGATCTTCACAACTTTTGGAATATATAAGGATGTCATCAATAAAGACAACAACGAACTGATCCAAATATTCCTTGAATACTCGGTTCATCATATCCATTAAAGCCGCAGGAGCATTAGTCAATCCAAAAGACATGACTAAGAATTCATAATGCCCAAGGCAGTCTTTGGAATATCCTCAGTTCTAATCTTTAGCTGATGATATCCAGAATGAAGATCGATCTTTGAAAAGAATTGTGCTCCTTGCAACTGGTCAAACAGGTCATCAATGCGAGGTAGCGGATACCTTTTCTTGATGGTGACATGGTTCAATACCCGGTAGTCAATACAAAGTCGCATACTCCCGTCTTTCTTCTTTACAAATAAAACAGGAGCACCCCAAGGAGATGTACTAGGACGAATGAAACCGATGTCCAACAATTCATGTAGTTGGACTTTTAACTCCTGAAGTTCAATAGGAGCCATTCGAAATGGGGTTTTAGAAATGGGCTTTGTAGTAGGTTCAAGATCAATAAAGAATTCAACTTCACGTTACGGGGTAGGCCAAGGAAGTTCTTGAAAATAATAGGAAATTTACTAACAACAGGAATATTATTCAAATCCGACGTGTCTTTATTCAAATCCATAATATGGGCTAAGAAAGCTTGACATCCGTTTTTCAATAAACGAATAGCTTTATGACTTGATATGACAGTGATTGATTTTAGTGGTTTAGTTGCTTGAATTCGTACAACAGGTTGGTTAGGAATATGAAAACTAACAACCTTATGAAAACAATCAATTTTGGCATGATGAGTAGTTAACCAATCAATCCCTAAAATCACATCAAAAGCAAGTATCTTTAAAGAGATAAGGTCAACAAGTAATGTGATGGTGCCAACTTGGATCAAACAAGATTTATAAACAGTGGATGTGATGAAAGTTTCTCCTAATCTGAGTCTCCACGGATAAATCAAAGTCTAATTTCTCCGGAGTTAAGTTTAAACGTTGAGCACAAGCAGGAGAGATAAATGAATGGGTAGCACCGGTATCTAGTAAGGTATAAACTTCGCAAGAATTTATGATTAGCTTACCTGTGATCACCTCGTTTGGGTTCCTCGCATTTTAACTAGTCACGACAAACGCTCTTTCAGGGACCGTTGACTTTGACTTTTCTTGGACAGCCTTGTGAGTCACCATCCCCGCTGGACTTGGTTTCGCTATCGTACAATCTCGAGTGATATGTCCTTCTTTTCCACAATTATAGCAAACCTTGAACTGTGGGCAGTTTGGGCTGATATGTCCCTCTTTCCCGCATTTATATCATATGACCGGTGGTCATTCTCCTCCCTTAGAACCGATTCTTCTTTGGCGTTGACGCGTCTTCACATGGTGGTTGTTGAATCTCCTCTTTTTAAAATCTCCTCCCGACTCGCTTCTTTTATTCTCATAGCCATGATTACCACCAGAGTGGTTGCCGCTTTTGTCCGTATTTTTCTTTCTCCATTGGTTATCGTTGTTCTAATGACTGCTATCACCGGTATGATCCTAGTTGTGGTCCCTCGGTTGAACGTACTCGTTATCTCATTCTAATAATTGAGCCCTGTTGACAACATCTGAATAGAGAGAAAATTTATGAGAAATGAGATATTGACGTATGCCGGGTTTCAAACCTCTCAGAAACATCCGCGTCATACGTTCCTCATTCTCCACCAAATGAGGTGCAAACCTGGATAACTCTGCAAACTTCGCCTCGTACTAGGACACCGTCATATTATTTTGTTCCAATCTAATAAATTCTACTTCCTTCATATGACGAATACTTTCAGGAAAGTACTTGTTATTGAACAGTTTCTGAAATGTCTCCCAAGATATCTTTGAAAATTACGGATGGAGTGCGCTTCATGATTCCCACCAATGTCTCACCTCATTACGGAACATAAAGGTGGCGAATGGAACCTTCTTTTCCTCCGTACATCCCAAGACATCGAATATCTTGGTGATTTGTTTGACCCACGTTTCTACCTTAATCGGATCTGGCTTTCCCCAGAATTCTGGTGGTCCCAACTCTTTGAACTGCTTGGCTGTGACAAACCGTGCGTTGTTATCATTTCCACCGGTATTTTGTGCACGAGTCTCCCTTGTCTGATTTTTCATGAACTGCAAAAAGCTTCTAAACATCCCGTCGTTCATCATCTACTCAGTGGTGTTGTTCACAGGAGGAACATTGCAAGCCTGTTGCACGTTCTCCTCGTTGGTGAGTAAAGGTGTCTCCACGGTCTCATTTACTCCACTGTTAACATTCTCAGTCGACATTCTCAAATACTACCATAAAATAAGGGTTAATTAAAGAAATCAACATATCACATAATATCCCTATATAATGACCAACCAACAAACAAGCTTAGGTAAGACACACTAGCGAAGGTTTTAATCGTCTCTCCCCTCCTAGTTCTATTCCCCGATCTCCGCTAGATCATATCCCTAAGCTCTGATACCAACTGTGACGCCCCCAAAATAGGTATACATCACCCATTTTGAGTCGTCAATAACATGGTACAGAAACAACTACAACTTTATTAATACAACATATAAACTGTGAGTTTAAATACAAATATTGTCATCTAGACAATATTCACACCCAAATAAGTCCTCATTATAATTATTGGTACATTATTTTACAAAAATGGTGAGTACTACTAAAACAACTTTCTAGAACCTTCATTCCATACCCCGACTAGTACTCGCTACATTCTCGCCTCCTGAGAAGAAAAATGGAACAAAAAAGAAAAGGGTGAGCTCAACTAGCCCATTAAAGAATATTATGACTAAGATAATATAGAACAAATTATCGTTAGTTTTCAACAGGGAAAAAATTGATAAAATACAATAGACAACAAGTTTCAGATCAATATTCGCAGCGAAAATAATAATTCATAGATGAGTTACGTAGAGAATAAAATCTACTATAATCTATGAATTTAAAAGTCCATCGTCATTATTTTATCCCGGTAACATCAATCAATATTCATCCTGAATCAAATATTCATCTTTGCACTACAGGCCAAAGATATTCATCAGTTAGTCATGTTCATCTCAACACTTGTTCATCTTTGTACTACGGGACGAAGATATTCATCAAAAAATCATTAATCTTTGCTACGATATTCAAAGTATCATCATTTAGGACTGAGGATGATGAAAAATATTTTAAAAAAAACGAATCTAGTGAAACAAAAGAACAAATATTAAAGATTCGTACTTTAAACAATCCAAGTTCAAAAATACTTCATAAATAATCATAGTGAAGTAAAATTCAAGAATGATCAAAACATGGATACAATCAAAGCTAGTATCCATAATCGATATTTTAGAAAAAAAAATGAAAATTTCATTTTTCTGTAAATAGTGTCGTATTCGTGAATAGTGTCGTATACGTGAATATTGCCGTATACGTGAATAGTAACCCCGACACTAAAAGACAAGAATTTCACAAGAAAAATCTTACCAATAATCTGGCATAATGATATTAGAAGAAATAATATCATTTTTAAAAAAAATAACATCCCTTACCTCGAAAAGAATAGTACTTTTTGGTTTGGAATATCGGATATAACGTATTTGAAGGAACTTGCATAGAATAGCAACACTCAAAGTATCAAAATACTCAATCATACTCGATAATATAGAGAGAAAACTTCAGTTTCTAGTGTGATTTTCAATTCTAACCTAAGCACCCTATTTATAGGAAATTGCTTAGAACACCAAAGCAGAAAATTTAATAATTATTATTATTATTTTTCTAAAACTTCCTACGCACACTCTTTTAGTCTAGACATCAGCCAAACAAGTGCTAACATCACCAAAAACATTTTTCATACTAAAATTATTTAAAACTCCAAAAAAAATAAAAATCAAATAATCTGGAACTTCAATAATTCACAATAAATTGCCCTTCTGTCAGAAAAATTCAAACCTTATGTCTTTTCCATAGGAAATTCCATTCTCTACAACTTTGTAAGTTAGGTTTTTCCAAATTCCAAACAGAAGTTGATCGAAATCCACAAACGGGCGATTTTACAAGCTATAATCAAATTTCAGTCAAGAAATGGGGTCCACAAACATGAAAAACATGTTTTAAATATTTATTGCAACAAAAATACTCTTCCTCCTCATTTATTCATATATCCCACATTCATTGTAAAAATATCACCATTATTATATTATTAAAATATAATAATATATTTAAATGAATTGTTTTATCGAAAAAGATAAAATATCAATTTTCAATAATTATCACATTAAAAATTTTCTCCATCTATATCCACATAAAATGAATATTTTCTTTATCATATAAATCAATAATTAATTATTCACAAATAATATTACAGAATCACAATCATCGACAACCGCATTGTTCCTCGAGAAAGAGGGGCTTTCCATAAGGATTTCTCCTTCTTGGTAGCAAGCAATTAGGTGACCAAACCTCTCCTTAGACAGAACTTTCTAGACATTGCTAATAATGTTATCTAATAATATTATTCAAATAATATGAATTATTGATCTGATAATGAAAATACTATATAGTGACAATTATTGAAACAACAATAATATAAAATATCAACGTAGCAATTATTGAATCAATAAAATAAAATATTGAGCGATAACTCTTTAATAATTATTAAAGTAGTGCCTTCTACGTAAGAATCAATAATTGGTGTAATCTGGTGTCTTCTTGTATTTTAACCACCGAGTATTTTAACAGTATTAACGGTAACAACTACGCCATTATTTATAAACAACTTATATTTGTCGTTTTCTTCATCCAATCGCTTTCCTTTATGGGGCCCACATAAGGCTGTGACGTCGTACGAATATTCCCCAACAGTAAGAATATTCCACGACCAAACGAATATTCCCTGACAACAATGAATATTTTATAACCACTTGCTTATTTGAAATATTTGTGCACTTTACCCATAACTAACCACATTAATCAAATCAATCCTTACTATTTCAAAATAATAAATAGAGAAAATTTAATTTCATTTATAATAAGTTGGGGACTTACATCGTGCCTTGAAACAATTTCGTTAACATACAACTTCACACACTGTTCGATAGGTAAAATGCTAAGTTCGACATACCATAGAATCTATAACCATATCTTGCCACCAATAGTATTATCGAAGGCAATATATATATTTTAAATGCTTCTAGTTAATTTAACATATAAATTTTATGCAAAACTTCCTTTTTCAATTCACGATATTAGCGAAACCCAGTTTCTTCCTTCTACTTTCAACTATCCTTGATGTCGATTTTGAATTTGACACCTCATCTTGGAGCTACTCTTCCTTTAATCATCTAGCAAAGTTGTATGGTTTTTCCACCAAATGACTTCTCCTCGACTTTTCATATATCTTACCTCCTACCACAAATTAGTCATTTCTATTATGAACGCATCTTGCAGATTAATAAAAATAACTCCTACCTTTTTCTTAAGACGTCGGCAACCATAATCATTTTGGATTTTGCATTCACAATCCTTGATCAACTCCTACTATCACTTCAACGCAAGCTTAAATACCCCTATATACTTTAGACACTTATGGTTTGTTTATATCTCACACTACTATCCAAAAGTAATATCGTTAAATCCTCAGGGCAACTACTAATACCTCTACTCTAAATCGTGAGTCGGATATCCTTTCACATAAAAATTTTAACTGATGTGAGGCATATGAAATGACACTGCCGTTCTGCCTAAACACAGCCTAGTATATTATAGGATGCATCGCTATACAACACAACATTCTTGTATTATCTGGTAGAGACATCACAGGTGCCATATTAATTCCAATACAAAAATTCTACACATCAACTTAAATGAATCAATATTCACACTTTCCATATTTAGGGAATAGTCTAATTCTTCCCAAAGCGAATCTAGTTTCTAAACGAATTCATCAGGCAAAATTATCAAGTGGCACATGAATTAATTAACTCGCAGCCGTATAGACAACTGATCGGAACCATATCTTGCATTGCGTCCTGGATCTTCATGTTGGATAAGTGTTCAGTTGGTCGACTCAGCGGAGCTGATTCTACAATAACCAGTTTACCACTGCCCCCTTTGCTTCCACTTGATTTTCCTACCGCTTTTTTTGGGCACTCTCGAGCCAAGTGTTCCTTCGATCCAGACGTGAAGCAGGCTCCCTTCCTCGGTCTTGAACACTTTGGTGCAATGTGGCCCTTCAAACAACAATTAAAGTACACCCTTTTTCCCTTCAAACAACCACCTACATGTTTCTTTTTCGCATGATTCTACGCCTCCTCCTTTCTTCTTTTCCTTCCCTTGTTGATTTTCAGTGTTAATATTATTGTCCCACTTTCTTTTCCAGGCGTTACCGGTATAACTATCATCCACCTTATCATCTGCACTCTTCCTTCCCCTCTGCTCTTGATTGTATGCCAGCATATTACCTTCCCCGTCTACATCAATAGTTCTTTCCAGCTCTGTTGTGAATGAATTTGGTTGGAACATTGAGATTTGATTGTATAGAAAGAAATTTAGTTGATTTGCCAGTGCTCCCATCAGCAAATTAACTAATTGTGGCACTAGATTTGCGTTAGCTTCCTATTGTATGCATATTCCTTGGGGCTCTATTGACATTGTTGTCTTCTTCTAGGCGGCATCTTACTGTTTAAAACTTGAACTATTAGATCATCGTTCATCCACACATTAAAACTTTCAAGCTTATCTCAACCACTTTTAAACAGCACATAATATATCTTAATAAACAATGATGTCTTTATTCATTTATTACATCACCACATAACAAAATAGCCTCACTGCTATTTATATTATTTATCTTGTAATAAGAAAATTCTAGGATTACTTCATCATATCCCACTATTTAATTCAAAAGTCAGGATTTACATTTTATAAATTTTTATCATGATTTATATATAATCTTAATGTTTTTCTTGCAATCTACAAGAACATACCACATTGTACAACTTCATTGCGCTCTTGCTCCATGATAGGAACCATTGACGATCTATCATATACCAAAAATAAATCTCAACCTATATAGAAAATAGAATACTAAATTCTAAGTTCTATCAATAAGCAGCCTTCTTCAACACGATCTTCACCACGATCTATGAGTTTGAAGCCTTCACCCGTGTCTTGACTCTCTCTCACGCTTTGGTTTGACTTCTTTTCCCGATCATTCCTGCGAATCTCATTCCCAACTAATAACTATCCTCTTTAATATTCTGATTGAGCCAATATCCGTTCTACATCTACAAATTATGCAGTAAGGTCTTGAGTCGCGACATCTTCTTGCGCTAACGTGGCTTGGTGCTTTACAAATAGACCTTCTCATTTCTCGACAACAAGGTTTAACAACCCCGTAACTTAATATGTATAATACTTGCTACTCCTAAGTACTAAGTCATTAACACATAAACACGTAAAGTCTTTTATCATTTTATCTTCAATGAATTTCCCTCAATTCATTCCTTAAAACTCGATAAGAGTTTATCACCTCTATATTTTCGATCTCCTAGAAGGTTATAGCCTAAGGTTCCCCACCTAAGGTTCATAACCTAAAGCTTTGATACCAACTTGTGACACCCCCAAATTTGGGCACTTCACTCCCACAGATTTGGTGTTCACTGTCCAATTAAATCATAACTAACTACCCATAAACAAAGGATATAATTAAACTCAAAAGCTTAAACAATCAATCTTCCATTAAAGAGTTAAAATAAATCCCAGGTCATCTAACCTTTATTACAATCATCAGCGAAAAATTAAAACATGATCATAATTAAATCTATTACATAAGCTTCATAAATAAAAGATAAATTAAACGTTGTCGTCTAATCAAGCAATTTGTCCTTGTCTTTTCTTGTAGAAAGCTCTTCAAACTTCTTAACTTCATCTGCATTATTTTGTGCAAGAGTGAGCAAACAATTGCCCACAAGAAGGATAATATACAATAACGTTTTATGAATGACAATTAATCGAGCTTTCAATGGTAAAAAGTATTCTTACCTAATAATAACTTTAATTCAATGACTATGAGTTCAAAGGAATAATGAGCGTTTAAGTTAACAATAGATAACAACATCAAAGAAATACTTTGAGGGTCACAAGACCACAAACTATACTCTAGGTTTTCAAGTATTTCTACTTTAACCTTTAACGGTCTAAAAGACTATAATCATCATCTATGTCCCTACGTTCACATGTGTTTCTCAGTAACCTTTAATGATCTAAACGACTATATGGACCATCATCCCATACTCTCCAGTGATCGACCTTTTTGTACTATGTATTGCGCAAACATTTTAACACTATTGCGTAGCTCTAAAATAATCCCCTGATATAGGGTTGTTCATCTCAACTTAGATTATCAGGTTCTAAACCAAAGGAAGTTTGGCTGGAAATTACTTCAAAGGAAGTCTAGATTTTTAGAACGCTCATCAACCAAGTACTGGTTGAATCAGATAGGAACCAATAACTATTCAAGGGTTTGATTATAATATCTTCATGAACAAGGTATATCGATGAATCAATAAGAGCTAGAGTATTAACAATTTCTAAGTTGAACAAATGTTATCATCGACAACATGCTTTCAAAGTTGTGTGAGTAGATAAACAAACCAAAGGAAGTTTGGTTTGGGTAGACTTCAAGGGTAATTTAGAGTTTAGAACATTAATCAACTAAGTATTAGTTGAATTGGTAAAAAATCGCTAAGCAACTTAGAGTTCAGTACAATAACGTAAGATAGTACAATGACATTGAAGAACAAAAATCAAACAACAGTTATTAGTAGCTGAATAAACACACTTTTTACAATAAAATTACAGACTTTGAATAACCAAGGTAATCTCGATTGGAATATAGAAACAAAGATTAACTAACTTGCTCAATAATAAGTGAGGGTTAAAGAACTTGCATGACAATAAATCGTTAAACAAGAGATTAGAAATAGAGAATTTGCGTAAGTATAACATAACAGTGAAAAGTAACCTTGCTGAATAATAATGTAGCAAAGGTTAGGGAACTTTCCTCGTCGTGGTGGGTTAAACAATCACTACTCACGTTCACCCCAAGTCCTACACATACCATATGTATTGACAATACACATTAGTTACACTAGCATTACATTCATGAGTTGCTTTCTTACTTTTAGTATAGCTACTAACTAAGTTTAAGTTTAAATAACATCACATCTTTTCATGAACATTACTTTTTAGCTTTATTACAACTACTTAAGTGATCATGTCATTGCACCACATACACATTAACAACTTGATACAACATCCTATTATATGTCCAACATGTTATCATTAGGTTATATTAATACACAAAGGATTGCACTTGCATTCGCGCATCCCGATGCCCTCCGATTGGCTCCAAATACACAACAGTCCTAAAGATGGCCATTTTGACCTTCCATAACGATTTCAAATTTAAAACCTTAAAGAATAAAATTATAGGCTTATTCGTCCTCGTTCCGAATAATCTTAAATCACCTCAATCGGAGTTCGCATGAAAAAGTTATGGCCGTTTTACTACAGGAGGTCAAAAATGTCAGACCACCCTGATTATCGTTACGTATTTGATGAGAACCAATCGGTTTATTGGCACTGGGGCATGAAAATCAGAGTTGGGGTATAGATTTTGGCGCTAGGGCGCCAAAACTTAGAGAACCCAACCACGAAGAACAAAATAACTAAATTCTGGACTAATTAATATTGCTAACATCTAAATTAAGACGTAAAACTTATATAGATTACTCATAAACATTTACTTATCATACATATACCAATTTAAAGCAATTAAACAACAATTTCAGAAAATTTAAATCCTTTAAAGCACTGTTTTTAAGCCAACAAAACTCCATTTTTGATTTTTCTTGACACAGTGAACACTGTAATCATAATAATACACCAATTACTTTGAACTAAGTTCTCTTTATTTCATACCCAATTAACAATTCACAGTTCAATTTGTATAATTCGTATACACTTTAACCATCAAATTTGTTACTGTCATAAGCCATGTATAAGAACATACACTGAAAAAACAGTTTCCCTTTCTTTTAAATGAATTTAACATACAATTCTTTTTCTAAACATAAACTTCTAGCATTATAACTACTTCCAATTGCAACAATTCAGTTGTAAAGCAAAATTCAAAAAATAGAATTCATAGAACATAAAATTAAAACTCACGCCATTAAAATATATATATATATATATATATATATATATATATATATATATATATATATTCATTTGTAAAACCAATTTCTTCCTTTTTGATCGTAATTCATACAATCACATACATGTATATGCTATGCTCACCATACACTCACCTATATATATCTATATATATAGTTATAGTATTACAACTACAAATAAGTTCATAATCACTATAAAAATATGAATTACAGAGATTATACTATAAACACGGTGAACCTCGAAAACAAGAACAGAGAGAATAAGGAATTATACTATAAAACATATATGTTAAGATTATGTAACACACCTTTAATTTGCTCAGACAATCCTTGCTAAAAGACTTGATATTCACAGCACCTTTCTCTCCTCTCAATTCTCTGACAACCTTCCTTTTTTTCTCTGTAACTTTCTTCTTACACTTAGGTTTAAACCAAATACATTATACGTAATATTAAAGCCCAACCAACGCCTGCTTTTCAAATGTTAAAAACTGACGTTATATTAAATATACTAATAAGTTATCGGTTACCCAAAAATTAATATATATATTATGTATATTTTATTTATTTAATTTATATTATTAATAATTCAAAAATCAAAAATCCAAAAGCCATAAGGCTCCGTTTGGCAAAACCCTTTAAAAATTAAAGACTTAATATATTTAAGCCTTGTTTGGCAAAACTAAATTAGACTCCTTTAATTTATTTTAATAACTCCTTTATAATATAGGTATTTGTCACACTTTATTTACCAAATTAAATTAAAAACATTATAATAACCCATTTAATTCCTATCTACTCTCTAATTTAACTATTAAATTAAATTAGAATATAATCTCATAACAATTAATTTCCTTCACTTATTAATTATTTATTTAGCACATAAATAATTAATCAAATCAAATCAAACAAATAACTAAACAAATTTTTTATTCAACAATAAACACATCAATTGAATATTTATATTATTCAATAAATATTCAAAATTACAACTTAAAATTCTGGATTGTTACAGAGCTCCTTAGATATCTGATATCTATCAGTCCTACTTTCCTCACCATCAACTACTTGATGTGCAGGAATATAGTAAGAGAATCCATAGTTTCATGCTGACGCTGAAGCTCGTTACTCATGGATGCGTGCATGATGCATTAAGCCAACTGTGCATCATCTTGCCACTTTCTAAAAATAACAATCTCTTCCTCAGAGGCATTGTCTGCAACCATTGCAGGAAAGATGTATTAAGGACATAAGATAGCTTTTCAGCCATGAGAACTATTCTCAAATTTCCTTAACCAATCCGTTTAATTCGGTCCGGTTAATTTAGCATCTAATATGTTGCGTAGTGATAGTAATTTATACATTGTAAAATTCTATAATGAATTTGTAATTAATAACATTTTAACATACATTCTTTTATTAATTACCAAAATAAATTAGGTCTTGTTTTAAATTGGTATCTCCCACTATTTTCTTCAAACTATATTACCCTCAATTTATATAGTTCGGCGAAATCTAATTAAAGATTTGCTAGTGAGATTAAGGATCTCATTTCAAATGTATATAGCCTTGTGTGTGTACAACAAACTACATATAAATAAATAGGTAGACAACTCTTATCAATTACATCAACTATGCAACTCCTTTTATTTTGCCTCTTATATCATAATGGTCAAGTGTGTGCACATCCAAACTAAAATAATTTAAGTTAAGTCAGACCCAACATTTCCATATAAGTGAAGAGAAAACTACAACCCTTGTGTGTGCACAACAAAGCAGTAATGTTCAATTTCTTATAAACATCATATGTAATAAAAACAACATCTTAAATATTTAATACTTGCCTTGTGTGTGCACAACAAACTCATATTAAATATTCAATACTCTATTGTTTCTATCATGCTAGAAGGTGACGTTCGATATTCCAAATATCTTTGAATGTTATAACTTAATATAAAATATTTGAGGGGTTTGTTATTAATTTGTCTCATCTTGTTTAGCGCGCATGCACACATATATATAAAATACGCATCATATTAATTAACATGTGAATCATGTTTGCATAATATAATATATATATATATATATATATATATATATATGTATGTATATATATAGTATAAGCATGCACATATAGAATACTATATTCTACCTGGATTGATTATGGACTTTATTCTAGTTTGGTTCACTAGAGCCACCAAGTGAACCAAAAGGTCAAACCTAGGGGTGGAAGAATTAATATTTAAATATAACTATTACATTTAAACCCGGGCTCCATTACAAATGGGTCTTCAAGCGCTCCTTGCTCCTTGATCTCCAGTTCTTCAAAATTGATTCTAACTATTCCTATTACAAAATTATTTAAAATAAATAAAAACATTGATCAGCAGTCAAGGGGAAGTACATAGGAAGGAGATAAAATTTACATTAAGAAAAAAATTAGAGAAGACGATGTACGCAGACAGACCCCATTTAATAAAACCCATACATTCAAGCATCCAACTAAAATAAAATCCAATCACATTGGTCAATAGTCCATAATCAATCCCATTTATTATCATACATATCACCATATGCATCAATAAATAACATTCATCTCATGAATAATAAACATTCAATATATATATTGATATCATTTAATGGACAAATTTAGTTAGTATAAAATCTAATTTTGAATCAAAATAAACTCCTTTATTTTAATTTAAATTTAAATCAAAATAAACCTCTTTTATTTCAATTTATCTAATTTTGAATAAAATAAAACTGCTTTTATTTTAATTAAAATCTTTAATCAAAATAAAATCTTTTATTTTAATTAAGTATGGAATCTAATTCCAAGAAAAAAAACTCCTTTATTAAAAAAACACGGATTCTCTTTCCTATTCACAAATAAACTCTTTTATTTTGAATAATATGAAATCTTATTCCATATCTAAATAAACTCCTTTATTTAAGAAAATACGGCTTCCCTTTCCTATTTACAAATAAACTCCTTTATTTTGAATAATATGAAATCTTATTTCATATCTAAATAAACTCCTTTATTTAAGGAAATATGGAATCCAATTTCAACTCCAATTAGTTATCATGAAATCCAATTCTAACTCTAATTAGTTAGCATGAAATCTAATTTTAAATTTAAAATAAACTTTTTATTTTAATTCTAAAATTATTAAAATAATATATATATATATATATATATATATATATATATATATATATATATATATATATATATATAATCACGTGATCATGATTAACGTTTTTGAAAAGGAGAAACAGGTTTCGCGAATCACGGAATTTACGAGGAACAGTTCACGAATTGGCATTTTTTTAAAAATTTTATACAACAAAATTATGCCCAATTAAATTGTTCTAAACACATATCAATATACATATCAAATTAAAATAATTAATAATTTGTATAAAGGTTTGGCTCTGATGCCACTATTAGGTTTGTAATATTCATGAACGCTATCAAATTGCATAAATAAGTGAAAACGTGATAAAATAGAGTTTTAAAATTTTACAAACCATATACCCGGATCACCCTTTATGCACAATTATTAATTAAACGAAAATATGAAGAACAAGAATCATACCCTTGAAGATCCGAGCTTCCACAAGTAAAAGTTCACCTCCAAATCTTTTCGCATTCAACTTAAATCCACCGGGTTTGGTTCCTTCCTTTGATCAACGTTAGCCACCCAAGTGTTTGGCCTCTAGAGGTGATCCACCAAGGAAGAAGAAAGATTCAAGAAGATGGGTGTTTGGCAAAACTCTAGTTTTTCTATCTCTCATAGAAAGGGTGTATTCTCCCAACTATTGGAATTACGTATTCATGTATTTTTGAAAGTGTCAACAACCACCACACCCATAATAAGACTCCTCTTATTTATAGATGTGGGCAACCCTCCTTAACAATTAAAGAATTGGGTTTTATTTTAATTAATTAAAATCCTTTAATTAATTAGCCTCCTAATCTTATTAGGAATAAATGAGAGTACTAATATTAAATTAATTTCCAACTCTTTAGAAATTAAAATAATAATAATTGTAATAATATTAATAAGACTCCTCTTATTAATTTATATATTTAATATTTCTAAAATATTAAATAATAAATATTAAGCTATTTAATTTTTTCTATCACCATAGATTAAATTAAATACACTTAATATATTATTACGATTATGCCATTAACTTCTTAAATCATTATTCTTCCTTTTATGGTGTGGACCTTTAGGTTCTCCATATTAAATCGGTTGTGAATAAATCAATTAGAACAATTCTAATCTTATTTAAATAAATAAATTAAACTATTAATTTATTTAAATAAATAATATTTATTTTACAATAGGGATAAGCCTCCCTAGCGATTAACGACTTTCCAGATAATATATATTTTAACATTAATCATAAAAGAACCTTTGAGTAAATAGTTACCGTACAATTCAATCCTTCCACCATACAATGTCCCAATTAAATATAAGACATGGAATTACTCTCAAGTCTTATTTTATTTAATTATATGTATTTCGATTCTTAAATGCACAACTCCAAATAATGCAAATTAGAAACTCCTTTCTAATTTCATTATGCCTTGGCCAAGGACTACTGGGTTGTCATTTATCGAATCACATAGGACATTTATCTTCTTTTACTAGAAGTGGTAGATTCTTTATTAATCATACATTATCTCCATGTACAACTTATTATACCCAAGCATACCCTTTGATATACCCTAAGGGTCTTAAGGAATAAGTCAAAGTATAACTCATCATACACAAGATACTATGATGATCTCAAGTCCAAGGATCACTTGTACTACTATCACTACAGAAATTCCTATTGATGATACAAGTAAAACTCCATTAGGTATTCCTTAGCGAGCCACGTTCAGTGAACTTATTCTCTAATAAGCACCTACATATTTGCTTTAGTGTCTCCACACAAATGATCATGAGATCAATCATCCTCATTCAATGAGCGAGTAACGTATGTACCAATCTATCTGGATTCACTAATCCCCAATTTAGTAATCCAACGATTGTGAACTATTTTTGTTTTAAGCTTTCTAAGAATTTAGATCTCACTAGAATGATCATCATCATTATTCTAAAAGCATTGCTTAAAACTATGAGTTTATCACATATTATAAAACAACATCATATAGATAATTAAAAGCATTTAATAAATTAATACTTTTTATTAATAAATAAATAAGATTGTTACAAAGTATATGCTTTATCATCAAACATGATTGACTTGTGTGCATTCTACTTTCAGAAAGTATGAAATGTTAAAGTCAATTTATGACTACATTGATTGATTAAAGCATCCTGATTGAGTAAGGAACTCAATCTTTATACTTGTTATATGAACTACATCATGTATGTTATATGTTGAGCATGTTATTATGTGCTATGTGATGCATGAAATCTGTTAGATTTTGCTAGGCTATCGAGCTCAACCTTGCAAATAACCACTTTTGCAAGTTAAAGATTTAAGGTAAAGTTATGTGTTACTTGAAAGACATGAATCAGATGTGATACTTGAAGATTTATACACTTTGGCTGTGTTATTATTATTTGAACCATGTGTAAGGTTCCGAATAATGTATTAAGGTTGAACTGTAATATCATTTTTGCGATGTAAACTCTTATAGTATTAAAATGATTCTGAGATATTTAGATGTAAAGGTTGAAAGTTTTGGGAATGAGAATAGTTTGTAATAGAAAAGTTTAATTATTTCACAAATTTCAATGGTTTTATTATCGTTTAATAATGTAAAATTAGAGGTTGAATGCATTGTTAACGACCGAAGTTGAGAATTAAATTATTTAAATTTTGGGGTCGTTATAGGCGGCCCACATGCCCCCTTGGGGTCCAACATGGGTTGCCCCATGGGTTTTTACCCATCCAGAGATCCATCAATTCGACCCACGGTTTGGTTTCTTAGTTTGGGCTTAGTATTTAATTCATATCGGGCTTATCTTGGGCTTGAGTTTATATAAAATTGGGCTTGACATAAATCTCATCCAATTGAAATAGACAAAGTCCAATTACTAAAGTCCATTAAGACCTAATCGTATTCTACTCTTATAATTCTACTATTCTTTTCGTATAAATTTGTACGATATTTGTATTTATACGCCGTAATAATCTTCATACTATATTCGTATAATAACTAGTATCATACTCATACTTCTCACGTATAATGTGTAATAACCCAATATTTTCAATAAGAAATTTTGCGGATAATTATATATATATATATATATATCTTGATAAATAAAATTATTTATTAGGTGTAACTAATTTCTTTTTTTTTAGGACTATTGATCATTATAGATTATATTCTTATAATAAAATTATGTTGTAATAAAATATTTATTATTTATTTTCCATAAAAATATGATTATTGTATATATGATATGGATATTATGATATATATTTATTATATTAATTAAGTTAATTATTTTAACTTAATTAATAATGGTATCTCTGAAGGTTATGTCAGATGTGAATTCAAAACCCTAAGTCTGGATTTTGACTAAGGAATGAGAATAATAATATAATATTATTTATATTTCAGTAACATAAACATGCCTGATATGTGTGTAATGTTAATGTGTGAAACAGTTATAGTAAAACAGTAAAAATCCTAGCATTGCTGATAAACTATAGTACAGAGTCAACTATGACTGTAAGGTTTGTTAAGTTATGTGTTATGTAATTAATGATCATTATTAGGTTTAATGTTAATTAGGAAAACCCTAATTAATATTTAGAAACCCTAATTACTAAATCAAAATCCTAATTACTAAGTTATAAACCCTAATTATTAATTTAGCAAGCTTATGGTGATTAATACATTATAAAGCCTAATTTACAAGTCCTAAGTGATTAGAAAACCTAATTTAATTAGGGAACCCTAATTCATATTTGTAAAGACTAAGATTTCCATTTTTGCCCTTGATACACAATCCTAGACCTTAGGGTTAAACCCTAAGGGTTGCAATGAATTGCCAACTTTGCCACTAAAAGTAAAAGCCAAATGACATAGTTGCCCTTTTTCATTATTTTAATAGATAACTTGTATAGGTTGCCATAACTTTAGTTGGTAAACCAACTCAACCTGGCCATGTGCCTATAAACCATACAAATCAGCCACTTTCACATCCAAGTGCATTGCATCTATTTCATTATATAAGATCAAGAGAGGGAAAAATCATTATTAGCTCATTTTACTTACAAACACTCAATCAAAACCCTCTCAACTTCAAACATCCAAAATTTAGTGTTGGACCAGTCCCCAATCAAGCCCCACTAACACTTATAGCAGATCAGAAGTCAGATTCAAGATCTTGTTCAAGAAAGGTAAACCCTAAGCCAAGAAAATTTAATCATGTATGCTATGTTAGATTTGATGTATGAATGTTTAAATATGTTATATAAGGTGTGAATTAGTGATCTGGGTTGCTAGGTAGTGGATCCATAACATTTATATGCTCAAATTTAAGTTTTTCAAAAATCTGGAAAATTTTCAAAAGTGGTCTGACAACCGAATGTCAGACCACATAGATCTTTATCTGGATATCATTTTTGTTGTTTAAATGTTTAAACTTGTAGTATGACACATGGTCTGTATTCTGGAACTTGATTCTAGCTCAGATCGTTCACAGAATGAAAGTTATGGGTGGTCAAACCCCATTGACCGACCATGACTTTCGGTTTTCTAGGTAACCCAGATTTGCCCAGAAGCGTCTGACAATGACTTTGTGTCCTCGAATCTTGCTTGTTGTTATTTCTTTATTATTTTTTGTTGCATTTAAGCTGTAGTCGGTTATGTGATCTACAATATCATGACTTTAGATTACCTAAATGAATAATAGACAGAATGTGGTGACCGGTCAAAGTAGCATGGTTGAGCATGATAACGGTTTTCTGGGTAACCCAGAAAACCTATGAGCACGGTTTCTGACATTCTCTGATATGTAAATTATGTTTGATATTTATGACAAAGTTATTATTATTTCACTCAAAGAAATGGTATCGTGAAGTACTGAATTCGGGTTTCAAGTACCCGAATTTGGGGGCGTCACAGGTTGGTATTAGAGCTTTAGGGTTAGAAACCATAGGTGGGAGTAGACCTTAGGCTATAACCTTAAAGTAGAGGAAAACGTTGAAAGTACAAATAACTCATATAGAGTTTAAAAGGAGATGAATCGAATAAATTCATCGTCAAACAAAAATAAAAGATAACTTAAATAAAACTATTATTTGCTGTGTGTATACACTATATGCTAACCAGGATAATTTATGTGTGTAGATGTCAGGAGGAAAAGGATTAGGATACCCTAAGATCATGAAGAAGGAGCCAATATCAAAGCCAATAGCTGAAGTAGAGGCTCACGTTAAAGGTAACCTTAGGGAGGTGATCATTTTGGAAAATATAGTACTGGACCCAGAAATGGTGGAACTAACAGATAGTGATTCGGACACCAAAGTTGGAGCTGAACAAACATCAACCGAAGTGCAGAATATGAGGAACAAGGTTTCTTCTCTGGAAAAGCTGTGGGAAATAGAAAAGCTGTTGAATAGTCAGTTGCGAAAAGCCTTACTAGAAACAATGGAAGAACAAGATAAGCTTAAAATCCAAATTGATCAAATGAGAGCCACAAGCAACATATCGTGTGTGCAGCTCCGAGCAAGAAGGGGAAAAGAAAGATAGAAGACCACGACTTAGAAAAATTCGATAAGAAGAAATGGAAAAAGATATGTTATCTTTGCAGTTATGAAGGACATACCACTCTGTATTGTCCCGACTATAAACCAGGTGCATGTTTTATTTGTGGATTGGAAGGTCATCGGGCGAAGGGTTGTCCATAATCAGGGAAAAGGTGTAGGAAATAGGTAGAATTAGTATTTGATTATGTATGTTTGGTAATGTACGTGTGTATTATAATAATCCCAACTTTGGTGTAAGTTGTGGTAGCGATTCCTGACTTTTGTGGTCACAAAGGGATATCGGATGTTTAAAGCAGTATGTGTTATGCTATGTACTATTAGTTAGTTGAATGAATATGAATCTATGTTTGATTAATGGAATAAGTTTGAAATATTAAACTTATACAATACGGTTTAGAATGTATGTTAATAAAATATAGATTTTGTTTTATTTAACTAGAAAATGGCGCCAAGACGACAAACTCGAAACCAAAGGGCTGAAGAATCTGCCAACAATGCTTGAGGACAACAACCAGACCTGATGTAGAATTTCGCGAACATGGTAGCTCAGGCCATGCAGAATGGAATGCCAGTGGCGGGAAATCAGCCAGACCATCGATTTGCGAACTTCAAGGATTTTAAGGCCGTAGGACCGCCCGAATTTAGAAGTACCACTGACCCGATAGAAGCCCAAACTTGGGTTAAGGAAATAGAAAAAGCATTTTTAGTCGCTAGGGTATATGAGGGGCAAAAGACAACTTTTGCCACCTATATGATGAAAGGAGAGGCGAATTTCTGGTGGGAGGCAAATCAAGCTAGGGCAGAAGAGGGAGTGATAGCATGGACTAGGTTTAAGACGTTGTTCTTTGAGAAATATTTCTCAGCTAGTGTGTAGGCTAGGATGGAGGTGAACTTTTTGGAATTGAAGCAGGAGAATTTGACAGTTGCTGAATATGCCATAAAGTTCAATGAATTAGCTAGGTTGGCTCCGTACCAAGTGGATACGAAGGCTAGAAAGGCTAGGAGGTTTGAACTAGGCCTAAAACTCTAGCTCTACAATAAGGTGGCGGTGTTGCAGATCAATACGTTTGCCGCACTATTAGAAAAGGCTATCATAGCTGAAGGGGGAAGTGAGGCCATGAGTCTCTACAATAAAGAGAGAAAGAATAAGGGTGAGGGAGCTGGGAAGGTAGAAGTAGGTAGGGGTGAGAAAAGGAAGTGGAGCAATGTTGGTAGTGTCCAAGTCAAGCAGGAAGGTGTGAAAAAGTAGGCTGTGCAGTGTAAGAATTGTGGGAAGAGTCATTCAGGTGAGTGTCTTAAAGGCAAGTTTGTGTGCTACAAGTGTGGGAAGGAGGGACATATCTCTCCTAACTGCCCCAATCCTATGATGAACAATGAGTGTTTTCTGTGTGGATCCATGGAGCATAAGGTGAAGGACTGTCCAAAAATGAGAATGGATATAGGGAGCGTGAATGCGGGAAAAGGCAGTTGAACAATGGCGATAACGGGACCAACTTCAACGAAATCAACCGCAAAAGTCTTC
This sequence comes from Panax ginseng, assembly GCA_020205605.1. Classification (NCBI taxonomy): domain Eukaryota; kingdom Viridiplantae; phylum Streptophyta; class Magnoliopsida; order Apiales; family Araliaceae; genus Panax; species Panax ginseng. The sequence continues at coordinate 58,578,274 of CM035149.1, read as the reverse complement.
AACATGACGGTTCAGGATAGCGTAGCAGCCGGGGATGGAACTTCAGGTATTATTCGTATGAATTGTATTTTCGTATATATGATTTTTCTTAAATATAAGTTAATTATGTTATAAAGAAATTTTGAAGAAGAAATTTGAGTTCGGTTAGAAATCAAATTTTTGTAGAATTAGATAGACAAGCTTTATGTTGAGTAGTTAAAGATCAGTTCGATTGAATCTGATCGAGATCTACTTGAAATGACTGTGTATGTTATTTGCCCTAGTATCTATAGGTTTTAAAGCGGTGATTCCGGGGACGGAATCCTTATAAGGGAGGGTGAATGTAATAACCCAAATATTTTCAATAAGAAATTTTGGGAATAATTATATATATATATATAAGGGTGAGAATATGTGCAAAGTAAAGTATATGTATATATCTGATAAATAAAATTATTTATTAGGTGTAACTAATTTCTTTTTTAGAACTATTGATCATTATAGATTATATTCTTATAATAAAATTATGTTGTAATAAAATATTTATTATTTATTTTCAATAAAAATATGATTATTGTATATATAATATGGATATTATGATATATATTTATTATATTAATTAAGTTAATTATTTTAACTTAATTAATAATGGTATCTCTGAAGGTTATGTCAGATGTGAATTCAAAACCCTAAGTCTGGATTTTAACTAAGGAATGAGAATAATAATATAATATTATTTATATTTCAGTAACATAAACATGCCTGATATGTGTGTAATGTTGATGTGTGAAACAGTTATAGTAAAACAGTAAAAATCCTAGCATTCTTTGATAAACTATAAAAGATCTGAGTCAACTATGACTGTAAGGTTTGTTAAGTTATGTGTTATGTAATTAATGACCATTATTAGGTTTAATGTTAATTAGGAAAACCCTAATTAATATTTAGAAACCCTAATTACTAAGTTATAAACCCTAATTATTAATTTAGCATGCTAATGGTGATTAATACATTATAAAGCCTAATTTACAAGTCCTAAGTGATTAGACAACCTAATTTAATTAGGGAACCCTAATTCATATTTGTAGAGACTAAGATTTCCATTTTTGCCCTTAATACACAAACCTAGATAATGAGCTTAAGAAACCTTAGGGTTAAACCCTAAGGGTTGAAATGAATTGCCAACTTTGCCACTAAAAGTAAAAGCCAAATGACATAGTTGCCCTTTTGCATTATTTTAATAGATAACTTGTATAGGTTGACATAACTTTAGTTGGTAAACCAACTCAACCTGGCCATGTGCCTATAAACCATACAAATCAGCCACTTTCGCATCCAAGTGCATTGCATCTATGTCATTATATAAGATCAAGAGAGGGAAAAATCATTATTAGCTCATTTTACTTACAAACACTCAACCAAAACCCTCTCAACTTCAAACATCCAAAATTTAGTGTTGGACCAGTCCCCAATCAAGCCCCACTAATACTTATAGCAGATCAGAAGTCAGATTCAAGATCTTGTTCAAGAAAGGTAAACCCTAAGCCAAGAAAATTTAATCATGTATGCTATGTTAAATTTGATGTATGAATGTTTAAATATGTCATATAAGGTGTGAATTAGTGATCTGGGTTGCTAGGTAGTGGATCCATAACATTTATATGCTGAAATTTAAGTTTTTATAAATTTTGGGAAATTTTCAAAAGTGGTCTGACAACCGAATGTCAGACCACATAGATCTTTATCTGGTTATCATTTTTGTTGTTTAAATGTTTAAACTTGTAGTATGACACGTGGTCTGTATTCTAGAACTTGATTCTAGCTCAGATCGTGCACAAAATGAAAGTTATGGGTGGTCAAACCCCATTTGCCCGTAAGCGTCCCCGATAAACGACTTTGTCTCCTATTTTTTTTTTTTATTTTTTTATTGTAGCTATAGGGTTATGTGATCTAGAATATCATGCCTTTAGATTACCTAAATGAATAATAGAGAGAATGTGGTGACCGGTCAAAGTAGCATGGTTGAAGATGATAACTGTTTTTCTGGGTAACCCAGAAAACCCATGAAACCACGGTTCACATGCTTTGAATTTAGCGAGATTTGCTTGTTTGTAATGTTGTTATATGTATATTATGTAATGAATCTCTTCACTTACATGTTGTCTACACACTAGAACTTTTAGATCACAGAAAGGATACAAGAACTGTAAGTAGTGGAAGCCCAAAGTAGGCCTCACGAACTGTTCTTCATTTCTGGGTAACCCAGAAATGAAGAACAGCTCTAACAACCACTTTGCATGCTTAGATCTCTTTTGTGTTATGCTATTTGGCCATGTTTATTGTTGAATGATGCAGTGTTACATTAGTTCTACAAGCTGTGATCGATAGTTAGCCCAGAAACACATTACACAATGAATGATCACTAGTCAAATTAGGTCACTCGATAACTGCTTAAGCTTGTTCTTGAGCCTCAAGAACACCTAAGGCGACACTTACTGTCGCTAAAGGCAATAGCGATAGACTTATTAATTTTAATTATATTAATTTCTAAAAATTATTTAAAAATAGTAAATAAATTTTAAAAATTATAAAATCAGTTTAAAAAAATATTTTAAGTTCTAAAAATTAACTTTTAATAATTTGACATATTTTCCATAAATATTAGTAATTATTTGAATATTATTATTATTTAATTTATTTAATAAATGCATTAAATAAATTAGCTAAAAATGATTTTCTAATATTAAAAATCATTTTAAATAATAATAAGGTGTTTAATAATATTTTAAGTTATAAAATGTAACTTTCAATATTTAATGTAAATTTCATTAATAATTTAATATTGATGATATTAGATTTATTTAATAATTATATTAAATAAATTAGTTTAAAAATGATTTTAATATTATAAAAATCATTTTAAATGCAAATAATGAGTTTAAAGATATTCTAAGTTATAAAATATTACTTTTAATATTTTAAGATAAATTTCATTAATTATTTAATATTAATGATATTAGATTTATTTAATAAAATATTAAGTAAATAGCTTAAAAATGATTTTTATTGATTTAAAAATAATTTAAAAATGTGGTTTAAAAAATATTTTAAGTTATTATAAATGACTTTTAATATTTTAGTGAATAATACCTTAATATTTAAATATTAATGATAATTGTTTAAAAATGATTTTAAATGTTTTAAAAATCATTTAAGGGTAATAATTAATACTTTAAAAATATTTTGAGTTATTATAAAATAACTTTGATATTTTGGCAAGGGTTGTATAAATATTTTAATATTATTTAAATATTAATGATAATAGAATTATTTAATATTTAATCTTTAATAATGATTCCAGAGTTTGAAAAATTATGATAAGTTATAATAATTAATTATAAATTATTATAAGTCATTTATAAATAATATGATTGATATTTAATTATCCAGAATAATATTTAAGATACAGATTAGAGTTTTAAACTCAAAAATTACCCGATAAAACCGTCGGTACACCAAAATGCTACCGAATTTGATTCGAACCTATATAGTTTGATTGTATAAGTGTTTGTTTGTGTCTTAATGACTGATATAACTATGTGGCAATGTGATTAGGTTATGTATTAACTGTAAATAACAGTGTGATGTGCTATAATATGTTATTCTAATCAATAGAATAATCTTATAAATGATAGGTCGTTGAATTAAGGATATAATTAAGTTGTGTAAGCAGCAGACCAGACAAGTATCTTTACCTTTGTATTTTCTTTATGCAATGAACATGAGTAAGAAAGTTTTAGAATTATATTATTATTGTACCAAATTATTAACCCTATTGTTACATATGTTATATCTGATCATTGATTATCAACATGGTACTATATGGTAATTCAGATATATATATTCTGTTCGTTAATTTCTAAATATGGTTATTCAAGTGTCCCCACTTGGATAATCATAGTATTTAATCACATGTTGATATATATATATATATATATATATATATATATATATATATATATATATATATATATACACTATTGATCACCAAAGATATAATAATAAGTAAAAGTCGCCTGCCTAAGCTTATTTGACCAAATGAGACACATATTTAGAAATATTATTGAATATGATAAAACCTTTTGTATCCAATCAAATTGTTTTGGTTTGGATTCTGATTAAGTATAAACATCTCGAACATGAGAAAACTTTTATGCGCCTCTTGGGCGACATGAGTGAAACGATAATATCGTTCTTGCATGTAATATTGATCAATACAGGCATAACGAAATTTGATCACCCCCTGCGTCTGTAAGTTATGTAACGGTTTCATGGATGAAGTTCTGCTAATCCTATTTGAAAATTGAAAACAATGTTCATAGTATGTCACCTTAACCCTATTTATAGTCAGTACATAGTTTCAAAAATTTGATAGAGAGTTGTTATGTTATTATTATCGGTTCAAATTACTTCACAACTTTTGATTTGTTGTAGAAGGGTAGTACAAAGAAAATATTTAATCCTTTCAGCTATTATTTATAATTGTTATTACTTGTTGGGCACTCAAATGCTCATTCTTGCTTAAATTAAATGTTTTCAGTTAAGTATGATCAACCAGAGGGCTCTGCCAGGAACAAAGGGAAAGGAAAGCTTTCAGAATAAATTTGTGTTATCTTATGTAATAGCTAAATTTAAATAAGATGATCATATTTATTATCTATCATGTAATGAAATGTTTTAAGGTCGCGTACCTGGGATTTAGACAACTCTGATATGCAAATTAAGTTTGATATTTATGAAAAAATTATTATTATTCTGCTCAAAGAAATGGTATCGTGAAGCACTGAATTCGGGTTTCAAGTACCCGAATTTGGGGGCATCACATAATGTAAGACCCCGAATTTTATGAAATAGAAGTATTCAATTTTTCTTATAATTATTATTTAGTAAATGGTTAAATTGATAAAAAGTTTAAAGTTAAGGGTGATATATATAAATTTTTCAAAATAAGCAAGTGGTTATAAAATACTCATTGTTGTCGGGGAATATTCGTTTGGTCGTGGAATATTCTTCTTTATCTGAATATTCGCATGCGGCCAGAAACCATTTATGGGACCCATAACAGAATAATTATCGGATGAGAAGTATGAGTTTTTATAAATAACGACATAGTTGTTACCGTTGAAACTGTTGGAATACCCGGTAGCTAAAGTAAAGTAATACGTTGTTGCCAAATAAAGAAGAGACACCAGTATTGCACAATATTTTTGAATTATTGATTCTTACGTAAGAATGCACTACTCAATAATTGTTATAGTAATTACTGTTCAATATTTTATTTTATTGATTCAATAATTGTTACGTTGATATTTTATATTATTGTTGTTTCAATATTTGTCACTACACAGTATTTCCCATTATCAGATCAATAATTCATATTATTTGAATAATATTATTAGATAGCATTATTGGCAATATCTATGGAAGTTCTGTTTAGAAAAGGGGTTTGGTCACCAAATTGCGCGCCAGTAAGGAGAAATCTTTATCGGAAAGCCCCCTCTTTCCTGGGAACGACCTGGTTGTCATAATTGTGATTCTGTAATATTATTTGTGAATAATTAATTATTAATTTATATGATAGGGAAATATTTATTTTATATGGATATAAATGATGGATAGGGAAATATTTATTTTGTATTGATATAAATGAAGGAATTAATGTTGAGGTATTTTATCAGTATTTTGTCGGAATGAAAGTATTAAAAATCATCCGTATGTGGATTTCAGACATTTTCTGTTTGGAATTTAGAAAAACTTTCTTCTACAAAGTTGTAGAGAATTTACTTTCCCATGGAATGGACATAAAATTTGTATTTTTCTGACAAAAGAGCTATTTATTATGAATTATCGAAGTTTCGAAAATAAATATTTTTTATTTAAAACATGGGTGAGCCCCACTTTTGGTTGGTGTGGAAATTTTAAATTTTAGTGGGCCCCACTTGTGATGGCTGATAATTTTGTCAAATAAATGTGCGTAGAAAAAAAATTAATATTTTATTAATTTAGTCTCCTTTGGCGTTCTAGCATTTTTCTATAAATAGGGTGCTTAGTTAGAATTAAAAATCACACCAGAATCTGAAGTTTTCTCTCTCTATTATATCGAGCGTATTTTTGTGAGTAATTAAATACTTTGAGAGTTGTTATTCAGTACAAGTTTCCTTCAACATTATATCCGATATTCCAGTCAGAAGTGCTATTCTTTTGAGGTAAGGTAAGGAATGTTATTTTCTTTAAAAATGATCTTATTCTTTCAATATCATTATACCAAAATATTGGTATGAATTTTATTATGAAATTTTTACCTTTTTGTGTCGGAGTTACTATTCACATATACGACACTATTTACGTATACGACACTATTTACGTATAAGACATTATTTACATATACGGTACTATATACGAATATGGGTTACTATTCACGAGTTACTATTCATGAGTTACTATTCACGGGATACTATTCACGACAAAATTGGTTTATTTTTTTGACCAAATTATCGTTGATTTATGAATCTTACTCTTGAAATTAAATCCATGTTTTGATCATATTGTTTTTATTATCATATATAACATTTTTATAACCCTGGTGATGAAATTTCTCTTTCACTTGAGTGTAAAGATGGGTAGATTATTGGTATGATCGTGACTATGGGTTCTCTTTGTCCAGTAGTACAAAGATGAATTGTTGACTGGTATGATCATGACCATTGAATTTATAATTGAATATCTTTAGCTTAAGTGCAAAGGTGAATTGATCAACATGGTTATAATTATTGTTTATATAAATTTTTAAATGATTAAATATTTCTTTGGGATATTAATATCTTTGGCCCGTAGTGCAAGGATGACCTATTGTTGACTATCTTTGGCACGTAATGCAAAGATGACCCGTTGTTGAATATCTTTGGTCTGTAGTGCAAAGATGACCTGTTTTTGAATATCTTTGGCCCGTGGTGCAAAGATAACCTGTTATTGAATATCTTTGGTCGGTAGTGTAAAGATGAACTGTTGATGAATATCTTTGGCCTGTAGTGCAAAGATGAATTTATTAGTATGATTATGAACAGGAACTATGATTTGGTATAACCATGATCTTTGATGTTTCAGGTAAAGACAAGTGATGAAAATTATCTTCGTCCTAGATGAGAAGAGGAATTTAGAACTACAATTATGATTATGAGTTATTCACATGATTGTGGATAGGAACTGTTGACTGATGTTACAGAGTTAAAATATTGTTGATGGACTTTTAACATGGAGAAGATAATAGACTTTATGGTTTATTTAACTCTTCTAATGGATTGCTCGTTCCGCTGTAACTGTGGTTGAAAAGTTTTATCATCTACCATATGTTCTAAATCTCTAATTTATTACTGATGAAGGCTATTGATAATTTAATTATCTTTAGTCATGATATTCTTTACTGGGCTAGTTGTGCTCACCCTTTTACTTCACAATTCCTTTCGTGTAATAAGAGTGTAATGGGCTGACAGGGTAACAAGGGAATAGAACGATGGTCTATAGTCGCCGAGGTTTCCCTAAACAAAGATGGAAATAATTTTATTGAGAATTTGAGATAAGTGTGTCGTATCTTATACGTCATTTAACCGTTGATTTTGGTGAACGAAATAGGGTGAGGTGAACCCAACTTTGGAAAGGTTTTTTGCCACTATCATACAAGATATCTAATGACCTACGACTTCGTGTTATCATAAGACAGGGTTGTGCACATCCACTTACTGATTATATCTATGAGCACTACCTATATAATCTTGGAGTTTGGTTGAAATATAATTCTCAATTGGAGACAATGGAGATAATTATATGTCAAGAGAAGACTCACCATTGAAAGAACATAATAGTAATATTCTCGTTTTTCTTTGGGGTCTATTGGGTCAACCAAGGATAATTCTCGAGTCATATGATATCTATTATAACTTAGATGCATGGCCTCCCATGTACGAAGCTTTTCTTGAGCATTTTCCAAAGATTTTAATTTCTAAAATAGTTATTGACTGTACCTTTATGTAAGGTATCAATGTGAGGTGCTATCCAAGTAAAGGGAAGAGAGTCGCAGTTGGTATTAAAACTCACAGTATATGTGTTGTCATATTTTGCACAACAATTGTAATGATGAAGTTGTAGTTATTTTCTTTACCATGTATTTGGCGACTCAGAATGGGTTGGATGGATTGGACCTATTTTGGGGGCGTCACATATAATAACTATAACTATTATTATACATAGTCATTTAATTTTTGAAACTTAGTTTTCCTAACAGTTAGGTTTTAAGTTCGCATGCGAAAACTTCGTTGGCCATAACTGAAATATTATTGGATATTCCATCTCATCTTAGAATTCTATCATTACGTATTTCTCAGAAATTCATAACCAATTTTCGAGTAGAAACGGATGAATAGTTTTTTTACGAAAATTTCTCGAAAAACTTTTATCCTCGTCTTGAAAATTCAAAAAAATTAATCCTAGCACATAGCCAGAATCCTAACCACATCCGCACATTATAGGTCATAGAACGACCTTTAAACAGTTTACTCACATAAATAAACAATTAAATTCATTTAATTTAAATAAATTTTAATTCACATACAATCCAATTTTTTTCTCGGGCGTTACATCTGCTTTGAACATGAAGGTTGCAAAAACAGTCTTCTGGTTCTCACCGACTCTAGCAACATTAAAAACTTTCTCTATTTTCATGATCTAGGTCTGTGCCTCAACTGGATCCATGGACCAACGAAATTCTGGTGGTCTAACCGCCTTAAAATCCTTAAAAGTCACAGCTTGGTTCTGCAGTTGATTCCGCAGCGTTCCCGTCAGTAATGTCACCAACTGCTGAACTAGGTTAGCATCAGCGTTATTGTTATTAGCAGATCCCTCAGGGGTTTGTTGTCGTGGTGAAGTCTTCTTGGAGGCATTTTCTATTTTAAAAAAAAATACCCTTATTAGATCATTACTCATTCTCTTAAGTATTTTCTACTTAACTCACACATCATAAAAGATCATCACATAACACATAACATCTTGAATAAATATTAACATTTTATTCATTTATAATCTTTTTTTTAAAACATAAAAACAATAGCATCATTACTATTTACATCACTTTTCCTGAACTAATAAAGTTTTAGGATAACATCATCATATCCCATTGGTTACATATCACTTGGGATTTACATCTTATTTACTATTTAATCACACATTAACTACATTCTCTATTATGGCCTACTAAACTACTACATAGCCTTACGGCGCTCCTTTTCCATGATACGAAACATTATTCTATGATCTAACATATACCATGACAGCATTTCGAACTGAGTCGGATAGTACATGACTCGGTCTTCAGCTCGGTTTATCATGGTGTTGAAAACATAATTCATATCTTCCATCTTGATCTTCTTTGCTTGTACCTCTCTCTCTGCTACCTCTGCACGTTGAGAAGCTTTCTTGTATGGAACTTCAACTCTTGCTCTCTTAGCAGATTCTTCTTTCAAGTTATCCTTCAGCTTCGCAATCTCCTCCATCAACTGCTCATTCTTCCCATCAATATGAACTAACTTCCATTCCACATTGATGAGACGTTCATCAAGATCCCAAATCTCATCGTCCTTCTGTGCCATCGAAGTTTGATGTTCAGCTACTAGCTCCTCCAACTTCTTGACTCTATCCTAAAGATCAATGTTACGATCATATACTTCGTCATACATATAAACTGCAATAGAGTTTGGTGGAAACTCTTCCTCTTCCTCATCCGTTTGTGGAAGCTCCACGGTATCTTCCTCATCCGTCTCTACCACATCCTCATCATTAAGTATCCCCTCCTGCTCCAACTTCGGGGCATCACCAACCACTGTGACCAACGGAGATGATTCCCTTGGCACCAGTTGTTCTCAGACTACCTGAATATCTCGAGGCTCCTCCTCTCTAGGCATCCGAGGTTCTCCTCCCTAGCCTGACTGGATTCTCCCACATTAGCCATCTTGACAACAATTTTTTTTAAGTTTTAATTACTAATTATCACTACTCGACACTCATGAGCAAATAGGTTGCATCCATATAAGCACATAGAGTGTTTTATTATCTCTTTCTTAAAACTCGATAAAAGCCTATCACCACTATCTTTTCAATCTCCTATAAGGTTACTTCCTAAGGTTTTTTCCCCACCTAAGGTTTATAACCTGAAGCTTTGATACCAACTTATGACACCCCCAAATCTGTGTACTTCATTCCCAGAAGATTCGGTGTTCACTTTCCATTCATTCATTTCTAACTACCCAAGTAAAATAAAGTTTTAACAAATAGAACTTCCCATTAAAGGATTACATCATTAAATCCAATAAAATCCCAGGTTATCTAACCTTAAACATTCATTAAATGCGAAAAAGTAAATAATTACATCACAATAGTTAATACAGAGTCTGACAACATAAAATTCAATAAATTTACAAGTCTTCAACACTTAATCATTTTTCCTTTCCCTTTAATAGTGGTAGGTTCATCAACCTTTTCAACTTTAGCTGCAATGGTTATATATGCAAGAGTGAGCAAAATAAATGCTCACTTGAAACGATAAATGAATAATAACCACTTAATAACTGCCAATGAATAAGCTCAGTTGAACTAAATAACATTCTCTATCATTGATAATCAAGAACTAAAATCAAAATGTGAAATTAAAACTTGTTTAATAATAGAATTTAGGAATTTGCATAATAAGGAACAAGTTAAAGATAGGAAACCTTCTCAAAGTAAGAGTTAGGCTAAAGAACTTACATAATCGTAAAAGTAGAGTTAGAGAACTTGCATAAAGTAAGTAAGTTAGGATAAAGAAAACTTGCATCACAATGATAAACAAGATAGGATAAGGATCTTGCTTTACATGAAGAAATAAGGTTTAGGGAACTTGCCTCATGCGTAAGCTACATAATTATAACACACGTTCTGATGGGAAAAATCTAGTTACGCACAACACGCAAGTATACGTGGTCAATTAGTAATATAATAGTAAGTAGAGTATCATTCCCACAGAGAAATTAATAAGAATTTCAACCTCACAATTACCAGTTTCCTATTAATCCCAATTTTATTAAACTATCGAAATTAATGATTAAAATTATTAAAAATACTAAGATCACACTAAACAATCACAAATCTCAAAAACTGAATTTCTAAACAAATATTGGAGAATTAGGCTTACAACTTCACTTCAAGCTTCACTCTGGTTATTATCCTTTATTCCAGTTTAATTTACTATCCCAATTTATTAATCAAGAACACGAAAGTAGAATTAGCCACCTCTCGATGCACTAACACCATATTAACTCATACCCACAACTTAGATAGAATTAAGTTAAACACCTTAATTAACTAACTCGCTATATCTCTATGTGAATTACAATAAAAGAAGGTTTAAGTTCAAGTTCTCTATTTAATTACATGTGATGTTAAGCATATCTCTACCCTAACATTCATCAAGATTCTGTTCATTCACAAAATTCAAGAACACATGCTATATTAACTAAGTCTAAACTCGTACTTCCTCTCTCAAATTCATACAAGTCAACAAAGAATTGTTGATCCAAAACCACTAAATAAATTAAAGATATCATCCTTTCAATTACAAATAAACTAAAAGAAAAGAATAAATCCAGAACCACCCTTTTCTTCAGCCCAATTCGCAATTGTTACGAAAAATCCTTCAATTATCTTCCTCCAATACTTGCTCTGAAAAATCTGTATTCTTCTCTGTTAAATTACCTTCTATGTTCTATATCTCAATCCTGTTATTTTCTATAATATATCTAGCTTAGACATGAAATCTAACTCAAATTCCCTATCATTAGGAGTCCTAAGATATTAAAATCACTTAAACTTCAAGTTCGCGGCATTAGAAACCAACTAGGAGAAAATTACACTTCCACCACTTCACCTTACACGGGGTCTTTAGCTTTAAATAGCCATACCTCGCTGCATGTAATCTGTCTCCTAAGTTCGACCCCACCTGGCACGGGTTGTAAATTTAAAACTCCCACCTCTACGGCATGCTTTATGCAATTTGACTTTGTTTTATTCCTTTGCTTGCCACAATGCACCTTAAATCCACCCTTTTTGATCACTTGCAACACCACCAGACCTACACACAAAATAACAATAAACAAGTAAAAACAAACATAAAAGCAAGGAATTAACACCGATTAAGCTTGAATTAGGAACTGATTCGTGTGTATAAAACCCACTTATCAAAATCCCCCAAACTTAAATTGTGCTAGTCCTCAAGCACAAAATAAACTAACATACTATGCAATGCAATGTGATGATATGTAATGCATCTAGTCTATATGCCTATGCATCCAACAGTCATCATAAAATCAAAGTTTAAAACTGGCCTCAGAGAAATCAAGCAAACATGTCAACACGTCATATCAAAGCTAATTAATAATCCCTCACTAATCATCGAATCTTACATTATTATTACATGGTATAGTTATTATTGTGCAAGTGGCTATATAGTGTGTGTGTGTGCACTTAACATCTATGCTAACAGATACAAATTCAAATTTAATACATAACAATTCTCTTTGAATGCATCATACAGTTAAAACTCAAGAATTTCAAAAAACATACGAGATCCAACTAAAATCAAACAATTACCAATATTAAGGGTCCAAATAGGGGACTTATGCTTTCTTTTCTTTTTTTTTTCTTTTTTTTAAACTAGATAGTGAGTGCGTTTTATGCTCCATCTCACGCCTGTGTTTATGGGGAGTGCTTTTCACGATTCTTCTCAAGCTCAACCCACCACATGACTCAATTATTCAATTTTTTTAGAAGCTTATATACCTCACTTTTCCCCCAAACTTAGGTTCTTGCCTAATTCTTCATCTTCACTATCTATCCTCATTATTCTTTCATTTAAACTAACACTATCCTTTAGAAATTTCTTATGTATCAATTTGAACTAATCAGTCGACACATGTGTTATTAACGTGCTACCCTTTTTATATCAGTTTCAAATAAGCACAAGATCCAATTCATAACAGAAACTACATCAAGGATATAATAATCAGTACCGTACTTGTCTATTTGATCCCCATCTCATCATTGGCCAAAATAAAATGAACTACGATAACTACTAGACATATGCAAAATTAACACAATAATTAACTAATTTTTTTATATATGTATGGTAAACATAACATGAATGCAATAATAAATAAAACTAATTATGTTCTTAAGCTACTATGTAACTACATGATTACATGAATGCAACATTAATAATCCTAACGACTATGCAAACCTAACTAATGAAGTTAAATATGCAAACATGAAATTAAATTCCCCAAACTTGAAAAGTACAATGCCCTCATTATATAGATATATCAATAAAGAATATGATGACTTCCTCAGAATCACTTAAGCTCAAAGGTGGTGGTGTGTGTTCTTCTTCATCGTAGTCACTTGGTGGAAACCTTGCATCAATGGGTCATTGGTATGGAATTGTGCATTTGGATTAAAACTTTGGAGCGTCGCATTTAGTGAGGCGAAGGATAGGTTCATGGCTTCAAACATGTGGTCCTGCCTCGCTTTGAGTCACCGTATCTCTCTTCGTGCTACCTTGTTTTGCTCATCCACTTGTCATTGAAAGTTGAGGAACTGAGGGCTAGATATGGCCTTGGGCTATAGTATTGCCTCTGTTCCTTCCTCTCCTATTGGTGTATCCCCTCGAACTCTTCGCCTTTCCGAAATTTTTCAAGTGTCACCTCATCCTCCGGCTTCAAGGAAATATAAAGCCTAATCCTCTAGGATGTGACTCGCCTCTGGGCCATACCGCATATCGTGCAATCATTCTTGAATCCAGTGTCTGAAGCAACATTTGGGTGATCTCATCATCAGACCATCTAACTCCCGCTTACCTACATAACCCAAAAATGAGTGATGGGTGTGGCAAGCCACCTGAGAATTGTCCTCGTAAGCATCGTCGGATTGAAAAATTGATTATTGCCCCTACGTCGATGATAAAATCTTGTACAATGGCATACAAGAGCACTGTCTTCTCCTTGGTAACGTCTGACGTGTGTGTGGATGGAAACAATTTGGCGCAAAAGAATGCATACCATATCTTTCCATACCTGCTGAGATCCTTGCTGTGAAATACAGTGCCGCCTTTGTGACCTTTGATCCATGTGGTACCCGATTTTGTCATTTCCTTCATAATAACCTCATAATCCGGATCATGATTACATAAATGAGCATACTGGAAATCTCTAGGCACTCGTAACTGGTAGTAAGTGTTGATGGCATCGACACTGAAAGGGACTAATCTTCCCCGTACAAAAGCGTTGAAAGGGGCCTTGTCCTCGGCGTTAGTATAAAATTCTTTGACCACACTTACAACGGCGGCCTCGAGTTCCTCCGTGAACTTATTACACCCTTTCTGATATATATGTTGCATCATTTCACCGTTGACATAGTCCGGTGCCAACCCCCTCTCTGGTGTGAGAGCTTTTGATAGCATATAATCATAACGGTCGGCGGCAGTGGCACTTATAAATTTACGTCGGTCGAAAGTTCGTGATGGTGGTGTGGTTCTGGAACTCTCTCCATGTTGCCTCTTTGATGTGGGTTTAGACGCCATTGAATTGAAATCTGGAAGCTTTAACAATAATATTTCCCCCAAACTTCACTTACGCAATCTGTCGAACACTTGGTGTGCACAATGTTTGATCCCCCCAAACTTGATGATTTTGTGTCAACTATGGTGATAGAAAGTGAGGAATTGGAAGATAACTTACTCACTCTCAGTGTATCTCCAAATTGGCTCAAAACATCGCTCAAACTCTCACCTTTAACTTCTGAGTGGTGTAAATTGATGTTGCTAGTGTGTGGGGTGAAGGATTGGTTTGGTGAGGGGTGTTTTTATAGAGATGGGGTGATGGAGATTTATGAGTTGAAGTAGTGGAGTAAAGTAGTGGGTTAGTGGGTAGTTGTGCTAATGAAGCTGGATGAGGGAGATTAAATTTCAAAATGTGGGTATATAGTGGAGAGTGGAGTTTTAGTTTTGGAAGATAGAATTTGAAGTGGAGGAATAACTGCCTTAATTGCTGCTCTGAGTCTCTTTAGAATCTGGACCCCCGCCCCGGCGGGGGGTTACTTTAAGAGCCAGCCCCGGCGGTCATACTTCCTGTTAATGGACTTAGGACCTACGCCCCGGCGGGGGTGTTGTGCTTTAAGGACCCCGCCTCAATGGGCATGCTTACTGTTAACCAGATTTGGAGACCCCTGCCCCGGCAGGCATGTTAGGCTTGAAGGGGCCCACCCCGACGGGATTGTGTTCTGTAAATGGCCTCTGGTTTGCTTGTTGTTACTTAATTAATGCAACTTTTAGCTCCTTAATGCATTTATTAGCTCCTTAAGAACCTACTCATTATGAAAATGTAAGTATCATTAGATCTTGCGCAGATTAAGCTTGAGAGATTAGATTATCTAGAATAATACAACTAAATAACTACATAATGAACTTATTATATCATAATTATTATTCTAAACTATAATCTAACTAGTATGGATAAAAATACAAAGAATAAAAGGATGATTGGGTTGCCTCCTAATTAGCGCTTGATTTTAAGTCGTTCAGCATGACTACTCCTTGTTTACGGTACGTCGGCTAATGTGATTGCGATGACATCCGTATTGGAATCACCACCCCAATAATGCTTCAGCCTTTGACTGTTGACCTTGAACGTTTCCAATGGATTCCTACTGTAGAGTTCAACGATGCCATGTTAGAAAACTCTTTTGATGGTAAATGGATCCGACCATCGTGATTTTAGCTTCCCTAGGAACAACCTCAACCTTGAGTTAAACAGTAGTACTGATTGCCCTGGCTCGAACGTTCTTTGCATGATTTTATGGTCGTGCCATTTCTTGACCTTTTCTTTGTATAACTTTGAGTTCTCATAAGCTTGAAGTCTGAATTCATCGAGCTTATTTAGCTGAAGTAGTCTCTTTTCACCCATAGCTGCTTGATAGAAGTTAAGTTTCTGAATAGCCCAGTAGGCTTTGTATTGTAACTCCACAGGCAGGTGACATGCTTTCCTATAGGCCAATTGATATAATGACATACCAATTGGTGTTTTATACTGTGACGCCCCCAAAATAGGTATACATCACCCATTCTGAGTCGCCAAATACATGGTACAGAATACAAATACAAACTTAAATATACAGCATGAGCTGTATGTTTTAATACAAATATTGTCTTCAAGACAATATCCAAACTCAAATAAAGTCCTCATTACATTTATAATCACACTATTTCACAGAATAGTGAGGACTACTAATGCAAACATCTGGACCATCACTCCGTTCCCCGACTAGTCCCAACTATATTTTCATTTCCTGAAGAGAACAATGAAAGCAAAGGGTGAGCTCAACTAGCCCAGTAAAAATATTATGACTAAGATAATGCAGAATAAATTATCGTTAGCCTTCAACATGGTTAAACTGATAAAATACAATAGACATCAAGTTTAACTGCAGTGGATCAAGCAATCCATTAGAAGAGTCAAGTAGAGCATGATATCTACTATCTTCTATGATTTAAAGTTATCACCAATTTTATCGCTGAGACTCAGCGTAATAAATAATCTGCATCACTGAATTATCCATGCACTATGGGCCAAGGATATTTATCAGTTGGTCATGTTCATCTCAACAACTGTCCATCAATGCATTACGGGCCAATAAGGACTTTGACCACATCATTTGTAACATTACAGGTCATGATTATACCGAATGATTCCTGGTCATAATCATACCAATCAATATTCCATCTATGCACGTAAGCCAAAGATGACTTTCATCATAATATAAACATGAGGATGATGACAATCATATAAGAATTCAATTAAAAGAAAGCAAATGATAAATTTTCAAGATTTATAATTTAATTTATCCAGAATTCCATAATGTCCAAATTGTCAACATGATACTGCTTTGTGGAGTAAAATTTAAGAATAATATTTTATCAAAAATGATTTGGACCGAAAAGAAATCAATTTTTGTTATGAATAGTATCCCAGGTGAATAGTACCCCGTGAATAGTACTTTGGGAATAGTATCCCGTGAATAGTACTCCGGCATAAAAAGGTTAAAACTTATCAAGAATGCTCAGAATAATATTTTCATGAAAAGATACTGGATGAAGCGCAAATATCATGGATATTCCTAATTTCAGGAATTATAGAAGCAATACTTACCATAGTAAGTTTAAATTTAGGAATCTGGAATGAACAATATAAGAAACTGCAAATGGATTTTCAACTTTCATGCGGTAGTCCGCGTAGACTGATCATTTCCATAGTTTAATAACAAATGAATACGAAGGGTTATTCACCAGGCATGCGGTAGTCTGCGTAGACAGGTTATTCCCACATAATAATAAAGAATGGAATAATAAAAGGATTTCACCATGCATGCGGTAGTCCGCGTAGACAGGTTATACCAATAGAATAATAAAGAATGGAATAACAACCCTTACGAGTATTGAAAGAATTATCTCTCTTTATGAATACGAAAGAAATAATACTCCTAACCTTAGTAGGAGATTTGATACTGCAATAGTGTAGTAACAGAATACACTACTTCTTTTTATCTGATTCTCTCTCTATAGAATTCTCTTGTGAGTCGTAGTGAATTGGTGAGAATGAAAGAAGAAATAAGCTTCTATTTATAGAAGATTTCTAGCTTAGCCTTTGCAATGGGAAGAGGCAAGTGGCTTGATGACTGGTTATATGAAAAGAAAAGTGGTTTGACGCCTGTAATGTGAAACAACAAGTGGTTTGACGCCTGTAATGTGAAACGACAATTGGTTCGACACCTGTAATGTGAAACAACAAGTGGTTTGATGCCTGTAATGTGAAACGACAATTGTTTCGACGCCTGTAATGTGAAACGACAATTGGTTCAACGCCTGTAATGTGAAACGGCAAGTGGTTTGACGTCTAGTAAAGGCAATTACTATTGGCGAAAGTGACTCTTAGATGATGACATATGGGCCCCCCATAGAATAAAACCAAACTTACCACAAATGTCTCATAATGCACTTCTTATTTATATCAAAATTGAATAAATATTACCACAAATCATTTTATTTTCAATCAACACATATTTAATCTTTCAACAATTATTCATCATTAATATTATAACTCACAATATTTAACAACCAGATCATTCTCAGGAAAGAGGGGGCTTTCCAATAAGGATTTTTCCCTATTGGCGCGCAATTAGATGACCAAACCTCTCCTCGACAGAACTTTTTATCGTCAAATTGCAAATAATAATATGAATAATTGTATTGTCTCAATTATTGATTTAATAATATATAAAATATCGACGATAATTGAAATAAATAACATGAGATACTATGCAACAATTACTGTAGCAATAATTGAATAAAATAGAGTGACTTCTCACGTAAGCATCAATAATCAATACCATGTGCTACTATGCAACCCCGCGTATTATTGTACTTTTATCATCGGGTATTTCAACAGTTAACGGTAAAACTTACGTCGTTATTTCATAAAAAAGTAATTTTGTCATTTTCTAACTCCGACAATAATTCTATTGTGGGGTCCACCAATGATTGTTTCATCGTACGAATATTTCCTGACAAAAAGAATATTCCCCGACCAAATGAATATTTTATAACAACTTGCTTTACTTTGCAAAATTTTCACATATCACCCTTAGTTTTAATCCTTTTATCAATTTAACCATTTACTAAATAAAATAATAATTATAAAAAAATTTAATACTTTCATTTCATAAAATTTGGGATCTTACATATACGCAGTTCGGTAGGCCCATAGTGCATCGTCCAACCTGAGAGACCAGTCCTTCCTATTCGGGTTTACCACTTTTTTTAATATTCTCTTTACCTCCCTATTTGAAACTTCAGCTTGCCCACTTGTTTGGGGATGATATACCGTCGCCACCTTATGGTTGACCCCATACTTCTCCAAGAGAGCTATAAATGATCTGTTGCAGAAGTGACTACCTTCATCACTTATAATAGCTCTTAGCGTGCCAAATCTTGTAAAGATATTCTTTTGCAAGAATTTGAGAACCACTTTGGCATCGTTAGTTGGGAGTGCTGCGGCTTCAACCCATTTTGATACATAATAAACCGCAAGCAATATATACTGATTGTTGAATGAGAAAAGGAATGGTCCCATGAAATCCATGCCCCATACATCGAAAATCTCAACTTCTAAGATTATTTATAGTGGCATCTCATTCCTTTTCGATATGTTGCCAACCCTTTGACATCTATCACAGCTTTTTACAAACTGGTGGGCGTCTTTAAATAATGTAGGCCAATAAAACCCGGCTTGAAGAAATTTCGCTGCTGTTCTCTCACTTCCGTAATGTCCCCCGTATGCAGACGAATGACATTCATACAATATATTATTTACCTCACTGTAGGGCACACACCTTCTAATCATCTTGCCAGCGCACTATTTAAATAGGTATGGCTCATCCCACATATACCACTTGACGTCATGTAGGAATTTCTTTTTCTGCTGATGTGTAAGATCAGGGGGAAGGATGTTGCTCACTAGATAATTAGCAAAATCTGCGTACCATGGAAATTCCGCATTGACTCCAAAAAGTTGCTCATCCGGAAATGAATCATTGATTACACATTTATCCTCTTCATCTTTACCCTGATTTTCTAGCCTCGATAAATGATCTGCAACTTGATTCTTCGTCCCCTTTCTATCTTTTATTTCCAAGTCAAATTCCCGTAGAAGGAGAATCCATCTGATAAAGTGTGGCTTAGCATCTTTTTTCGAAATTAAGTAACGAATAACCGAGTTATCTGTATAAACTACCACCTTTGTTCTGATCAAATATGCCCGGAATTTATCAAATGCATATACTACTGCAACAAATTCCTTTTTCGTAGTTGTATAATTCATTTGGGTCTCCGTGAGTGTCTTACTTGCATAGTATATGACATGAAATACCTTCTCTCGGTGTTGACTGTTAGGTAAAATCTAATTACGCACAACACGCAAGTATACGTGGTCAACAAGTAATAAAGTGATAAGTTGAGTATCGTTGCCACAGAGAATTATTTAATAAAAATCATCAAGTACTAACCCATAACCAACTCAATCTTATTTAAACGAATGAATTTCAAATTATATAAATTAAACTACTATTAAATTCCATTAGTTAAATTAATATTACGGAGATTTAAGATCACAACTTCACTTATTGCTTCATTTAAGTTAACACACTTCTCATCAATTATTCTCTATCCCGAATTGTTAATCAAGAACACTAAAGCAGACAAAACCATCTCTCGATGCATAATACTCATACTCACTTAAATCAACAGATGATAGAATTAAGCAAGACACCCTAATTAACTAATCCACTATATCTCTATGTGAATTAAAATTTAAAAGGATTTAAAACACAAGTTCTCTATAAGATTACATATGGCGTAAACACATATCTCTATCCTAAACACGAATCATGAATTCCAACTATTCAGAAATCACAAACACATGCTATTATGATCAGATCTAAATCTAAACTTCATCTCTAGAGTTCATATAGATTATCATGGTAATTGATGGCCAATCAATTAAACAATTAAGTCCAAATCAAAATAGACAATCCTCACAATAGAACAAAATAATTGATAGCGAATCATATTAAAATAAACTACACAATAAGATCCATTGTAATCTCAAACAAAGAATTAGTTCATTGAATTAAAACTAAGAATCCACACTTGAATACACATTAAAAGATAAGAATAAAAGAAGATAAGAAGATAGAATCTATTGTCTGTAGATTTGATGCTCTCTCTTTGCTCCTACTTTGAATCTTCAATGGTCTCCAAATTGCTTCAATCTCCAAATCTCATAAGAACTAGAGTTTTGGTCCTAATCTATTCTAATGGAATGCTCTCCCTCATCTAATCTATGTGATTCTCCTCCTTTTATAAGCCTCTTTACATGTCTTTAAGTCCTCTTGGAAGTCCTTGAGTTAATCGGATCGAAACAATCCTTCTTGGACTCAAATTTGGCCAAACAACGTCTTTTCTGCGCGTACCCCCGCCCCGGCAGGGGTTTAGCCTTGTAAAGGGCCCACCCCGACGGGCTATGGTTCTGATTTGCAGCTGGTATGCCCGCCCCAACGGGCATTTTGTAAAGGAAAAGCCCGCCCCGGCGGGGGTCAAATTTCTACTATAGTGTCCTCTGGTAAAATAGCCATAACTTTTGATCTGGGAGAAGTTATGAGGCCTGCCACATATCATATCGAAGCTATCGACGAGCTCTACAACTTTTATTCTTTGAGAGTTTACAGATTCGGATTGGATCAAGGTTGAAATTGGGCTGCAAGTAGATGCTATGTAAATGGCAAGCATGACAACTCTTAGCTTTGATCTTTGTTGATGAAAAGGCCATAACTCTCACATCCGAACTCCAATTGGGATGATTCAAGATGTTCCGGAAAGCTAAGAAGTAGATCTACAGTATAATCCAAGTTCCAAGCCAAGTACATGTATCCAACTTGGTGTTAAAAGCCCTGAAATCTTCTATTCTTGTATTTACTTGCATATTTTAGTCCAAAAGATGTTCGAATTGCTTTTCCTTGCTTTTTCATGCCAATGTTATGTCATAGCCTATAAAATAACATAAAATGTATGAAAATTAACTAAGAAACATAGGTTTAAGCAACTAATTCAAGTAATAGATACCGGATAAGTAGGTAAAAAACCTACTTATCAAATACCCCCAAACTTAAACCGTTGCTTGTCCCCAAGCAACACAATAAAACAAAAATCAATGCAATGCAATGAAATGTCACTAATCTATTGCCTACAAATCCAGCAGTATTGATAAACACAAGTCTATTCAACCGGCCTTAAAGAAATCAAGTAAACATGATAATACATCATATCAAAACCAATCAACCATTTCCTAGTTAATCATCAAATCTTAAACTGTTATCACTAATATAGTGCGTGTGTGCTTAACATCCATACTAACTGATATAATGCTAAATACAACACATAATAGATCTCTATAAAGGTATCATACATTGTAAACTCACAAAATTCATGAACAAGCTAGATCCAACTAAAGTCAAACATCCACCAAATTCAAGAGTCCAATCCGAGATACTTATGCTTTACTTTTCATTACGGGGGCTTTTTGCTCTTTTCCTATTTATTTATTTTTTACTTTTATTTATAACCATGACTGTGCAATGTCTCATTCCATTAAGCTAACAGTGCTACCCCTTATCAAGCTTTCGACCAACGACTCCCAGACCATATAAGACCTTAGGGTGCTAGGTGTT
The DNA here is from genome assembly GCA_020205605.1 of Panax ginseng. Taxonomy (NCBI): domain Eukaryota; kingdom Viridiplantae; phylum Streptophyta; class Magnoliopsida; order Apiales; family Araliaceae; genus Panax; species Panax ginseng. The sequence continues at coordinate 58,555,828 of CM035149.1, read as the reverse complement.
AAGACACCCCTACGGGCGTACTTTCTCAAGTAACAAAGGCCCCGAAACAAGACTAGCCACGTTATTTTTTTCATCATTTTTTTCTTTTTTTTTGAAGCTTATATATCCCAAATTTTTCCCCCAAACTTAAGTTTTTGTCTACATTTATCCATCTCCGCTTTATTCATGTCTTTCATTCATTCAAATTAATATTATCCTTAAGAAGTCCATTATGTATCAATTTAAACTTAATCACCAACAAAGTTGTCTCTAACGTATTAACCTTGATTATACCCTTTCAAAAATGAAAAAGATTCAATTCATAACAAGAAATCACATTAAAGCTCTAATAGTCGATTATATACTTGTCTACCCAATTCCAATCTCATCATTGGCCAAAATACACCTGAACTATCTAACAAATTGGACTTATGCAAGATGAACTAACTATTATTTTTGATTTTTTTAACAAGAAACCAATATAATGTTATTCAAACTATACTACTACGCAACTACTTATGCAAACTTGTACTACATAAATGCAAACATAATGAACCTAAAGTAAATTAACAACATATGCAAAATGACATAACATAAACATGAAACTAAACATGCAATAAAGAACTAAACTAAACTCCCCAAACTTAGCAATTACAATGTCCTCATTATAAGAATATAGCTTGGTAAGTAGAGAGAACTTCCTTGTAATCAACTAAGCGTGAGGTGATGGTGGCGATGATGCGACAACGATCATTTTCCTATCATTTGAACCTCCAATACCGCAATGAAGAGAGACAACATGGATTAGAATAGCACTTGGATTGGTAAGAGAACTTAATAATCAAATTAATTCCTATCTACTAAATAAACTAGTAAAGCATATAAATATAAAAATTCTCGGGTTGCTCCCAATCAAGATTGATTTACAATCTTTCACCGACTTTGTCCGTCAACGCTTATCCAATTCCTCTTCGAAAGTTGAGGAACCCTCCATCCATCGTAAATAATATAGCTTTTGGTAGGTTCCCAATTGTGATAGCCATTGCATTAAAGTCACCTAGTATGCTTTATTTAGATAAGATCACATTCAAGTACGTCCAACATCTAGGCGTTTTCTCCATTGTGTCTGCGAATAGATTCTGGCATTGAGGCTTTTCCAACACAACTGGTTCTTCATCTTTCCTATCCCACCCCTCGCACCATGGCTTCGAAGTTGTACTCGCTCTTACATCTCCAGGAGCTTTACCGACGACATGACTACCAATCGGACAAGGTTTTGCAAATCTAACCGGATTCTTGAACTGTGGTGGAGAAGGCACTTGAGGCATAATCAACATCGGCTCATCATCGTTGGTTCTCACAATTAGTTCTTCACCAACCTTGTTTTTATTATCCCCACGTGTCTCCTCTTTTTCAACGTCTTGTGGCTCATCTAGTTGTAGATTTGGTTCGGGTTCTCCGTCAATTTCGTCATCCATGTCATAAAGCCAATTATTTTGCGGATAGTTGTTCAAGGCTTTGAGCATTTGATCCATCTGGTTCTGCAGATTTTGAATTGATATCTCTTGATTCTGAATTGACCGCTTTTGATTAATCCTCATCTCTTCATTTGATGCTACGAACTTAGACCACAATTCCTCTAACCTTGAATTATCTGTCTCGGCCTTAAGCCATGTATTGAGGACCATCGGTTGAGGTAGTGACGAGTTGTTCCATCCGATTATTAAAATTTTGGGTCGATACTCTTGGCTAATCCTCATCTTCTCTAGGTTTGTTATGCCATTCAATATTACATCCCTCGGATTTGTCTTTTCTTCTTGTGGCAATGGAGGTGGACATGAAAATTCGTGTGTATGTTGGATTTGGAGCGTAGTATCGGTCTTCATAAGTATAGCTCCATGATTTGAATCCGGTGATACCCCCAAACTTGATGATAATTAGCATATGTATAATCGTTGAGGTATTCACCACCGTGTTGTCCCTCGCCCAAAACTAATCGGTACATTGATTACTTGGGTGATTGCCAAAGACAATGATTGCAAGTAATCGCTATCCTTCGATTACGTTGAATCGTAATAACGCCCAACCTTGTCGAAAGTGTCTCAAGTTGTTCGATAATGCGGAAAATACATTTAGTCCATCAATCTTCGCCCCCTTGATCGAAGTCATACTTAATATGGCCTTTGATAATTGAATCCAAATCATGGTACCAAACGAGAAAAAAAGCGAAGAAGATAATAAAATAAAATAAAAAAAAAAAATTTAAATTAAGACTAATTTGATTGAAGCTAATATTGACAAAAATATATTAAACTAATTCCCAAAGAATGGTGCAAAAAACTTGTTAGGTAAAATCTAATTACGCACAACACGCAAGTATACGTGGTCAACAAGTAATAAAGTGATAAGTTGAGTATCGCTCCCACAGAATTATTTAATAAAAATCACCAAGTACTAACCTCAGAACTAACTCAATCTTATTTAAACGAATGAATTTCAAATTATATAAATTAAACTACTATTAAATTCCACTAGTTAAATTAAGATTACTTGAGATTTAAGATCACAACTTCACTTATTGCTTCATTTAAGTTAACACACTTCTCATCAATTATTCTCATCCCGAATTGTTAATCAAGAACACTAAAGCGTATAAAACCATCTCTCGATGCATAATACTCATACTCACTTAAATCCATGTATGATAGAATTAAGCAAGACACCCTAATTAACTAATCCACTATATCTCTATGTGAATTAAAATTTAAAAGGATTTAAAACACAAGTTCTCTATAAGATTACATATATGGTAAAGACATATCTCTATCCTAAACACGAATCATGAATTCCAACTATTCAGAAATCACAAACACATGCTATTATGATCAGATCTAAATCTAAACTTCATCTCTAGAGTTCATATAGATTATCATGGTAATTGATGGCCAATCAATTAAACAATTAAGTCCAAATCAAAATAGACAATCCCACAATAGAACATAATAATTGATAGCGAATCATATTAAAATAAACTACACAATAAGATCCATTGTAATCTCAAACAAAGAATTAGTTCATTGAATTAAAACTAAGAATCCACACTTGAATACACATTAAAAGATAAGAATAAAAGAAGATAAGAAGATAGAATCTATTGTCTGTAGATTTGATGCTCTCTCTTTGCTCCTACTTTGAATCTTTAATGGTCTCCAAATTGCTTCAATCTCCAAATCTCATAAGAACTAGAGTTTTGGTCCTAATCTATTCTAATGGAATGCTCTCCCTCATCTAATCTATGTGATTCTCCTCCTTTTATAAGCCTCTTTACATGTCTTTAAGTCCTCTTGAAGTCCTTGAGTCAACCGGATCAAAACAATCCTTCTTGGACTCAAATTTGGCCAAACAACGCCTTTTTCATACAGATACCCACCGGCCAGTTTAGCTTTAAAGGGGTCTACCAGACGGATATGGTTCTTTGCATAGTGGTATGCCCGCTTCAATCTGCATTTTGTAAAGGAAAGCCTAGCTTTCCTAGGGGTCAAATTTCTACCATAGTGTCCTCTCGTAAAATGGCCATAACTTTTGATCTCGGGAGAAGTTACGAGGGCTCGCCACCTATCAAATCGAAGCTATCGACGAGCTCTACAACGTTTTTCTTTGAGAATTTACATTCGGATTGGATCAAGGTTGAGATTGGGCTGCAAGTAGATGCTATGTAAATGGAAAGCATGACAACTCTTAACTTTGAACTTTGTTGATGAAAAGGCCATAACTCTCACATTCGAACTCCAATTGGGATGATTCAAGATGTTCCAAAAGCTAAGAAGTAGATCTACAAGATAATCCAAGTTCCAAGCCAAGTACATGTATCCAACTTGGTGTTAAAAGCCCTGAAATCTTCTATTCTTGTATTTACTTGCATATTTTAGTCCAAAAGATGTTCAATTGCTTTTCTTGCTTCTTCATGCCAATGTTATGTCATAGCCTATAAAATAACATAAAATGTATGAAAAGTAACTAAGAAACATAGGTTTAAGCAACTAATTCAAGTAATAGATACCGGATAAGTAGGTATAAAACCTACTTATCAAATACCCCCAAACTTAAACCGTTGCTTGTCCCCAATCAACACAATAAAACAAAAATCAATGCAATGCAATGAAATGCCACTAATCTATATGCCTACGAATCTAGCAGTATTGATAAACACAAGTCTATTCAACCGGCCTTAGAGAAATCAAGTAAACATGATAATACATCATATCAAAACCAATCAACCATTTCATAGTTAATCATCAAATCTTAAACTGTTATCACTAATATAGTGCGTGTGTGCTCAACATCCATACTAACTGATATAATGCTAAATACAACACATAATAGATCTCTATAAAGGCATCATACATTGTAAACTCACAAAATTCATGAACAAGCTAGATCCAACTAAAGTCAAACATCCACCAAATTCAAGAGTCCAATCCGAGATACTTATGCTTTACTTTTCATTACGGGGGCTTTTTGCTCTTTTCCCATTTATTTATTTTTTACTTTTTTTTTGTCACCATGACTGCAATGTCTCATTCCATTAAGCTAATAAAGCTACCCCTTAGCAAGCTTTCGACCAACGACTCCCAGACCATATAAGACCTTAGGGTGCTAGGTGTTAAGACACCCCTACGGGCGTACTTTCTCAAGTAACAAAGGCCCCGAAACAAGACTAGCTACGTTATTTTTTTCATCATTTTTTTTCTTTTTTTTTGAAGCTTATATATCCCAAAATTTTCCCCCAAACTTAAGTTTTTGTCTACATTTATCCATCTCCGCCTATTCATATCTTTCATTCATTCAAATTTATATTATCCTTAAGAAGTCCATTATGTATCAATTTAAACTTAATCAGTCAACAAAGTTGTTTCTAACGTACTAACCTTGATTATACCAGTTCCCAAAAGTAAAAAGATTCAATTCATAACAAGAAATCACATTAAAGCTCTAATAGTCAAGATTATACTTGTTCACCCAACTCCAATCTCATCATCACAAAATACACCGAACTATCTAACAAATTTGGACTTATGCAAGATGAACTAACTATTATTTTTGATTTTTTTAACAAGAAATTGAATATAATGTTATTCAAACTATACTACTATGCAACTACTTATGCAAAGGTTGTACTACATAAATGCAAACATAATGAACCTAAAAAGTAAATTAACAACATATGCAAAATGACATAACATAAACATGAAACTAAACATGCAATAAAGAACTAAACTAAACTCCCCAAACTTAGCAATTACAATGTCCTCATTGTAAGAATATAGCTGATAAGTAGAAGAGAACTTCCTTGTAATCAACTAAGCGTGAGGTGATGGTGGCGCGGCGACAACGATCATTTTCCTATCATTTGAACCTCCAATACCTACAATGAAGAGAGACAACATGGATTAGAATAGCACTTGGATTGGTAAGAGAACTTAATAATCAAATTAATTCCTATCTACTAAATAAACTAGTAAAGCATATAAATATAAAAATTCACGGGTTTGCCTCCCAAATCGGTATTGATTTACGCCTTTCAAATTGACTTTATGTCAGTCAACGCTATCCAATTCCTCTTCAAAAGTTGAGGAACCCTCCATCCATCATAAATAATATAGCTTTTGGTAGGTTCCCAATTGTGATAGCCATTGCATTAAAGTCACCTAGTATGCTTAATTTAGATAAGATCACATTCAAGCATCGTCCCAACATCTAGGCGTTTTCTCCATCAGGTTCATGCGAATAGATTCTTGCATTGAGGCTTTTCCAACACAACCTGGTTCTTCATCTTTCGTATCCTACCCCTCGCACCATGACTTCAAAGTTGTACTCGCTCTTACATCTCCAGGAGCTTTGCCGACGACATGACTACCAATCGGACAAGGTTTTGCAAATCTAACCGGATTCTTGAACTGTGGTGGAGAAGGCACTTGAGGCATAATCAACATCGGCTCATCATCGTTGGTTCTCACAATTAGTTCTTCACAACCTTGTTTTTATTATCCCCACGTGTCTCCTCTTTTTCAACGTCTTGTGGCTCATCTAGTTGTAGATTTGGTTCGGGTTCTCCGTCAATTTCGTCATCCATGTCATAAAGCCAATTGTTTTGCGGATAGTTGTTCAGGGCTTTGAGCATTTGATCCATCTGGTTCTGCAGATTTTGAATTGATATCTCTTGATTCTGAATTGACCGCTCTTGATTAATCCTCCTCTCTTCATTTAATGCTACGAACTTAGACCACAATTCCTCTAACCTTGAATTATCTGTCTCAGTCTCGGAAGCCATGTATTGAGGACCATTGGTTGAGGTAGTGACGAGTTGTTCCATCCGATTATTAAAATTTTGGGTTGACAGCTCTTGGCTAATCCTCATCTTCTCTAGGTTTGTTATGCCATTCAATATTACATCCCTCGGATTTGTCTTTTCTTCTTGTGGCAATGGAGGTGGACATGAAAATTCTGGTCTGTATGTTGGATTTGGAGCGTAGTATTGGTCTTCATAAGTATAGCTCCATGACGAATCCGGTGATACCCCAAACTTGATGATAATTAGCATATGTATAATCGTTGAGGTATTCACCACCGTGTTGTCCCCGCCAAAACTAATTGGTACATTGATTACTTGGGTGATTGCCAAAGACAATGATTGCAAGTAATCTATCCTTCGATTACGTTGAGCTGCAATAACGTCCAACCTTGTCGAAAGTGTCTCAAGTTGTTCTGATAATGCAGAAAATACATTTAGTCCATCAATCTTCGCTCCCCTTGATTGAGTCATACTCGAATATGGCCTTTGATAATTGAATCCAGTCATGGTACCTGAAACGAGAAAAAACGAAGAAGATAATAAAATAAAATAAAATAAAAAAATTTAAATTAAGACTAATTTGATTGAAGCTAATATTGACAAAAATATATTAAACTAATTCCCCAGCAATGGTGCAAAAAACTTGTTAGGTAAAATCTAATTACGCACAACACGCAAGTATATATGTGGTCAACAAGTAATAAAGTGATAAGTTGAGTATCGCTCCCACAGAGAATTATTTAATAAAAATCACCAAGTACTAACTCAGTAACTAACTCAATCTTATTTAAACGAATGAATTTCAAATTATATAAATTAAACTACTATTAAATTCCACTAGTTAAATTAAGATTACGGAGATTTAAGATCACAACTTCACTTATTGCTTCATTTAAGTTAACACACTTCTCATCAATTATTCTCTATCCCGAATTGTTAATCAAGAACACTAAAGCAAATAAAACCATCTCTCGATGCATAATACTCATACTCACTTAAATCCACAGATGATAGAATTAAGCAAGACACCCTAATTAACTAATCCACTATATCTCTATGTGAATTAAAATTTAAAAGGATTTAAAACACAAGTTCTCTATAAGATTACATATGGCGTAAAGACATATCTCTATCCTAAACACGAATCATGAATTCCAACTATTCAGAAATCACAAACACATGCTATTATGATCAGATCTAAATCTAAACTTCATCTCTAGAGTTCATATAGATTATCATGGTAATTGATGGCCAATCAATTAAACAATTAAGTCCAAATCAAAATAGACAATCCCCACAATAGAACATAATAATTGATAGCGAATCATATTAAAATAAACTACACAATAAGATCCATTGTAATCTCAAACAAAGAATTAGTTCATTGAATTAAAACTAAGAATCCACACTTGAATACACATTAAAAGATAAGAATAAAAGAAGATAAGAAGATAGAATCTATTGTCTGTAGATTTGATGCTCTCTCTTTGCTCCTACTTTGAATCTTTAATGGTCTCCAAATTGCTTCAATCTCCAAATCTCATAAGAACTAGAGTTTTGGTCCTAATCTATTCTAATGGAATGCTCTCCCTCATCTAATCTATGTGATTCTCCTCCTTTTATAAGCCTCTTTACATGTCTTTAAGTCCTCTTGGAAGTCCTTGAGTCAATCGGATCGAAACAATCCTTCTTGGACTCAAATTTGGCCAAACAACGTCTTTTCTGCGCGTACCCCCGCCCCGGCGGGGGTTTAGCCTTGTAAAGGGCCCGCCCCGACGGGATATGGTTCTGATTTGCAGCTGGTATGCCCGCCCCAACGGGCATTTTGTAAAGGAAAAGCCTGCCCCGGCGGGGGTCAAATTTCTACCATAGTGTCCTCTGGTAAAATGGCCATAACTTTTGATCTGGGAGAAGTTACGAGGCCTGCCACCTATCAAATCGAAGCTATCGACGAGCTCTACAACGTTTTTTCTTTGAGAATTTACAGATTCGGATTGGATCAAGGTTGAGATTGGGCTGCAAGTAGATGCTATGTAAATGGCAAGCATGACAACTCTTAGCTTTGAACTTTGTTGATGAAAAGGCCATAACTCTCACATTCGAACTCCAATTGGGATGATTCAAGATGTTCCAAAAAGCTAAGAAGTAGATCTACAGTATAATCAAAGTTCCAAGCCAAGTACATGTATCCAACTTGGTGTTAAAAGCCCTGAAATCTTCTATTCTTGTATTTACTTGCATATTTTAGTCCAAAAGATGTTCGAATTGCTTTTCCTTGCTTCTTCATGCCAATGTTATGTCATAGCCTATAAAATAACATAAAATGTATGAAAAGTAACTAAGAAACATAGGTTTAAGCAACTAATTCAAGTAATAGATACCGGATAAGTAGGTATAAAACCTACTTATCAAATACCCCCAAACTTAAACCGTTGCTTGTCCCCAAGCAACACAATAAAACAAAAATCAATGCAATGCAATGAAATGCCACTAATCTATATGCCTACGAATCTAGCAGTATTGATAAACACAAGTCTATTCAACCGGCCTTAGAGAAATCAAGTAAACATGATAATACATCATATCAAAACCAATCAACCATTTCATAGTTAATCATCAAATCTTAAACTGTTATCACTAATATAGTGCGTGTGTGCTCAACATCCATACTAACTGATATAATGCTAAATACAACACATAATAGATCTCTATAAAGGCATCATACATTGTAAACTCACAAAATTCATGAACAAGCTAGATCCAACTAAAGTCAAACATCCACCAAATTCAAGAGTCCAATCCGAGATACTTATGCTTTACTTTTCATTACGGGGGCTTTTTGCTCTTTTCCCATTTATTTATTTTTTACTTTTTTTTTGTCACCATGACTGTGCAATGTCTCATTCCATTAAGCTAACAGTGCTACCCCTTAGCAAGCTTTCGACCAACGACTCCCAGACCATATAAGACCTTAGGGTGCTAGGTGTTAAGACACCCCTACGGGCGTACTTTCTCAAGTAACAAAGGCCCCGAAACAAGACTAGCTACGTTATTTTTTTCATCATTTTTTTTCTTTTTTTTTGAAGCTTATATATCCCAAAATTTTCCCCCAAACTTAAGTTTTTGTCTACATTTATCCATCTCCTTTATTCATATCTTTCATTCATTCAAATTTATATTATCCTTAAGAAGTCCATTATGTATCAATTTAAACTTAATCACCAACAAAGTTGTTTCTAACGTATAACCTTGATTATACCAGTTCAAAATGAGAAAAAGATTCAATTCATAACAAGAAATCACATTAAAGCTCTAATAGTCAATTATTATACTTGTCACCCAACTCCAATCTCATCATTGGCCAAAATACAATCGAACTATCTAACAATTTGGACTTATGCAAGATGAACTAACTATTATTTTTGATTTTTTAACAAGAAATTGAATATAATGTTATTCAAACTATACTACTATGCAACTACTTATGCAATTGTACTACATAAATGCAAACATAATGAACCTAAAGTAAATTAACAACATATGCAAAATGACATAACATAAACATGAAACTAAACATGCAATAAAGAACTAAACTAAACTCCCCAAACTTAGCAATTACAATGTCCTCATTGTAAGAATATAGCTGATAAGTAGAAGAGAACTTCCTTGTAATCAACTAAGCGTGAGGTGATGGTGGCGATGGCGACAACGATCATTTTCCTATCATTTGAACCTCCAATACCTACAATGAAGAGAGACAACATGGATTAGAATAGCACTTGGATTGGTAAGAGAACTTAATAATCAAATTAATTCCTATCTACTAAATAAACTAGTAAAGCATATAAATATAAAAAATTCTCGGGTTGCCTCCCGATCGGTATTGATTTACAAATTTCAAATTTCGACTTTGTCCGTCAACGCTATCCAATTCCTCTTCAAAAGTTGAGGAACCCTCCATCCATCGTAAATAATATAGCTTTTGGTAGGTTCCCAATTGTGATAGCCATTGCATTAAAGTCACCTAGTATGCTTAATTTAGATAAGATCACATTCAAGTACGTCCAACATCTAGGCGTTTTCTCCATTGTGTCTCATGAATAGATTCTTGCATTGAGGCTTTTCCAACACAACCGGTTCTTCATCTTTCGTATCCTACCCTCGCACCATGACTTCAAAGTTGTACTCGCTCTTTACATCTCCGTGGAGCTTTGCTTGACGACATGACTACCAATCTGGACAAGGTTTTGCAAATCTAACCGGATTCTTGAATCGTGGTGGAGAAGGCACTTGGCATAATCAACATCGGCTCATCATCGTTGGTTCTCACAATTAGTTCTTCACAACCTTGTTTTTTTATTATCCCCACGTGTCTCCTCTTTTTCAACGCCTTGTGGCTCATCTAGTTGTAGATTTGGTTCGGGTTCTCCGTCAATTTTAATCATCCATGTCATAAAGCCAATTGTTTTGCGGATAGTTGTTCAGGGCTTTGAACATTTGATCCATCTGGTTCTGCAGATTTTGAATTGATATCTCTTGATTCTGAATTGACCGCTCTTGATTAATCCTCCTCTCTTCATTTAATGCTACGAACTTAGACCACAATTCCTCTAACCTTGAATTATCTGTCTCAGTCTCGGAAGCCATGCATTGAGGACCATTGGTTGAGGTAGTGACGAGTTGTTCCATCCGATTATTAAAATTTTGGGTTGACAGCTCTTGGCTAATCCTCATCTTCTCTAGGTTTGTTATGCCATTCAATATTACATCCCTCGGATTTGTCTTTTCTTCTTGTGGCAATGGAGGTGGACATGAAAATTCTGGTCTGTATGTTGGATTTGGAGCGTAGTATTGGTCTTCATAAGTATAGCTCCATGACGAATCCGGGTGATACCCCCAAACTTGATGATAATTAGCATATGTATAATCGTTGAGGTATTCACCACCGTGTTGTCCCTGCCCAAAACTAACGGTACATTGATTACTTGGGTGATTGCCAGCACAATGATTGCAAGTAACTGCTATCCTTCGATTACGTTGGGCTGCAATAACGTCCAACCTTGTCGAAAGTGTCTCAAGTTGTTCTGATAATGCAGAAAATACATTTAGTCCATCAATCTTCGCTCCCCTTGATTGAGTCATACTCGAATATGGCCTTTGATAATTGAATCCAGTCATGGTACCTGAAACGAGAAAAAACGAAGAAGATAATAAAATAAAATAAAATAAAAAAATTTAAATTAAGACTAATTTGATTGAAGCTAATATTGACAAAAATATATTAAACTAATTCCCCAGCAATGGTGCAAAAACTTGTTAGGTAAAATCTAATTACGCACAACACGCAAGTATACGTGGTCAACAAGTAATAAAGTGATAAGTTGAGTATCGTTCCCACAGAGAATTATTTAATAAAAATCACCAAGTACTAACCCGTAACTAACTCAATCTTATTTAAACGAATGAATTTCAAATTATATAAATTAAACTACTATTAAATTCCACTAGTTAAATTAAGATTACGGAGATTTAAGATCACAACTTCACTTATTGCTTCATTTAAGTTAACACACTTCTCATCAATTATTCTCTATCCCGAATTGTTAATCAAGAACACTAAAGCAAATAAAACCATCTCTCGATGCATAATACTCATACTCACTTAAATCCACAGATGATAGAATTAAGCAAGACACCCTAATTAACTAATCCACTATATCTCTATGTGAATTAAAATTTAAAAGGATTTAAAACACAAGTTCTCTATAAGATTACATATGGCGTAAAGACATATCTCTATCCTAAACACGAATCATGAATTCCAACTATTCAGAAATCACAAACTCATGCTATTATGATCAGATCTAAATCTAAACTTCATCTCTAGAGTTCATATAGATTATCATGGTAATTGATGGCCAATCAATTAAACAATTAAGTCCAAATCAAAATAGACAATCCCCACAATAGAACATAATAATTGATAGCGAATCATATTAAAATAAACTACACAATAAGATCCATTGTAATCTCAAACAAAGAATTAGTTCATTGAATTAAAACTAAGAATCCACACTTGAATACACATTAAAAGATAAGAATAAAAGAAGATAAGAAGATAGAATCTATTGTCTGTAGATTTGATGCTCTCTCTTTGCTCCTACTTTGAATCTTTAATGGTCTCCAAATTGCTTCAATCTCCAAATCTCATAAGAACTAGAGTTTTGGTCCTAATCTATTCTAATGGAATGCTCTCCCTCATCTAATCTATGTGATTCTCCTCCTTTTATAAGCCTCTTTACATGTCTTTAAGTCCTCTTGGAAGTCCTTGAGTCAATCGGATCGAAACAATCCTTCTTGGACTCAAATTTGGCCAAACAACGTCTTTTTCTGCACAGTACCCATTTCCCCGGGTTTATATATAAAGGGCCCGCCTTGACGGGATATGGTTCTGATTTGCGGTATGGTATGCCCGCCTCAACGGGCATTTTGTAAAGGAAAAGCATGCCCCGGCGGGGGTCAAATTTCTACCATAGTGTCCTCTGGTAAAATGGCCATAACTTTTGATCTGGGAGAAGTTACGAGGCCTGCCACCTATCAAATCGAAGCTATCGACGAGCTCTACAACGTTTTTTCTTTGAGAATTTACAGATTCGGATTGGATCAAGGTTGAGATTGGGCTGCAAGTAGATGCTATGTAAATGGCAAGCATGACAACTCTTAGCTTTGAACTTTGTTGATGAAAAGGCCATAACTCTCACATTCGAACTCCAATTGGGATGATTCAAGATGTTCCAAAAAGCTAAGAAGTAGATCTACAGTATAATCCAAGTTCCAAGCCAAGTACATGTATCCAACTTGGTGTTAAAAGCCCTGAAATCTTCTATTCTTGTATTTACTTGCATATTTTAGTCCAAAAGATGTTCGAATTGCTTTTCCTTGCTTCTTCATGCCAATGTTATGTCATAGCCTATAAAATAACATAAAATGTATGAAAAGTAACTAAGAAACATAGGTTTAAGCAACTAATTCAAGTAATAGATACTTTGATAAGTAGGTATAAAACCTACTTATCAAATACCCCAAACTTAAACCGCTTGCTTTGTCCCCAAGCAACACACAATAAAACAAAAATCAATGCAATGCAATGAAATGCCACTAATCTATATGCCTCACGAATCTAGCAAGTATTGATAAACACAAGTCTATTCAACCTACTTAGAGAAATCAAGTAAACATGATAATACATCATATCAAAACCAATCAACCATTTCATCATAGTTAATCATCAAATCTTAAATCATTATCACTAATATAGTGCGTGTGTGCTCAACATCCATACTAAGCGATATAATGCTAAATACAACACATAATAGATCTCTATAAAGGCATCATACATTGTAAACTCACAAAATTCATGAACAAGCTAGATCCAACTAAAGTCAAACATCCACCAAATTCAAGAGTCCAATCCGAGATACTTATGCTTTACTTTTCATTACGGGGGCTTTTTGCTCTTTTCCCATTTATTTATTTTTTACTTTTTTTTTGTCACCATGACTGTGCAATGTCTCATTCCATTAAGCTAACAGTGCTACCCCTTAGCAAGCTTTCGACCAACGACTCCCAGACCATATAAGACCTTAGGGTGCTAGGTGTTAAGACACCCCTACGGGCGTACTTTCTCAAGTAACAAAGGCCCCGAAACAAGACTAGCTACGTTATTTTTTTTCATCATTTTTTTTCTTTTTTTTTGAAGCTTATATATCCCAAAATTTTCCCCCAAACTTAAGTTTTTGTCTACATTTATCCATCTCCGCCTATTCATATCTTTCATTCATTCAAATTTATATTATCCTTAAGAAGTCCATTATGTATCAATTTAAACTTAATCAGTCAACAAAGTTGTTTCTAACGTGCTAACCTTGATTATACCAGTTCCAAACAGAAAAAGATTCAATTCATAACAAGAAATCACATTAAAGCTCTAATAGTCAGTATTATACTTGTCTACCCAACTCCAATCTCATCATTGGCCAAAATACACTGAACTATCTAACAGCTGGACTTATGCAAGATGAACTAACTATTATTTTTGATTTTTTTAACAAGAAATTGAATATAATGTTATTCAAACTATACTACTATGCAACTACTTATGCAGTTGTACTACATAAATGCAAACATAATGAACCTAAAGTAAATTAACAACATATGCAAAATGACATAACATAAACATGAAACTAAACATGCAATAAAGAACTAAACTAAACTCCCCCAAACTTAGCAATTACAATGTCCTCATTGTAAGAATATAGCGGTAAGTAGAAGAGAACTTCCTTGTAATCAACTAAGCGTGAGGTGATGGTGGCGATGGCGACAACGATCATTTTCCTATCATTTGAACCTCCAATACCTACAATGAAGAGAGACAACATGGATTAGAATAGCACTTGGATTGGTAAGAGAACTTAATAATCAAATTAATTCCTATCTACTAAATAAACTAGTAAAGCATATAAATATAAAAATTCCTGGGTTGCCTCCCAGTCAGCGCTTGATTTACAGTCTTTCAGCCTGACTTTGTCTGGTCAACGCTATCCAATTCCTCTTCAAAAGTTGAGGAACCCTCCATCCATCGTAAATAATATAGCTTTTGGTAGGTTCCCAATTGTGATAGCCATTGCATTAAAGTCACCTAGTATGCTTAATTTAGATAAGATCACATTCAAGTACGTCCAACATCTAGGCGTTTTCTCCATTGTGTCTGCGAATAGATTCTTGCATTGAGGCTTTTCCAACACAACTGGTTCTTCATCTTTCGTATCCTACCCCTCGCACCATGACTTCAAAGTTGTACTCGCTCTTACATCTCCAGGAGCTTTGCCGACGACATGACTACCAATCGGACAAGGTTTTGCAAATCTAACCGGATTCTTGAACTGTGGTGGAGAAGGCACTTGAGGCATAATCAACATCGGCTCATCATCGTTGGTTCTCACAATTAGTTCTTCACAACCTTGTTTTTATTATCCCCACGTGTCTCCTCTTTTTCAACGTCTTGTGGCTCATCTAGTTGTAGATTTGGTTCGGGTTCTCCGTCAATTTCGTCATCCATGTCATAAAGCCAATTGTTTTGCGGATAGTTGTTCAGGGCTTTGAGCATTTGATCCATCTGGTTCTGCAGATTTTGAATTGATATCTCTTGATTCTGAATTGACCTCTCTTGATTAATCCTCCTCTCTTCATTTAATGCTACGAACTTAGACCACAATTCCTCTAACCTTGAATTATCTGTCTCAGTCTCGGAAGCCATGTATTGAGGACCATTGGTTGAGGTAGTGACGAGTTGTTCCATCCGATTATTAAAATTTTGGGTTGACAGCTCTTGGCTAATCCTCATCTTCTCTAGGTTTGTTATGCCATTCAATATTACATCCCTCGGATTTGTCTTTTCTTCTTGTGGCAATGGAGGTGGACATGAAAATTCTGGTCTGTATGTTGGATTTGGAGCGTAGTATTGGTCTTCATAAGTATAGCTCCATGAAGAATTCGGGTGATACCCCCAAACTTGATGATAATTAGCATATGTATAATCGTTGAGGTATTCACCACCGTGTTGTCCCTGCCCAAAACTAACGGTACATTGATTACTTGGGTGATTGCCAGCACAATAATTGCAAGTAACTGCTATCCTTCGATTACGTTGGGCTGTAATAACGTCCAACCTTGTCGAAAGTGTCTCAAGTTGTTCTGATAATGCAGAAAATACATTTAGTCCATCAATCTCCGCTCCCCTTGATTGAGTCATACTCGAATATGGCCTTTGATAATTGAATCCAGTCATGGTACCTGAAACGAGAAAAAAAGAAGAAGATAATAAAATAAAATAAAATGTTTAAATTAAGACTAATTTGATTGAAGCTAATATTGACAAATATATATTAAACTAATTCCCCGAAGAATCTGCAAAAAACTTGTTAGGTAAAATCTAATTACGCATGACACGCAAGTATCGTAATCAACAAGTAATAAAGTGATAAGTTGAGTATCGTTCCCACGTAGAATTATTTAATAAAAATCACCAAGTACTAACTCGTAACTAACCCAATCTTATTTAAACGAATGAATTTCAAATTATATAAATTAAACTACTATTAAATTCCACTAGTTAAATTAAGATTATGGAGATTTAAGATCACAACTTCACTTATTGCTTCATTTAAGTTAACACACTTCTCATCAATTATTCTCTATCCCGAATTGTTAATCAAGAACACTAAAGCAGATAAAACCATCTCTCGATGCATAATACCCATACTCACTTAAATCCATAGATGATATAATTAAGCAAGACACCCTAATTAACTAATCTACTATATCTCTATGTGAATTACAATTAAAAAGGATTTAAAGCACAAGTTCTCTATAAGATTTCATATGGCGTAAATGCATATCTCTATCCTAAACACGAATCTTGAATTCCAACTATGCAGAAATCACAAACACATGCTATTATGATCAGATCAAAATCTAAACTTCATCTATCGAGTTCATATAGATTATCACGGTAATTGATGGCCAATTAATTAAACAATTAAGTCCAAATCACAATAGACAATCCTCACAATAGAACATAATAATTGATAGCGAAACATATTAAAATAAACTACACAATAAAATCCATTGTAATCTCAAACAAAAAATTAGTTCATTGAGTTAAAACTAAGAATCCACACTTGAATAAACATTAAAAGACAAAACTAGTTCAATGCTAAGGCAATTTGTCCCATCTGATTTTCTAGATTCTTGATGGCTACTGCTTGTGATTTCATGGCTGCCTCATTGTTCGTTATGTTGACAACAACTCCTCTAAATCTGATTTCCTCTCTTGATGTTGGGCTGGTTGTTGATGCTAATTCTGAAATCCTGGGGGATAAGATGGTCATAGAGCTTGCTGATGCTGATTATTGCTCCATGAAAAATTAGGGTGATTCCTATTCCCTGGATTGTATGCATTCTGGTACATATTCTATGGAATCCTGTTGTAGCTACCCACAAATTGCACTGACGTTGGGTTGATTGCACATTATTCTGTAGGATGTTCACTCGCACACAATTCACAAATAACCGCAACCTACTGAGTCTATACCCCTGAAAAAGCATCCACCTTCTTAGAGAGCGTTGAAATCTAGGCGTCTAGTGTCGTCACTCCATCTAACTCTTAACACTCCAGCTGCCTTCGCCTGTGTTATTCTTGCTGTGGGCCACTGGTAGTTGTTAGTTTCCATTGTCTCTATAAATTGATATGCCTCCTCATAACTTTTTGCCATAAATGCTTCAGCTGAAGTTACATCAATACTAGTCCTGAGATTTCCGTTCAACCCATTGTAAAATGTATTCATCTGCAACCACTTAGGCAAACTATGACGCGGACACTTTCTGAGCAATTCCTTGTATCTTTCCCATGCCTCATACAGTGATTCCCCATGTTGATGTTCAAATATAGTTATCTCATTCCTTATCTTTTGCAGTTTTCACTGGTGGGAAAAATTTTGCAATAAATTTTTGAGCGAGGTCTTCCCATGTAGTTATTGATCCCAGAGGTAGAGAGTGTAACCAACTCTTCGCCTTGTCCAGTAAGGTGAATGGGAACAAACAAAGCCTTACTTCATCATTTGACACCCCATTATACCTGAAGGTGTCACAAATCTCCAAGAAGCTGACTAAGTGTTCATTCGAATCATTATTTGTCAAACCCCCAAACTGAACCGAATTTTGAATCATCTGAATAGTCTCAGGCTTGATTTCAAATGTGTTCGCAGCTATAGCAGGCCTGGTCATACTCGACTTCATGTGAGACCCCGAATTTTATGAAATGAAAGTATTCACTTTTCTTATAATTATTCTATTTAGTAAATGGTTAAATTGATAAAAGGTTAAAGTTAAGGGTGATATGTGAAAATTTTTCAAAGTAAACAAGTTGTCATAAAATAATCGGTGATAAAAGTATAGTAATACGCGTGGTTACATAGTAGCACAAGGTATTGTACAGTATCTTTGATTATTGATGCTTACGTGAGAAGTCACTCAGTTTTATTCAATTATTGTCACAATATTTTATATTATTAAATCAATAATTGAGATGATAAGTTGTTCATATTATTATTTGCAATATTGACGATGTCTATAAAGTTCTGTCGAGGAGAGGTTTGGTCACCTAATTGCGCGCCAATAGGGAGAAATCCTTATCGGAAAGCCCCCTCTTTCCTGGGAGCGATCTGGTTGTTAATATTGTGAGTTATAATATTAATGATGAATGTTATTAAAAATTGAATTTGAGTTCGGAGTTGAATTTGGAGACGCGGACGTGATATTTGAGTCTGGAACAATGAAATTAGTAAAAATAGACTATAAACACAAAATTTACCAGGGTTGACTTTTTGGTCAAAAAGTCAATAGTTGACTTTTTCAAAAAAAAGACAAACTTTGAAATTTCAAAAATGAAATTGTTGATAAAAATATTTCCATTGTGTTGGGATTGTTAGTGTTAGTGGAAATCGACAATTATTTCGATAATAATTGATTTCTGGAGGTTAAATTGACTAATTTGGGAATTAATCGGATAAATGAGCAATTAATTGCTATTAATTCACATGCTTATAACTATTTGTTCACATGTGTGTACTATTGATTCACATGCATTTACTATTAGGGGAGGTGGTGCAAGATTCATAATACTTGCATGACTAAATTAAAACTAGAGGTATAGATAAAGGTACTATACTGTAATTATTTTTTTCACATGATTGAACTATTAATTCAAATGATTGTACTATTAATTCACATGATGTACTATTAGGGGAAGTGGTGCAAGTTTGATAATACTTGCAGTACTAAATTAAAAATGAAGGAAAAGATGAAGGTATTATACTGTAATATTTCGAGCCCCAAAACGTGCAATTATCGAAACTATATTTTCCTATAAATAGAAGCTCATTCTTTCTTCATTCTCACCAATTCACTAAGACTCGCAAGAGCAATTATAGAGAGAGAAGCTATAGAGAGAAAGAAGAAGAGAAGTCTGCTACTTCACTTTATTCCAATTATCCGAGTCTTCTTACGAGGTGAGGGTATTATTTATTTCATATTCTGAAGAGATATTATTTTTCGTATTCGTATGAATATTATTTTCGTTCAATATTTGTAAGGAATATCATTTTCGTTCAATATTCATTGTCTTCGTTTAATATTTGTAAGGAATATTATTTTCGTTCAATATCCGTAAGGGATGTTATTTATTTCTTATTCGTAAGGGGTATTATTTCTTACTATTCACTCGGGTACTATTCACTCTGGGTATTATTTATCGGGTACTATTCACTCATGTATTATTCACGGGGTACTATTCATGAAGTACTATTAACAAAGTACAATTCATGAAATACTATTCATGAAGTACTATTCACGAAGTACTATTCACGGGGTACTATTCATGAATTACTATTTATGGGGTACTATTCACGAAGTACTATTCACGACGAAAAATTGATCCTTTTTTGTCCAAATTAATTTTTGATACATAAAAATTATTCTTGAATTTTACTCCACAATTAGTGATCATGTTGACAATTTAGATATTCTTGAACTCTGGATAAATTGTATTATAAATGTCTAATATTTATCCTTTATCTCATTTGATTGATTCTTTATATCATTGTCATGATCCTCATGCTTATATTGCATTAAAAGTCATCTTTGGCTCGTAGTGCATAGATGGACTGTTGGTTATTGGTTTTATAGTTGTATGTCTTTGGCCTATAGTGCAAAGAAGAACTGTTGATTGATATCTTTGGTCGTAGTTCAAAGATGAACTATTGATTGATAGCTTTGGCTCGTAGTGCAAAGATGGACAGGTGTATGACATGATCATGACCACTGGTGATACTAACGAATATCCTTGACCGTAGTGTAGGGATAATTCGATGATGTGATTGGCAGGATCATGACCATTAGTTAACAGTTGAGTGTCTTTGGCCGTAGTGCACTGACAGGCAATTAATTAGTATGATCATGACCATTTGTTTTATAATTGAATATATTTGGCACGTAGTGCAAAGGTAGACAACTGATTGGTATGATCATTGTTATTACATTTGAATATCTTTATCCTTTGGGGTAAGGATATTGAGTAAACGTTCTATTAAGCCTTTGTGGCAAGGAGAAACTGTTGATTTACATGATTATAAATATGAATTGTGGATTTAACTATAATCTTTGGTGGTTCAGGTGAAGACGGGTGATTATAGTTCTTTTTGTCTTGGGTATAACAAAGAATTGTTGATGAGTATTACAAGAATGAAATATTAACGATGGACTTTTAATCTAGAGGAGATAGTAGACATTATGTTCTACTTGACTTTCTAATGGATTGCTTATTCCGCTGCAGTTGTTGATCTAAAACTTTTTGTCTATTGTATTCTATCAGTTGTTATACTGTTGAAGGCTAAGGATAATTTATTCTGCATTATCTTAGTCACAATATTTCTTACTGGGCTAGTTGAGCTCACCCTTTTGCTTTCATTGTTCTCTTCAGGAAATGAGAACGTAACTAGGACGAGTCGGGGAATAGAGTGACGGTCCAAATGTTTGCATTAGTAGTCATCACTATTCAATGAAATAGTATGATAATAAATTGATTGAATACTTCATTTGAGTTTGAATATTGTCTATGAGACAATATTCGTAAAAAACTTCTATTTCTGTTGTTTGTTGTCGTATTGTTATATAAAAGAAGTTTGTATTTATTTTTATGCGATGTATATGGCGACTCGAATGGGTGATGTATACTGTTTTGGGAGCGTCACACCTGCAATTTCTCGAGTCACCTTGGGTGTATGAAAGTCCTTGATGCTTTACGCTTCTTGACACCATCGCTTCTTCTTTTTTTCGAAATTTTCGAAGTCTTCCCTTGTTTCCTTAATCCACTTACTCAGCCTTTGAAACCGTCTCTCAATGTCTTCCTTAAAAGGAAGTAAGTCTGGATTTTTGGATCGAGTTTGCATAAACTAACTTCAAAATCCTGAAATAAGAATGAACAAAACAAAAAGAAAAAATGTTTAAGTAAAACTTGACTAATTAAACTGATATCGCAAAATATTAAAATCTATACTAATAATCCCCGGCAACGACGCCAAAAACTTGTTGGGGAAAATCTAGTTACGCACAACACGCAAGTATACATGGTCATCAAGTAATATAATAGTAAGTAGAGTATCGTTCCCGTAGAGAAATTAATAAGAATTTCAACCTCACAATTACCAGTTTCCTATTAATCCCAATTTTATTAAACTATCCAAATTAATGATTAAAATTATAAAAACTAAGATTATTAAAAATACTAAGATCACACAAAACAATCATAAATCTCAAAAACTGAATTTGTAAACAAATATTGGAGAATTAGGCTTACAACTTCAGCTTAAGCTTCACTCTGGTTATTATCATTTATTCCAGTTTAATTTACTATCCCAGTTTATTAATCAAGAACATGAAAGTAGAATTAGCCACCTCTCGATGCACTAACACCATATTAACTCAAATCCATAATTTAGATAGAATTAAGTTAAACATCTTAATTAACTAACTCACTATATCTCTATGTAAATTAAAATAAAAGAAGGTTTAAGTTCAAGTTCTCTATTCAATTACATGCGATGTTAAACATATCTCTACCCTAACATTCATCAAGATTTTGTTCATTCACAAAATTAAAGAACACATGCTATATTAACTAAGTCTAGACTTGTACTTCCTCTCTCGAATTCATAATTCACACTGTAATATTATATAGTTTTGAAAACCAGTCAACCAATACAAACAACATATTATTGTGCTGTTCATAATCTGCATCTTTTTCTCATCTTTTTTTTTCTTATTTTGCAATTTTTTTCTGGGTTTTGCTCTAATTATTCGGTTTCCTCTAATTTTATCTTGGTCATGGTCAAGAATTTTCCCCCAAATGGCATCGTCGGTTGAAAATCAGAACATGGAATCAGAAGAAGATGAGGTTAATAATAACAATAATACTAATCATCTTCAATCAGATCCGTTGTTGGGGGACCTGCAGTTATACACCAGCTCCGGTGGATTCGGTGGCTCCGTCGAGTATAGTTCCAATTATGAAGGAAGAACCAACGGATAATGAAGTTGAAGGTTCAATCCCAAATGGTGTCATGTCGTTAGTGCATATGCAGCAATCGGATAAATCCATGGTTGTGGCGCCACCGAGGAGGGCTTCCAAGGATCGCCACACCAAGGTAGAGGGTCGCGGCCGGAGAATTCACATGTGCAGGCCGCTTGTGCCGCCAGAATCTTACAATTAACAAGAGAGTTAGGCCACAAATCAGATGGAGAAACGGAACTTTAAAAATCCCCACCACGCCTGGGGCGCCGACGGAGGCTGAAACGGTGAGGAAGAGGCGGAAGAGGGCTTGTAACAGTGAATTTGAAAAGATTTTTAATTTTATAATTTTTATAATTTCCTCAATTATATTTGTTATTAATTATATAAAAAAACATTTTCTATTACTTACAAAAATAACTAAATAACTCTTTTTATTTTTTAATTTCTACCATGTATTTTTTGCTAAATTTTCTGATTTTATTATAATTTTCTTTCATTTTCCTCTAAATGTATTTCATATTCCCCTTAATTTTAATTAGCATATTTTTAGTTTTTGTGTTTTATAAAGTTTTTAATTATAAATAAAATTTATTTGATATTAATTACAAAAATAATTAAATATATTTTTATTTATTTTCTTATTTTTTGGCTAACTTTTTAAATTTATATTATACTTAAAAATATTTTTTTTCATTTCTTCATAAAAAGTTTCCTCTAAATTCACATAATCACTGTCACGTTGCATAATTACCGCCACATCAGCTTGTTTTTTACAACTCAACAGCTTAGTTGTCTATTTCCGTTTAAAGTCAAAGCAGTTAACGGTTTTTTTAACTTTGTGTTAGAAAAGTCGAGTACAGTTAGTTGACTGTAAGAAAAAAAAAGTTCAGTTATCTATTTGTAAGTTGGTTTATAGTACAAGTGACCAAAAAAATATTTAACCCTCAGTTCAGCAGTACATTGGTTCAGCTAGTTGAGCCAAATTATCATTTTTATATAGTTAAAAATGATTTATAATTAAAAATTATTATATATTCTCTTCGTTTTAAAATATATGATTATTATTAATTTTTTAAAGTCAACTAAAAGTATTTTCAAACTTAAAATTAAAATAAATTCTTAAGATTTTAGTTAATATAATGACGAATATTATAAAGTATCAAAAAATATATATCTCAAATGGACTTTAAAATATCAATATTGATATTACAATTTGGACAGAAAAAGAATTATTTAAAACACGTAATATTTTACTAGTTGCAAAGACTAGTGATTATTTGTTTTAAAATGAGACTAATGATTATTTTTTTCAAATCAATACATAAATACCGATATTTAAAAGTAGGACTTGAGATTAGTTTTTAATTAACTAAAGGATCAACCGAGTTAACTCAATAGTAATTCATATTATCCAATCGAGTTGACTCAATAGTATTAAATATTGAGTTGCATTATTATTATTTAATTATTAATTATAGGTGCGAAAATCTTAGCATGGGTAAGATATGAAGCCCCCAAATCTGGGTATTCTTAAAACCCCAACATCTGGTGCTACACGGTACTACACACTCGATACATACACCCATACAATCTTAAGACATAAAATGTAACCTTAATATTATTATAATACGTCACTTTCAAGTCCCAGATTCTAGATACCTTTACGTCTTCAAATATACTAATTGTTAACGCCAATATTCGTCCACGCGCCTCAATTACTAATAACGCGTCCAATTATGCATAAAAACGAAATCTCACGTGAAACTTGACAGCTTGTGTCTCCAGGGGGATAGCTCCGGTGTGAAAATAATTATAGGTTGAATTAGGTTTTAACAATGGAGGCCAGTTTAATACTTTAATGCTGTAAAGTAATGTTGTACCTGTTAATTAGGGTGTAACCTTGTATTTATAGTGATCACACCACCTCTTTCAAGCCCTTCCCCGTATAGAAATATGATTCGTCATTAGGTATGATTCTTTAATGGGATTGGACATAATTTCCTTAAAAAAAGGAAGTCAGATTACATCCTAACACTTTTGTAACGCCCCCGAATTCGAGCGTTGGACGCGCCCGAACAATGGTCGACGTTAACTCAACATCTTTCGTAACTTAACCAATAATCCCATAATCATATTAGTTGAATTAATCTATTACAGACTATAAAATTATAGATTTCCTTAACTTCATCACTGGATCTTAACTTGATCTCAATCTCATTCTTTCTACAAGTATCAACTAGTAGTTCATTCGTGTGTGTGTGTGTGTGTGTGTGTGTGTGTGTATATATATATATATATATATATATATATATATTAACCTTATGATTTAGACATTCTATACTTCTATATATCCAAGGTTCACAGTATTAATAATAAAGATTGTTCTTGGCAACAGAGGGGCACATTCCAGTAATTTTGGTATCTTACAAGCTCTCATTAGTGTAAACTCAGTGCTTAGAGAACTCCCAATATCATTCAATACCCTCACTTAGACATATATCTTTATAGATATATCTCTTCATATCGATATTTTTCCTATTTATCTGAATTTCACAATATTAATAACACACTTGTACTTGAAAACAGAGGAACCTTGCGATTAATTTAGTTTCTTAATCGGTGCTAGATCTCTGTTCTTACATCACTCACAATGTTATTCAATATCCTCATTCATATATATAGTTCTTTACTAACATTGTATTAATGTTTTACTATCTATCTAAAGTTCAGAGTATCGACATAACATGATCAATCCATATTACCAATACCCTCACTGAGATTAATAGATCTTTAACAATGCTAAGTTATATCAAATTAAAGACATAATATCATTTTGATGATAATAACATGATATTATTAATATAATCTTCGATTAAATGGTTTGCTTGTTCGTATTACAAAAGTCATTATGACTTAATACAAATACAAGTAAAAAAAATATGAAACCTAATCTACACTCCTTCTTTACGTTCATGATCTTCTTATCATTTTTCTTTAATTGCATATAAAGTTTTATTCGCAAGAATGAGCACTACGGCTCAACAAGTCTAGCTAATAACACATAAGCAGTTTATACTTTCATATAAACTTTAACATGCTTGATTTAACATATTTTTCAATTAACGATTACATTAACTCATGCTCAACAATGGTACATAATCATATGTAGCATTACATATCAATTAATACTTAACATTTAATCAATACTTAAACACATGCTTCTTAATATCACATAACACTTCTACATATCATCTTTACATATACACTATCACATAATAACATTAACAAGACTAGAAATACTAGCACATAGGTTTATGATAGAAGACGTGCCTCGTAGTAAACTAGTTTTTCCGGTAAACGCTTAAAAGCCTACATAAAGGGATTCGCGTACCCGATGGTTAGTTTATCGAGTTTTACTTCTTAATAAGTGTTTTTATAATTTGGTAAAACTATTTCCATATGTGAAATTACTTTGATAATTGGCTAGCTCAAAAAGTCATTTTTAAGCCTTAAAATCCGAGAGCCCTCTAAAACTTTTCAGTTTTGACGTCCTTTACAGAAAATGCCACAACATTCTCAATAAAAAACATTTTAAGGTTCTTCTCGAGTCTAAATTCAATAGAATTTCCTGATCTACAACTTTATTTTACATTTCAGAAGCAAATTCTAACTTTAAATTTTTGAAAAATGGGTAGATTGGTCAGAATGGAAATTTGTTCACAATTTGTTTCATTCCACTTGATAAAACATGATACAACAAGCATAATAAAGCTACGTTATCATGTTCTAACAATAAATAAACTCCAATAACATAAAAATAACAAAATCATAAATCTATTTATGTACAATTTATGACTTTTTCGCAAGAACACACGAAGTGCGCGAATAACACAAAGAACGAAAAATCGTACATAGAAACGACTTATGTTCTTTAGTTTTTGAATTTCATACTTGAAATAATTTGGGCATTATAACGGCTTAAATATGTGATTTATAATACTTTAAAATTGAAATATCATAAATTAAACTTATAATAGATTTTCTCAAAAACACCCGAAGAAACACTGAGTTGGAAAACTGAACATAGTAACGACTTGTGTTCTTGAGATTTCTACTATACTATTACATAAAATTGAGAATAATAACTAATTTCTCAAGAGCTTATGAAGGACACGGAGAAAGACGAGCATACATGGCCACGACTTATGTTCTTGAGCTTATAGACTATAATATGAACAAAAAATAAACATAATAACGACTAGGGATTTTACCTCTTGAAGTTGCAAGGTTTAACTGATCCTTAGCAATTTAAAATTAATCTAACTCACAAGAACTCTCTCTTTCTAATCCTAGATTATAACTTTGAATACTTGATTTTTGCTTTGTAAAATGGTAAGAAATGAATGAACTTAGCTTGCTATTTATAGGAAAACATAGTTTCACTAATTGCACGTTAGGGGCTCGGCTTACATAGATTGGTTTTATTTAGTTAGGTTGTAACTTAGTTTAAATCCTAGTTTGGTCACATCAACTTAGTTACACATAACCTAGTATGATTAAAACTAGTTACCTTTCAACTTAGCTCATTATTAAGTCTTTAGGTTTAATTGACCTTTACTAATTTAAAAGTCTAACATTACTGAGTTTTGTTCTGTATAAACACTGTTCTGTGAAGTGAAAAGTCCAACAGACTTCACACTTTTTTTAGTGAATAGTATTTTTTGACAACCATTTCTAAGAAAAGGGTTAAACGATCAAAAAGTCAAAAAATGTCGACCAATCCTCTTCTATCCCGCCTATTACCAAAACGACCCCCTTGGTAATTGTGTCTGAAGAACCATCCACCACAATTGTCGAACCAGATCCTCCAATAAGTGTTCCCTAAACATCCACCACAATAATTCCCACACCATCCTTTACGAAAAAGAAGAGCCCACAGGATATACCTAACTCCGAAAGGACTAAAATCCTTTGAATTAAGAAAAGGCGCAACAAACCTACCGTTCAAACCACTACCATCGAAACGCCCAAGGTTGTTTCCTCCAAAGCTCCCGTCATCCCAACCAAACATATCCCAACATCGGAATCCCTCCAAACATCTTCGATCCGAACCCATCAACCGAATCGACTGCAAATCCAAACAAAAAAGAAAAGACCACGAAGACCCCTCATCCAAACCACTAGCTAAAAAAGCTAACACCGAAGCCTCCCCCGAATACTCTCCCGAATACTCTCATAATCATATTTCTCCTTCTCTACCGAAACAACCCTCTCCAAGCTGAGTTCGAGAGGCTCGAGCCTCAATGACGCTCTGGCCCCAATATTCCGAAGACTTCCCACACGAGCTTTATGAACACTTTGTTCTCCCAGCCGACGACCCCAGATTTGAGAATGCAAGTATCAAAGAGTTAGTGTTCGCTAACTTTATGCATCAAGGCCGGGTAAGCACATTTAAACTCATTAATTTGGAAAGATCTTTTTATTCATGTTATCCACTAATCCCTTACATTTTGTCTTTAGTCTGTTGCGGTCTCTGCCCGGATTATCTACCGATGGTCAAAGATTGACCGAAGAGAAAAGGATCTCGAGGACGAAAAATGAACGTCTGAGATCCAGTCTTCAAGCAGCAATAACTGGTCTTAAAAAAGAAAGAAGTTTGCATAAGAATACTTCTTTTTAGTGTGAAAACCTGGAGGCCGATATTGCAAGGTTGAAGGAAGAAGGTGCCGAGACAGAACATCGTCGAAAAGCCCTCATCGAAAACTACGAACAAATGCAAAAAGAAAATAATGAGCTGAAGAAGGGACACTCAACCGACAAGTCTTAGAACTAGTCAAGAAAGGAGAACATATGTTCCATACTTGTGTTTCATTGGAAAAAGAATTCAAGGAAACAAGGCTTTGGGATCTCTTTTGACCGAAACACAAAAATAACAAATTTGAAAAGAATACAAAGAGTCTCCAAAACTTTTGGCAGAGTATACATGGGTCAATTCTAACTCATCCATATAAATGCAAATCCATAGTATATAATGCATGCATCATGATAAATGACAATATAATAGGTGCAGTAAAGAATAATCATTATACATCTCTATGAAATGTTAAACTAAATACATCATAAAATTAAATACAACATCTTTGTCATACAAATAAAAATAAAAAGTACAAAGAAATGAGACACAACTTCCCAACAACTAACAAAAGCCTATCTAAAAAAATCTTAAATATTTGTGTCCCCAAGATGATCAACGCGATACAACTCCACATAAGTTAATGTATCTTCACTAAGAGGTATATCAGGATGGTACAAAAGGGGGATCTACTCCAGAAAAACCATCAATGTATGGACTGCCAGAGGGATTATCACCTAAGCTGGAAGGATCAAAAGTATCTGCCTTTGCTGGATCTCTGCCTAAGTGGAGAATGAAAAGATGTGCCCTGTCCAATCACCGGGTCAAATCTGCAATCTACTCCAAATGAGTGGGCTCTCAGACGCATGATATCCAATCTATCATCATCACTGACTAGGCACCATATCCTCCAGAAACTGAGTCGCACTGGTCTGAGCCCCAATAGTACGGGAAGTCCACCAACGATAAAAGGCATCCTGAGTACATGGGCCATCTGATAACATGAAACCATCCAAGCCCATTAAGGGGATATCTGTAATAGGTTAGGACAAAGGCCAGTACCACCGAGCAGGAGGAAGATATGGAATGTGAATATGCCCTGTGATTCATCTGATAGCTCACTCTCCCAAGTAGAGCTCCCAACCTCCCTCAGTCAGAAACGAAATCTGACGGGTAGACAAGGCATACTCCACTCCCGTCGGGAAGCCATCCTCAAAATCCACTGTTAGATGATTTGGGGTATAAGGAACCTATGTAACGTTATCGTGATTCGTGAACTCTAGGCTATGAATAGACGACGAAAGTAAAGCCATCTGTTACAAGGACCTCCCCTAAAGTAGAATGGTGTCAACGTCATCCCCTCAGATATGTATCCAAACCTAAATTAGTGATATAGAGCAGGCAATGGAGTCTTTCATAAGCCCAACACTAAAAACTCAAAGATTAAATCATGTAAGTTATGAAATTAATAACCCGAATAAGGGAAGTTGAAAGTGAATTAAATTTGTTCACAAGCAGAAATGGGTAGAAGCCCAACCAAGCATCTGTAATGCCCTCGGAGCGTAGATGCATCCCGCGAAGGAAATATGCGAAAGTAAATGATTCCCAATCAAAATACCCTATGCAATTTACCTCGCGGAGAGCGCCGACCAAGGAGAAAGAGACAGTCGTGGAGTTGTCTGGAATGAAGGAAGCCTTGATGATAGTTAGAAATAATCTCTGCATATTACGATCTCTCTCCCTTTGATCATCAGGAAGAGGCTCTAATAAAACTCCCCTTTAAGCATCAACACTCAGAGGACTGGAGCGAACGATCTGACCCTTAAGGGCCGAAGGAGGAACCCTCAATAGGGATCTAACAGCAGCGGGGGAAATGGCCGTCACCAAGGGCACCCTCTCACCTGTGAACTCCAAACTGGTGATAAATCATCAATCCATCGGCATCATCATCACTTTACAGTCTACCAAATGGAGTGACTGGCTTTGATGAAACCATCACTTAGACAAAGCTCTTAGATAACCCCATGGACAACGTCGTGGTGCGATGGAAAAGAAAGCCTCAAAACCCTAGGAATTCACAATGGCTTGTAAATCGAGATGAAGAAACCTATACAAGGAATGAACGCTAAACCAATTCTCCCTTGGCTAAGTGACTCAGGGAACCTGCAATATATTCAAATCAAGTTTCAACCACTGCCAAATATGGAAGAAGAAATAATTCAAATATATAAACCTCTAATACCTCATTTACGTGTAGATGGACAGATGGATGACGTCTTAAATTGCTTAAAATATTAGGAATCATCACATATATGCCATGAAGGTCTTGGCAAGCAGTGGAAGAAGAAGGAGCTGGATCCGCAGTAGGAACATCCTCCTCCTCCTCTGGAACTCCAGTCCTATCAACTCTGATAGGACGGATCACGGACTCTGTCAGTCGACACACTTATCGGGCTGGTAGAGGCAAGGGAACGTCTCTGAAGCAAGCCCTTCGGGACATAGAACTGCTAGGCCTGTCAGAATCCATGTTTGAAAAAAATTTCAAATCACCTTAGAAAAGGTGAGATATGTTTTTACACCTGGTCAATTCAACTAAGCATGTGCAGTAACCTAGGACAACAAGCTCCTAAAGATTAAATTTAGATTATCACATCATGCATGGCCTACACATGTAAACTTATGTTATTTAAACATACAATCCCAGTAGAGTTAACATGCATCCATATAAAATGCTCAGACTCGTGAAATTTTTTTGTCAGAGTCTTCTCTATAAAATGGACTATCTGCATGCACATAGGCATGAGTAGGTGGCCATTCAATAACACACCAACCCACATCAAGAACATTTCATATGTAAGAATTTAATCACACCCACAATGGTAACGAAATTACCCGGGGCAATTAAAATATAATCATGACAACTTCATGGTCATTTATCCTAAAATAGGATAACTAAACTAGCCAAAATGTGTGTAAAATGAGTTCTAAAAAAATGAAATTTTTTCACATCAAAATGTTCAGCATGGTAAAATACAAACATTTACTAAGCATGTTCATTTTTATTAAGTCATCTATGCATATAAATTTGATACTTTGTGTGTAAACTCATTAAACATGAAATCTATCAATCTAACTGTCAAAACTTGAAAGAAAAGGATGTAAACATTACCTGAGAAGTGCAAAACATTTGTACGGTTATGAATTTTAAAAAAAAAGCAAATGAGTAGATCTGAGCTAGAAGGTTCAGATTTTTCAGAGATAATCAAGTTGAAAATGACATATGAAGGGGCCAGGGGGGGTTTAAAACCACTCACGGCTGCCATGAAGTCTATCTCTGCGATAGCCATGCAGTAGACTCGTAATTCTCGGGGTGGTTCCACCCCTCTCAGCTCGATCAAATTTAAGTCCAGGCAGGTTCCTCTGAAGCCAAAAAGTCCAATCAACAAAAAAGGTTCTACGCGATTGAACGTAAAATGCCTGAAACCCTGAGATATGGTATCAAACTTCAGATGAATGTAAATCCTCATGTATATCGTTGGTGACAGCCCCAATGTAGCATTAGGAACGATCCGGTGGTATAAGCCGTTGAAAATAACTTCAACAAGGATATCGGATTATCCGACATTATAACCCTTTAGTGACAGCCCCAACGTAGTATCGGGAAGGATCTGATGATGTAAGCCGTTGAAAACTACTTCAGTGAGGATATCAGAATATCTGATATTGTAAACCATTAGTGACAGCCCTAGCGTAACATCGGGAAAGATATGATGATGTAAGCCATTGAAAACTACTTCAACGAGGATATCAGAATATCTGGTATTATAAACCATTGGTGACAGCCCCAGCGTAGCATCGGGAAGGATCCAATGATGTAAGCCATTGAAAACTACTTGAGCAAGGATATCGGAATATCTGATATTGTAAACCGTTAGTGACAGCCCCAGCGTAGCATCGGGAGTGATCTGATGATGTAAGCTATTGAAAATTACTTCAACGAGGATATCAGAATATTCGGTATTATAAACCATTGGTGACAGCCCTAGCGTAGCATCGGGAAGGATCCGATGATGTAAGCCATTGAAAACTACTTCAGCGAGGATATCAGAATATCCGATATTGTAAACCATTGGTGACAGCCCGAGCGTAACATCAGGAAGGATCTGGTGGTGTAAGCCGTTGAAAACTACTTCAGCGAGGATATCAAAATATTCGATATTATAAACCGTTGGTGATAGCCCCAGCATAGCATCGGGAAGGATCCGGTGAGGTAAGTCATTGAAAACTGCTTCAGCGAGGATATCAAAATATCTGGTATTATAAACTGTTGGTGACATCCCCAACATAGCATCGGGAAGGATCCGGTGGTGTAAGCTATTGAAAACTACTTCAATGAAGATATCAGAAGATCTGGTATTATAAACTATGGTGTTAACCCCAACGTAGCATCGGGAAGGATTCGGTGGTATAAGCCATTGAAAGCTGCTTTAGTGAAGACATTAGGAAGGTCTGATGGTGTAAACCATTGGGGTCAGCCCCAACAAAGGCATCAGGAAGGTCTGGTGGTATCAGTCATATAAAATTATCCCCAGTAAAAACATTAAGAATGACTAAGGATATAAACCTTTCAGTTTATCTTCATTAGCTAGCATCGGGAAGGTCCGGTGGTGTAAACCGTTGGTGTCAGCCCAAACGAAGGCATCGGGAAAGGTCTGATCGTGAAAGTCATGGTAACTAAATTAAACAAAGGTTTCTAGCATCCATGACATCATATCATGTTCCATACCATTGCATCATATTTTTTCATATTTCAAGTGTCTAGTAATCTTTATTTTGTTCATTCCATTACATTCCATAAACATGATAAAGAGGGGCATCTTTAGACACACGAAGTTTTGTTTTCTTGTTACTAACCAATGCAGGAGGGAAAATATATCTTTTCTTACTCCGGAGACAACCCCGAAGGAGTACAATATTCACTCTGGAGATAACCCTGGAAGACTACAACATCAAACGACGGAGACATCCCCATGGTACATCAAATCAAACATTGGAGAAAACCTTGAGGAAAGATAGAATAAACAGAAGTCAAACCCTGGAGAAAACTTTGAGGGACAGCCAAAAGCCACCTCGACTGTAACAAAAAAAATTTTGAGTTGTGATTCTGGGGACAGAATCCTTTTAAGGAGGGAAGGATGTAACGATCAAGAAATTTGTAATTTAATTTAAATATTTATTGAATTAAATAAATATTTTAAATAATTTATTTATTGAGGAAAATAAATAATTGATGAATTGTGGTGAATTAATTTAGTAACTAAATTGATTAATTAAATTGAGTAATGATAATTTTATTTGAAGGATTTAATTTAAGGAAATAATTAAATTAAAGGAATTGTTTAATTTAAAGAAATAAATTAAATAAAGTGATATTTCTAATTTATTAATTAAATTAGATATGTAATTATTTATTAATTATAAGTATGTGATAATAAGAATTTTATTATTATTATTCTAAGTTATTTAAATTAACTAAACTGATGTTATTTAAATTAAAGTGTGACAAGTAGTAACTATATAATATAAATATTATTTAAATAATCTAGTATGGGAATTAGTGTGTAACCAAATGTAGCCTTATGGCTTTTGGTTTATTTTAACTGATGTGAGCCTTTTTTGTTTTTTAACCTGACGTACGTGAGGAAAAGGGAGTCAGTGTATATTATGCGTGATTTTTTTTCTAAGGCTAGATAACATAGAATTGCAAAGAGGAAAACATAGAGATTTTGGAGAAGGAAGATCACAAATGGTTTTGAGAGAGAATCACCATTTCTTGCTAGCATACAACTAGGGTTTGCTAAATCAAGGTAT
The DNA here is from genome assembly GCA_020205605.1 of Panax ginseng. Lineage (NCBI taxonomy): Eukaryota > Viridiplantae > Streptophyta > Magnoliopsida > Apiales > Araliaceae > Panax > Panax ginseng. Next base: position 58,521,808 of record CM035149.1, on the reverse strand, counting down.
ATTCTACTTCTAAGGTTTCAGTTTAAGTTTCCATGTTCATTCTCTGTAAATTGCTAGGTCATGTTATGTTGAAATATACATGTATATATGGTCTATAAATTGATAATCATCATATATGATTGATACTTGTGTGTCAAATTTGTTAAAATTGGCTTTGAAGGAAAGAAATTGAGATAACAGTGTATGTTTGAAAAATGGCTTTAGAAAGTACAAAATTGATGCTTTATATGTGTTGTAATTTGAAATTTGTTGTTAGATTGTGTTGCTATGTTAAGAAAAGAAAGCGCGTAGTTGGAATCGTAATGAATTGGTCAAGAAAGCTTGAATCATGGTGAATGAATTAAGCTAATAGTGTAAAAATGATGAAAATTGGGATTTTGATCCTTCAAAATTGTAGGTATAGAGTGTTTATGATGTTATTATGTGGTATTGCATGCTTATGGATGTTATCACAAAGTTCTAGTTGCTAGCTTTCATGTTTTCTATGATATTGGGTTAAATTGGGGTGACTGTTATGCGTAACGAGCTCATCGCGTTTGCGTTTACATGCAGTGTGTGTAGCACAACTGCACTCATCATCACGATCGAAAATGGCGCGTAGCAGTACCACATCATTGAGTTTACTAGATTGAGCACAAGCAGTAATTTCTGGCCAAGTGCTAAGGCCAAAATGGCGCAATTGCTACTTGCCCAGAAGCGTAAGTGTGGTGCGGTACCACACACCTCGAAATATGACGATGAAGTCTGCTTATTTGCATGTCATGCGTAGCGGACTTGTGTTAGTTTAGCATGCATGTTAATGATGTTAAGACATAATAGAAGCTACAGTAACAAATTATAAGGTGTTGTAATACAAAGTGTAAAAGATTTTTATGTAATTGTTAATTGAGTTATATAATGAAACTAAAAGTGATGTTTTCAAAAGTTTGAAATGAACGAGTAAGTTATGTTGGCTCGTAATGCAATTTCAGATTCGTTAAGTATGTTAACCTAAATGGTTAGGTGCTAGGTTAGGGTTATGACCTAAATGATGGTTTAAACCCTAAAGCTAATATTCATACAACTAATTGTTGCTGCGATTGTAATGATGTATGTAGGGTAATTGAAGATTATTTTACACTTGTGTAGCTTACGTGCAAGGCAAGTTTTCTAACTCTACCTTGTTATTATTGAGCAAGTTTCTAAACCTTATCTCCTTACAATTGAGCAAGCTTTCAAACTTCATTCTTTTCATATTGAATGCAAGTCTCCATTCCTATAATATTATTGTACAAGTTCTTAAAATTGAGCAAGCCTAATCTATATTGAATATGTTTGTACAAGCTCTTGTAATCTAATTTGTTACCTCGAGCGAGTTTTACTTTTCTAGACCTTGATGTTACTATTCAAAGCATATATTATTCTAATACATCGTTTCAAATGAGATTGTTCTAACTCTTTTTTGTTGGGCGTTAAACGCGAAACGCACAAATGAAATTAAAATTTTAAAGCAATTTCAAACCCTAAAAGCAGGATCCATGCGAAAAATCAATTAATTCGAGAGGTTTAGAGATTATACCGATATGAAAACGAGAATCGAGAATCAAATCATATGCGCCTCGAATCTCCAACGCAATACAAACCGATTGCACTCTCTACTAAGATCCACATTTAACGCCGCACTAACCGTCGAACGATTACGCAATAAGAAGGACTTGATGTACTATTAGCCACCAAAAGGAATGGATTTTCTCAAACTGCTTTCTCTAGTCTCTCTCTAAGAGCTGCTTAGGGTTTTTCAATTATGATATCACCCTAAGTAGTTGCTATATATCATATATATAGTAGTTAAAAGAATTAATCAAATCAAAACCTAATTTCATAAAATCCGAATTTATATATATATATATATCTCTTAATTAAGTCTTACTTAATTAATATACATATATACAATTATCCTTTTAATTTAAATTAAGTGATTTAAATACTATTAATCATATTAATATATTTAAATCCTTAAAATTTAAATTAATTCTCTTTAAATAACGTTACATGTGTGTGACCCATAGGTTATTATTACGTTGGCAATAATTTTAAAATCATATTATAAAATTATAAACATGTAGCGGCATCTAGTAATGCATCATCGCTACCCAAGTAATAATAAGATCGATGATTCGATGCAACCTTTTCGTGACCAATGTTTCAATGTAATTTAATCCTTTTAACCTTAATATCCTAGATTAAAATCGAGTCATGGAATGTGTCATACTCTTCATAATTTAATCTGAGTTTTCTTGATCAATGAGTAGACTATATGCAACAAATCACTATTTGAGCATGGCCATGCATTTCATAGTCCTACTCAATCAAGAGGCCTATGGATATCACCCATAATATATAGGATGGTTAAATTCCATCTAGATCACTCATATTTCTCACACGATTAATAATGAACCCAATAATCACCTTTATAGTCCACCATATTAAAGGTGACATTTGATGATATCAAAGTACATAAATTCTCGTAGTAGTAATATAGCGATTTCGTGTCCGGAGGACCATTACATCATTGTCACTATGAGAATTGCTAATGACACTTAGCATAATGCTCCATATAGAATTCTCATGGTGGGTCCATCCAATTACATCGCTTCTCTAACATGTACATATGCATTGACTTAATATCTCATATATTTATGACCAATAAGATTTGGTCATCAATCGATCCACATACTAGTCTCAATGCATCATTGTTGTCCCATCAACAATGATACTCGAACTAGGGACATTTAAGAACACTGATACTAATGGTAATATATAATCTCATGTTCAAGTCACATACTTGAAACTATATAATTTGTATCACTATTCTAAGGAATTTTATTATGTTAACAATTATATTACGCAGTAAATAAAACCATAATAAAATCATATATTTATTCAATCAAATATAATATCAAAACGTTAAGCAATTATATCAAATAATTGGCCTCTAGGGCATAAAGTCTAACAGTCTCCCACTTGCACTAGAGCCAATCACTCATGTATCTAATACCCATGGAACTAGTGTGACCGTCGTGCATGGCCATGCTCAAATAGTGATTTGTTTCATATAGTCTACTCATTGATCAAGAAAACTCAGATTAAATTATGAAGAGTATGACACATTCCATGACTCGGTTTTAATCTAGGATATTAAGGTTAAAAGGATTAAATTACATTGAAACATTGGTCACGAAAAGGTTGTATCGAATCATCGATCTTATTATTACTTGGGTAGCAGTGATGCATTACTAGATGTCATTTCACATTTATTTATAATTTTATAATATGATTTTAAAATTATTGCCAACGTAATAATAACCTATAGGTTACACATAGAATGTTATTTAAAAGGGAATTAATTTAAATTTTAAGGATTTAAATATATTAATATGATTAATAGTATTTAAATCACGAATTTAAATTAAAAGGATAATTTATATATATTATATTAATTAAGTAAGACTTAATTAAGAGATATATATATATAAATTGATTTTTATGAAATTAGGTTTTGATTTGATTAATTCCTTTTAACTACTATATATATGATATATAGCATGACTACTTAGGGTGATATCATAATTGAAAAACCCTAGCCGCTCTTAGAGAGAGACTAGAGAGAAAACAGCTTGAAGAAAATTCATTCCTTTTGGTGGCTAATCTGTCAGAAGTCCTTCTTATTGCAGAATCGTTCGACGGTTAGGCTTGGGCGTTCGATAATGGATACTTGAGAGGCGTTAATCGGTTTGTATTAAGGCTTGGAGATTCGAGGCGCAGTCGGTTTCAGATTCTCATTTTTCATATCTGGTATAATCTCTAAACCTCTGAATTAATTGATTTTTCGCATGGATCCTGTTTTAGGGTTTCGGAAATTGCTTTAAAATTTTAATTTTCGCTGTGCATTTCTGTGCCGAAGCCCAACAAAAAAAGTTAGAACAATCTCATTTGAAACGATGTATTAGAATAATATATGCTTTGAATAGTAACATCAAGGTCTAGAAAAGTAAAACTCGCTCGAGGTAACAAATTAGATTACAAGAGCTTGTACAAACATATTCAATATAGATTAGGCTTGCTCAATTTTAAGAACTTGTACAATAATATTATAGGAATGGAGACTTGCATTCAATATGAAAAGAATGAAGTTAGAAAGCTTGCTGAATTGTAAGGAGATAAGGTTTAGAAACTTGCTCAATAATAACAAGGTAGAGTTAGAAAACTTGCCTTGCACGTAAGCTACACAAGTGTAAAATAATCTCCAATTACCCTACATACATCATTACAATCGCAACAACAATTAGTTGTATGACTATTAGCTTTAGGGTTTAAACCATCATTTAGGTCATAACCCTAACCTAGCACCTAACCATTTAGGTTAACATACTTAACGAATCTGAAATTGCATTACGAGCCAACATAACTTACTCGTTCATTTCAAACTTTTGAAAACATCACTTTTAGTTTCATTATATAACTCAATTAACAATTACATAAAAATCTTTTACACTTTGTATTACAACACCTTATAATTTGTTACTGTAGCTTCTATTATGTCTTAACATCATTAACATGCATGCTAAACTAACACAAGTCCGCTACGCATGACATGCAAATAAGCGGATTTCATTGTCATGACTTTCGAGTGTGCAATGCAATTTTTCTACTTACGCTTTGGAACCGCCAAGTACTGCCCATTTTTTGCACTTAACAACAAGGTACAATTACAGCATTGTGCTCAACTGCGAAAACCAATGATGCAGGTACTGCGCCATTTCTCGAGTGATGATAGCAGTGCGGTTTGTGCCACACACCGAATGTAAACGTCACGATAGCTCTGCATTATAATAACATCCACCCCAATTTAACCCAATATCATAGAAAACATGAAAGCTAGCAACTAGAACTTTGTGATAACATCCATAAGCATGCAATACCACATAATAACATCATAAACACTCTATACCTACAATTTTGAAGGATCAAAATCCCAATTTTCATCATTTTTACACTATTAGCGAATTCATTCACCACAGATTCATTTCTTGACCAATTGACACGATTCCAACTATGCCGCTTTCTTTTCTTAACATAGCAACACAATCTAACAACAAATTTCAAATTACAACACATATAAAGCATCAATTTTCGTACTTTCTAAAGCCCTTTTTCAAACATACACTGTTATCTCAATTTCTTTCCTTCAAAGCCAATTTTAACAAATTTGACACACAAGTATCAATCATATATGATGATTATCAATTTATAGACCATATATACATGTATATTTCAACATAACATGACCTAGCAATTTACAGAGAATGAACATGGAAACTTAAACAGAAACCTTAGAAGTAGAATATACCTTGATTTAGCAAACCCTAGTTGTATGCTAGCAAGAAATGGTGATTCTCTCTCAAAACCACTGTGATCTTCCTTCTCCAAAATCTCTATGTTTTCCTCTTTGCAATTCTATGTTATCTAGCCTTAGATAAAAAATCACGCATAATATACACTGACTCCCTTTTCCTCACGTACGTCAGGTTAAAAAACAAAAAAGGCTCACATCAGTTAAAATAAACCAAAAGCCATAAGGCTACGTTTGGTTACACACTAATTCCCATACTAGATTATTTAAATAATATTTATATTATATAGTTACTACTTGTCACACTTTAATTTAAATAACATTAGTTTAGTTAATTTAAATAACTTAGAATAATAATAATAAAATTCTTATTATCACATACTTATAATTAATAAATAATTACATATCTAATTTAATTAATAAATTAGAAATATCACTTTATTTAATTTATTTCCTTTAAATTAAACAATTCCTTTAATTTAATTATTTCCTTAAATTAAATCCTTCAAATAAAATTATCATTACTCAATTTAATTAATCAATTTAGTTACTAAATTAATTCACCACAATTCATCAATTATTTATTTTCCTCAATAAATAAATTATTTAAAATATTTATTTAATTCAATAAATATTTAAATTAAATTACAAATTTCTTGATCGTTACATCCTTCCCTCCTTAAAAGGATTCTGTCCCCAGAATCACAACTCAAATTTTTTTTTTGTTACAGTCGAGGTGGCTTTTGGCTGTCCCTCAAAGTTTTCTCCAGGGTTTGACTTCTGTTTATTCTATCTTTCCTCAAGGTTTTCTCCAATGTTTGATTTGATGTACCATGGGTATGTCTCCGTCGTTTGATGTTGTAGTCTTCCAGGGTTATCTCCAGAGTGAATATTGTACCCCTTCGGGGTTGTCTCCGGAGTAAGAAAAGATATATTGTCCCTCCTGCATTGGTTAGTAACAAGAAAACAAAACTTCGTGTGTCTAAAGATGTCCCTCTTTATCATGTTTATGGAATGTAATGGAATGAACAAGATAAAGATTACTAGACACTTGAAATATGAAAAAATATGATGCAATGGTATGGAACATGATATGATGTCATGGATGCTAGAAACCTTTGTTTAATTTAGTTACAATGACTTTCACGATCAGACCTTTCCCGATGCCTTCGTTTGGGCTGACACCAACGGTTTACACCACCGGACCTTCCCGATGCTAGCTAATGAAGATAAACTGAAAGGTTTATATCCTTAGTCATTCTTAATGTTTTTGCTGGGGATAATTTTTTATGACTGATACCACCGGACCTTCCTGATGCCTTTGTTGGGGCTGACCCCAATGATTTACACCATCAGACCTTCCTAATGTCTTCACTAAAGCAGCTTTCAATGGCTTATACCACCGAATCCTTCCCGATGCTACGTTGGGGTTAACACCACAGTTTATAATACTAGATCTTCTGATATCTTCATTGAAGTAGTTTTCAATAGCTTACACCACCGGATCCTTCCCGATGCTATGTTGGGGATGTCACCAACAGTTTATAATACCAGATATTTTGATATCCTCGCTGAAGCAGTTTTCAATGACTTACCTCACCGGATCCTTCCCGATGGTAATATATAATCTCATGTTCAAGTCACATACTTGAAACTATATAATTTGTATCACTATTCTAAGGAATTTTATTATGTTAACAATTATATTACGCAGTAAATAAAACCATAATAAAATCATATATTTATTCAATCAAATATAATATCAAAATGTTAAGTAATTATATCAAATAATTGGCCTCTAGGGCATAAAGTCTAACAGTCTCCCACTTGCACTAGAGCCAATCACTCATGTATCTAATACCCATGGAACTAGTGTGACCGTCATGCTTCTGCTGCGACAAAGCCTTGGTTAGTGGATCTGCAACATTATCATCTGTTGGTACTCTTCCTATATGTACATCTCCTCTATCAATGATTTCCCGGATGAGATGGTACCGCCTAAGTATATGCTTAGATCGTTGGTGAGATCTGGGTTCCTTAGCCTATACAATGGCTCCATTATTATCACAGTATAGAGCAATCAAATCAACAATGGTTGGAACAACACCAAGTTCAAGATGAACTTTTAATCCATCTGACCTCCTTGGCTCCACTAAGAAGCGACAATATACTCGACCTCTGTTGTAGAATCACCATCGCTCTTGCTTCAAACTTTTCCATTAACAAAGACCACCATTAAGGCAAAACACAAAACCTGACTGAGACTTATAGTCATCATTGTCAGTCTGGAAACTAGCATCTGTGTAACCCTTTACTGCTAGTTCGTCTTCACCTCCATATACCAAGAATGAATCCTTAGTCCTTTTCAGGTACTTGAGGATATTCTTAACTGCTGTCCAGTGACCTTCACCTGGATTCGACTGGTATCTGCTCGTCATGCTCAAAGCATACGAGACATCCGGACGAGTACATATCATTGCATACATGATAGATCCAATTGCCGAAGCATAAGGGATCTTTATCATACGCTCCTCATCATCTTGTGATTTAGGACATTGGGCCTTAGAGATCTTTACACCATGAGTCACGGGTTAGTTTCCACTTTTCGCCTCTTGCATGCTGAACCATTTCAACCCTTTATCAATATATGTACTTTGACTTAGGCCGAGCATTTTTCTTGATCTATCTCTATAGATCTTGATACCTAAAATGTAAAAAGATCACCCAAATCTTTCATGGAGAAACATTTTCCTAACCATGTTTTTACTGTAAGGAAGGAATGTCATTCCCATAATTAATATGTCATCAACATATAATACTAGGAATACAATGTGACTCAACTAACCTTCTTATATACACAAGGTTCATCTTCATTTTTAATAAAGCCAAATTCTTTGATGCTTCATCAAATCGAAGATTCCAACTCAGAGAGGCTTGCTTCAATCCATAAATGGATCGCCTGCACTACATACCTTTCCAAAGATCCTTTGGGTGACAAAACCCTCGGGTTGTGTCATATACACATCCTCGAGGAGATTTCCATTAAGGAAGCGGTTTTGACATCCATCTGCCAGATTTCGTAATAATAAAAAGTCTGCAATAGCAAGTAAGATCTTGATGGATTTAACCATTGCCCTTTGGAGAGAAGGTTTCATCATAGTCAACACCTTGAATTTGTTTGAAACCTTTTGCTACCAATCGGCCTTTATAGGTTTGTACATTACCATCCATGCTCGGTTTTCTTCTTGAAAACCCACTTGCACCGATTGGTTTTACCTTGGTGGATCAACCAGAGTCCATACTTGGTTAGTATACATGGAGTCCATCTCGGATTTCATGGCTTCAAGCCATTTCTCGAATCTGGTCCATTCATAGCTTCTTGGTAAGCGCGTGCTCATCTTGATCTATGAGCATCACATCACCGTTTTGAGTCACAAGATATCTATAATATCTCTCAGGCTCTTGGCGTGTCCTACCAAATCTACGAATGACTTGTGTAATTTGAGCAGGTTCACTTTCCACAATTTCTTGTGGTTCCTGCTCATGTTCCAACTCAGGTTCAATGATATTTTGTGGTTCTCGAATTTCTTCGAGTTCTACTTTCCTCCCACTGTTTCCTTTAGAGACAAATTGTCTTTCTAGAAAAATACCAGTTCGAGCAACAACCACTTTGTTCTTAGAAGGTTTGTAGAAATAATACCCTTTTGTTTCCTTTGGGTATCCCACAAAATTACATTTGTCAGATTTGGGTCCGAGCTTGTCAGAATCCAGACGTTTTACGAACTCCTCGCAACCCCAAATCTTCATGAACGACATACTAGGACATTTCCCAGTCCACATTTCATATGGTGTCTTCTGAACCGTCTTTGTAGGAACACGGTTAAGTGTGAATCTGCAATATCCTCTAGGGCATGACCCCGAAGCTTATTGGAAGATCTGCGATAACTCATCATTGATCGTACCATGTCCAACAAGGTTCGATTCCTCCTCTCGAATACACCATTCCATTGCGGTGTTCCAGGTGGAGTGAGTTGTGATATAATACCACACTCCTTTAGAAGGTCATCAAAGTCTTGGCTTAAGTATTCACCTCCTCGATCGGATCGAAGGGCTTTTATGCTTTTGCCAAATTGGTTTTGAACTTCATTCTTGAATTCCTTGAACTTTTCAAAGGATTCGGATTGTGTCTCATAAGATACACATATCCATATCTACTAAAGTCGTCGATAAATGTAATGAAGTACTAAAACCTACCTACCTCCTAACTTGAACTCATGGGTCCACATACATCACTATGTATAAGTCCCAATACATCGCTAGCCCATTCATCGTGTCCAATGAAAGGGGCTTTAGTCATCTTGCCTAATAAACAAGACTACGCATTTCTCATATGATTCAAAATCAAATGAATCCAAGAACCCATCTTTATGGAGTTTGGATATGCATTTCTCATTTATATGGCCTAAACAACAATTGCAGGAGATATGTCTTGATTTGAATCATTTGATTTAAATCATTTGTATTTATGTTATAGATAGGCATTTCTAAATCAAGAATATAGAGACCAGTTAAACAATTGTGCAACACCATAACAAATATCATTTAAGTAAAACAAACAACGATTGTTCTTTATTATAAATGAAAAACCTTTCTTGTCCAAACAAGAAACAGAAATAATGTTTTTGCTTATAGTTGGCACAAAATAACAATCTTCTAATTCTAAAACTAGCCCAGTGGGCAAAGATAAATGATAAGTTCCTACGGCCACAGGTCAAAGAACTTTTGCTCTATTTCCAACTCGTAGGTCAACCTCTCCTTTCGCCAAATTTCTACTCCTTTGGAGTCCCTGCACATTAACACAAATGTGAGAACCACATCCAGTATCCAATACCCATGATGTAGAAGTAGACAAGTTGACTTCTATAACATATATACACAGATCGAAAGTCGTACTTCCTTTTCTTTTCTTCACTTCTTCCGGATAAGCATGACGAGTTCCTTTTCCAAAGTCCGGGGTTTTCCACGTATGACATTCACCTTCTTTAGCCACCCCACCTTTAGGTTTTAAAGCCTGTTTGGTTTTGGAATTGGGTTTGGCAAAAGATTTAGATCCTATCTTCTTCTTTCCTTTCCAATTTCCCTTAGCATTCTCCTTTTGCACCATCATTATGGGAGCGGGTCCCCGCCTTTTTCATGTTGTTCTCGGCAGTTCTTAACATGCTCAACAACTCGATGAGGGGTTTCTCAATTTCATTCATAAGATAGTTCATAACAAATTGAGAGTAGGCTCTTTGCTCAAAGATTGCAAAACAAGGTCGATTTAGGCTTCCTGAGTGATTGGAAAACCCAACCTATCAAGGTACTCAATATACCCAATCATTTTCAAAGACATGTGGACCAACTGGATCACGTTCACCCATTTTGCGGTGATCTGATACAACGCCTTGCTTGTATCATACCTCTCTGTCGAGCATGCCCTTGAACAATTTCTTGAGATGCTCGATCATCTCATAAGCATCCATCAACACATGTTGCTTCAAGAAGCTCGGCGTTCATGGTTGCTAGCATGACACAACTCACATCCAGAGCATCATCTTGATGCTTCTTGTAAGCATTATGCTCGCGTGACGTGGTGCGATGATGTTGGTCTTTGCGAGAATGGGCCCATCAAGGACATATAGCTTACGCTCTTGTTTGAGGACAATCCTCAAGTTCCTATGCTACCAAGAAATTAATTCCACTTAGCTTGTCCTTTTCAAGGACCGATCGTAATGAAAGACTATTTGTGTTGTTGTTGTTTGCCATTTGATATCTACAATTTATAAGTGCAACAATAATAAGTCAAATTACGAGTTGATATTATATAATTGATAATAGTACATTCAAAATATACCTCCCACTATTTTATTCAAATTAATAGCCCTCACCATTAATTCTAAAGCATTTTCTATTAAATCTTTCTAGTGAGCCAAGATCCATATTTCATTATGCCTTAAGTTAGCTTTGGCTATTCTCTCAAAACATAATTATTTAGGTAGACAACCCTTTGTCAATTATATCATATATAACTCTGGATAGTTTGGTAAACAACATTTGTTTCTAGTCCATCTAATGGTACCAACCAAACTCTGTGCCTCTAAGTCCACAATCCTATTGAGATAACTTAGTTAAGTCGCCCAATGATTTTAATAGTTTGGATATCACAATTATCCTATCGCATCTTTACCTAGATAAATAGGGTACTTTTGCTTTGGCAAACCTACATCTATTGATCGAGGTCTTGATGAGTGTTATTCATTGGAAGGCATCTGATTTAGACTTAATAATTTAATGAGGATTTTATTAATTTAGATCTCACCAATTTTAATCTTATTAAGCATGCATTATTATTAATCATATCATATCGCATACAAGCATAAATAAAGTGCAAAATTAAATGTGTCACGCTTATGGCCCAATCCACATCGTCAATCTTTTCAAGATAATGAAAGATTGAAGGTCAATCTAAGGTGGTAAAAGATCTTAAAATAAATAGCTTCCTTGGATCTTCCTCTAGCATGCGCCTCCTCTCCATCATCATCTTTCCATTGTGTTCTCCATCTTGACATCTTCATCAATTACAGATTATTACATGACATAAAGAAACCTCGAGTTACATTCGAGGGGATTTAGATGAGAAGAGAATATTACATTAGAATTTATAGAAAGGCACGACATGCAAGCCGTATTTCAAAACCAAAAACCACTAACCTATGGGTCAAAAGGCCATAATTGTGCACCATGCATATCACAATAAGCACATAACAATTTATATATAATTAAAGAAAACTATATATAAAATATAGGGGACACGACCATCGTGCGCTACGACGGGGGGGTCCAAGGGGGTGTCTCCCCCCCTGGCGGTGGTCCGGCTGATCGTGCGCTACATTCTGTATTGCAGAATTTTTCCATACGAATCTCTGAAACAGTTTCAAAATCATACATTTTAATCCACCAAAACACCCATAATAACAAATCATATATGTCCAGTTTCGATTTAATCATATTAAAACGAATAACAATTACACCTGCATTTATCATATATTTCCGCTTTGAATAATCATATTAAAACGATTCTTCATGCTTCTAATCCGAATTAGAATAGTTATATTGTTATTCCACCGATTAAAGATACGATTAATTGATATCATCATATATATTACCGAATACACATACAACTGGAATATCATATATTCAATTTTATATCCAGAAACATGCATCATCATATATCATATATATCAATACAATTAAAACACGTAATCAATTAATCTTTTCACAAGTAGCTCTGATATCATCATTGGTGCTTGGCGTCGAAACGACATACAATGAAATTAAAATTTTAAAGCAATTTCAGAAACCCTAAAAACAGGATCCATGCGAAAAATCAATTAATTCAGAGGTTTAGAGATTATACCGGATATGAAAAACGAGAATCAAATCGATGCGCCTCGAATCTCCAATGAATACAAACCGATTAGCGCCTCACAGTATTCATCACCAACGCCATACATTTGAGCCAGGTCGAACGATTACGCAATAAGAAGGACTTGCAGTACTAGCCACCAAAAGGAATGGATTTTCCTAAATCAATTTTCTCTCTCTCTCTCTAGAAGCTGGCTAGGGTTTTTCAATTATGATATCACCCTAAGTAGTCGCTATATATCATATATATAGTAGTTAAAAGGAATTAATCAAATCAAAACCTAATTTCATAAAATCCGAATTTATATATATATATATATATTAATTAAGTCTTACTTAATTAATATACATATATACAATTATCCTTTTAATTTAAATTAAGTGATTTAAATACTATTAATCATATTAATATATTTAAATCCTTAAAATTTAAATTAATTCTCTTTTAAATAACGTTCTATGTGTGTGACCACATAGGTTATTATTACGTTGGCAATAATTTTAAAATCATATTATAAAATTATAAATAAAGGAGAAAGCATCTAGTAATGCATCACCGCTACCCAAGTAATAATAAGATCGATGATTCGATGCAACCTTTTAAGTGACCAATGTTTCAATGTAATTTAATCCTTTTAACCTTAATATCCTAGATTAAAATCGAGTCATGGAATGTGTCATACTCTTCATAATTTAATCTGAGTTTTCTTGATCAATGAGTAGACTATATGAAATAAATCACTATTTGAGCATGGCCATGCATTTCATAGTCCTACTCAATCAAAAGGCCTATGGATATCACCCATAATATATAGGATGGTTAAATTCCATCTAGATCACTCATATTTCTCACACGATTAATGATGAACCCAATAATCACCTTTATAGTCCACCTATTAAAGGTGACATTTGATGATATCAAAGTACATAAATTCTCGTGTAGTAATATAGCGATTTCGGTCGGAGGACCATTACATCATTGTCACTATGAGAATTGCTAATGACACTTCGCATAATGCTCCATATAAATTCTCATGGTGGAGTCCATCCGATTACATCGTTCTCTAACATGTACCTATGCATTGACTTAATATCTCATATATTTATGACCAATGAGATTTGGTCATCAATCGATCCACATACTTAGTCTCAATGCATCATTGTTGTCCCATCAACAATGATACTCGACCGAGGACATTTAAGAACAACGATACTAATGGTAATATATAATCTCATGTTCAAGTCACATACTTGAAACTATATAATTTGTATCACTATTCTAAGGAATTTTATTATGTTAACAATTATATTACGCAGTAAATAAAACCATAATAAAATCATATATTTATTCAATCAAATATAATATCAAAACGTTAAGCCATTATATCAAATAATTGGCCTCTAGGGCATAAACTCTAACACTTTTTGTTATAGCATTTTGCATGTATATCATGTTTATTCAATTACATATATTGTTGATATCCGATCTTTGACTTTGATAGCCTTGTTAAGTTATACATTATGTATTAAACCTTTATTGATAGAAATTGAATAGTGTTCTAAATTCTAGAAACACTGATAAGCTAGTTCCAAACTAAACTTTCTTTAGTGCGGAAATTCTAAATCCAAACTGAGACGAACAACCCTAACATAGGGGATTTTGTACCTATAACGTTTAGATGCTTGTGCACAATACATGGTACAAAGGGCTGATCCCCCTAAGTATGTTAAGAAGGGTCCGTATAGTCTAAATGACTGTTAAGGTTTGGTAATAATACCTAAGTACCGGGGACATAGTTCGTGGTCTTAAGACCCTCAGATAATTAAAGTTCGAACTTGTTTTCTATTTTGATTTGTAGAACAAGTTCCTTATTGTTCAGCTTTCGTTGTTCACTTTCATGTTACTATCATTGCTACTTTTTATATCAGTGAGCATTTGTTTGCTCACTCTTGCAATTAACACTGCAGCTAAAGTGGAGAAAGTTGATGAGCCGTCTACTAGCAAAGGAAATGGCAAATTGTCTAAGTGCTGAAGACTTATGAGAAATTATTTAAATGTTTTACGTTTCAAGACTTGTTTTATTTTATGATGTATTCCGCAAACTGATGTAATAAATTTAAGGTTAGATTACCTGGGATTGCTTTTAAAATGATGATGTAACCCTTTAATGGGAAATATTATTGTTTAAGTTATTTAAATTATGTCTTTATCCTTTATGATGGGTAGTTAGATGTAATAGTTTTGGATAGTGAGCACTAAATCCTGTGGGAATGGAGTACCTAGATTTGGGGGTGTCACGGGTTGGTATCAAAGCCTTAGTTTATGAACCTTAGGTAGAAAAACCCTAGGAAGTAACCTTTAAAGAACTAGGAAACATAGAGGTGTTCAACTCTTATCGGGTTTTAAGGAATGGAATAAGGTATCCATTGAAGCAAAATAATAAAAGACATTATGTGCTATGTGTTAATAACGTATGTGCTCGCAAGTATCGAAAAATGTTAAGTAAAACTTAAAATATTTTGTTGTCAGGATGTCTAACGAAGGAGGATCCAGTCCAGCTAGGGAGGTGATACCTCAGGATGTCGAACCCCGGGATATTCATGTTGTGCGGGAACAGTTGATCCAGGAGGATGAGCCTGTAACTGATCCCGAGGAGGATAGTTCTGAGGAGATAGAGGAGGATGAGGAGGAAGAGGATCTTGAGGAGTTTCCACCAAACTCCATATCAGCGGAGATGTATGACGCTCTGTACGACCGTAACATAGAGTTACAGGACAGGGTTGAGGAGATGAAGGAGTTGATTGAGATGCATCATGCTTCGATAGAGCAGAAGGATACGGAGATTCAGGAACTCGACTCATGCCTTGGAAACACGGAGTGGGACCTAGTTCATACCAAGGGTCAACATGAAGACCTGTTGGCAGTAAACGAAAAGATGAAGACTGACATGGAGAAACTAAAAGATGACTTCAAGGAGGAGTCAGCTAAGCGTGCAAGAGCAGAGGATACTTAGATGAAGGCAACTCAACGTGCTGATCGTGCTGAGGCTAAGGTTCAAGTAAAGAAGGCCAAGATGAAAGAGATGGATTACGCTTTTAATTCAACGATTGATAGGGCCCAGGATCGAGTCTTTTATTATCCACCTCAGTTTGAAGACTCGCCGTGGTTCGTGATGGATCGCAGAACGACTTATCGTATCATGGAGGAGGAACATCGAGAAGCCTTACAACGTCTTAATATGCCTAGATAGAATAAGAGTGATATTAATATGTGGCTAATTATGTGAATAAATAAATTGTGAATCCCTTATTTTGAGATAAATAAAGGGATAGTATGAGTATGTAATCCTGAAACGTGTTTAGTTCAAGAAAGTGGATGTTTATAGCGATTATGCTATCTTTAACATGTTTTAAAAAGTTATGAATAAATAAAATATTAGAGTTTATTTGAAATGCTATGTGTTATAGCTTTAATCTTGGAATGTTTAAGTTAAACTTCAAATACCTAAGAAGTTGAGTAATGAACTAATTAAGCGCATATTTTAACAGAAAATGCCTCCTAGAAGAAGACAACCACGACAGCAAGCACCTCCTGAGGGGTCTACTAATAATAACAACAAGACCAATGCTAATCCGGTTCAGCAGTTGGTAGCTCTGTTGACGGGTGCACTTGCGAATCAACCGCAAGCTCAAGTCACGACCTTTAAGGAATTCAAAGCGGTTGGACCGCCAGAGTTTCAAGGGTCTATGAATATAGTGCAAGCCCAAACCTGGATCATGGAAATGGAGAAGTTGTTCGATGTTTCTAGAGTTAACAAGGATCAGAAGACCGCGTTCGTAACATTCATGCTGAAGTCTTAAGCTAGCTACTGGTGGCAGGCAAATAAGGTTCGTGGAGGACAAGGAGTGATAGCGTGGGATAGATTTAAGGAGATGTTCTTTGAAATGTACTTTCCAGCGAGTTCTCGTAATCAGTTGGAAGTACAATTTCTAGAACTGAAGCAAGGAACAATGACGGTGCCAGAATATGCTGCGAAATTTAACGAGTTGGCAAGGTTTGCCACTTATCAAGTCAATACTGACGAGCGTAAAGCGAGAAGGTTCGAACAAGGATTGAAGCCCTGGCTGTATAATAAGGTCTCAATGTTCCAGCTGAACACATTTGCGGCTGTGTAGGAGAAGGAAATTATTGCGGAAGGTGGTAGTGATGCCTTGACCAAGTACAATCAAGAACAGAAGAAGAGGAAAAATGAGAATGAGAATAAGGCGGGTGAAAGTAATGTTGGAAGTAACAGTCAGAAGAGAAAGTGGAGCTAGAATTCGATTGCGGGAGGATAACAGGGAAATCAGCAGAAGAAAAAGTTTGAAGCTTGTGCGAAGTGTGGAAAGAACCATACTGGAGTATGTTTGAAGGGAAAGTGAATGTGTTTCAACTGTGGTCAGGAGGGACACATTGCACCAAACTATTTTAGTCCGAAGAAAGGAGCATGCTTTACCTGCGGTTCAAAAGATCATATGGCTTGTGATTGCCCTAAGAAGCCAGCAAGAAGTGCAAGTGGAAGAAAAGGAAACAACAACGGCGGTGGTGCAATTACTATCACTGGACCAGCACAGTCAAGCCGACCTACTGCGAGGACTTTCAATATGATTGTGCAGGATGATGTACAGTCTAAGGATGTGGTGTCAGGTATCATTCTGATTAATGGTATTAATGCTTATATACTATTTGATTCGGGTGCTACTTGTTCTTTTATATCCGATGAATTTGCTCAAAATTTAGATTTGTCTCAGGAAGAATTAGAATTTCCCTTAAGTATAGAGATTGCGAATAGGGAAGTGATTCCTGTTAGATTTATATATAAGAATTATAGAGTGGTCATAAAAGGTCATGAGATGAGGGTAGATTTGATACCAATTAGACTTGGTGAGTTTGATGTTATACTGGGAATGAATTGGTTATTCAATTATGGAGCAGTAATTGATTGCCAAAGGAAGTGTGTTAACTTTATGACTCCGTCAAAGGTTATGTTCTTTGGTAGCAAGTCACCTTAAAAAGAAATTTGTCTGACGGTGATGCAAGCCAAGAAGTTGTTAAGACAAGGATGTGTAGGATATTTAGCCTACATAGTCGATACACAGAAGAAGAGTGCAAAGTTAAAGGAAATACCGATCATAAGAGATTTTGCAGACTTATTTCCAGATGATTTGCTGGGTCTTCCGCTGGATCGACAAATTGAGTTTGTGATTAACTTATAACCAGGAACGGGCCCGATAACTGAGGCACCATACAGAATGACCCCGATAGAAATGAAGGAGTTGATGGTGCAATTGCAAGGATTACTCGATAAGAAGTATATTCAGCCGAGTGTTTCACCATGGGGAGCACCTGTGTTGTTTGTTAAGAAGAAAGACGGATTGATGCAGCTTTGCATTGATTACAGAGAATTGAATATGGTCACGATTAAAAATAAGTATCCATTACCTAGAATCGATGACCTGTTCGATTAGTTGAAGGGAACAAGGTATTTCTCTAAGATAGACTTGAGAAGTGGTTATCATCAGTTGAAGGTGAGGCTAGAGGATGTACCAAAAATAGCGTTTAGAACTCAGTATGGTCATTACGAGTTTCTGGTTATGTCTTTTGGTTTAACCAATGCACCTGCAACGTTCATGGACTTGATGAACAGGGTGTTTAAACCATTCTCAGACAAATTTGGGGTGGTGTTTATTGATGATATATTGGTATATTCCAAAACCAAGGAGGAACATGCGGAACATTTGAGATTGACGTTGGAGACGTTAAGAAAAGAGAAGTTGTACGCTAAGTTCTCAAAATGTGAATTTTGGTTGGAATGTGTACAGTTTCTCGGGCACGTTATTGATAAGGATGGAATTTCGGTAGATCCATCAAAAGTTGAAGCTGTAATAAACTGGGATCAGCCAAAGAAACCATCAGAAGTAAGGAGTTTCTTAGGATTGACGGGTTATTACAGGTGTTTTATTCAGAACTTTTCCAAGATCGCAACTCCGTTGACAAATTTAACTAAAAAAGCGGTTAAGTTTGTTTGGACAGAGATGTGTGAGGAAAGTTTTTGAGAGTTAAAGAAGAGGCTGAGCACTGCACCTGTGTTATCATTTCCTGATGATACAGGAAATTTTGTGATATATAATGACACATCGCATAAAGGACTAGGCTGTGTGCTTATGCAAAACGGCAGAGTTATTGCGTATGCATCACGTCAGTTGAAAGATTGCGAGAAAGGGTATCCGACTCATGACTTAGAGTTGGCAACGGTGGTATTTGCCCTGAAGATTTGGAGACATTATCTTTATAGAGAGAGGTATGAAATATATACTGACCATAAGTACATCTTTACATAAAAAGATTTGATTATGCGACAAAGAAGATGGTTGGAGCTGATCAAAGATTATGACTGCGAGATTTTCTATCATCCCGGAAAGGCGAATGTTGTTTCTGATGCTTTAAGTAGGAAGGGACGGGAGAAGTTAATGATGTTAACTATTAAAGAGAAGCTAGTATCGGAAATGGCCAAGATGGAGTTAGAAATTAAATATCCGACAGAATCTGATGAAAAGTTGTTCCAGATGGGAAACGGTTCAACATTGATAAATAAGGTGAAGAATGCACAACTTCATGTTGAAAACTGCGAAAAGATAAAACACAAAATATCTGTAGGTGAGGAAAATAAATTCAAAATCGATTCGGAAGGGTTACTTCGATTCGAAGGGAGGATTTGGGTTCCGCCAGTGCTAGAAGTTAAAGATGAAATTCTGAGTGAAACTCATAATTCAAGATATTCGATTCACACTGGAAGTACAAAGATGTACCAGGATCTTAGACATCATTTTTGGTGGCCGAATATGAAGAGGGATGTGGCTGAATGCGTGGCAAAATGCTTAACGTGTTAAAAAGTTAAAGCTGAACATCAAAGGCCAAGCGGATTGTTACAACCGTTGGAGATACCAGAATGGAAATGGGAGCATATCACAATGGATGTTGTGGTTGGTCTTCCAATGACACAACAAGTTATGATGCCATTTGGGTGATTGTCGATCGATTGACGAAGTTGGTACACTTTTTGCCAATCAAGCTTCAATTTACCCTAGATTGGTTAGCAAAATTGTACGTGAAGGAAATTGTTTCAAGACACGGTGTACCTGTGTCCATTGTATCAGACAGAGATCCACGTTTCACATCTACTTTTTGGAAACGATTGCTAGAGTGCTTGGGGACATAGCTGAGAATGAGCATAGTGTACCATCCTCAAATCGACGAATAAAGTGAGAGAACCATCCAAACACTAGAAGATATGCTCAGAGCATGTGAGACCCCAGATTTTATGAATAAAAGATTTAAATTTCTCGAAATATTTTTTTTTGAATATTATGATGTGGATTTGATATAATGTTATAGTTGTGGGTAATATTTACAAATTTTGCAAAGTAAGCAAGTGGTTATATAATATTCGATTGGTCGGGGAATATTCGTTTTAATAGGGAATATTCGTTCGACAACACAATCATTGGTGGACCCCACAACGGAAGTATTGCCGTAGTAAGAAAATGATAGAATTATCTTTTATTAAAAATAATGGCGAAAGTGTTACCGTTAAAACTGTTGAACTACTCGGTAGTAAAAGTACAGTATTACGCGTGGTTGCATAGTAGCACATGGTATTGGTTATTGATGCTTACGTGAGAAGTCACTCAATTATACTCAATTATTGCTACAGTAATTGCTGCATCATATCTCTCATATTATCGATTCGATTATTGTCACAGTATCATCTGCATAATATGATATATTATTAAATCAATAATTGAGATGATAAAGTTATTTATATTATTAAATTGCAATATTTATAATGTCTAGAAGTTCTGTTAAGGAGAGGTTTGGTCATCTAATTGCGCGCCAATATGGAAAAATCCTTATCGGAAAGCCCCTTCTTTCTTGGGAACGACTTGGTTATTAAATATTGTGAGTTATAATATTAATGATGAATAAGTTCGTGTTGATTAAAGATGAAATTAATAGTTCCATTGTGTTGGAATTATTAGTGTTAGTGGAAATCGACATTTATTTCGATATTAATTGATGTCTAGAAGTTTTACTAACCAGTCGGGTAATTCACCGGATAAATGAGCAATTAATTGCTATTAATTCACATGATTATAACTATTTGTTCACATGTGTATACTATTGATTCACATTCTTGTACTATTAGGGGAGTTGGTGCAAGATTGATAATACTTGCATGACTAAGTTAAAAATGGAGGTATAGATGGATGTACTATACTATAATTCGTATTTTCACATGATTATAACTATTGATTCACAAGATTGAACTATTGATTCACATTATTTACTATTAGGGGAGGTGGTGAAAGTTTGATAATACTTGCAGGACTAAATTAAAAATGAAGAAAAAGAGGAAGGTATTATATTATAATATTTTGTGCCCCAAAATGTGCAATTATCGAAACTATATTTTCCTATAAATGGAAGCTCATTCTTCCTTCATTTCTCACCAATTCACAAAAGCTATAGAGCAATTATTAAAGAGAGAAAGAAGAAGAGAAGGTTGCTACCTCACTATTCCAGTATCCAGTTTTTTCTAAGGTAAGGGGTATTATTTCTTTCGTATTCATGAAGAGAGCTATTGTTATTCCATTCCTTATTATTACATTGGAATAACTTTTATACATCTGATACCGCGTACATGGTGAAATTCTTACATTATTCCATTCTTTATTATTTTGTTGGAATAACTTTTGTATATGCGAAATCTGTATATCATGGTGAAATTCTTCATTATTTCATTCCTTATTATTACGTTGGAATAACTTTGTCTATCTGCAATCTACCGCATACATGGTGAAATTCTTATGTTATTCCATTCTTTATTATTACATTGGAATATCACATACTGCATGGCGTATTACGCATGACCGATTCCATTATTTATTATTACTTTGGAATAACTTTGTTTGTGCGATTATTGTTGTGCTGGTGAATTACATTTGTTATTCCATTCTTTATTATTTTATTGGAACATCCCGTCTGCGCGCATTATGCATGACTGGTTCAATTCTTTATTATTCTATTGGAATATCCATGCGTCTGTATAATTACGCATGACTTGGTTCCATTCTTTATTATTACGGTGGGAATAACTCCATGCATGCGATTACTATCGCATGCACGGTGATTTTTTACATTATTCCATTCTTTATTATTACATTGGAATAACTTTGTCATGTGGATTACTGCATGCATGGTGAATGATCCTTCAGTATTCATTCTTTATTAAATTGTGGAAATGATGCATCTCATGGATTACTGCACGGGCGATTTAAAATCCATTTGCGAGTTCCATATATTCTATTATACTTAGTTGGTTAAAGTTTTGGCTTCTATACTACATGAAATTAGTAGAATATCCTGGATATTTGTGCTTCATCCAGTATCTTTTCATGGAAATATTCTTCTGAGCATTCTTGAATTTTACTACACAAAGAAGTATCATGTTGACAATTTGGACGTTATTGATTTTTGGATAAATTAAAATTATAAATCTTTAGAATTTATCCTTGAACTTGTTTTATTGAATTATTATGTCATTGAAATCATCCTCATGCTTATATTGTGATGAAAGTCATCTTTGGCTTACGTGTATAGATGGACTTGGTATGATTATGACCAGGGATTATTCGGTATAATCATGACCGTAATGTGATGAATGATGTGGTGAAAGTCCTCATTGGCATGTAGTTCATTGATGGACAGTTGTTGGTATGATTATGACCCGGGATTATTCGGTATAATCATGACCATTGATGATTACATGAATATCCTTTGCCGTGATGTAGGGATGATTTGATTTTATTTATTAAGCTGAGTCTCAGTGATAAAGTTGATGAAAAACTTTTTAAATAATAGAAGATAGTAGATTTTATGCTCTACTTGACTCTTCTAATGGATTTCTTAATCCGCTGCAGTTGTTGATCTAAAACTTGTGGTCTATTATATTCTATCAGTTGCTATACTGTTGAAGGCTAGGGATAATTTATTTTGCATTATCTTAGTCATAATATTTCTTACTTTTGGGCTAGTTGAGCTCACCCTTTTCTTTCCACCGTCTCTTCTTGAAATGAGAATATAGTTTGGGGCGAGTCGGGAACCATTGACGGGTCCAGATGGTTGTTTTAGTAGTCCTCACTATTCTATAAATTAGTGTGATAATAATTATAATGAGGACTTCATTGAGAGTGAATATTGTCTAGAAGGCAATATTCTTGTTTAAACTCTCAGTTATGTTTTGTCGTATATTACCCGACAGTTGTATAATTACGTTTGTATTTGATTTATGTACCATGTATTTGGTGACTCAAGATGGGTGATGTATACCTATTTTGGGGGCATCACAGATCATGTATCATGGATTTTAAGGGAAATTGGGATGACCATCTACCATTAGTGGAATTTTCTTATAATAATAGTTATCACGCGAGTATTGGCATCTTGCTTATACGAAGCGTTATACTGGCTTGAAAATGCGAAACTCGTTATCTTTGGGATGAGGTAGGTGAACGTCAGCTATTGGGTCCAGAATTGGTACAACAGACTATCGAGATCATCAAGGTTATTCGATCGAGATTAATAGCTGAACAGGATATATAGAAGAAATATGCCGATCAACATTGACAAAATCTAGAATTCGATGTCGGTAGTTATGTTTTCCTAAAAGTCTCCCTGGAAGGGGAAAATTTGGTTTGGCAAGAAAGGAAAATTGAGCCCTAGATTTATAGGACCTTTCGAAGTGCTTCGACGAGTTGGTGAAGTGGCATACGAGATAGCTTTACCTCCGGAGTTGGAGCATATTCATAATGTTTTCCATGTATCAGTATTAAGGCCATATAAGCCTGATTATAAACATGTTATAGAATACGAGCCCTTACAGTTTGAGAAAGATTTGTCATATGAAGAAGTCCATATTCAAATTGTTGACAGAAAAGAGCAAGTACTGAGGAATAAAGTGATACCTTCTGTTAAGGCAATCTGGAGGAACCACAATGCTGAGGAAGCTACGTGGGAACTTGAAAGCGTTATGATGAAGAATTATCCTCAGTTGTTTGCTTGATTTTGTATAAGCGATTACGGGATGAATCTTGTTAAGGAGGAAGAATGTAACGAATAAATTTTTCGAGTTGTGATTCTGGGGACAGAATCCTTTTATGGAGGGAAGGATGTACAGTCGAGAAATTTATAATTTAATTTAAATATTTATTGAATTAAATAAATATTTTAAATAATTTATTTATTGAAGAAAATAAATAATTGATGAATTGTGGTGAATTAATTTAGTAACTAAATTGATTAATTAAATTGAGTAATGATAATTTTATTTGAAGGATTTAATTTAAGAAAAATAATTAAATTAAAGGAATTGTTTAATTTAAAGGAAATAAATTAAATAAAGTGATATTTCTAATTTATTAATTAAATTAGATATGTAATTATTTATTAATTATAAGTATGTGATAATAAGAATTTTATTATTATTATTCTAAGTTATTTAAATTAACTAAACTAAAGTTATTTAAATTAAAGTGTGACAAGTAGTAATTATATAATATAAATATTATTTAAATAATCTAGTATGAGAATTAATGTGTAACCAAACGTAGCCTTATGGCTTTTGGTTTATTTTAACTGATGTGAGCCTTTTTGTTTTTTAACCTGACGTACGTGGGGGAAAAGGGAGTCAGTGTATATTATGCGTGATTTTTTTTTCTAAGGCTAGATAACATAGAATTGCAAAGAGGAAAACATAGAGATTTTGGAGAAGGAAGATCACAATGGTTTTGAGAGAGAATCACCATTTCTTGCTAGCATACAACTAGGGTTTGCTAAATCAAGGTATATTCTACTTCTAAGGTTTATGTTTGAGTTTTCATGTTCATTCTCTGTAAATTGCTAAGTTATGTTGTGTTGAAATATACATGTATATATAGTTTATAAATTGATAATCATCATATATGATTGATACTTGTGTGTCAAATTTGTTAAAATTGGTTTTGAAGGAAAGAAATTGAGATAACAGTGTGTATGTTTGAAAAAGGGCTTTAGAAAGTACAAAAATTGATGCTTTATATGTGTTGTAAATTGAAATTTGTTGTTGGATTGTGTTACTATGTTAAGAAAAGAAAGCGGCATAGTTGGAATCGTGTCAATTGGTCAAGAAACGAATTCGTGGTGATCGAATTCGCTAATAGTGTAAAAATGATGAAATTTGGAAAAATTGGGATTTTGATCCTTCAAAATTGTAGGTATAGAGTGTTTATGATGTTATTATATGGTATTGCATGCTTATGGATGTTATCACATAGTTCTAGTTGCTAGCTTTCATGTTTTCTGTGATATTGGGTTAAATTGGGGCGACAGTTATGCAAAACAGAGCTACTGCGTTTTCATACGGTGTGTGGCACAACTTGCATGCCGTCATCACGATCGAAATGGCGCAATGTACTGCCATTTGGTTTCTGCGATTGAGCACAAGGCCTTGCCTTGCGTTGGTGCCAAGGCCAAAAATGGCGCAGCATGGCTTTGGCTGTTCGAGCGTAAGTGTGGTGCATTGCGCCACACCTCGAAATATGACGATGCGATCTGCTTATTTGCATGTCATGCGTAGCGGACTTGTGTTAGTTTAGCATGCATGTTAATGATGTTAAGACATAATAGAAGCTACAGTAACAAATTATAAGGTGTTGTAATATAAAGTGTAAAAGATTTTTAAGTAATTGTTAATTGAGTTATATAATGAAACTAAAAGTGATGTTTTTAAAAGTTAGAAATGAACGAGTAAGTTATGTTGGCTCGTAATGCGATTTCAGATTCGTTAAGTATGTTAACCTAAATGGTTAGGTGCTAGGTTAGGGTTATGACCTAAATGATGGTTTAAACCCTAAAGCTAATATTCATACAACTAATTGTTGTTGCAATTATAATGATGTATGTAGGGTAATTGAAGATTATTTTACACTTGTGTAGCTTACGTGCAGCTGCACTATTTTAGGCCTTAGCACTAACATAAGTAGTTCTACTGGTGCTCAATCTCTACTGAAAACCAATGATAAGCTCTAAGCTTCTCGATCATTTGGATGACAACAATGTTGCTTGCGCCACACAACAAAATGTAAATGCAAAGAACAAGAGTTCCGCTTTTAGCCCAACTAACACAAATTTCAAAAGATCAAAAGCAAAGGAAATTAGCACAACCAATTGATATAAAACTAACACATACATGTTTCTTCACATATTCATCGACTTAGAACAACTAAACATCAAATTAAACTATTTTAATTCCTTAATTTTCATGTTTTCTCATGAAAACTCCATTTTTGACACCTTTAGCGAATTTGATCACCACAAATTCGTTTCTCAATCAATTGACATAATTTAAACTGCGTTGTTTTCGTTTCTCAATATATTTTCATAATCCATCAACAAATTACAGATTACATCATATATTGAACAAGAAATTTGGTACTTTCTATGGCCATCTTATAAGAACACAAACACTGTGATTTTCCTTTTCTTCCTCAATCCAATTTCTCATGAATTTGATATGAAACAACATGTACACATGATAATTAATGACTTTGCAAACCTATAAGTGCACATATACAAACCATCATTTATGTAACTTTAATAATTCATGAAAAATTCCCACGAGAGAACTCAAAGCACAAAATATTAGAATTACAATATACCTTAATCCTTGTTTATGGAAGCAATTGATAGCAATCCTTTTCCAAAACCCTTCTCCTCCAAGCCAATATTACTAAGTTCTCTTCCTTCAAGCTCTCTCTCTCAACACTCTGTGATATCTAGCTAGGCCTTAGAGAAAATAGAATGCGTTGAAATATACTAACTCTCACCTCAACGTCGTTAAAAAACCCAATAGGTAGCGTCGGGTTAGAAAAAAAACAAGGGCCACAAGGCCCTCTTTGATATAACCAAATTCCCCCAATCAAATTATTATTATATTATTTATATTATATAGTTACTTTGTGTCACACTCTAATTAATTTAAATAACTTAGTTTAGTTAATTTAAATAACTTATATAATAATAATAAAATCTCATTATCATTATACTTAAAATTAATAAATAATTATATATTTAATTTAATTAGAAACATCACTTTATTTAATTTATTTATTTCCATTAAATTAAACAATTCATTTAATTTAATTATTTTCTTACATATTAAGCAATTGATTTAATTTAATTATTTTCTTAAATTAAATCCTTCGTATAAAATTATCAATACTCAATTTAATTAACATTAATCAATTTAATTACTAAATTAATTCATGACAATTCATCAAATATTTATTTTCCTCAATAAATAAATTATTTTAAATATCTATTTAATTCCATAAATATTTAATTTAAATTACAAATTTCTCGATCATTACAGTTTAGGGTATGACTTAAATGGTGGGTTAAACCCATAAAGCTAATATTAATACAACTAATTGTTATTATAATTTCAATGATATGTGTAGGGTAATTGGCGAACATTATTATACTTGTGTAGCTTACATACAAGGTAAGTTTTCTAACTTCATTCTCTTTATAATGAATGGAAGTTCCTTATCCTAAACTTTTATTGAGGAAGTTTTCTAACTTCATTCTCTTTATAATGAATGCAAGTTCCTTATCCTAAACTTTAATTGAGCAAGTCTAATCTATCTTGTGTATGATTGTACAAGCTCTTGTAATTTAATTCATTACATCGAACAAGTTTCACTTTCCTTATTGTTATTCAAAGCATATATTGTTCTAATACATTGATTCAAAGGAGATTGTTCTAACTCTTTTGAATATAGTACTTTGCATGTAAATCATGTTTACTCAATTGTATATCGTTGTTATTAGATCTTGGACTTTGATAACCTTGTTCAATTCTATATTGTTGTATTAAACCTTCAAGTAGTAAGCAAACTCTTATTGATTGAACTAGTCTATAATGGAATAGTGTTCTAAAATTCTAGAACCACTGATAAGTTAGTTCCGAGCAAACTTTCTTTAGTGCAGAAATTCTAAATCCAAACTGAGACAAAAAACCCTAACATAGGAGATTTTGTACGTGTAACGTTTAGATGTTTGTGCACGATACATGGTACAAAGGGCTGATCCCCCTAAGTATGTTAAGTAGGGTCTGTATAGTCTAAATGACTGTTATGGTTGGGGTAGTAATACCTAATCATCGGGGACATAGTTCGTCGTCTTAAGACCCTCATATATTAAATTCGAACTTGTTTTCTAGTTTTGATTCGTAGAACAAGTTCATTATTGTTCAGCATTCGTTGTTCACTCTCATGTTGTTGTCATTACTACTGTTTATATCAGTGAGCAATTGTTTGCTCACTCTTGCAATTAACACTGTAGCTAAAGTTGAAAGAGTCGATGAGCCATCTACTTGCAAAGGAAAGGGCAAGATGTCCAAGTGTTCAAGATTTATGAGAATTTATTTAAATGAATTATTTTATAAGACTTGTTTTATTTTATGATGTATTCCACAAACTTATGTAATAATTTAAGGTTAGATTACCTGGGATTATTTTTGAGATGATGTAACCCTTTAATGGGAAAGATTATTGTTTAAGTTAATTGATGTTTTTATCCTTTATTATGGGTAGTTAGATGTAATTATTTTTGATAGTGAGCACCAAATTCTGTGGGAATGAAGTACCCGGATTTGAGGGTGTCACAGGTTGGTATCAGAGCTTTAGGTTATGAACCTTAGGTGGGGAAACCTTAGGAAGTAACCTTTAAGAAGACAGAAAACATAGAGGTGTTTAACTCTTATCGGGTCTTAAGGAATGGATTAAGGTATCCATTGAAGCTAGACAATAAAAGGCATTATGTGTTATGTGTTAATAACTTATGTGCTCGCGAGTATTGAAGAATGTCATATAATAAATAAAACCTAAGACATATTTTGTTGTCAGGATGTCTAACGAATGAGGATCCAATCTAGCTAGGGAGGTGATACCTCAGATACCTAGAGATGATTTAACCTCGGGATATCCACGTGAATGCAGGGAGCGCAGGTTGATCCAGGAGGATGAGCACATAGAATCGATCCTCGAGGAGGATAGTTCTGAGGAGATAGAAGAGGATGATGAGGAAGAGGATCCTGTGGAGTTTCCACCAAACTCCATATTAGCTGAAATGTATGATGCACTGTACGACCGTAACATGGAATTACATGACAATGTTGAGGAGCTGAAGGAGTTAGTTGAGGTGCATCATGCTACGATAGAGTACAAGGATGCGGAGATTAAGGAACTCAACTCACGCCTTGGAAACACAGAGTGGGACCTAGTTCATATAAAAGGTCAGCATAAAGATCTATTGGCAGTAAACGAGAACATGAAGACTAATGTAGAGAAGTTAAAAGATGACTTGAAAGAGGAATCAGCTAAGCGTGCGAGAGCAGAAGACGCTTGGATGAAGGCGACTCATCGTGCAGACTGTGCTGAAGCTATGATCCAAACGAAGAAAGCTAAGATGAATGAAATGGATCATGCCTTTAATTCTGCGATTGATAGGGCCCAGGATCGAGTGTTTTATTACCCACCTCAATTTGAAGACTCGCCGTGGTTCGTGATGGATTGTAGGACGGTGTATCATATTATAGAGGAAGAACGTAGAGAAGCCTTGCGACGTCTCAATATGCCTAGATAGAAAGAATAAGAATAATAGTAATATGTGGTTAATTATGTGAATAAATAAATTTTAAATCCCTTATTTTGAGATGAATAAAGGGGTAGTATGAATATGTAATCCTGAAACTTGTCTAGTTCAGGAAAGTGGATGTTAATAGCGATTATGCTATCTTTATTATGTTTTAAAATGTTATGTATAAATAAAATATTAAAGTTTATTTGAAATGTTATGTGTTATAGCTTTAATCTTAGAATATTTAAGTTAAACTTCAAATACACAAGAAGTTGAGTAATGAACTAATAAGCGTATATCTTAACAGAAAATGCCTCCTAGAAGAAGACAACCACATCAACAACCACCTCCTGAGGGGTCTACTAACAATAACAACGAGGCCAACGCTAACATGGTTCAGCAGTTGGTAACTTTGTTAACGGAAGCACTTGCAAATCAACCGCAAGCTTAAGTCACGACCTTCAAGGAATTCAAAGCGGTCGGACTGCCAGAGTTTCAAGGGTCTATGAATCCAGTGGAAGCCCAAACCTGGATCATGGAAATGGAGAAGGTGTTTGATGTTGCTAGAGTTAACGAAGCCCCAATGCCAAGGTTTTCACCGTCTGATTCTGATAACGAAGAGCAATAACCACCACCACCTTCAGCTTAGACATTATAGGGATGTCCTCTTACACTTATTGTTTTATATTTACAATGAGGACATTGTAATTGTCTAGTTTGGGGGATTTGGTTTAATTTTTATGTGTGTGTTTACATGTTTAATTTGATTAGTTAGATTTGAATATGTTAGTTTCATGTTAGTTTAGGTTCATTATATGTTTGCATGCATGTAGTGTAATAGTTGCATAATAGTTTGTAAATAGTTTTTAATTATGTTATGTTGATGTCATATATATATAAAAAAATAAAATATTTTAGTGAAGTATTATGTTATATTGCATATGTCTAACGGTTTGATATAGTTCATTTTATTTTGGCCAATGATGAGATTGGGATTAAGTAGAAAAGTACAGTACTGATTATGAGAACTTTGATGTAATTTTCTGTTATGAATTGGATCTTTTGCCTGTTTGAAACTGGTATAATAAGGTTAGCACGTTAATAACACCTATGTGGACTGATTTAGTTCGAATTAATACATAAGGGACCTCTAAAGGATAATGCTAGTTTAAATAAGAGAATGATAAGGATAGGCAATGAAGGCGAAGAATTAGGCAAGAACCTATGTTTGGGGGAAAAAGTGGGGTATATAAGCATTTATCTAAAAAAGAAAAGAAAATAATAAATACCATAACATGTTTGTCTAGTTTTGTGGCCTTTGTTACTTGAGTAAAAGGCTCGGGGGATTGCCTTTCTGCCTAAGCTACTAAGGTCTTAATGGTGCAGGAATTAGCTTGGTGAAAGCTCATTAAGGTAGCACTGAAAAGCCTAAGGAAATAAGACATTGCATAGCTATGTGTATAAAAAAATGAGAATAAAACGGGAAATAAGAGCAAAAAGCCCGCGTGAATGAAAAAATAAAAAAATAAAAAAAAGCATAAGTACCCTATTTGGGCCCTTAATATCGGTAATTGTTTGATTTTAGTTGGATCTCGTCTGCTTTTGAAATTCTTGAGTTTACACTGTATGATGCCTTCTAAGAGACTTGTTATGTATTAAATTTGAATTTATATCAGTTAGCATGGATGTTGAGCACACACGCACTATATCAGTAATAACGGTTTAAGATTTGAGGAATGATAAGAATTAATGATTGGTTTTGATATGAAGTGTTGTTGTGTTTGCTTGATTTCTCTGAGGCCGGTAGAACAGACTTGATTCTGTCACGACTACTAGATTCGTAGGCTTATAGATTAGTTGCATAACATTCTATTGCATTAAATTGTATAGCATGTTTGTTTTGTTTTGTGCTCGAGGACTAGCACAGGTTTAAGTTTGGGGGAGTTTGATGAGTGTGTTTTATAACTACGAATCGGCCTCTAATTCAAGCTTAAATTGTGTTAATTCTTTAGTTTTATGTTTTGTTTTACTTTTTTAGTGTTGTTTTTATGTTTAGGTGTGGTGGCATGGCATTTGGACTTAAAAGGTGGAATCATGGCGAAACTTGGCAAGGAAAGAGCTTAAATTGGACCAAAGATATAATGGATGCCATTGAGCTTAACTTATTACATACAAAACTACATTTGGGCGAGGTGCTTAATAAAAAGAAGACTAGCTTGTTGGGGAGAATTTAAAAGCAAAACCCTATTTGGTAGAGAGTACAAGAAAGATCAGACTCCTTTTTGTTTTGGACTGCTGAAGTGGCGTGGAAGATAGTGGTTGGCTTGGTTAGGAACTCAATTGAGTGACAAATTATGACGAAATTACGTGTCCTAGGCTGGCTACTAACAAGAAGAACAACAAGGGAGATAGAATCAAACAATCAATCATTAATTTAGAATCATAGGAGAGAATTTGAGTAGAGAGCATGGGAGGGAAGACTTGAAGAAGAAATTTACGCGATAATTGCGAGATTGGAGCTAAGGAGAAGGGTGGTTCTGGATTCACTATTTTTCCTTAATTCATTACTTGTAATTGAGATGATGATGTCTTTGATAATTTCATTTTTTATTTCAAATATGATGAACTAAATTCTTTATTAGGCTTATGTGACAACCCGAGAAATTTAGAAAATTTTTAAAATTATAATTGATTGATTTAAGGTTCAATATTAGAACCTAGACAAAAAATAAGTGAATGGATTTGACATTTCTGGAAAGAAATTTTATGGATTTTAAATTTTTTTTGGTGAATTATTCAGGATTAAGTAAATAAGTGTATATGTTCTGAGTGTATGGTCATTTATGTGTTCAGAATGTGGTTAAGGGTTAAGGGTTGACCAGATAAATTATATCAGTGTCAAACCCTAAGTATATCTTAAGAACATCAACGTTCAGTTATTAAACCCTAATCATAGATTTTATGTGTACAGTTGTGATTTAAGATCAAGGAATTTATTGGATAAGTTATAACTTTAGTAAACCCTAAAGTTAGGTTAAAAACGTCATGTTTAAGTTAGAAAACTCTAACAAACTGTTAGAAACCCTAACGATCGGATCGAAAACCCTAATCTAAGTTTCGGGAATTCGAAACCCTAATTCAAATATTCAAAACCCTGATTTGGGAATTCAAAAGTTAAGTTTAATTGGCTAAGTGTTAAATGTTATGGGATAAATGGGACATGTCCAAAATACCCTTCAAATTATAGGGGAAAAGACCAAATTGCGCTTAATATGTGTGAAATGACCGAAATACCATTTTTCTTAAAAGTTAAGTAAAAGATTTGCAAAATCTTTGGTGAGTCGTCTATATAGATATCACATGTGTTCTAAATGGGCAAGTTATCAGCCAATTCATTGCCACCTAGCAACTAGATTCATTGAATCAAAAAGATCAAAGATTTAAAGTAAAGAAAATCTTACTTTACTTCTCATACTAACCAAGCCATTCTCTCTCATCAATTTCAAAAATCTAAACTGAGAGAGAGAGAGAGAGAAGTTAAGCCATGAACATTATGTAGCAAGCCAAGAACAACAAATCAAATCAGATTCAAAGGAATCAAAGCCTAAGAGGTATAAAACCCTAACCTTGCAAATCCATGTGTTTCATGTTATATATTGTTGTTTGTTGTTTAGAACTGTGTTTAAGGATGTTATTTAGTGATCTATGATGTTACATCATAGATCCATAAAATCTAGAAGCCAGAAAATGTGTTTTTTAAACTGACCCAAGAGCCCTAATTTTAAGGCCTGACAGCGTAATGTCAGGGCCTCTAGATATTTACCTGTTAGTTGTTTAGTGTGTTTTAAGTTATAGATCTGTAATATGTCATGTGGACTATGCTCTGGAACTGGAAACAGGTTACGTTCTTGTGTAGATTACAAGTTATGAGTGGTCAAAGTCAATTGACCGACCACGAAAACTGAAAATCTGGGCAGCCCAGAAATCCCCAAGTAGCTCTAACAAGTTTTGTTCGGCCTTTAATCTTGCAACTATTAAGGTTAATGGCCATGTTTGTGCATAGATCTTGTAGTCTGACATCAGTACTACACATTCCAGCCCTTAGAACAACCAGATCCATAACAAAATGAAAGATAAGAACTGTCAAATCAGCGTTGACCTCCTGTTTTTGTGAAATCTGGAAAACTCAGAAAAAGTAAGAACAAGTTTTATGACATGGTTTGACCATGCCAGATCTTGTTCATGTGATGTGGTTAGTTGGATCAAGAGTTATGATATTGTACCCTGTCATGTATACTACATGTTGGAACTCTTAGATCACATAAATAATGTGACAACTTGAGAATTTAGAAAAAATTTAAAATCTTAATTAATTGATTTAAGGTTCAAAATTAGAACCTAGACAGAAAATAAGTATATGCGTTTGATATTATTGGGAAGGAATTTTGAGGATTTCAAAATTCTGTGGAGGATTTTGGTGAATTGTTCAGGATTAAGTGTATACGTGAATATGTTCTGTGTATATGGCTATATATGTGTTCAGAATGTGGTTAAGGGTCAAGGGTTGACCAGATAAATTATATTAGTGTTAAACCCTAATATTATATTCGAACGTCAACGTTCAGTTAGAAAACTCTAGCAATGTTTGATAAGAAGCCCTAGAAACTAGTTTTGAAACCCTAAATTCAGTTCCAGGAATTCGAAACCCTAATTCGGAAATTTAAAACCCTAGTTTGGAAATGCAAATGCTATGTATAAGGTTAAACGTCATTAATTATAATTTATTAGGGAAAACCCTAATGAATTACTTGAAATACTAATTGATTATTAGAAAACCCTAATACTAGATTTGGAAACTCTAATTTCAGATTCTGGGAATTTGAAACCCTATCTGGGAACTTAACAGAGAATTTTAATGCTTAAGTGCTATTAATTATAATATTAATTAGGGTAAAGCTTAATTAATTAGCAAATCCTAATTTCAAAATTTTAAACTCTAATTATTCCGTCAGAAACCCTAATACACAATTGTAGATTTAATTGCTAAATTAGAGATATTAATTAGGGAATTATAATCCTAATTAGCCAGATTGAATTTGATGATTAGAAAATCTTAGTATAATTAGAGAATTCTAATTATAATTTAACAAATGTTAATTTTCTATTTCGAAAACCCTAATATGGAAATCCTAGAAATGTGATTTTTGTAAATCTTAAGTTTTAACCCTAAGGGTTTGATCAAATGACAATTCTAGAATTAAAATGGTATGGAAATGACTATTTTGCCCTTTTAGCAATTCTTTAATAAGTTGGTGAGTAGGTTTTCACATTAGGTGAGTTGTTCACCAAAACCCAACCCTAGTGTGACGCCCCCAAAATAGGTATACATCACCCATCTTGGGTCGCCAGATACGTGGTACATAAACTCAACTACAAACTTAATTATACAACAGTCGTGTAAAATACGACAAAACAGAGCTGAGAGTTTGAACACGAATATTGCCTTCTAGACAATATCCACTCTCAATGGAGTCCTCATTATAATTATTATCACATTATTCCATAGAATAGTGAGGACTACTAAAGCCACTTATCCTGGACTGTCACTCCATTCCCCGACTCGTCGCAGCTATGTTCTCATTTCCTGAAGAGAACAGTGAAAGAAAATGGTGAGCTCAGCTAGCCCAATAAGAAATATTATGACTAAGATAATGTAGAATAAATTATCCTTAGCCTTCAACAATGTTAAACTGATAAAATACAATAAACATTAAGTTTAACTGCAGCGGAATAAGCAATCCATTAGAAGAGTCAAGTAGAACATAATGTCTACTATCTCCTCTAGATTAAAAGTCCATCGTTAATATTTCATTCCTGTAATACTCAACAACAGTTCTTTATTATACCCAAGATAAAAAGAACTATCATCACATGTCTTCACCTGAACCACCAAAGATTATAGTTAAATCCTAAATTCATATTTAATCATGTAAATTAACAGTTTCTCCTTGCCACAAAGGCTTAATAGAACGTTTACTCAATATCCTTACCCCAAAGGCTAAAGATATTCAAATGTAATGACAATGATCATACCACTACACCAAAAATGGCCTATAGTGAAGGACAAATCCTTCACTAGAGGCCCTATATCTCTCACAAGTGATTTATTACGAAGAAATATTTCCTTCACACGAGTGCTCGCATTAGACCTCCTCGCAATTGGGTATCCTTCGCTAAGTAGTAACTAAATGTTTTTTGTGAAGGATATATTATGAATAACTTATTCCTTCACAAATTGTATTTAGTAATGGAATATTGTTATTTAGTGAAAGATTAGTTTCCTTAACAAATAATATTTTAAGAATGACTATTTGAAATTAGTGAATAACTTGATTCCCTCATAAATAATATATTGTGAAGAACAAATTTATTTAACGGGAGAATATTTTCCATCACTAATTATAAATTGAGAATCTTTTTCAAATTAGTGAGAGAAAAATTCCTTCCAAAATTATAAATTTGTAAATAAAAAATTAATTGCTAAATAATCAAAATTCATTGAAAATTATAATTAATTTTCAAATCAATGATTTTATATTTATTATTATTACTATTATTTTTAGTAATTGTTATAATAAATATTAAATTTAATATTTCAAGTTAATATAAATATCATACCTATTTCAAACTAATTAATAAACTAATGCATAAAGAGCCAATAATTAAAACTAATACTCCATATATAAATAAATAATGCTCAAGTCACGATAAGTACAAAATTTGTTATTATGTCTTGATCTCCCAAAGATCATAGTACTTACAATATTTAATAACTAACACAAGAAAACTGAAAGAATAACAACGAACTAGATAGCAGGGCTCCCCCTCGTGCTTATTTCTTTATTACTTGAATCCATGCGCTGCCAAATTCTCTTCATAGTTCAGAGTTTTTGCTGCAGTTCAGAGTTTTTGTTGCAGTTAGAAACATGCCTGAATCTCTGAGACACTGAAAATATAACTAAATAATTGACTAGGCCCAAACATAATAAAACAAAAGGCACTAGCAAGTTTCTTTCAATGAAGAGAGCGACCAAAACTAGATCACACCACCTACTAAATGTCTGTAGTACTAACAGAAAAAAAAGCCCGTAATATTTCTACCTGAGACAAAAATAACTTGCACTATCTGTGTACATGACATTCCCCCAAAACATGAAATTGTTCCGAGGCATTACCAAGGTTAAGAGGCGACAGACCCCAAAACATGAAGTTGTTCCAAGGCAGTTGCATTTTGCAGTTCTGGAACTACAAGCCATCGCTGCAGAAATACTAGTGTCCCATTTGTTGTCGCCTCATTAGCACGTTGACACCAGAGGTGTGTTACTTTTTTGTTTTCCTACAACAGCGCAAAGATCCTACGTTAAACTTCATTACGTCCCACGACACAAAATAAACGCCACTCATCAGACATAGCATTTAATGAAGCTCATCAAGATATTGCGGTAGATATTTCAAAGAATTGATGATCTCCATATCGAGAAAGCTATATGTATAATGATAGTGAAATATGATGTACTCTTTAAGTTTTCATATAATATCCAAATATCACCAAAGAAAGAAATATTGACTCATCCGAAAAGAACTAGGGTGCCTGTCCAAACCAAGAACCGAATGAAAATTGCAATATATCTCTTACAACAAATTATTCATACTAAATTTTGATCACTAAAGACAAACAATTATTTAATTTAGGGAAGGA
This sequence comes from Panax ginseng, assembly GCA_020205605.1. NCBI lineage: Eukaryota > Viridiplantae > Streptophyta > Magnoliopsida > Apiales > Araliaceae > Panax > Panax ginseng. The sequence goes on along the minus strand of CM035149.1, from coordinate 58,484,416 downwards.
GTATAAAAAGTCGAGATGAATCATATCTGGCCGAATGAGGTACTTTGTCCACCAACTCCTCAGAATGCCATCAATGCCATTTGCACCTTTAAGATGGGCAAAATGAAAGTTAAATATCGCACGATGAAATCCAAAGTATTGATTCATTAATGTAAATAGTATGACTTTAAAGACTATCTATGTTGAACTACTAGAGAACGCACCTCCTCTGTTTGACTCGTTGTTTGTGTCATTTGAAAGGAGTGGGGAAAGAAGGCTGCATTTAGACATAAAAAGACATTCTCCATCGTAGCAAAGCTCCAATATATCTATCCAATGTCAAATTAGAAGAAGCATCCTAAACTATTACATGTATTATCCGGTATGGTATACTTGAACCAAGTCATGGGTTATGTCAGATATCAAAGGAAATGAATTTGAGGCAGGCACATTGAGACACAGAGATCTTGGGTAACCAATTAATTAAACAAGAATAGATGTGATCATGTGTATACTTCTTCTAGTATCTATGAATTTTAGTCGAGGATAATTGTATCACTGATAAGCTAGTTGTTTCAAAAATGCCTATCGTGGAAACAACATCATGACTGAAATATTTTCTAGAAACAAGAACTAATCTTTGTAGTTGAAATTTAAAAAGACTTCTAACAAACAACCAAAGTTACAGTCACACCACTTGGTAGTTCTCTGTGGAAAGCTGTGTTCTCTGAGAAAACTTGGGAGACGTTCCACCTTTCAATGGTAATATATTGACAACCTTCAAAATATATAAAGTACATCCAATTTATAGACAAACAGTAATTTGAAACAAAAAACTAATAGGCAGGCAATTGCTAAAGACTCCCCTCCATTTAGTGCACTTCCTTACATGAGCTAAATAAATTGCTGAAGCTTAAGTGCGGATGGAAATTCATGACTACTTAAATGCTGAGATGCTGCAACTACTTTTATTGATCAACAGTATAAGTCAATCTAATTAAGAAGTGTCTGGTACCAATGTTCTCCAAAAAAATAGAGAAAATAGGAGAACAACGAAGATTTAATTGAAGAAAGTATTATTTAATACCAAGAAAAAGCTGGGACTAATGGATACTTGACCTAAATAACTTAGCTTTGCTTTAATCCAATCAAAATAAACATCAATGAGGTTGCGTAATTAATGGGTAAATTCAAGAATTGTTGTAGTACAAATGAATTGAAGGAAGGAAACAACTGTAAGAGATATAAACTCATATGTCCATGTTGGGTCTTCAAGCCACGGTCTTCCACATGGCAATTGCCATCAATAAGAAGTGTCTTGATTGGAACCTAGTTATATAAAAGAAAATAAGATTATATTTTTTTTGACATTGAGTCAAATCATGAACCAAAGACAATTGCAATTTGCAGTGAAACAATGCGGAATATGAGATGGTTCCATATAGTTAACTTTGCTTGTAATGTAGTACATCAAAGGGAAAAAACTGTAATAGGCTAACAGCAAATACTCTTCAAGAGAATATTCTCCTACTTTGCTAAAGCAATTTCCAAGAAAAGTATAAACTCATACGAAAATTGCTAAAACACCAAACATCTGGGAAATTAAACAAAAAGATATTCAAAATAAGGAATAAATAGAGGATTACCACATTATCCTGGGGCTTCCTCTTGTAATAAGCAATCAGTCGAGACTCGAGAACAAAATAACGCATATGAATATAGGATCGGCCAATCTTCCTCCGCCCATACCGAACCATCCAACCTTCATAAACTACTTTCGACATGGCGAACTAACTTTGATCCACAACTACACAGACTATCACATCATAGCCCAATTATAAACCAATAAAACAATCACAAAACCTAAAAAAAAAATCTCAAATTCAGAAGCTCAAAATACAATCCTCACCTCCGCCAATTCAGTCTCTCCTACCAAACTTGATCAACAGTCATTACAAACAAAACTGCACGAATCCTTCAATTTCCCCAGACTTTTGGGTCTTCACAGTTAGGGCTTTTGCAATTGGGACAGAGAGAGCATTTTGATGCGAAGATGAAGTTGGGAGGAAAACTTTGGGATTAATGATAATCCCTTTAGCCGTATGAAACATGATTCACACAAATTGATAGATAAAAACCGATCTCGTGCGGCAAATGATTCACACAAATCGATCTATAACGACGAGTGATTCACACAAATCACATAAATCGATCTCGCGCGGAAAAATTTGGGGCTAACTTTTTCATTCTCCCGCCTAAACAATGGCCAAGGAAGACAAGTGAACCCAAATTGATAGAGAAAAACCTAGCTAGCCCATCTATGATCCAAATTGAAACATCTAATTTTGGCTAAGGAAAACCTAGCTTTACTCTCCGCACTAACTACGCACGCATGCATTTAACCGATCAAAGAACACGATCTGTTCCAAAATTTTAAGATAACAGAGGAAAAAAATAACATAATATTATTAGATAACATAGGATATATATGTAATATTAGATAATATTATAACATCCTAATATTAGATAATAGGAAAATATAAGATAACACGGGAATATATGTTATCTTTCCAAAAAAAGTTAGATGACATTTTTTTAAAAATAACTCTTTTACAAATAATATTGTAATTAAGTTACTTAAAAGTGTGATTATTATAAGTAAATTTACCGCTATAAAAAAAATTAATGTATTTATATTATAATTTATATTCACCACAATTAATTAAAAAAATTATTTAGAACAAGATAAATGACCAATTTTATCCCTCGCAAAAAACTTGTGAATAATAATATATAGTGGGTAATAATTCATTCACTAAATAGATTTTTTTCTCGCAAATTTTCATCATAAATTGGCTCCAAAAATCTTTCTATCGCCCCAAATTTGCGAGGGAAAAAATATAAATTGTGAAGGATGTTTCTTTCGCTACTATATTGTCACTATATTTTTTTCCTTCACTGTTCCTTCGCTAAACAACTTCTCATGTGAAGGAATAAATTCCTTCACAAAATTTTCTTCGCTAGAGGCCATTTTTGGTGTAGTGTACCAATCAGTTGTCTACCTTTGCACTATGGGCCAAAGATATTCAACTATAAAATCAATGGTCATGATCATATCAATCAATTGTCTGTTAGTGCACTACGGCCAAAGACATTCAACTGTTAACTAATGGTCATGATCGTGCCAATCACATCATCGAATTATCCATGCACTACGGGCCAAGGATATTCGTTATTATCGCCAGTGGTTATGATCATGTCATACATCTGTCCATCTTTGCACGTAAGTCAAAGATATACAACTATAAAACAAATAATCAACAGTCCATCTATGCACATAAGTCAAAGATATACAACTGTAAAAACCAATAATCAACAGTCCATCTATGCACGTAAGCCAAAGATAAATTTAATCACAATATAAGCATGAGAAAGATGATAATGATATAAGCATTAATCAAACGAAATCAAGGATAAATATTAAAGACTTTAAATTTATCCGAGTTTAAAATATCCAAATTGTCAACATGATATTTGCTTTGTGGAGTAAAATTCAAGAATAATATTCATGTACCAAAATAATTTGATAGAAAAGAAATATATTTTTTTTGGGTGAATAGTACTTCAGAATAGTACCGTGAATGAATAAGACTTCGACACAAAAAAGTGTCCCGAATACCCGAGTGAATGATACTAGAGTGAATAGTAATCGGGTGAATAGTAACTCGTGAATAGTACTCCAAAGACGAAAAAGTGCCCTCAATACTCAAAGTGAATAATACCAGAGTGAATAAAGAATCGGGTGAATAAGAACTTGCATGAATAGTAACTCGTAAAAAAAATACCAAAGAAAATGATATTCCATGACGAGTACAAAAGAAATGATATCTCATATAGAGTATAATAGAATATATAAAATCGCAAATGAATTTTCACCCGCCATGTGGTAATCCACGTGATGCATCATTTCCACAATTTAATAAAAGAATGAATAATGAAGGATCATTCACCATGCATGCTAGAATCCACATGACAAAGTTATTCCAACGGTAATAATAAAGAATGGAATAATGTAAGAATTCACCGTGCATGCGATGTAATCCATGCATAAAAGTTATTCCCAATGTAATAATAAAGAAATGGAACCAGTCATGCGTAATTAGTATGCATATGATATTCCAACAAAATAATAAAGAATGGAACCAGTCATGCATAATCCGCATTGACATGATGTTCCAACAAAATAATAAAGAATGGAATAACAACGTAATTCATCAGCACGCGATAATCGCATGCATAAAAGTTATTCCAATGTAATAATAAATAATGGAACCGAATCAAATGTATGTACGGACAGATAAGATATTCCAACGAATAATAAAGAATGGAATAACGAGTAATAATTTCACCATGTATGCGGTATCAGATGACAAAGTTATTCTGTAGGGATTTCGGCACAAAAACGCAATGCGGAAATAAAATAATCAAAGCAATTTAAACCCAACACGAGATCCATGCGAAAAATCAATTAATTCAGAGGTTTAGATATTATCTTTGAAAATGAATATGTTTCAAATGGCTTTCAATCCTTAACGCAATTCCTCACGAAACTACGCCTCTATGGTATCCACATCGAACGCCGCATCTAACCAATCGAACGATTCTCGCAATAAGAGGGACTTGAGCAGTACTAGCCACCAAAGGAACCTTTATGAAATCAGACGCTTTCTCTCTAGTCTCTCTCTAAGAAGCGGGCTAGGATTTTCAAGTTATGATCTAACCCTAAGTAGGCTGCTATATATCCTATATATAGTAGTTAAATGGAATTAATCAAAACCTAATTTCATAAAATCCAAATTTATATATATATAACTTAATTAAGTCTTACTTAATTAATATACATATATACAAACCTTTCCTTTTAATTTAAATTAGTGATTTAAATACTATTAATCATATTAATATATTTAAATCCTTAAAATTTAAATTTATTCCCTTTAAATTACGTTCTATGTGTGTGACCCTATAGGTTATTATCACGTTGGCAATAATTTTAAAATCATATTATAAAATTATAAACAAAGGAGCGGCATCTAGTAATGCATCACTACTTCCCAAGTAATAATAAGATCGATGATTCGATGCAACCTTTTAGTGACCAATGTTTCAATGTAATTTAATCCTTTTAACCTTAATATCCTAGATTAAACTCGAGTCATGGAATGTGTCATACTCTTCATAATTTAATCTGAGTTTTCTTGATCAATGAGTAGACTATATGAAACAAATCACTATTTGAGCATGGCCATGCATTTCATAGTCCTACTCAATCAAGAGGCCTATGGATATCACCCATAATATATAGGAGGGTTAAATTCCATCTAGATCACTCATATTCCTCACACGATTCATGATGTACCCAATAATCACCTTTATAGTCCACCCTATTAAAGGTGACATTTGATGATATCAAAGTACATAAATTCCCGTGTAGTAATATAGTGATTTCAGGTCGGAGGACCATTACATCATTATCACTATGAGAATTTCTAATGACACTTCACATAATGCTCCACATAGAATTCTCATGGTGGGTCTGTCCAGTACATCGTTCTCTAACATGTACCTATGCATTGACTTAATATCTCATATATTTATGACCAATGAGATTTGGTCATCAGTCAATCCACATACTAGTCTCAATGCATCAATGTTGTCCCATCAACAATGATACTCGACTATGGACATTTAAGAACAATGATACTAATTGTAATTATATAATCTCATGTTCAAGTCACATACTTGAAACCATATAATTTGTATCACTATTCTAAGGAATTTTATTATGTTAACAATTATATAACGCAATAAATAAAACCATAATAAAATCATTCATTTATTCAATTAAATATAATATCAAAACGTTAAGCAATTATATCAAATAATTGGCCTCTAGGGCATAAACTCTAACAATTCCAACGTAATAATAAGGAATGAAATAACAGAAGAATTTCACCATGTATGCAGTACTTTGCATATACAAGTTATTCCAACAGAATAATAAAAAATGGAATAACAGAATAATTTCACCATGTATGCGGTATTTGATGTATGTGTTATTCCAATAGAATAATAAGGAATGGAATAACAATAGCTCTCTTCATGAATACAAAAGAAATAATACCCCTTACCTTAGAAAAAACTGGATACTGGAATAGTGAGGTAGCAGACTTCTCTTCTTCTTTCTCTCTATAATAATTGCTCTATAGCTTTTGTGAATTGGTGAGGAATGAAGGAAGAATGAGCTTCCATTTATAGGAAAATATAGTTTCGATAATTGCACGTTTTGGGGCACGAAATATTACAATATAATACCTTCCTCTTTTCCTTCATTTTTAATTTAGTCCTGCAAGTATTATCAAACTTGCACCACCTCCCCTAATAGTAAATCATGTGAATCAATAGTAAATCATGTGACTCAATAGTTCTAATCATGTGAAAAAAATAATTACAGTATAGTACCTTCAACTATACCTCCATTTCTAATTTAGTCATGCAAATATTATCAATCTTGCACCAACTCCCCTAATAGTAAATGAATGTGAATCAATAGTACACACATGTGAACAAATAGTTATAATCATGTGAATCAATAGCAATTAATTGCTCATTTATCCGGTTAATTACACGATTGGTCAATATAACCTCCAGACATCAATTATTATCGAAATAAATGTCGATTTTCACTAACACTAATAATTCTAACACAATGGAACTATCAATTTCATCTTTAATCAACACGAACTTATTCATCATTAATATTATAATTCACAATATTTAACAACTAGGTCGTTTCCAGGAAAGAGGGGGCTTTCCGATAAGGATTTCTCCCTATTGGCGCACAATTAGATTATCTAACCTCTCCTTGATAGAACTTCTAGACATTGTCAATATTACAAATAATAATATGAATAACTTTGTCGTCTCAATTATTGAGTTAATAATATAACATATTATGCAGATGATACTGTGCCAATAATTGAATCAATAATATGAGAAATATGATGCAACAATTACTGTAGCAATAATTGAGTATAACTGAGTGACTTTTCACATAAACATCAATAATAAATACCGTGTGTTACTATGCAACCACGCATATTACTGCACTTTTACTACCGGGTATTTTATGACAACTTGCTTACTTTGAAAATTTTCAAATATCACCCTTAACTTTAAACTTTTATCAATTTCACTATTTACCAAAATAGAAAAATTGAATACTTTTATTTCATAAAATTTGGGATCTCGCACCTAGCATGTGAAGCCCCCAAAATAGGTATACATCACCCATCTTGAGTCACCAAATACATGGTACAGAATACAAATACAATCTTAAATATACCACAAGAGCTGTGAGTTTTAATACAAATATTGTCATCCAGACAATATCCACACTCAAAATAAGTCCTCAATACATTTTTTTATCACACTATTTCATAGAATAGTGAGGACTACTAATGCTATCATCTAGACAATATCTACACCCAAAATACGGAACCAGGTCCAGCGTAAAACGCACAGACAGGATATTCCAACAAAATAATAAAGACGGAACCAGGTTTGGCGTAAAACGAACAGACATGATATTCCAATGTAATAATAAAGACTAACCAGTCCCAAGATAAAAATTCACGTACAAGATATTCTAACAGAATAATAAAGATTTTAACCAGTCTCAGCGTAAAACACACGTATGTGATATTCCAATGTAATAAGTAAAGACGGAACCACGTCCGTACGTAAAACGCATGTGAATAGATATTCCAACATAATAATAAAGATTTTAACCAAGTCCCAAATTAAATAAAACGCACAGAATAAGATTATTCCAAATGTAATAATAAAATCGGAACCAGTCCTATGTAAAATGCATGATGTGATATTACAATAGAATAATAAAGATTTGAATAATGTAAGAATTTCACCAAGTATAGGGTAGCTTTCATGATCTGAGTTATTCCAACAGAATAATAAATAATGGAATAACAGAAGAATTTCACCAAGTATAGGGTAGACCACGTATACAGGTTATTCTAAAAGAATAATAAATAATGGAATAACAGGAGTTCTCTTTATGAATACAAAAGAAATAATACCCTTACCTTATAAAGAAGAAACTTGATATAAGAAGTAGTGAAGTAGCGAGAAAAACTCTTTCTTCTTCTCTCTCTATAATTTCTCTCTAGAATTTCAAAGTGAATTAAGTAAGAAATAATGAAGGAATGAGCTTCTATTTATAGGAGAATGGATTGAATAAGAACTAATTCATGAACGGTCCAGATTGATTTACTTTTAAACGGACGAGATAGGATATTCCAACGTAATAATAAAGATGGAACTGTGTTCTACAGAAACGCATACGTATAGGATAATCCAATGTAATAATAAAGATGGAACTGTGTCCCACAAAAAACGATGTATGTGATATTCCAAATGTAATAATAAAGACTAGAATAATAGAAGAATTTCACCAAGTATAGGGTAGCCCACATGATATCTGAGTTATTCAATGTAATAATAAATAATGGAATAATGTAAGAATTTCACCAAGTATAGGGTAGATCACAGATATAAAAGTTATTCCAATGTAATAATAAATAATGGAATAATAGGAGTTCTCTTCATGAATACAAAAGAAATAATACCACTTACCTTATAAAGAAGAAACTGGATATAGAAGTAGTGAAGTAGCAGAAAACTCTTCTTCTTTCTCTCTATAATTTTTCTCTCTAGAGTTTTAGTGAATTCGTAAGAAATAATGAAGGAATGAGCTTCTATTTATAAGAGAATGGATTGAATAGTAACTAATTCATGAACGGTCCAGATTGATTTACTTTTAAACTGACCAGTCAAGATTAATTTACTATTAAAACTTAAAGCAACGGTCATACCGATTCACTATTAAAACTTTAAACCAAATGATCCATACCGATTCACTATTAAAACTTTAAACCAAATGATCCATATTGATTTACTATTATAAATTGAACTAACTATTCAAAAATTAGCACATCTCCTCATGGAATAATATTGTACCCAAAAATAATTTGGATCAAAAGAAATATATTGTTCGGGTGAATAGAACTCGTGAATAAGAACTCGTGAATAGTAACTCATGAATAAGAACTCATGAATAAGAACTCATGAATAGTTCTTCGACACGAAAAAAGTGTCCCGAAATACGATCAACAATATAACCTCCGTGACATTAATTATCATCGAAATAGATGCCGATTTCTACTAACACAAATAATCCCAACACAATGAAACTATCAAATTCATCTTTAATCAACACGAACTTATTCATCATTAATATTATAACTCACAATATTTAACAATCGTGTCGCTCCTGGAAAGAGGGGCTTTCAATAAGGATTTCTCCCTATCGACGCCAATTAAGTGACCAAACCTCTCCTCGCGTAACTTCTAGACATTGTAAATATTGCAATTTAATAATATGAATAACTTTGTCGCCTCAATTATTGATTTAATAATATAATATATAATGCGATGATAATTGTGACAATAATCGAAACAATAATATGAGATATGATGCAACAATTCTCAGAGCAATAATTGAGTATAACTCGAGTGATTTCTCACGTAAGCATCAATAATCAATACCGTAGTGCTACTATGAAACCACGCCAGACATCAGCACTTTTACTACCGAATAGTTCAACAAGATAATTCAGAAACTTCCGCCCTTATTTGTATAAAAATATTTTTGTCGTTTTCTCAATCTGACAATAATTCTATTGTGGGGTCCACCAATGATTGCGTCGTTGTACGAATATTCCCTGCTAAAACGAATATTCCTCGACCAATCGAATATAATACAACAACTTGCATACTTTGCAAAATTTATAAATACTACACACAATTATAACATTATCTCAAATCCACACCATAATATTCAAAAAAATATTTCGAGAAAATTAAATCTTTATTCGTAAAATTTGGGATTTTACAATCTCCCCTCCTTATGAAATTTCGCCCTCGAAATTTACGTACATACCTGGTATGCCGAACAGATGAGTACACTTCGTCAGATTCTAACTCTTGAGGTATAACCTTTAAACGTAGAATATATTCTAGGATTTTAACAGGTACATCTTCATACGTTAAATTATCCGCTATATCGTCCGGTTCTAAATCAATAATGTGGTTCAGGTCGTCCACATATTTACGTAACATCGATACGTGAAAAATGTTATGAACACACAACATATTTGGCGGTAAAACGAGTCTATAGGCCACAGTTCCTACTCGATTGAGGATTTCAAATGGGCCAATAAAATCGAGGGTTGAGATTTCCTCTCTTCATCGACTCTTGCTTCTAGAATAACGCCCTCTTGAACCTTCTTTTTTGTGTTCATCAGCTCCAGGTCTGTAGCTTGAGCGACTTTAACTTTATTGATTAAGGTCCATTCTACTCATATATTCGTTATCTTCACATAGGTTCGTATATTCGCACTCGTAAACGCATACGATCTTCTACTCAACGCGTCAGCTACCACGTTCACTTTTCCACGATAGTATTGAATGGTACGATTGTAATCTTCAACAGCTCGAGCCAACGTGTTTGGCGCATATTATGTTCATTTTAGTTGAAGAAATATTTAAGGTTTTAGAAATGGGGTTTTGTACTGGGGTCAGTACAAAATTTGATTTTATGCTCTAGGGGTAGGCTAAGAAGTCTTCAAGAATACGTCAGGAAATTTATTAACAATAGAAATATCATTCACAACTGTGACTCTCATCCAAGACTTGGATAACACGTCACATTGATACCTATCAACTTGCCATCGTTATTCACAATGTCCCCTACGGAAAGTTTGGCTTCAGTGCATTCCACACAAGGAAGTCAACAACGAAAGGATCGGGCCTCTTTACTTATGGCTTGATATGACAATGATTGACTTTAGTGGTTTGGTTGCTTGAATTCACATAACAGGTTTGTTAGGAATATGAAAGCTAACAACTTTACGAAAAGCATGATGAGTAGTTAACCAATCAATTTCTAAAATCACATCAAAGGCAAGTATTTTCAAAGAGATAAGATCGACATGTAACATGAAAGTGTCGATTTGAATCAAACATGATTAATAAACAGTGGAGGTAACGAAGGTTTCTACTAACGAAGTTTCAACCAATAAGTCAAAGTCTAACTTCTCCTGAGTTAAATTTTAACGTTGAGCGCAAGCAAGAGAGATAAAAGAATGGGTAGAATCGGTATCTAATAAGGTATAGACTTCGCAAGAATTTATAATTAACTAACTCGTGCTAACTTCGTTTGGGTTACTCGTTTTTTGAGAAGTCACAAAAAATGTTCTTCCTGAAACCACCGACTTTGTTTTGTCCGTATTCGCCTTTGGTGCTATCGTCCCAGCTAGACTTGATTTCGGTGCACGACAAAATCGGGCTAGGTGACCTTCTCTTCCACAATTATAACATGCTTTGACTGGCATTACTGCAGCTTTGACCGATGTGTCCCTCCTCTCAGCATTTGAAGCATATGATAGGTGGTCGTTCTCCTTCCTTAACAACGGGTGCTGGTGCTGACGTCTTTTCATCATTGTTGAATCTCCTCTTCTTGAAATGTTCATTCTTATTATTTTGGCCATGATTACCAGCGAAGTGGTTACCATTCCTGGCATGATGATTTCCTCCACGCTTATTGTCACCGCTTCGATGACTGCTATCACTGGTATTATCATTTTGTCGGCTGCTCTCTTTTGGTTGGGTTGACTCATTATCGCGCTCCAATAACTGAGCCCTATTAACAACATCTGAATACAAACACAATTTATGTGAGATAAGATATTGACGTATCTCGGGTTTCAAACCTCTTAGAAACATTCGCGTCATTATCTCCTCATTATCAACCAAATGGGACGCAAACCGGGACAACTCGACAAACATGACTTCGTACTGCGATACGGTCATGTTGTTTTGCTCCAGTTTAATGAACTCTACCTCTTTCATATGACGAACACTTTCGGGAAAGTACTTGTCGTGAACAGTTCTTGGAACTTTTCCCAAGTCATCTTTAGTGCGGCAGGTTGAGTACGCGCTTTCTGATTCCCCACCGATGAATCTGCCTCTCGCAATACATACGAAGGTGGCAAAGGAACCTTTTGCTCCTCGAGCATCCCTAGACATCAAATATTTTGCGGATCGCTTTATCCACCTCTCGCCTTAAGTGGTTTTGGCTCTCCAAAAACTCTAGTGGTCCCAGCTTTTTGAAGCTGTTTGGCGGTGACCGTCAGAAGTTGCCGTGTTTCCACCTGTATTTTGGACAAGAGCCGCTCTCGCCTGATGTTGCATGAATTGCATGAAGCCTCAGAACATTTCGTTGTTCATCATTTGGTCAGTGTTGTTGTTTGCACGAGGATTGTCGCCTTCCTGATGCACATTGTCCTGATTATTGATCTGTGGAGACTCAACGATCTCCTATGCTCCATTGATGTTCTCAACATTCTCGGATGCCATTTTCAAATACTGCCACACACTACTACAAAACAGTAAATAGACAACGCGAAAAAAATGTTGTAGTTTCAGTCAGAAAAATATCGTGGTTAAGGGTGTCATCTATTTGACACCCTTACACAACGTTTTTAAAACGTTGTAGTTAAGCACATTACACAACGTTTTTAAGAAAAAAACGTTGTAGATTTGTTTTTCATAAATCAGCAAATGCTTAAAAACGTTGTAGAAGGTATGATTCCACAACGTTTTCTGGATAAAAATGTTGTAGTTTAATATATCAGACAACAATTTAGACATATTTACACAACGTTTTTAAAATATTGTAGATTAAAAAAAAAAAAAAAAAAGTGGTGGTTCACCTATATTACCAATTACAAATAATATTACTATCCATACATCTCAAATTCAAAATATACCAATTACAAAAAATATTAATACCATACAATGCGTTTACATTCCAATAATACCAAACTATCATACATCTCAAATTCACTTTTCAATATAATTACTACTATATTGAATTGTGAATTCGACTATTCACCCACCATCTCTCGCTTTCAGATTATTAATCACCCACCAAACTAAACACCTAAGAAATTAAAATATTCAAATACAAAATTGAGGCATTTTCTCTCATGATGGTAAAATATTCATTATAATGTACAACACCTTGACGATTCTTTGAAAAATAAAATAAATTAGTGAATATCATCATCATCTTAAAAATCTGCAAATAAAATCTGGTAATGTATGATGACCTCTGACTTTTTTGGTTTAATTTACCTCTCCAGAAGCATTACCAGCTCACAATGTGGAGTATGAGGGAAAAGATCAACCGACATAGCTTTGATGGGTTGGAAAGGCTCTGAGTTGGGCATCGACTTTGCTCTATGGCGAGCCAAACCAGATTTTGTAATCAGACTTTTGTGTTTTTGACAAGTAGTCACTGAAAGATGAATGGAATAAAATGATCAACAATTACAAAAATAATAATCCAGTTATTGAACATGCCATGGAAAACTAAAAAGAAACTACACTGTAATCTTAACAAGCAAAACCAAAACTCAGAATTTTGTCCCAACTCTACTGTACCTACCATGACACCAATGAATATCCGGTTACTGAACATGCCTAACCTACTATAACTAAATTTTCGCAATTAAATTAAAGGAAACAAAAAACTAGCTCTACGGACCAACGCACCTGAGATGCATGCAAAAACAAAATTAATCATAAGAGCAATAATATTAACAGTAAGTTAGAACTGAACAAACTTTTGATTGTTTATGTATACAGCACGTCCCCATTTGGCTAGATTTACAATAGTTGAAAAATTATCATCCAATCTGATGACATCGGCGTTTTCTTTTGCAACCTGTGATTTGTGAAAAGTGTAGAACGAGAAACAATGACAAGCAAGCATAAGTGAAATGAGAATAGAAAGGGCAAGCTCAACACCACATCATAGATTTCTAATGATAAGATCTAACATTGAATAATTTTAATACAGATAGCAAAACTTTATCATAAGGAATTTTAATATAGATAGCAAAACTTTCCAAAAAATAAGCTAGACGACATTGAATAATTTTCTCTATAGTGATCAAACTCGGTCATAAGAAGTTATTACATTACAGGACAAGCAGAGAAACGAGGGGGAGGGGGAGGGGGAGGGGGAGGGGGGGGGGGGGGGAACAAACATAATAGTGCATCATTTAAGGTTAAAAAGGAGTTTCATGACAGAGGAATACCGCGAAGGTCAGAATCTGGGTAGTCTTTATCAGCCTTGTACGGAGAATGGTCATGGAGTAACCTTAATGTTTTGATGTCTATTAGCCTGTCTGCAGAAGATAAACTAGGTAAGCAAAAATGATAACGAGGGTTGAATAGTTTTGGAAACAAACAAAATAGTGTTATCAATTTGAGCCATGAATAACACTAGGATGCCAATCCTTATTCCTTAGCAATCAAAAATAAGCAGTATGATACATGCTCCAATTATAAATTAGATTGAAGCAAATTAAAAATTGTGTTAAAGAAAGATGACATGCATGCATATCTGTAACAATCTCATAAGTTTAAAAGAGTCGATATATATTTGGAGCAGTGAGCAAGTGCGTCAAATAGTTGATGAGAACATAATGAGCATTATAAAGCAGATAAAAGTGATTTATTCCTGGGACAAGCCGTACAAATGACATGGAACCAAAACAGATCACATATAACAATGTCGAAACAGAAATTTACCCCAATCTTAGAGGATCTATACGTTCGAAGCCACGGGGAAGAGACTATAAATTGGTAAGCGCATTTCTCATTGCTGCTGGCTTCTGCTCTATCTTTTGGACCACCGGAACTGTTCTTGCCTCCCGCATATCCCTGACCCTACGACCAAGCTGTCAAGAAATTATAACTTCAAATGATAGCATCATAGTCCCTAAATGCTAAACAAAAGTTGTAGTACATATATAAAATATAAATGAGAATTATGCATAAAGTATAATGATGAATTACCGATGGGCATCTTATCAACTATATAATTAAAAGTACAAACTTAGTAAATTTTTGGTTCAGCCTTTTTCTCCCCTATTCAAATTAGCCCAAGAATTATCTAAATTACAGAAGATGGTCCTACAGTCACAAACAAGTACATTTTAGAATATGAATTCCTCACTGCAAAAGCAGGCTCTAACTTTGGTCCAAAAGTGTTGGTGTCATAAAATGTAAGGCACGGGTAATGGCAAAACTAAGACAATCATACCAGCTTAGCATAGCCTTCACTCTCTTCACGAAGAAGGTTAAATTTTGTTTGTTGATAAAGAAGGAGAGTGTTTACTCTGACCTGAAATTAACAGCAGAAAAACCTCAGTACGATCAACCAAACCATTGAACTTTGGATTCAAACTCATAACATAGATCTCATAATTAAATGTCAGGACACATGATGCTTGAATTGCAGTTAAATGAATGAAGCACGATGTACAAGTTCACTGTTATATTCTTGTATCAGATTTTATAATTAATGTTAATGGTCCATAATGTTGCAAGAGTAATTGTTTCATATGGCCCTCAACATATCATCAGCTGACATGTTCTATTGAATGGTAAGCACAAGTCATGAAACTCATACATCAAAGATTCAAAATAAATCCCACAACATTAGAACATTACCACCTTCAAGCCGCGAGCTAAGCAGATTGCACCCTGCAAAAATACTTGTAACTAAGAAAGGGAAAATGAAAATAATCTTTTGCAATCAATTTTCCGAGATGCAATAGATAGATAGTATAGTTATCTATAGAAACGAACATCGTCCCTAATATCTCAACAGAATCCTCCATGGCATCTTTCTAGACAAAAAAACCCAGAAACTTTAAGTGTTGTCTACAACGTCAGAGAACCTTATTAATATAAAACCCAAAGACTTTAACAAGCAAGGAATTTACAATAGAGAAATACAAATCAATTAAAACATGCCTAGGAGCGGACTCGCAGCGATCAGTTTTTAGGGCTTCGATGAGTTGGTCCTTCGTCTTGGTGTTTCCCTTAATTAAAACGTCGTGGAGTCGCAGCGGAACTCTCTCCGACGTGAGTCGACAGAGTAGGTTCTCCATTTTCTCTTTTTCCTCACGTATTCTCGACTCTTCGGTGACTGGTTCTTCTTTTTCATCGAAATCTTGGGACCAAACAAACAACAAGACCAAATTTAGAGCACAAAAACAAAACAATAACAAGTTCCCACTAAAATTTACCTCTACACTTATCCTCTTGAGAAGAGAACTCTTTAATCTCATCATCTACCTTACACCAAGACACCACTAGCTCTGGCTTCTGGGCAACCGGTGTGGGCCCCCGGCGAAGGCGCTTGAGTGTCCGAGGAGGGTCCGAAACTTCTGGACCCGGACCTATCGTGGGTGATTCAAAATCATCATCGCAGAATTCGTCGACTGTAGGGAGCAGATTTGCGGAGGTTGAAGGTTGTCGAGCTGGTTTAGGTGACTAATCTTTTCTGACAGTGATTTGGGGTTCCGAATCTAGGTCAAAATCGAGCCCTAAATAGAACGACATAGCTGTAAAATCCGCCATGAAAATGAAGGGGGAGAGAATGATTTTGAATCTGGAAAGCTGGAGGGATTTGTGAGACAGGATGGAGGGATGAGAAAGAAGGAAGAGAGGCGAGGGCTGATAGAGCGAGAAAAAGAAAAGAAAAGCAAACTCTTTAAATTGATAAAGATTTTTAGCTCCGTGTTTTTCTTCATAGACAACGCTTTAAAAAAAATGTTATCTATTTAAAACAAAAAAATGTCCTTTTAAATAGATAACGTTTTTGCATATATATCTACAACATTTTTTTTAAAAATATTGTGAAAAAAAAAAATCACAACGTTTTTTCTAAAAACGTTGTGGTTTAAGTGTTGTCTATTAGGTACTTTGTACTGGTGACAAAACAAGAGTTAATTAACATATCACATATTATCCCTATACTCTGACCAATCAATTAAATAACAAATAAACTTAGGTAGGTCATACTAGCGAATGAATTCCCCGTCTCTCCCCTCCTAGTTCTTATCTCACATCTTAGCCAGGGATCATATCTATAAGCTTTGATACCAACTGTGACGCCCCCAAAATAGGTATACATCACTCATCTGGAGTCGCCAAATACATGGTACAGAATACAAATACAATCTTAAATATACCACAAGAGCTGTGAGTTTTAATACAAATATTGTCATCTAGACAATATCCATACTCAAAATAATTCCTCAATACATTTTTTTATCACACTATTTTATAGAATAGTGAGGACTACTAATGCTATCATCTGGACCATCACTCCGTTCCCCGACTAGTCCCTGCTACGTTCTCATTTCCTGAAGAGAACAGTGAAAGAAAGGGTGAGCTCAACTAGCCCAGTAAGAAATATTATGACTAAGATAATGCAGGATAAATTATCATTAGCCTTCAACAATGTTAAACTGATAAAATACAATAGACATCAAGTTTAACTGCAGCGGAATAAGCAATCCATTAAAAGAGTCAACTAGAGAATAAAATCTACTATCATTTATGATTTAAAACATTTTTTTTCATCACTTTTATCGCTGAGACTCAACTTAATAAATAATCCACATCATCCTCAGACCTTCTGACCAGGATATTCATTAAGATCACAACCACAAATTATCCATTACTACTACGGCCAAGGATATTCGTGTATTCATCAATGGTCATGATCATGCCAATCGGCCCATCAATGCACTACGGGCCAATGAGGACTTTTACCACATCATTTGTAACATTACTATTAAATGATTATACCGAATAATCCTCGGTCATAATCATACCAAGTCCATCTACGCACTACTGAGCCACCAGATGACTTTCAAAATATAAACATGAGGATGATGACAATAATATAAGAATTCAATAAAACAAGTTCAAGAATTAGTTTATTCATGAACTAATAACGTCCAAATTGTCAACATGAAACTTCTTTGTAGAGTAAAATTCAAGAATGCTCAGAAGAATATTTCCATGAAAAGATACTGGATGAAATGAAAATATCAAGGATATTCCACTAATTTCATGGAGTATAGAAGTCAAAACTTTAACCAACTGAGTATAATAAAGAATGGAATAACAAAAGAAATCACCGGGCATGTGATAGATCGCGATGACAAAAGTTATTCCAATGAGAATAATAAATACTGAACCGGTCCCAAGCGTAAAATGCACGTATACATGATATTCCAACAAAATAATAAAGATGGAACCAGGTCCAAACAGAAAAAGCGTAAACGTGGATATTCCAACAGAATAATAAAGACGGAACCCGTGTCCAACAGTAAAATGCACGCAGACGGGATATTCTAACGTAATAATAAAAAAGGCGGAACCAGTCCCACGTAAAACGCATGCAACATGATATTCCAACTAAATAATAAAAGACAGAACTAGGTTCTAGTAAAAACGCATGTGAATAGGATATTCCAAATAATAATAAAGATGGAACCGTGTCCCAGAAAAAACGCATGCAGACAGGATATTCCAATGTAATAATAAAGACTAGAATAATAGAAGAATTTCACCAAATATGGGTAGCTCACAGATATCTGAGTTATTCCAATGAATAATAAATAATGGAATAATGTAAGAATTTCACCAAGTATAGGGTAGATCACAGATATACGAGTTATTCCAATGAAATAATAAATAATGGAATAATAGGAGTTCTCTTCATGAATACAAAAGAAATAATACCCTTTACCTTATAAAGAAGAAACTGGATATAGAAGTAGTGAAGTAGCGTAAAACTCTTCTTCTTTCTCTCTATAATTTCTCTCTAGAGTTTCAAAGAATTCGTAAGAAATAATGAAGGAATGAGCTTCTATTTATAGGAGAATGGATTGAATAGTAACTAATTCATGAACGGTCCAGATTGATTTACTTTTAAAACGGTCCAGATTGATTTACTGTTAAAACTTAAAGCAACGGTCCATACTGATTCACTATTAAAATTTTAAACCAGCGATCCATACTGATTCACTATTAAAACTTTAAACCAGCGATTCATATCGATTTACTATTATAAATTCAACCAACGGTCTGAAAAATTAGCACATCTCCTCATGGAATAATATTGTACCCAAAAATAATTTAGACCGAAAAGAAATATATTATTTAGGTGAATAGTAACTCATGAATAGTAACTCGTGAATAGTAACTCATGAATAGTAACTCGTGAATAATAACTCATGAATAGTAACTCGTATATAGTAACTCATGAATAGTACTCCGACACAAAATGTGTCCCGAATACCCGATTGAACAATATAACCTCTAGACATTAATTATCATCGAAATAGATGTAGATTTCTACTAACACAAATAATCCCAACACAATGAAACTATCAAATTCATCTTTAATCAACACGAACTTATTCATCATTAATATTATAACTCACAATAATTAACAACTAGGTTGTTCCCAGGAAAAAGGGGGCTTTCCAATAAGGATTTCTCCCTATTAGCGCGCAATTAGGTGACCAAACCTCTCCTTGACAAAACTTCTAGACATTATAAATATTGCAATTTAATAATATGAATAACTTTGTTGTCTCAATTATTGATTTAATAATATAACATATAATGCAGATGATACTGTGACAATAATCGAATCAATAATATGAGAGATATGATGCAACAATTACTGTAGTAATAATTGAGTATAACTGAGTGATTTTTCACGTAAGCATCAATAATCAATACCGTGTGCTACTATGCAACCACGTGTATTACTGTACTTTTAATACCGAGTAGTTCAACAGTATTAACGGTAAAACTTCCGCCGTTATTTCCATAAAAATATTTTTGTCGTTTTCTCAATCCAACAATAATTCTATTAATAGGGTCCACTTAATGATTAAAATAGTTATCTGAATATTCCCTGCTAAAACGAATATTCCCTAACTAATCGAATATAATACAACAACTTGCATACTTTGCAAAATTTATAAATACTACCCACAATTATAACATTATCTCAAATCCACACCATAATATTCAAAAAATATTTTGAGAAAATTAAATCTTTATTCGTAAAATTTGGGATTTTACATAGCATGTGCTCTTTATTAAAAATATCAGCCAATCTTGCCACCTTGCACACTTAGATGCATTGAATTAAAGATATAGTAGATTAAAAGTAAGAAATATCTTACTTTAGTTTATCATTTCTCCAAGACCATTCTCTCTCTTCATTTTTGAGGCTTAGAGTGAGAGAGAGTGAGAATCAAAGCCATGATAGCCTATTAGCATTCCAAGGTCAGAAATCAAAGGATCAGTTCATGAATCAAAGCCTAAAAGGTATAAAAACCCTAAACCTAGAAATCTCATGATTTGATGTTTGATTATGTAATTTGTTGTTTAGAGTTATGTTAAAGGGTGTCATTTGATGATCTGGGTTGTCAAAACTTAGATCCATATCATTTAGATGCTCGAAATTAAAGATTTATCAAATCTGGAAAAGTTGGAAAAATTCGTCTGACAGCCATATGTCAGACCTCAAAGATCTGTGTGTGTTTGATGTTTGGCGTATTTTATATTATAGATCTGTTCTTTGTTGTTAGGGCTTTGATCTAAGACTTAAATCAACCTCAGATCATGTTTAGATTGCAAGATATGATCGGTCAAAGTACGTTGACCGAGCACAATTTTTGTTTCTGGGCAACCCAGAAAAATTTCCAGATTCCCAGAAATCTGACAACGATTTTCTAGGTCACGGATCCTGCTACTGTTAATGTTACTTACCATGTTAGTGTTAGATCTTGATAGTATGACATGAGACCTACACATCAAAGCCCTTATACCCACCAGATCATGATCAGGATAAAAAATAATAGTGGTCAAACTACGTTGACCGATCAGCCTGAAGAACAATTTGGAAAACCCAGATTCTTCAAAACCCGTTTTCTCTGACAATGTTTGACTGGCCTGAATCTTGTGATTGTGTTGATAGTGCACTGATATTATGTTACATAATGCTTCTCTGACATCCCTAGTTCATGACTGAATCAATAAAACATACAAAGCAAGCCCATATTGCGCGTTATAAGGATTTGAAAGTTTGAACCTCAAATGTTCTTCAATTTCTGGAAAACCCAGAAATTGAAGAACATGTTTGACAGTGAATTGATGAGCTTAGATCTCTCTTATATGTTGTGGATTGGCCAGGATCTTTGTTGATAGTTATAGTATTACACTTATACTATAATTATAACACTTAACCCAGTCCAGAAACCCTTTGATCAACGATCTAAAGAATTAGTCAAAGTGGGCACCTTGGCGTCGACATTGAAATCAGGTTTCCTCGAGAGCAATTTGAAGAACACTTTCAGCGACGGTTGTGTCACTAAAGCCACCTTTAGCGACGCCTAAAAATGTGTTTTTAATTATTTAGAGTTTATTTCTTAAATATTTAATATTTTTGGAATATAAATGGTATATAATTTATTTAATTATAATATTAAATAAATTATTTAAAAATGGTTTTAATTCATGAAAAATTATATTATGATATTAGAAAATATTTTAAGTTATTTTTGATGACTTTTAATATTTTGTGATGAATTTCATTAATAATATATTATTAATGGTAATTAATTTATTTAATAAATATATTAAATAAATTATAGAAAATAGAATTAAATCATATAAAAATGATTTAAGTATTATAAAAATATTTTAAGTTATAAAATATAACTTTTGATATTTTGACATAAAAATATTAATATTTTAATATTAATATCGATTATCGGATAATGAATTTAATTATTTAAAAATCATATAAGTATGATTTTTAAGTATTAAAAATACTTTGTAATATTATAAATATATTATAATATTATGTTATGATTTTTATTAATGTTTAATAATAAATAAATATTAATAATAAAGAAATAATGTGGTATTTATATAATATAAATACGATATAAATGATTCAAAAATCATGATAAATGGTAATAATTATATGAAAATTATTACAAGCGTATGAAAAATAAATTGACTGATAATAAATTATCTAAGATATTGTTAAGTGTTTAGGCAGAGTTTAATTGAACTTAAACTCGAGTTTTTGTCCCATTGTAATGTCGGGATGTCGATTTGTGCTTGATTCAACTCGGTTCGAAATAGTTTGACTTGATAACGAGTTTTATGTGTTGTATAGACTGATATGGTTATGTGTTATGTGTTTAGGTTATTCTCTCTCTATATATATATATAGTATTATATTGTGATGATATTATTCTAATATTGGAGATCTATATTATTAATATTAGGTCTTCGGATAAAGCGATATAAATTGCGTATTGATGTCAAATCAAGCAACAGTAAGTTTTACTTAACTCTACTAAGAGTTGTTTCATTCAGATATGTTTATGGTTAATCATTGTTGATTGCCATGTAGAATTGTACTCTGTACATATTGCATGTATAAGTCAGGTATGAAAGGCTGATCACCTTCATTACTGTTTGGTCCAGATATATTTGTTCATGTTTAATACTTGTTCAGTCAAAAGTTTATTCGTGCTAATTCACAACTATATTGATGAATTATAGCCAGCTTATTATTCAGACTCTTTCAATCATGATATATCCTTATATAAATTTAAACTTGTTGGGCAACTTTCATGCTCACCCTTACTATATCATAATAAACATTGTAGATAAGACGAATGCGTTCGGATATAGGAAAAGGTTAATGCCAAGTTCAGCTTGGGATAAAATGTACAACTAATTTGTAATAGTATATAGTTTGATAATAATGTCATGTGCTAGATACTTTATGAATTATGTATAAGTTAAGGTTACTCGATTTTAGAGAATAGTGTGTAAAGTGTATTGTATAAACAATTTATGTTTATATCTTCCGCAATAGTTATAGAATGATTGTACCAGATCCGTGGTGATTTGGGACCCGAATTTTGGGCCGTCACAGTTGGTATCAAAGTTGTTGGTTATGAAGCTTAGGTAGGAATACCTGAGACCAATAACCGCAGTGATTAGGATAAGATCTAACTCACATAGAGTTAGTTGGTCGGTAAGATTCAAAGACGAATCTCGGCGAGTTGTAAAGATACAAAGTTCCCTAAGTCTGATAATAAAGTTCAACAGTAGTGGTGAATAGATAGAGTCTAAAAGACTAAAAGTACAGGGATAGGAGATGGTAAAACAAAATGATCAAGATATAGAAATAAATCGTAGTATATACGATGAGATCACCCCGTGATCTGATAAGGTGATAGCAGGGAAAAGAATTAATCTGATGATTGGAAAGTTTATAACAAGATTGATGTGTGAATTGGTACAGATTCAGGTAAGGATTATGAATACAAGTTGAATGAAATTCGTATTGAGAAGGGGGTTAAGATTAGGTGGGGATTTAAATTTAGGACTCATGTCAACAGCTGAGTTGTATGATTCCTTGTATGGGCGGGGAATTGTACTTGGTGTAAAAACCACTTAGTTTTTGGCACTGATAATCATTGAAATATTTGTGTCGCGCTATTTGCTATATGCATGTTAAGAGGGTGAATCCTTTCTCATGTGTATAACAAATAGATAGGTTATAGGTAGAGAATATAGGGTTAAGTACGAGTTCTTAAAACTTATACTTGTGTGACATTCTTGACTCATAGTTATATGAAATGTTTATGAACCCCTCAGCGAAGAACGCCAAAGTCTGACTAGGGTAAGTTCTTAAACTCATATGATTGTGACAAGTTTATGAACTCATAAGTGTGGTTTGACGAACTAGGTATAGTTGTGTGTGAATGGAGAATTGAGGATTATAGGAACAGATAGATTGTTAAACAACTGATCATTAGTGAAGACATAAGTTTTCCAAAACTCCTAGCTATGCTAGACTTCAAAATTTTGACATTAAGCTAAATACGCACTATGTGCTTTTAAAAAATGTAGACTCGTAATCATTTTTGAAAGCGGTTTAAAGTATAGTCTATGCTACTTATTTTGCTAGACGCAAATGATTTGAAATATCAAAATATATTTTATTTATCACTCATGTATACCATGTAACTTTGAGTGCGAGAGATGATACAAAGTTGATGGAGTTGTAAATGCGAGGAATACTTAGTGTGAATTCGATCTAAAATCATTGTTCCTTTGTTATATGATGTGTTATGGCAAAAGTAAATACGATGACGACATCCTCAAACAGATTTGTTAATACGCACCAAGCATCATGACGTCATTCTCAAAATGTTTTCAAAATTTTAATTTGCCAACGGGTTTGGCTACACCTAAATAATTCGATTGAATTGAATTATTGATATGAGTCTACGCTATTCGATTCAGCTAGACTAATGTTTATGAAAACTATAAGTGTTCATTGAATGAAATTTTCCGAACCAAATTGTTTTGGTGAGGAATCATATGATGAGACTGAGGTGAACTATGTTGTTTGGATAAAATAATCCAATCGGGTAGCGTAAATATTTGCTAGACATGATTAATATGTTATGCATGACGTAAGAGTACGATTGGCTAATCATCTAAAGTACTAGCGACGGTAGTTTACCTTCTTTGTGATTGTAAACATACCAAGTAATGTATTGTTTTGCGGTATGAATACCGTTAAAACTATTGATATTTTGACATTTTGACATGAAAATATTAATATTTTAATATTAATATCAATTATCGGATAATAAATTTAATTATTTTAAAATTATATAAATATGATTTTTAAGTATTAAAATACTTTGTAAAATTATAAATATATTATAATATTATGTTATGATTTTTTCATTAATATTTAATAATAAATAAATATTAATGATAAAGGAATATTGTGGTATTTATATAATATAAATACGATATAAATGATTCAAAAATCATGATAAATGGTAATAATTATCTAAAAATTATTACAAGCCTATGAAAAATAATTTGACTAATAATAAATTATCTAAGATACTGTTAAGTGTTTAGGTAGAGTTTAATTGAACTTAAACTTCAGTTTTGGCCGACTAGACCGTCGGGATGTCAGATTTGTGTTGGATTCAACTCATAGTGAAATAGTTTGACTTGATACCGAGTTTTATGTGTTGTATAGACTGATAGGGTTATGTGTTATGTGTTTAGGTTATTCTATGTATGTATATATATATATATAATAATAATGTTATATTGTGATGATATTATTCTAATATTGGAGATCTATATTATTAATATTAGGTCTTCGGATAAAGCGATATAAATTGCGTAACGGTAATCAACGAAACAGGCAAGTTTTACTTAACTCTACTAAGAGTTGTTTCATTCAGATATGTTTATGGTTAATCATTGATGATTACCATGTAGAATTGTACTCTGTACATATTACATGTATAAGTCAGGTATGAAAGGTTGATCACCTTCATTACCGTTTGGTCCAGATATATTTGTTCATGTTTAATACTTGTTCAGTCAAAAGTTTGTTCGTGCTAATTCACAACTATATTGATGAATTATAGCCAGCTTATTATTCAGACTCTTTCAATCATGATATATCCTTATATAAATTTAAACTTCTTTCGGGCAACTTTCATATTCACCCTTGCTATATTATGATAAACATTGCAGATAAGGCGAATGCGTTCGGATACAGGAAAAGGTTAATGCCAAGTTCAGCTTGGGATAAAATATGCAGCTAATTTGTAATATTATAGTTTGATAATAATGTCACATGTTAGATAGTTTATGAATTATGTATAAGTTAAAGTTACACGTGTATTGTATAAACAATTTATGTTTATATCTTCCGCAATAGTTATAGAATGATTGTACCAGATCCATGGTGATTTGGGACCCAGATTTGGGACGGTCACAAATAATGCTTAGAATCAAAGTTACAGAGCACCAAAGTAGGTACCCTGCAACTGTTCTTCATTTCTGGAAAACCCAGAAATGAAGAACAACTTTGACAAGAAGTTTGGGAGTCTAGATCTTGATTGTATGTTGTTGTATGACCATGAAACAAGTTGGTAATTGTAGTATTACGGTAGTACTACAGTTCTAACCAAACTACAAGCCTAGAAACCTTTTTATCAAAGATCTATCAATGGTCAAACCAGGCCCCTCGGTGACTGACATGAATTCTGGGTTTAGGCTCAAGAACACCTATAGCGACGATTTTGCCGCTATAGGGCCCTTTAGTGATAGATAATTTTGGAAAATTAATTATTTTATTTAATAAATAAAAATAAATAGTTTTTAATTAATAAAAATACAAAATAAATTTCTAAAATTATTTTAAAGTCCAAAAATTAGTTTTAATTATTTAGAGTATATTTCATAAATATTTAATATTTTTGGAATATAAATGATATTTAATTTATTTAATTATAATATTAAATAAATTATTTAAAAATAATTTTAATACTTGGAAAAATTATGAAAAATTATATTATGGTATAAGAAAATATTTTAAGTTATTTTTAATAAATTTTTAATAAATTAATATTAATGGTAATGGATTTATTTAATGAATATGTTAAATAAATTATGGAAAAATAGAATTAATGTTTTAAAAATCATTTAAAAATTATTTAAGGGTTAGAAAATATTTTGAGTTAGAAAAATATAACTTTTGATATTTTTTCATGAAAATATTAATATTTTAATATTAATAGCAATTATCATGTTTAAAAATCCTATAAATGTGATTCTATAGTATTAAAATACTTTTATAATATTATAAATATATTATAATATTATGTAATAATTTTCATTAATATTTAATAATAAATAAATATTAATGATAAGAGAATAATGTGGTATTTATATTATATAAATACGATATAAGTGATTGAAAAATTATGATAAATAGTAATAATTACTTAAAAATTATTACGAGTCGTTGAAAAATGTTTTGACTGATAATAAAATTATCTAAGATAATTGTTAAGTATTTAGGCAGAGTTTAATTGAACTTAAACTCGATAATTGTGCGACTTGTTTAGACTGTTGGGATGTTAGAGAATTGTGTCTCAACGGCTTTCGGTTTGAAATAGTTTGACTTGATACCGAGTCTTAGGTGTGTGATAGACTGATAGGATTATGTGTTATGTGTTATGTGTTTAGGTTATTCTATAAATATATATATAATAGTATTATACTGTGATGATATTATTCTAATTTGTATATCGATATTATTTATATATTAGGTATTCAGACAAAGCTAGATAAATTACGGAATAGTAATCGACCGATCAGACAAGTTTTTCTTAACTCGACCTCGAGTTGTAATATTCAATTATACTCGTGGTTAATCATTTCTGATTGCCATGTCTAAGAATTATTAAATCACACTTTGTGCATACTGCATGTATTCATTAGGTATGAAAGGCTGATCACCTTCATTACCATTCAGTCCAGGTATATATATATATATGTTCATGTTCAATGTTCGTTTAGCTATGTAAAATTTGTTCATACTAGTTCGCAATTATATTGTAGAACTGTAGCCAGCTTTTGTTCAATTTTTTCAATCATGATATATCCTTAATTTATTGAACTTAAACTTGTTGGGCAAACTTATTGCTCACCCTTGCTATATCATGATAAATATTGCAGATAAGGCGAATACGTTCGGATACAGGAAAGGATAATGTGACGCCCCCAAAATAGGTATACATCACCCATCTTGGGTCGCCAAATACATGGTACTAAATACAAATACAAACTTAATTATACAACATGAGCTGAGAGTTTTAAAGTGAATATTGTCTTCTAGACAATATTCACACTCAATGGAGTCCTCATTACAATTATTATCACACTATTTTATAGAATAGTGAGGACTACTAAAACACCATCTCGAATACCATCACTCCGCTCCCCGACTAGTTAGTTAACGCTCACGTTCTCATTTCACGAAGAACAATGGAAGTAAAAGGGTGAGCTCAACTAGCCCAATGAAAAATAATATGACTAAGATAATGCGAATAAGTTATCATTAGCCTTCAAATAAATGTTAAACCGATAGAATATAATAGACAACAAGTTTAAGCTGCAGTGAAACAAGCAATCCATTAAGAGAGTCAAGTAGGCGTGATATCTACTATCTTCTATGATTTAAAAGTTTATCATTAACTTTATTCATTGGGACTTAGCTTAATAAATAGATCACATCATCGAATCATCCCTACACTACGAGCCAATGATATTCATTAGTATCACGCCCACAAATTATTCTTGCACTACGGGATAAGAATTATTCGTATAATCATCAATAGTCATGATTATACCTAATTATCCCCGTCATAATCATACCAATCAACAAAATTCATCTTACTGCGTAAACCAAAGATGACTTTCATCACAATATAAGCATGAGGATGATGACAATGATATAAGAATTCAATTCAAAGAAAGTAAACTACTAGAAATTCGACATATAGCGACGAGCTATAGCGACGGTCAACACAAAACCGTCGGTATAGAGGGTTTTTTTTAAGATAAAACCCTCCCTCTCCCCCAAATTATTTCAGTTCGCTCCAATTTTTCCCCCAAATTGGAACCCCTCGGGCTTCTTCTCTGATTATTGTCATCCCTTGTAATTTTGCAAATCTGATGAAAAGGGTGTGATTTAGACCAAATTAGGCTCTCTCTTTTTTTTTATTATTATTACGATTTTTGTTTTAAATTGATGTAGAGTATCATGCAATTGCGATTAGTAATGATTTTGTGCAGGAAATTAGGGTTTTTAATTGGGCTATGGGGAAAGGTACGAAGAATAGTGTAGCTGGGCATCAAGTATTCAAAGACAGAGTGAAGAATCGGGTGGATGATCTTCAGGGGATGTTCTCTGATCTGCAGTCTGCGAGGAAGGAGAGCCGTTCAAACGATGTTGCTTTGCTGGAAGAGCAAGTTCATCAGATGTTTCGGGAGTGGAAAGCTGAACTTAACGAGCCTACCCCTGCTTCTTCTTTCTAGGTTTCTTTTTTTTTATTATTATTATTTGTATTATTTCTTCTGTCGAGCTTCGTTAGTTCCCAATTTATTTCTGTTGTGCGAGTGTTAGTTCACAATTTAGTTCACAAAGATTGGGTTTTGAAAAGGGTATCTGGAAATGTTTTTTAGAGATTGATTTGTTTTTTACTCTGAATAATAATGAAAACTTATCTGCATATACAAGTACAGCATAAAATACCCTATCTAGCAACTGGGATGTCTCTAACTTATCGCTAACTTGGATGCCCAGATTCGAAGAGCTCTTGTTGTAGATGCTGATATAGTTTTAAAATTTATATTCTAAAATTAGATGTCTAACTTTGGCTTTGATATTAATTTTTTTGCCATATTCTTTTGCTTTGAAAAGATTATAGTATTTTTTAGCTTCTCAAGCTTTGAACTCCTTGATATATAAAGTTCTCTCTCTAACTCCTTGATATATAAAGTTCTCAGCATAATTTCGAGTCTTCGATATGATAGAAACTCTGCTGGTCAAGAAATTGCGGTTTAAGCCCAGCATGACCCTCAGATTTATTACACGCAACATTTATGTTGGTTAGTCATATGAATCATTGTTCATCACTGCATAATTTTAAGTCAGTTTTGTTTTTGGTCATGGGGCATTGATTAGTTGCATATATTTGATATATTTTCTGTGGTTCCAGCCTTCACAATGTTTGTTGGCATTACCTTTCCTTTCTTTGATGGTCTACTTGGATATTTTTGGAGGATTTGCTTTTGCCCCCAACAAATGAAAATCCATGTCCGCTACTGAAAGCACATATTCAAATCATGATTTACCATAGTATATGCTTTATGTAAACTTCTATAAACATATGCTTTATCCTTGACATGTAAGCCCTGAATACAGATGTGCTACTTTGCTTCTTTTGGTTTTTATGTGTTTGGAACTTAAGAAGTTGGTGGTTGTTTGAGGGCGAGGATTTCAACTTCTTTATTCAAAAAAGTTGACTTTAGACTCGTGTCCTTGTGGACTGCAAGGAGGTGAGGTTGTGTTACCCTAAGATTTATTTTTTGATCATCTAGGGATTAATTCAGTGCATCTCCCTCTATATGCTAATGTTTCTGTTGTGGTACACTTTCTGCATAATGTGCTATGTGCCCCTACTGACCATTGATATATGTTTATGGGTGTGTGTGCGTGTGTGTTTTTGTTTACAATATATAAGCCAATTTTTACAGAAACTCGTAAGAAATATTTCTTTGGGCGCAAAGAGTGATTCCAGCGTATTTGGACAGTTCTAGCTTTAGCACAGTAAAGTTGACTAAGTATCAACCTCATGATCTGACCCCCACTACTTCCCCTGATTGTGCTTGATTCATACATGTTTACATGAGTGTTGAGCTTTAACTTACAGTAAACTTGACTTACTATAGACCTCATGATTGAGCTCCACTACTTCCCGTGGTTGTGCTTGATACATACATGTTTACATGAGTTTTCAACTTTAGCTTACAGTAAAATTGATTTTCAACCATGATTTGAGCTACTCCTATCCCTGATGTGCTTGATTCGTATCTGTTTACATGAGTTTTGAGTTACTTTCTAAATGCAGGGTTTATAGATTGGTCTCATTTATTGTGTTGTGATAGTCGAGTTATTAATAAAATCACTGTCAAGTATAGGTTTCTTAATTATACCTAGCTAGACTTGATGACATGTTAGATTTCTTAATTGTTTGCTAGTTTGCTAGTAGTTTGCATGGCATCTGTTAGTTTTGTCTGTTGGCTTTACTTTACAATTAATGCCTTCATCCACATGCCTATGGGGATGGGGCCTTGCTTTCTTCACATATTTACTTGACTATCATGCACTTCTTCTTCTCACTTAATATTCATTAATTCTTTTGTTTTTTTGCTAAATTATTCATTAATTCTCAATAGTATTTGTACAATTAATATTTGAATAATATGTAAACTTATTTAATTAATTTAAAAACCTGATATTTGATTAATATATATTTGATATATATGAAGTAGGGCAAAATATATCCATAATTAAGGGCGAAATTTTTATGCTATTTATTAATTTTCAACTGCCTAATCTTACATTATAATTTTACCAGTAGGTCATTATAAGGTCAAAAGATTATGATGGTTTGTGTCATGTAATTGAGGGCGTAATTGTCATTTTAGAAGAATAGAGAGCCCAATTAAATCTATCCAATTCTGCCTATAAATACGTATCCCCCTCAAATGCTACTTACTGCACTCATTCTCTTTAATTCTGTGTTCCTAGCTAGCTAGCAGGAGTCAATGGCAATTAGGAAGCCAAGCCTTGTGATATTCTCTCTTGGGATAATGCTGTTGCTTCTACTTGGAGATATCAATCATGTAAGCAGTTGAATTTAGATAATTTTCTCCTCATTTCATTTACATTAATTCAAATATATGCATGCATGGCAATCAAAAACCACTAAATAATTAATTTACAACTCTAATTTAGGCATGTGTTAAAAGGGTTCAAGATAATGAATCTGGGCACAAGCATTGCACCAGACAATATTTTGATTATTGGTGTATTGACAAATGTGTAAGTCTCATTCATTTTCCTTGTTGTACTCATTGAATATGTATTTATTAAACTTGTCAACAAAAAAAAGAGAAGAAAAACAGATGCAATATTTTTTTGAGCATTGGTTATGCCAATAATGTTAATATTGATAAAATGTAGATACTAAAACTGGTAACTGGTTTTCTGATAGGTTGCACCTAAGCTATGTGCATTACTGAAGTGATTGGAAAGAGTTTGGTGAACTGGAGAAAGCCAAGCTCGAGGATTCATATTCTGTTGATGGATCTACCATTGATGGTATGGAGCATATTTTCAACTCTAACATGCAGTTGAGGTATGGCCGTGATCTGCGCGTAAATGAGGTTAGTCATGGTTGCTTTCTTTAGGTTATTATATTGTAGCTTCAAAATACAAATATCATAACTAAGTTGTAAGTTACTGTTTTCAAGTGAAGAAAATCATATGTTGCATGTACAAGCTACCAGAAGAGACTTGCATTCTCAAATCTTCTTTAGTATTTTCTCAATGCATAATTGCATATGCATATTGTTTCAGTATCACTAATTTTTAGAAAGAATATTTTACTCCGTTCTTAATCAAATTCTATCTACAAGATGTGGTTTATTTTCATTTATTTCACTAGGAGTGTGGTGCAGGCTGGAGTGCGAGAGGACAGAATTTTACTTTTTTTCTTAAATTGTGATTGTATTTTATGAATGTAGCAGTTTCAGATATTTTTTTCCTTGCACTGACCAGGTATGTTTCATTGGCCTTGTACATGATATCTTCATAAGATATTGTTGTGATGGAAGAAGAGTTGAAGACAAAGACTGAACTTATCAAGAAGCAAGAAAAACTGATCTAAGGATGGAGGAAGGAATTACAGGACCAATTGGAAAAGCACAAAACCGAGTTAGAGAGGGTATAATTAATGTAATCGATATCTTTTGTACTAATTGTAATGTTGTAATGTGAATGATTTTAAATGATGTATATAATATTTTTTATATTTTATTTTATAATGTATTTGTGTTTGTTGAATAAATTTGCATTATTAATTTTTTTTTTAAATACAAAAAGGCTATAGCGACGGTCATCAACCGTAGCTATAGTATTCTATAAAGCACGGGCCTATAGCGACGGTCGCTGAGCGTCGCTATAGATATCTAAACACGATTTTGGCATGACCTATAGCGACGGTCGCCGACCGTTGCTATAGGCCAAAAGACCGTCGCTATAGGTTTTAGCGACTGACTTCTCTGACGACGGTGACGGATCGTCGCTATAACTCATATGACGGTCTTTTGGCTTTAGCGGCGATTATCGGACAATCGTAGCTATAGGTCAATTTTCTAGTAGTGGTAAAGGATAAATTTTTAAAGACTTATAATTTAATTTATCCAGAATTTAATAATGTCCAAATTTCCAACATGATACTGCTTTGTAGAGTAAAATTCAAGAATAATATCCATGCATCAAAAATAATTTGGACAGAAAAGAAATAAATTTTTCAGTGAATAGTACCCCATGAATAGTACCATGTGAATAGTACTTCGGGAATAGTACCTCGTGAATAGTACCCCAACATAAAAAGTTCCCCAAATACCTGAGTGAATAATATTTGAGTGAATAGTAAATCAGGTGAATAGTAACACATGAATAGTAACTAATGAATAGTACCCCGACATGAAAAGTTACCCGAATACCCGAGTGAATAATATTATAGTGAATAGTAATTGGGTGAATAGTAACTCGTGAATAGTACTTCGGGTGAAAATATTGATATTTAATAAAAAAAAGTTCATATCAATATTCCAATAAAATGATACTGGATGAAGCGCAATACTCATGGATATTCCACTAATTTCAAAGATTATAGAAGCAATACTTACCATAGTAAGTTTAGATTTTAGAATATGAAAAGAAATAACATACGAAACTGCAAATGGATTTTCACCTGTTATACGGTACATAATCCGCGTAGATAGGTTATTCCGACATATTAAAGGATGAATACAAAAAATAGTATTCCTTATGAATACGAAAGAAATAATACCCCTTAGAAGTACAACAAATAATATCCCTTACCTTAGTAGAAAGCTGGATACTGCAAAAGTGAAGTAGCAGAATACTCTTCTTCTTGCTCCCTATAGTTTCTCTCTCTATAGTGTCTCTTGTGAATCTCAGTGAATTGGTGAGAATGAAAGAAGAATTAAGCTTCTATTTATAGGAGAATGGACTAAATAGTAACTAATTCACGAACGGTCCAGATTGATTCACTATTAGAACGGACAGTCCATATTGATTATTATTAAAACCACAACCGACGGTCCAGATTGATTTACTTTTAAAACCACCACCAACGGTCCAGATTGATTACTTTTAAAACCACCACCTACGGTCTAGATTGATTTACTTTTAAAACCACCATCGACGGTCCAGATTGATTTACTATTAAAACCACCACCAACGGTCCATTTTGATTTACTATTAAAACCATCATCAATGGTCAAGATTGATTAACTATTAAAACCACCATCAATGGTCCAGATTGATTAACTATTAAAACCACCATCAATGGTCCAGATTGGTTTACTATTAAAACCACCACCAATGGTCCAGATTGATTTACTATTAAAATCACCACCAATGGTCCAGATTGATTTAACTTATTACACTTTAGTACCCCTAAAGTTTTCCAAGTTTGCATAATTCCCCTCTAACTTTTGTAATTTGCTTATCTTTAATAAACACATTCTTAATACTTCAACAATTATTTATCATTAATATTATAACTCACAATATTTAACAACCAGGTCGTTCCCAGGAAAGAGGGGGCTTTCCGATAAGGATTTATCCCTATTGGCGCGCAATTAGGTGACCAAACCTCTCCTTGATAAAACTTCTAGACATTTTCAATATTGCAAATATTAATATGAATAACTTTGTTGTCTCAATTATTGATTTAATAATATAAAATATTATGCAGATGATACTGTGACAATAATTGAATCAAATATTGTGAGATACTATGCAGCAATTATTGTAGCAATAATTGAGTAAACTGAGTGACTTCTCACGTAAGCATCAATAATCAATACCGTGTGCTACTATGCAACCACACGTATTACTGTACTTTTACCACCGGGTAGTTCAACAGTTTAACGGTAAAACTTCCGCTGTTATTTTTATAAAAAGATATTTCTGTCATTTTCTAACTATGACAATACTTCCGTTGTGGGGTCCACCAATGATTGTCTTGATTAAATGAATATTTCCTGTTAAAATGAATATTCCCCGACCAATCGAATATTTACTAACACAACGAATATTTTATATCAACTTGCTTACTTTGCAAAATTTTCCAAATATTACCCACAACTATAACATTATATCATATCCACACCATAATATTCAAAAATATATTTTGAGAAAAAAATTATTCTTTATTCAAAAAAGTTGGGGTCTTACAGATAAGGCCAAGTTCAGCTTGGGACTATGTGTGCAGCTATATTTGTAACAATATTGTATGATGATAACGTTATATGTTAGATAGTTTATGAATTGTGTGTAAGTTGAGGTTACTCGATCTTAGGGAATAGTGTTTAAAGTTTATTGTATAAATAATTTATGTTTATATCTTTCGCAATAGAAATAGAATTTGATTGAACCAGATCCGCGGTGATTCGGGACCCGGATTCGGGGCTATCACAACTTATGACGGATCTTGTGGTTAAACGATGACTGTGTAACTTTTAATTTCAGTTTAATAATCTATCTTTCAATTTATCTATAATGATTTGTGTTTTAATTTATGAATTGCTTGATCACCAATTTTTTGTGGAATTATATGGACTCGAGAGATGAAATATGAATCTAGACTTAGTCATTATAGCATGTGTTCTTGAATTCTGTGAATGAATAGAATCTTGATGAATGTTAGGGTAGAGATATGCGTAACATCGCATGTAATCGGATAGAGAACTTGAATTAAAACCTTTTTTTATTGTAATTCACATAGAGATATAGTGAATTAGTTGATTAAGGTGTTTAGCTTAATTCTATCTAATTTTTGGATTCAAGTTAATATGATATTAGTGCTTCGAGAGGTGGCTAGTTCTACTTGAGTGTTCTTGATTAATAAACTGGGATAGTGCATTAAACTGGAATAAGGTGTAATAATCGGAGTGATACTTGAAGTGAAGTCGTAAGCCTAATTCTCCATCATTTGCTTGAAATTATAGTTTTTGAGTTTGTTGATTGCTTACTATTTTATGTTTTTAGTTTTTAATAGTTATAATCACTGAATTAGATAGTTTAATAAAATTTGGATTAATAAAAAGCTGGTAATTGTAGGGTTAATTTCTTATTAAGTCTCTATGGGAATGATAATTGACTATCATTATATTACTTGTTGACCACGTACACTTGCGTGTGAGCGTATATAGATTTTACCTAATAGTTGTGCCGGAATGAACTGCAGAATGGGCGCAGCTGCACCCTTCCTGGACAATTCCAGGAATGGCTCTGCTTCTGCAGAATCCAAACCCAAACATGAAATTCTTCATGCAACATGCTTAAAATCAGCCACATTACTTTTATACATGCATATAATACATAACTAACATGATAGAAATTCTCAAATCACATTAACAACCAATTTGATTACTCCAATTCAAGAGTTTTACTATTTTCCATAATTTCACATGTTTAGCGAATTTCATCACTACAGATTCGTTTCTAAACCAATTTGGTCCATTTAACTTTTGTTGCTTTCGTATTTAACTGTATTATCAATATCTAACAACAATTTATGAATTACAACAATCCTTAGCCATCAAATTTTGACTCAAAAGCAAGTGTTTCTTGTCATTACTAAGAAATTGTAAAACTTAGGAATTTAAGAGCATATATAATAGTGTTATTACCTCTTGATTGCTTGAATTTGCTAACTATAGCTCCTCAATCCTCCCATTGCTCTCAATTCTACTAACCTTCCATAGCCAATTTTCTCAGACAACTCAACCAACATGAAGGAGAAGAAGGAGACTCTATTTATAGAGAAAGTGTTGCCCAAGTTTGGGTCTTGCACAATGAATTAAACCAAGGGAAAGAAGAAGAAGTCATTGGGTATTAAAGAGGTTGTCACCTACTCCCTCTTCCTCCATTCCATTAGCCATGATTATCAGGTATCTAGCCATAATTGCAAGCTTGAGTTCACATAAATGAAGAAGTGGTCTTACTGTTATGCACTGTTGGGTCACTTAAAATGGGACAAGTAACTAGTTTTTGTTTGCAGTAGAAAAATGGTTGCTAAAACACTTAATAGTCCCAATAATATTATACATTTGGGTTAGTCCCAATAATATTATAATTGGACTAACTATACTTCAGTTGGGTACTCTCAACCCATTATTTTCCATCACACTTATTATTCTATTCACACATAAGTACTACAATGATTAATTAATATCAATTATTTATTTCCTTACTATTAATTCTCTTTTAATAATTCCAGTTAAACATTTAGTCTGGTTTAACTTTAATACTCATGACACACAAGGCTCATTTATCCCACTTACTAGAGTTATATAACTCAAGCTCATAATCTCAACAATAAAAATATTAGGGGTCTAGGCCATGTTTGGCTTTTCCCCAATTCTACATTATCTTAATATTTATTTAATATAAGGTATGAGTGCCACACTATACTGAATTATTTAACCACCTTAAATAATTATACCGTATGAAATTATAATCATGACACCCTTATTTAAAATAATCATTTTCTTTAAAATAATTAGTATGTACAATACCAATTATTATACTCTAATTCTTCAATTCCTTTTCTTCCATAAATTATCCCAACACATTTTCAGTTATCCATAACTTAAATATTAACTTATTTATTTTAAATATTAACCCTTTTATATATTACAATACTATGTAATATATCTAAAATATCAAATTAACATATTCCTTTCATCCTCTTATGTAAAACACATATATTAATTCACCGTCTTATGTAAGTGAATTAACTCTTTTTATTCAATTTACCATCATGACACTGCCACACAAAGCTTTATATAATATTCCATAATATCACTTAATTAACCAATATTTATTCTGAGTTAATTAATTAACTCTCATTCAAATCATGTTTTGCTATCTTAATCCATTCATGGACAACTTAATCACTAATTATAACTTTTA
Organism: Panax ginseng; assembly: GCA_020205605.1. Taxonomy (NCBI): domain Eukaryota; kingdom Viridiplantae; phylum Streptophyta; class Magnoliopsida; order Apiales; family Araliaceae; genus Panax; species Panax ginseng. Next base: position 58,446,612 of record CM035149.1, on the reverse strand, counting down.
TTACACATATAAACCCTTAATATACATGTCTTGAAATTCAAATTTCACAAGCATACTCAGAACCTTCTCAACGAGACCTGAATTCTTATTTGGTCATAAGCTCGGAAGTGGCAATGTTCAAGGCCACCTCAAGTTCAGACGCAGACAAGTTTCTGCTTTAGTATAAATAGAATCTAAATTCCTAAATACTTTGCACATACTTCTTAAATGTTAACTCGTCTAAAATAAATTTCCTCCTTGATTTCACATCATCGATTACTACTTCTTTAATAATTTAAAGATTAAACTTCAAGTTTTAAAACTCTATTTTTCCTTAATAGTTTAACCAACTATAAAATCTCATTTGTGGGGTTTTTTCCACTAATAACACAACATTCAAAATATATAACACCTATATATATTCTTATTCAAACCCGACACATTATATAATAAGAATTCTATTTACTAAATTCTTATTTAATAATTTCTGAAAATTTAGGTTATGACATCCTCTCCCCCTTATAAGGATTCCGTCCTCGAAATCACAGAAACCTCTCTAGCCGGTCCTTTCTGGAGATTATATATTCTTTTAAATAACTTCATCTTTTTTCTTTTAGAATTTTATTCCTTTATTGGAATTATTGTAGCTTATACGATTCATTCATTATTACATGTCATATTCTACCACTTTCTTCTTTCTAAGGAATATCCTCCTTACCACATTCACCTTTCAAAAGAATAAGAATCTTCCACAATCATTCAATAATTGAGAAGTAGTATGAATAACTTTGATTCCAAGTTATGCTGAGGGATCACAAGACCGTGAACTCTTCTCTAGGTTAACTAGTGCTTCAATAAAATACTTTACACTGTAAACCCTTTCCACAAAATGTTTATCAATCACAAAGACTGTAAACACCCTCTACAAGTACTCTAGGTGATCAACCTATCGTACCACTACTTTGTGCATAAACGTAGTACACCATAACAACTATATGCGTCACATTCGAAACCATTGTCTTAGAAAATATGTCCCCTTTATAGGTTTGTTCTGTGAGACTCCAAATTTTTTGAATAAAGATTTAAATTTCTTGAAATATTTTTTTGAATATTATGGTGTGGATTTGGTATATAATGTTATAGTTGTGAGTAATATTTACAAATTTTGAAAAGTAAGCAAGTGTTTATATAATATTCGATTGGTCGGAGAATATTCATTTTTTAACGAGGAATATTAAATTTGACGACACAATCATTGGTGGACCCTACAACGGAAGTATTGTCGTAGTTAGAAAATGACGAAATTATCTTTTATTAAAAATAATGGCGGAAGTGTTACTGTTAAAAAGCTGTTGAACTACCTTGGTAGTAAAAGTAATACGATGTCTGGCGTGGGCATAGTAGCTGCACGGTATTGATTATTGATGCTTACGTGAAAAGTCACTCAGGTTATACTCAATTATTGCTACGATAATTCTTTGTATCATATCTCGTATATTATTGATTCAATTCTTGTCACGATTATCATCGTATAATATTTTATATTATTAAATCAATAATTGAGACGACAAAGTTATTCATATTATTATTTGCAATATTGACAATGTCTAGAAGTTCTGTTAAGGAGAGGTTTGGAAACCTAATTGCGCGCCAATAAGGAGAAATCCTTATCGAAAAGCCCCCTCTTTCTTGGGAACGACCTGATTGTTAAATATTGTGAATTATAATATTAATGATGAATAAGATTGTGTTGATTAAAGATGAAATTGATAGTTCCACTGTGTTCGAATTATTAGTGTTAGTGAAAATCGACATTTATTCCGATGATAATTGATGTCTGGGGGTTATATTGATAAATTGGATAATTAATCGGATAAATGAGCAATTAATTGCTACTAATTCACATGTTTATATAACTATTTGTTCACATGTGTGTACTATTGAATCACATTCTTGTACTATTAGGGGAGTTGGTGCAAGATTGATAATACTTGCATGACTAAGTTAAAAATAGAGGTATAGATGGATGTACTATACTATAATTCGTATTTTCACATGATTATAACTATTTATTCACATGATTGAACTACTGATTCACATTATTTACTATTAGGGGAGGTGGTGCAAGTTTGATACTACTTGCAGGACTAAATTAAAAATGAAAGAAAGGTTGGAGGTGTTGTACTGTAATATTTTGAGCCCGAAAACGTGCAATTATCGAAACTATATTTTTCTTTGAATAGAAGCTCATTCTTTCTTCATTTCTCACCAATTCACTAAAGCTATAGAGCAATTATTATAAAGAGAAATTATAGAGAGAAAGAAGAAAGTCTCACTACCTCACTATTTTTAAGTATCAGCTTTTTTCTAAGGTAAGGGATATTATTACTATAGTAAGGGGTATTATTTCTTTTGTATTCATGAAGAGAGCTTCTGTTATTTCATTCTTTATTATTATGTTGGAATAACCCGTCTATGCGAAGTACCGCATATATGGTGAAATTCTTCTATTATTCCATTCTTTATTATTCTGTTGGAATATCCTGTCTATGCGGATTACGCTAGACTTGGTTTCATTCTTTATTATTCTGTTGGAATAACCTGTCTATGCGGTCTATCGCATGCATGGTGAATTCTTTGTTACTCAATTCTTTATTATTCTGTTGGAATATCCTGTCTGTGCGGTTTACGCATGACCTGGTTCTATTCTTTATTATTATGTTGAGAATAACCTATCTGTGGGGTCTATCGCATGCATGGTGAATTCTTCTGTTATTCCATTCTTTATTATTCTGTTGGAATAACCTGTCTATGTGGATTACTGCATGCATGGTGAATGATCCTTTGTATTCATATGAATAGTATTTTAATTCAAAAGGGGTTTCTGCAGGGGTAGTTTTGTAATTTTTCTGACCCTCAAAAATTCTGGAAAAATTTGAAATGATAATTTGATGAGTTTTCTATATTGTGTCCAAAGATGGCGATTTTTGGATGTATAGATTAAGAGTTATGGATTTTATGGGAAAAGACTATTTTAAAAGTAAACCCTTATAACACATTGTGGTTAACTCTAAAATTGGTGAAATTTTTATTGGGAGTACATGTATATAACAGGAGTATACCCTGTAAATTTTGGAATTTTTGGACAGAAGTACAATTTATGATAAATGTCTAAATATTCAAAGATTTTGGCCATATGAAAATAGTAAATGAAATTTAAAATTACGAGAAAATATATGTTTAATATGGGACTATATTCTGCTAAATCCCAGAAAAGAAATATTTTTGGGACTGATTTGGTAATTTTCATGAAAATGAACTAGTTATGAGTAAATAAATTAAATATATTATGTGAAGTAACAAAATTGAAAAATAGGATTTTATGGCTTGGGAATCCTATATAGGGTATATGCAGAATTTTGATGAGGGATTTGATCATTAGTGATGAAATCTTATGAGTATGACATTTTTGAATGATTAAATGCATTATTTGGTAAAGTGTAAAGAATTGAAATAAATTATTTATAAGTTTAAGAAGTGATTAAAATATTGTTATAATATTAATAATGTTAGATTATGAGTTTATTAAGTGGTTGATAATATTTGGATAAATTTAAAGTCTTTAATATTTATCCTTGTTTTCATTTGATTAATGTTTATATCATTGTCATCATCCTCATGCTTATATTGTGATGAAAGTCATCTTTGGCTTACGTGCATAGATGAACTTGGTATGATTATGACCAGGGATCATTCGGTATAATCATGACCTGTAATGTTATAAATGATGTGGTAAAAGTCCTCAGTGGCCTGTAGTGCATTGATGGATAATTTTTGGTATGATTATGACCAGGGATTATTCGGTATAGTCATGACCATTGATGATTTAATGAATATTCTAGGCCCTTAGTGCAGGGATGATTCGATGATGTGGTTTATTTATTAAGCTGAGTCTCAGCGATAAAATATTGATTATACATTTTTAAAACATAGAAGATAGTAGATATCATGCTCTACTTGACTCTTCTAATGGATTGCTTATTCCGCTGTAGTTAAACTAGATGTCTATTGTATTTTATCATTTTAACATTGTTCAAGACTAATGATAATTTATTACGCATTATCTTAGTCATAATATTTCTTCTTTGGGCTAGTTTAGCTCACCTTTCTTTCAATGTTCTCTTGAGAAATGAGAACGTGGCGGGACTAATCGGGGAACAGGTAGCCGGTCCCGGATGATAGCATTAGTAGTCCTCACTATTCTGTTAAATAGTGTGACAATAAATGTAATGAGGACTCCATTGAGTGTGGATATTGTCTAGATGACAATATTCTTATTAAATCTCTTAGATTATGTTTTGTCGTATTTTACACGACTGTTGTATAATTAAGTTATATTTGTATTTTGTACCATGTATTTTCTGGCAACCCAAGATGGGTGATGTATACCTATTTTAGGAGCGTCACATCTTCACCTCAGCCTTTTAACATCTGAATCCGCACCAGAGCAATCTGATTTGTCATAAATACTCAAGCATGCTTGAATTCCATAAATATTTTTCGACTACCGTCTAGCCGAATCAAATAGCTTAGACTTTCAACAACTCAGACATTAATTGAAATAATTTAGCTTACTTAATTTACCTTCTTCGTAATTTAAAAGAAAACCAAAAATTCTTTTATGATGTCATGATACTGTACCATATCAATAGTACGTTAAAGATTCCATCATTTTATGACTTTGTCACATTACATCATACCATAGTGGGCTGACGATCCTTCGATCACAACCAACATTAGGTTCGATTGTATTGATGACTCCATCGTTTACAATTTTCTACACCATATTAAATGATGCACATGGTCCAAAAATACATTTTGAAAATTTTCAAATCATTTTTGTCTTAGTCGAAACAAATAGCATAAATATACGAATAATGGTATTATTTTTAAAACTCATTGGTTTAATCACCTGATCTAATGTTTTTTCAAGAAAATTGAAGTGAAAATATTAGCACGAAGTCAATAAATTTTGAAAATCTAGCATAGCTAGAAGATTCAGAAAATCCATGTTTCTCCATCAACTTTAATTTTTGCTTCATTGTTTCATTCTATCAATCTTCAACACCATCAATGCTCACTATACCAAAATTTCTTAAATCTTTGATATATAACATATCCATACCCAATATAGTTCATCGAACGTACCATGCCTTAGAAGTTCAGGAACTTACCACAATAATATGAGTTTAGGAGTTTGTCCTAGCAATATATAGTCGAAGAACCAATTAGGGACTGTCCATACGCTTAGGGGCTCAAAAATATGCATACGACTATGAGTCACAAACATACCATAAGCATGAGTTTTAAGAACTCGCACCTAATTTTAATATTCTTTAACTTAATCTTAATAGTTTCTAACTATCAAATATGATATGAGAAAAGAATCAACTTGTCACCATAAGCATATCAATAGCGCGATACCAACATTCCAATGATTATCACTGTGAGTAACCGAGTGTGAGCACAAGGTCTCCCCCCATATAAGGTTTGTACAACTCAGCCCTCACATGTGTCCTCAATTGAAATCCCACTTAACTTTATCTCACTCTTAACTTATTTTTTGCTCGATACGATTTTTTCGTATCTCATCATTTACAACTCCTCATGAGTTTATCTCGTACTATTTCATAGCACCTTCTCTTTATAGCATCAAGCTATAATTATCCAGTCATTAAATACCATCTATCAATTCATAGCTCAATCTGATCACATGGTGATCCTATTCTACCATCAATTTACCTTATGGTTCTTCCTATTTTTGTCCGTTTTAATATTTTACGACCTTTTTTTCCTTTCTTTTTAATCACAGTCTTTTTTATTATTGACCTCAGGTGTTCCCTGATCCTCTGGCTCTTCAGGTTCTTCTTTGAACCTATCATATTATATTAACTTGTTTCACATGAATTTCTTGAATTCATCAACTAAACTTTGTTTGAGTTTATTCCCATTACTTTTAACATATCCATCTTACAGACATCATCTATTTAATAACATTTTTCATCTTTATTACTGGAGTCAGGTGACTCCTGATCCTCATCTTCTAGATACTTGAAAATTCTTCTATGAATCTTCTCATATATATTTTAATCTCTTCTTTATGAATTTTATTTCTTATCACTTAAACTCTATCTAAGTTTATCCTTTATCATCTTAACTTTCCCTCTCTAAGGTTATAGCCTAAGGTACTCTTACCTAAGGTTTATAACCTATTTCTTTGATACCAACCTGTAATGCCCCCAAATTCGGGTATCCGTTACCTCGGACATGGTGCGTCACGATACTATCTTCGTCTAAATATTAACAACTTCCATTCATAATTTAATGAATACAACTTAACTTTTAAACTAATTAATATATTCATTCCTTTTTATTTCCATGATCTATGAATCGATCCCAAAACCTTCATAAGTTAATTCCCGATCTTGATCATTAACCATTCTTGTTTTTACATCATATTCGATGTTATACTTAATAAGATGTGAAATAATTAAAACATTTTTGAATTCTTTATTCATTTTCCCCATATCACAACCTTCATCATTTACACCTCTCTGAATCAAATTTATTCTATGCTTCGATTCATCAGAGTTACATTATAAAATTTACATCTTAATTCAATGTTCTTTATGTGTCGAATAGTACAACTGTATAATTCTACAAGAGTTAAACAACTATCAAGTACGTCATCTAAAACCTAAAACATGGTTCAAGATTTTAACTTCAGGTAAGCAAATCAATCCTCTTGTGATACTTTTGAACTCTATTAATCAAGTAGCACGTAACTTTATCGTGAGTCCTTAACCTGCAAAAGTGGTTATTTGCAAGGGTGAGCTTAACAACCCATAAATTCTAATAGTTTTCATACATCACATAACACATAATCATTTAAACTCAATACGCATGCTGCTTCTCACATAACAAGTATAGAGATTAACTTACAAAACATATAATCGTAGATTTACTTTCAATCTCATACGTATCTCACAGACATTTCCATATTTCATGGCATAACATAATTCATTTCATACATATCTCATATGCATTTCATATATAATTTAACATTCCATATCATAGCATAAATCAATCAATAGTTATCAACATTATAAAGCAAATAGAAACTGAAAGACTTGCATGGCTCATAGATTATAAACTACAACTTAACTTCTTATCATTATCTGCACTTCGTGTATCCTTACACAATTGTATAATCATGGATTCATACCCATCAGTCATAATTTTCCTTACATTCTCAATATAATAACAATTGTTACATTGTTTCCTAACTCGGTTCTTAAAACCTTCATTTCACTTTTTTATCATACCATTAGGATAGCTATGTATGTATAAGTATATCATATCCACACTTACTTGACATCAACATTCATAAATCTTTATCACACACTTGACTAGTCATGTGTTCGTTACACATTAATGCATGATTCTCATTATTCTTGCATTTTGCAAACCATAATAAAACTTAACAAATCTGGGTTTTATAAAACCATTACTTGCTCATATTCTTAAAACATCACTTAAGTAAAGAATTGAAGCTTAATACATTCATACACAATTTCTTAAGGGTTCAGATTACAATTTAAAATAGGTGTAACATCGCCTGCTTGTTGTGAAATTGCTGAATCCCCTGGCCTGCACCAAATTGGAAACTTTATTTCCCAATTTACACCTCATTACTTACCATGCTAACACCTAACACAAACACACGTTAAGAGGTCGTGGTCCAAGTGTGGTGCCTCTTGTGTTTACTTCAAGTTATTTTTACACTTTATAGCTTTATTGCCATTTAATTCACGGCTAAGCGAGTTCATGCAACAAGGGTCTAACTATGCAACCAATAACGATGTTAAACAATTTTCAATATGCATACTCACATGTATTAATCTTATCTACATATGACTAGCATAGTTCATCACTTGAAACTTACTTTTAAAATCATGCTCTAATGACTTTTATTGTGTCAAACTAGATAAGTGCACTTATAGGCTATGTTTAATGACATAAATAATACTAGCATGCCGTCCTACAAGTTTAGAGGGTAGGTAACACAATGCTCATAGGTATTAGTTTGCAAGGCGTCTAAGTTTGCCTTTAAAAGTCATTCTAGGCCATATTAAAGTAACTTAGTGTATGTAAAACAACTTTAAATCTCACTTCATTGCTAACTAAGCCATATACGTATGTTATTATGTTTATAACTTTAAGTACACAAGTTCATTTAAGTTCGTTCTTAAAGTTTCAAGATTTCTTTAGAAATATACACTAAAGCGACTAAGAGGTTCATGGTATTCAAAGGGCTTGAAACCATGTCCTACCTATTTCCATGCATAATAAGTCAAACAAATCATGCAAGGCAACTTTGAATCATATGTTATACTCATTTGTACATGTTTCTACACATGCTTACAAGGTCAAAATATAACCACTTCATGTTTATAAAACATAATTTGCAAAACTATCCGAGTTTGCCTTTGAAATCATTTTAAACCAAATCAAAGCAATCTAACACATACGATACAACTTTGAATCTTATATCATGCATAATTAAACTTCGTATACATGCTATCAAGGTCAGAACTTAAATGACTCAAAGTTCGTCTAGATTTTTTTCAAAATCTTCAAGTTTCTTTCTTAAACACATGCTAAATCATACTAAGGAAATCCATTATAATTAAGGTAACCTTAACTATATGTCATGCCTATTATCATGCATATTTAAGTCAAACTAACATGCTACCGATATCACATTTTAATAAAAATCAGTTTCTTTTCTTGATACGGTATGAAATAATACTGTTATATCTCAGGAAAGTAGTGCAATGCATGTTGTCCCAAAATGTACACGAAAATAGCATCTGGCTATCTTTGTGCGAGAATATCTTTCGAGAATAGGTGCGATTCGCCCTTCTTGATAGATTCCGAGAATTGTTCTACTTCTGCAGAATCCAAACCCAAACATGAAATTCTTCATGCAACATGCTTAAAATTAGCCACATTACTTCTATACATACATATAATACATAACTGACATGATAGAAATTGTCAAATCACATTAACAACCAATTTGATTACTCCAATTCAAGAGTTTTACTATTTTTAATAATTTCACATGTTTAGCAAATTTCATCACTACGGATTCGTTTCTAAACCAATTTAGTCCGTTTAACTTCCGTTATTTTCGTATTTAACTGTATTATCAATATCTAACAACAATTTATGGATTACAACCATCCTTAGACAACAATTTTTGACTTAAACGCAAGTGTTTCTTGTCATTACTAAGAAATTGCAAAACTTAAGTGTTAGTTCCTTGCATAATATAGATCTAGAAGGGGGGTTGAATAGATCCTTTTAATTTCAAATACTTTTCTCGTTTATTTTGTATTACTAATGATTTAGTATATGACAAACATAAGAATCTTTTCAAGCATAGCGGAATAAGTAAAAGATCCCCTTCATTGATATATTCATAACCATACATACATTATTCATAGAGTTAGTTCAGTGGTAAGCAATTAATACATACTTAGCAGTTATAGAAGTTAATTAAGAACATAATGTAAATGACATAAAGTAAAAGATACAAGGGATTTTAAGTGGTTCAGAGACTCAAGCTCCTAATCCATTCTTCTGCTTTCAACTAGCAGGACTTCCACTAAGGAAGGGCAGCACCTTAAATCACTAAGATTCCTTCAACACCAGTAAACTTGTGACTTCAGTTCACTAAGAACTCTTCAAGGCTAGCAGCCTTGGAACTTCTCTAGTTCCCTAGGAACTCTTCAAGCCCAGCAGGCTTGGAACTTCATTTGGTCCCTCCGGATAAGGACCCCTCAGGCCCTGGCTTCTTGTTGTTGATGTTGTTTATTTGTTGGAGGTGCTGCTAAGATGTTCTTTAAGCTCTTCATCTCTGAATGCTTAGCAGCTGGACGTGATCATCCTTGAAGTGCATTTGAGTGTTGCATGATGCTCAGCTTCTTCAGTTACTCAACCAATTCTGATGATCCCTTGTTGAACTGCAGTGAAGATCATTCTTCTTGATACTTGATGGTTGTACATGATGAGTTTTTAAGATAACTGTAAGCTCTTCTGCTAGGTACTTAGAAACTTTTTCATGCTTGACACCATGATGGCGTTGGTGATCTTCTTTCTTGATACTTGATGCCTTCTCATGATGGACTTGCTAAGATGACTATAAGCTCTTCTCTCTGGTACTTAGAGTCTTCCCATGATGGAAATCAAGATAACATTGATGCTCTTCTTTCTCTTGGCAGTTCAGAACACTCTTCTTGTAGTAGAACTCTCACTTCTACATTGTAGAACTCTCACTTCTACTTCTTTCTTTGTTTATCTCCAAGTGTTCTTGGTGGATCGTAAAGTGAGCCTTCGGACCTTCATTAGTCACTCACTATTTTACGTTAGTTAGATCAGTCCACCATTTCTCCAAACTCAGCAACTCCAGTAACCTTTGATCTTTGAAGCTCTTGCTGATTTATACTCCTTCCCAATCTTCCTGTTGGAAAGTAGCCGTTAAAAGCTTTTTGAAATGCTTCACAGATCTCGAGTTGTTTGGTGCAGACTGCAGATGTGACAAGATATGACTTTCTGACATTGTAGTCTACTATTTTACCTACCCCGTCAAAGATGTCACTTTGATGTCTCGGGCAAGGAGTCAACTTTATTTCCCCCTTCTGATTTCTCGATCAGAGGTTGTCCTTTTGCATCGATGCTCTCAATAAGCTCTATTCGAATATCAATCTTCAGATTGAACCGTTGCCAATGCTTCAATCTTTAGCTGTTCGAACTCTATGATTCTGATGCATGTCATCTTGGACCTGATCGTAGTGTCTAGTTGACAGGTAGAGACAATACTACGATCTTGAAGAGTGTTGATTGGATATTCCATATAGAACACCTCTTCCTTATGTTGTGCAGTGCTTCAACACTTTTGTTTGCCTCGACTGCTCTCAGATATTGATGGCTTGACTCTTTGTTCTGGCCCCTTCTGAATAGCAAGACACTTCAGATTTGTGGTGTGTCCAGCTCACTTTCTCTTTGTGATCTCCCATTCACTTATCATCAATGGACTGACCCAATGCTTAATCACTTTAGCCTTGTTCTTCAGAGGCTAGCCAGTATCTTTGTATACACTCCATCAGTTCCTTCTTTGTTTAGCAAACACTACGATCCTGGTTGCTTTCAAGATCGTCGTCTTCTATTTACTTGACAGCTACTGCACTTGCTGACTTTCCTTAGTCAGTTAGTACTGAAGTCTTCTTATGATCAACTTGTGGAAGACTTCATCTCGAATGTCTTCACAATTAATCTGGATGTTGATTGAGTTGGTGCTTAAATCTTCTATTAGCTTGCATGCCATTCGTTGAGTGCTCTCTGGTTTCCTTTAGGTGGGATGTATCTTTGCAGTACCAAACAGAGGCGTTATTCCCTTGGATATTCTGGGAGTGCTCAATTATTGAAAATTGTGTTTGCTCTACGATTTTGCCTTGGCGTTGTGAGCACATCTGTTGAAGTCTTAGTTCTACACTCTACGATTCAGCTTCGGCTGTGCAGACACTACGACTCCGAGATCAGATCTTGACACTCTACAATTTTTGTCGTTGTGCTTGTTGTCTTCATCCGATCTTGCTCAACTACGATCTCTGCCTCTGATACGATTAGTAGACTCTACAACTCTGAGTGTAGTCTATAATTCTTGACTTGGCTTCGACATCAGTAGACTCTACGACTCCGAGTATAGTCCATGATTCTTGACTTGGCTTTGGCAGATGCTCGATTGGCTTGTAGGCAGGTCATATCTCTCACGATTACGAACATGACTTCCTCGGTGATCTATGGCTCGAGGAAGTTCTCCCACACACTACGATCCTTCCTTGTCTCTCCGGCGGCTTCTACTTAACTCCGAGATCTACTATCTTGCGCATTTACAATTCTTCCTCGACGGCTCTCGAGTTTTCCTTGACTCTCCTAGAAGACTACGATTTCTGATGCAGTGCTCGACGATCAGACAAGCCTATCTATTACATCGTAAGATCAACCTAACAAGCTTAATCTTTGTGACGACCCGAGAATTTAGAAAAAATAATTAAATCTTAAATGATGGATTAAAGGTTAAATAATAAACCTAGACATAAAATAAGTGTATGGATTTGACATTTCTGGAAAGAAATTTTATGGATTTAAAAATTTTTGAGGTGAATTATTCAGGATTAAGTGAATAAGTGTATATGTTCTGTGTATATGGTTGTATATGTGTACAGTATGTGGTTAAGGGTCAAGGGTTGACCAGATAACTATATCAGTGTCCAAACCCTAAGTATATATTTAGAACGTCCACGTTCAGTTAGAAAATTCTTACGATTTATATGAAACCCTAGAAACCGGTTCTGGAAACCCTAATTTTAGTTTTGGGAAACCCTAATTCGAATTATCAAAATCCTAATTTGGAATTTAAATGCTATGTATAAAGCTTTTGTGTATTAATTACAATCTAATTAGGGATAACCCTAATGATTATTTAGAAATTCTAATAATTAGAAACCCTAATAAGTAAATTTGAAACCCTAATTAGTAATTAAGTAATTTTAATTTTAATTAGGAATCATTAATCCTAATTAGCAAGCTTGAAAATGATTAGTAAACTTTAATATAATTAGAAAATACTAATTATAAATCTGAAAGCTTAATTTTCCATTTTTAATATCTTAATTTGGAAATCCTAGATTTAATTTTTGAACCCCAAGGGTTAAACCCTAAGGGTCAAACCCTAAGAGTTGTAGCCAATGTCTAATATGCCATTAAATTTAGAAAATAAATGACCAATTTGCCCTTTTGTGCATTATTGGAGGAAACATGTGAATCTTGCCAAGATATTGGGTGTTGACCAAATCTAGCTACCCCATATGACTAAATTCAACAAATATCAGCCCTTCATACCAGCCATTTCATTTGCATCCAATTATATAAATAATTGAAGAGAGAGAAAGTCATTATCTAGCTTCATTTGTCCACAAACATTCAACTGACACTTTCTCTCTCTAGACCCACAAAATTCTGAAGTGATTCAGTCCCTTGTATGATCCATAGCAAGTCATGATCAGATCATGAGGATAAGAATCAAGATCAAACATGAATAAGGTATAAAAACCCTAAATCTTAAAATTTTATGATCTGATGTTAGATGTTGTTAATGATTGGTTAGATATGTGTTATATGGTGTCTTTTAATGATCTGGTTTGTTGGATCATGGATCCATAACATCTAGATGTACGATTTTAAAGTTTTTAGAAATCTTGAAAAGTTAGAAAAGATGGCCTGACAGCCATATGTCAGGGCTCGTAGATCAATGTTTGTTAAGTGTTATGTGTGTTTTATGTAATGGATCTGTAGTATGCCATGTGGACTAGGATCTGGAACTAAAATCAGGTTCAGATCATGTTTATATTGCAAATTATGAACGGTCAAACCTAGTTGACCGATCATTTAAACCGCTCTTCAATGAAATTCAAAATTCCTGAAACTCGATAAGCATGTTCTAAGCTTCTGATCTTGTTGCGTGTTAGAAGTTAGGCCATGTTGTTGGTTGATCTTTGTAGCCTGTCATGCAGACTACATATGAAAGCCATTAGCGTACTTGGATCTTGATCAGTATCGAAATTAAGTAAAGTCAAAGTACGTTGACCAATTCGCCTTATGAAGGTTTCTAGGAAACCCAGAACCTTCAAAAGCCGAACCTTCTAGCATGGTTTGACCGTATTATATCTCTCATATGTTTTGATAAAATGTTATAATAGTGTTCGGTAATTGTTGCCTGATATGTGAACTACAAAATGGAACCTTTATATCACCCAAAACAGATCTAGAGCTCAAGTTACAAGAATCAAAAGGTAGGACCCTGCAACTGTTCTTCATTTCTGGAAAACCCAGAAATGAAGAACAGTTTTGACATTAGTTTTGGGGTCCAAAATCTCTCGATTGTGTTATGTTATGGCCATGAATGTTGCTTTAGGTTGTAGTGTTACATATATTCTATAATCTTAACAACAGTTCAAGTCCAGAATCCTTGTGACCAAGACTCGGCATGTGGTCAAACATACCCACTTGCTAACTGACATGCATATCTGCGTTTAGGCTCAAGAACACGAAGAACACCTATATTTAATAGCTACGTAAGCTATAGGCACTCTTTAGCGACAGTTTCTTAATAAATTAATTATTTTAATAAATAATTAGAGAAAAATAGTTTTTTATTATTAAAATTCAAAAATAAATTTCTAAAAATTATTTTAAAGCCTAAAATTAGTCTTTAATTATTCGAATATATTTCATAAATATTTAATATTTTTGGAATAATAATGGTATTTAATTTATTTAATTATAATATTAAATAAATTATTTAAAAATGATTTTTATACTTGAAAAATCTTGAAAAATTATATTATGGTATAAGAAAATATTTTAAGTTATTTTTGATGACTTTTAATATTTTGTGATGAATTTCATTAATTAATTAATATTAATGATAATTAATTTATTTAATAAATATATTAAATAAATTATGGAAAAATAGAATTAATGATTTAAAAATCATATAAAAATGATTTAAGTGTTATAAAATATTTTAAGTTATAAAATATAACTTTTGATATTTTGTCATGAAAATAATAATATTTTTAATATTAAAAGCAATTATTGGATAATGAAATTAAAGGTTTAAAATTATATAAATGTGATTTTAAGGTATTAAAATACTTTGAAATATTATAATATTATGTTATGATTTTCATTAATATTTGGTATTAAATAAATATTAATGATAAAGGAATTATGTGGTATTTAATTCATATAAATACGAGTTTAATGATTGAAAAATCATGATAAATGATAATAATTATCTGAAAATTATTACGAGCTTATGAAAAATATTTTGACTGATAATATAATTATCTAAGATAATTGTTAAGTGTTAGGCAGAGTTTAATTGAATTTAAACTCGATATTTATCCGACTAAGCCGTCGGGATGTCAGAATTGTGCCGAACTCGATTCAGACTGTAAAAGTTTGACTTGAGGTTAAGTTTTATGTGTTTTATAGACTGATAGGATTATGTGATACTGTGTTTAGGTTATTTTAAATATTGTGATGATATTATTTATATTAGGTTTTCAGTCAAAGCTAAATAGATTGTGTAATGGTAAACATCGGTACAGACAAGTTTTTCTTAACTCGACCTCGAGTGTTTTATTCAGATATACTTGTGGTTAATCATTACTGATTGCCATGTCTATAAATTATTTATTCACACTCTGTGCATAATGCACGTATTCATCAGGTATGAAAGGTTGATCACCTTTATTACCATTCGGTCCAGATATAATTGCTATGTTCATGTTCAATATTCGTTCAGCTATGAAAGTTTGTTCATGCTAGTTGTCGACGTCAGGATTTTTGAGTGTCCCTTTTTGTTACTTGTTCTTTGGTGTTCTCATGTTAATGTGAGATTTGTTTGAAAAAATAAGTGAAAAAGGTTTGACATGTATAATGTCGACGATTTGACTTTAAGAGTCGCCAGTTGGTGTATTTAACTGGTTGCACCAACGCAACCGAAAAGGTTTGTACATTGACCCAGTGATTTGACATTGCTAGATGGGTCTGTGAAATCGAGATTTATTTTTGGTCCGGGGGCTTGATTATGCGGAGGAAAGGTGTTAGGCACCCCCCCGACATCCGTGTTACCACGGTGACCGCCACTCTTCAAAGAAATTGTTATATGAATGTGTGTGTTTGTGTGTGTGTGTGGATCAATGTGCAGTTATTTGAAAGTAGTGCGAGGCCTCGTTCACACCTATATACAAAGGGTTTGAATTTATAGAAAAATTCAGTTTTAACCACGATATAGCAATGACGTTTTGTAAAAGAGGTTTTTCAAACCTTGTGCTCAATAGGAATTGAGACCTTTTCAAACTTCTATTTTATTATTAAATGTTCGGCTTGTTTGCTTTTATTTTCTAGATGCGAAGCATTCTCGAGAAAATAATATCTGATGATCTTGAGAACTCCTCATGGGCATAATGACCATCCAAGGAAATTCGAACCTTTGTAAAATAATGTACAGTAACTATACCGAAAAATGTCCATCATGGGAACTGAATCTAGATTCAGTAAACTGAACCTGTGATAATATGATTCCTAGGATCACATGATACTGCAATTTGTATGGAAAGCGAGTAAGCGCGATTATATGTATATATATATATATATATATATAAAAGTCATAAATATATATATAAACATGGTCAACCGCCACAAGTAAAAACTCCAGCGAGGACAAAATGTAAATAAAGTTGTAAGCGATCAATCGCCATGAAGTAAACTTCAGCGGAGATGAATGTAAATAAAAGTCATAAAAGGCCACAAAAGTGAACTCCAGATCGAAATGTAAATGTAAATATATATATATATATATATATATATATATATATAAAAGCGAATAAATGCATTGGATGTGAATCCGTGCTCATCGAATATGTTCGATAGCAATTATATATATATATATATATAAATCGCTATTAAATGCATATATGTATATATATATATATATATATATATATATATATATATATATATATATATATAGCGATTAAGCGATTAATATAAAATCCGATAAAATCCGTGCTCATCGAATATAAATATACCACATATTTATATATATATATATATATATATATAAACATATTAAACGCTCTGCATCAAATCTAGGCTCAATCGAGGCATAACTTCGATAATGTTAGTCCATATATAAAATATATACATATATAAGTATATATATCTGATTAAAATGAAAACCACTGAATGAAGTCCAGTAAAAATACACACAACACGACTCTCAATGTATATAACAGTGTGTGCTAATATGAGAAGAAGGCTTTATAGAATATAAGAAGGCTTAGAGTGGGCTGCCAAAGTAGACTTCTATGACTTTAAATGGATAAATACTTAGCTCCCGCCGGATAAAAGATAGCTATATGTGAGCTAACTAATGTTTAAAAATGAGGAAACACTCAAAAGATGTGTATGCAGAGTAAAATGGATAGGGCTTCCTCACCTTTTTCCCTCCCTCTTCTTCTTAAATGGCTGACCCCAAGGCTTGTATATATAGATGGATGGCCACGTATTACACTGCGGTAGCCAGTGAGTTACACAAGCTGATTTGGTCGTGATGCATCCGAGCCTCGCGGGTCCCGTTATCTCGTAGTACGTACACTCATGCACTATAATGTCCATTCGAACTTACAGAACTTCAATCCGAGCATCCGAACGAGGTATATCTGACCTTCTTTAAACCGCTTATGTCGAGAGTTACGCAATGACATGGATTAGAGGTTGTACGAAGCCAGGAAGAGGGGTCTATACCCATGGTCTTCAAGCTTTAAATTCTATCCAAAGTACTATCACACGTAATAGTCACTCGAGATTGTCAATCCTCGGTTCTTGTGGGACATTGTTGGATGTATGTATGTATAAAATGTTGAGATGATGTGCCATTGTCAAAGGAACGAGATGACGTTTGAGTCCTCGTCGGGGTTATCGCCGGTTTGAGTTGAAAGTAGACGTTGCTCAGGGTTACAGCTGAGATTGGACTACTTGTTGGTATGCTGTGATATTATCTTGTTGAGATGGTAAAATGACGTTGTGACTCCTCACACCGGTTTATCGCCGGTTTTAAGTAGAAAAGCGAGCGTTGCTCGAGGTTACATCGAGATTGGACTATTTACTTGTTTGTATGTCTCACTGTCATCTCTGGGTGTTCCTATTTGCCCATTTGTTAACTCCGGGTCTGAGTTGTGTGTGCCTCGACAGGATGTCTGGGGTTGAAGCTGATTGCATATGTTTGAAACAAGCATTTCTGAGGTTATCGCTGGAACTACAATGGCATCTCTTGGGGCTATCACCAAGGATGGGGTTACTACTCCCAGTGTTATCTCTGGGACTAAAACTGAGCGTCACGGTGTTATTGCCGAGATAGAACTGTCATCTCCAATTTTGTTGCCGGTCTTTTGATCTGTATATCTCGGGGTTATCTCCGAGATTGGAAATGACATTCCCGGTGTGTGTTCTGAGGTTTGAACTGATGTTCCCAGTTTGTGTTCCGGGTTGGAACTAAACTTCCGATAGTATCCAGAACGGATGTAAGCTGTCTTCCAGGGTTATCTCCAAAAGACGAATCTACCCTCCTGCAATGTTAGTAATAGGAGCGCATAAAATTTTGAGTGTCTATAGATGCCCCTCTTTATCATATTCATCCAATGCAAGGCATGGATAGGATAAAGAATACTAGACACTTAAAATGCAAGCAAGATAAACATGATGCTATATGCAGCAACATGATGCAAATGCATGTAGAATGCATGAATGATTGTCAGGTAATCCTGTTGGGATGAAAATCAGTGATGGCTTGGACATGCGATTCAAGTCTCCAAGGATGTTGATGTTGGGGCTATCACCAAAGTCTTGAATCCTAGACATTGGCTCATATTCCATAGAGGTACCTCTTGTGTGTAAGAGATTTGTGGGGATAAAGCTTTGTCTGTTTGAGGATGTGTATAACATATTCCCTCACTCTGTCAGATTCTTCGCCAATAGTTTGTTGTTATCGGGGTTGCACGATCTTGACCGATGTGTGTATCACCGGATAAATCCCTGTTGGGTGCATTGTCAAGGCTGCTTGACCTTCATTGATGTATGTGTCAATGGTAGCATTGCATTGTGACCCCCGCCAGGGAAGGTTACTTCAATGGGTTTATTTGTCATCGGCTAACATGACGTCAAGGCTGCTTAACCTTCATTGATGTGTGTGTCAATGGTTACATTGCGTTGTAACTTCGTCGAGGGACATGCGTAGTTTTGAAGGATGTGCGTGACCCCGTGGAGGGATACGTAGATGTTGATAACTTGGCGTTGTAACCCCAATAACGGGAGTTTTGATATATCGTGGTTTTCGCGTTGTAACCATCGTGAACCTTTGTGGGGACATCGGACCTTTGTGGGGTATTTTCGAGCATGATTTGTGAAAGTTGAGCTCATTGGTATAGTATACCCTCATATTCGGTGAATACCTTTGAGACGCGGAGTTTAACTGAGTTTAACTCGTCGACGAGAAACCTCGTAGCATTTTTATTCTTGATTTGGCCTTTTCAGCT
This sequence comes from Panax ginseng, assembly GCA_020205605.1. Taxonomy (NCBI): domain Eukaryota; kingdom Viridiplantae; phylum Streptophyta; class Magnoliopsida; order Apiales; family Araliaceae; genus Panax; species Panax ginseng. The sequence continues at coordinate 58,427,341 of CM035149.1, read as the reverse complement.
TGTGAGACCTCCTTTACAACTCTAACTGGAGCGAGTCAGAGGTGTGGGGCCCATGGAGGGTGTCTTGGTGTACTGCGGGGAGCCATGAGTTAACTGCTGTCTAACCCGTGTATGTATGTATAGGCGGTTGGTTGCTTTCATAAGTTATTTTCAAGTTGCACAGCGAAGGAAATCCGAGAGCTCTTCTTCAGATCTGCTAAGTTCAGGCAACTTTCTGCATATTCTTCCACCATACAAGCTTTCTTCACTGTCCTGGTAACACATGCATGTATTTTTTTTCCAATTTTTGTCCGTTGGAAAATGACTTATCGCATAAAATGCATTTAGACACATAGTAGTGAATATGCATGCTGATATGACTTGATAGAAAATATTCAACATAGTAAATGTTAGTATTAAACCATGCTGAACATAATGATGTGAAAAAATTTGACTTTTGAAACAGTCAAATTAGCCCCTTTTACTATCATTTCTTATCCTATCTGAGGACAAATGAGTAAAGGTAGACAAGCAAAATAATCCTGGTAATTAGACTACACTTATGGATTTTTTACTGCAATGTATTAATGCATATAGGATGTATATGACTGTGTTCAGGTGTGCTACAAAATGGCCACCTAGTCATGCCTATGTGCATGTGGATAGTCCCATTTACAAAGGGGGCTATGGAAAAATTTTCCCAAAATGTAGGTATTGGGTAGTCATGCATTTTTAACTCTACTGTAGATGTATGTTAAAACAGTGTAGGCATGCATGTAATCATAGAATGCATTTTGAAAAGACTCCAAGTAAGAAATTACCACACCCTTTCTGAGGTGATTTGGAGACTTGTTGTCCATATATTATGGATCCGGATCAGCCGATTAGTTCCCGCAGGACTGCTTCTGGTGTACGAAGGAGGGCTTTTGAAGAGCCTCAGCACCGTTCTGTTAGACAGCCTCATCGTTTGGCGAAGGTGGTGATATGTCCTATTCGGGTTGAAGTGCCGAATGTCGAGGACGAGGAGGAGGATGTACCGATCAAGGTTCCTGCTCCTGCTGTACGTGTTCCCCGTAGGGAATTGCCATGTATTCAAGTGGCAAACCAAGATCTTCTGGGTGACTTGAGTAGGCATCCTTCAGTATACCTGCACACAAACGAGGTATAAAGTTAGATCTTTAATCTTCCTTATTTCCTATTGATGAGGAGTCAAGGAGTCTGATGTTAATCTGCATGTGATGTAGGTTCCCGGCTTCACACAACCTCGAGGGAACTAATTTAGCATCCACTCTATATATCAGGCCTTGCATGATGACTATAGAGCGATCGTCCATGGCTGGGGATTCAGGAGGTTCTTCTCTATTCTACCTCGTCGCTGTCTCTAGGGTTACCTCAGGGCATTGTCTGAGTGGTGGTTCCACCAGACTCAGTCACTCCATTTGATGGACTGTGAGGTGATGATGATGGATTGGCTAGCCTGTGCCAGAGATCCGACTCATGTGACACAAATTGACAGATTGACTCGGTAGCTGGACCGGTCACATCTTTTCATTCAACATTTGGGCAGAGATCCTGCAGAGGTAGATACTTTTGATCCTTCCAGCTCTGGCGCTGGTCCCTCAGGTGACCCATATGGTTTTTTCGGTGCAGATCCTCGTTTGTATCGACCTGACATCCCTATATATAGAGATCCAGCGACTCAGGAGGAGTTACATCAGGTGGACAGTATCGATGATGTAGACATCGAAACTCTTAACTTTTTCTGATGTATTTCTCACTATCTCTTTTGATAGGCCTCTGTTAGCTGTTGGGTAGCTTCGCCCCATTCTCGCTATATCTTTTGATAGGCCTCTTTGTATGTTGGGTAGCGTCGCCCCACTTCCCTGTATTTTAGCTGTACAAAGATGTATTAGATGATGATATACTTAGGATGTATGTACAGTTTTTCCATTCCCTATATCATATTGCCATCTATTGCATGTTATTATGTTATGCACATGTATGTATGTCTAGAGATATTCAGCATTGACCCCTGGATGGTCTTATGACAAGGCTTGCGTCTGAGATGTCTTCTTGACGATTAAGCAGTATTGATCATACCCCACCATTTATGGTGGTAGCTAGTATGCGCTCATGGTATGATAGTATATCACCATCAGATATGGTGATCGTAGATGATTTGCTATAGCATACTATGACCATGTTGATGTTTAAGGTTCCCACAGGATTTGTAGAGGGTATGCTAGAGCACTAGGTATCGGAGAGGCAAGTTTTCCAATTTGGGACCCAGGAGTTGACTCCTACTTTGGAGGAGTATGCACGGTTGACGATGGAACCGCTGGACAGACCTTGCGTGCATATGGCTATTGGAGACATGAGCAGACAGTTCATGACCCTCACTGGATTGAGATGTAGAGTGGTCGGGACGAGATTACATCCGACCCGTGATATCCCAATTTCTATTTGGCGAGTTTGGCTCTCGAGGAAAGCTATGCACGGTGATTCGGGATTTCACCACACGGAGGATCATTGGCGTTGACCCGAGTAGATGTCTTTGCTTTTATGCGTATTGTCATATGTCTTCATGTCGCGGTACATGGATGAGCTGGATATCGGCGTCATTATGGCAGTGAGAGCTCTCAGGGAGGGTCGTACCATTATGCATGAATGATTATCATCCGAGACACCGAGGTCATTGACATATCTTCTTTGCACTTATCCGTGAGGAGAGTTCTGAGTAGCTTCGATCATCTTTGTATGTGTGGTTTATGTCACACTTGAGATCGATTGGCACATTTAGACGGCAGGGGTTTTGTTTCACCCATGATATAGCCATGTCATACTCCTTTTAGCCTGTGGAGTGTACAGATGCTACATTGTGGTCAGTTTTTCTGGCAGGGATTAGGGATCTATTTGCCATATTGCCGTGTTCAGGGCTTAGTTCACCCTACAACTTCATTACTCATACTCCGGGCAAAGATTATCTCCCTCTGGCTGGATTGAGGGGCATGATCACTTACCACCATTGACCGTGATGTGTCAGTTTGACCAATTTCAGGATTTTCATCCGTATGAGGGGGCAGTGAGTCAGCACTTCGCGTCACACCATTTATCAGTGGAGGACAGATCCAGGTTATATGCCTGTTGGGATCAGTGAGAGTTGGTTGAGTTTTTTGTCAGTCATCCAGGTTGTTCTGCAAAGTATTCCGCATGGATGGAGACGGTAGATCGCATCGGTATTGCGGCGGTCTCCACAGGTCTGGGGATTGATTACGTCGATGAGGAGACTATAGAGGAAATTCATTATTCCCATCGATGATTTGGCTCTTTGAAATTTGCCATTTTGTGATGGATTCTCCCACCGAAAGTGCCATTGTTACTCGAAGATTCGGCATAATATTTGGAGCAAAGCTTACATCCGATGACCTAAGATAGAGATCGGGGCTAGGGTAGTAATGTTGTGACTCTTGATGAGAGAGATATCTCTCTGTTAGAGGGATGAGGAGGCTAGATCGACCCGAGATGCATTGATTGCGGAGCTGGATGCATATATCTACTAAGGATGTGGCCATTGCGCATAGATGGTTTTGATGAGATCCTAGATGACGTCGATCTTACTAACATGAGTGCTTACATTGATGAGCATTATGCCACCATGCGGTTAGCCTCCGATCCGCTAGCTCGTGTAGATACCCTTGGGCGGGGAGCTTGCGGTGCTACCTCCGTCTTCGAGAGGGATGCTATGTTTAGATCGATAGTCCGTATACACACGATCTGTAGATAGCTTTGTATTTTCTGCCTGCAGACTAAGCTTAGCCATTTTGTCAAATACACAACCATGTATATATATATCAAAAGATATTATATATGGCGAGGAAATATATTTTGATTCACTTCCCTTTTAGTTATGCCTTGATACTTTCTTGATATTTGCCTGTTTCTTCAGGGCCTTGTGATCTTGATGCATTCTGAACTTATCCTTGATAGATGGACATTGAGACTTCGCAAGATCTCTCAAAACGGATCATTGATTTCTGTAAATCCCTACCATCTTTGGTGTCTTGGGACTGGTATCTGTATGAAGAAGTGGAGAGGAGGGTAGTTTCATCCTCTCTGAGATTGACCGCACCACAGATGGTCGCCAGTACTTCTATTTGTGAGAAGCCTAGTTAATTCCATCTCTTATGGGTTGGTATTGCTCTTCGAGGCACGATCGCAGCTTAGATGGTCACCGAATCTTCTATTTGTGAGAAGAGGTTGGATAATTCCATCCCTTTGATCTAAAACTGATGAAATGGGGCAAATTGAAGGTAGATCCCAGTACCATGTGATAAGTATGTTGTTCTGGTAGGGGTTAGACTGCACCATGAATGGTACTTTATATACTCCTATTGAAGAGGAGATCAAGTTCATGTGGTTCGAACACGGTGTAAGAGGTTCGACGTATTGAATGTGAAAAAGCGGATGGGTGTAGAAGTATTTTTGTATTTTTGTTGTTTTGTAGAAAGAAATGAAAATGTTTTTGTTGTTTTTTCTTTATTGATAGGACCATAGAGAATATGGTTGCCTCACGTACCCCGGGTATCGGGGAGATCGGTTCGGCGTGGTTCGCCCTCGGGGGGCGAATTGAAGGCGAAGAGAAGTGTGAATCCCATGTATGCGAGCTATCTTTGCGGGGAGAAGAAAGTTTGATCCCATAATGGGGACAAACTGCGAGGTGTGAAAAAAGTTTGATCCGAGTCCTCGGGATAAAAGCGCAAGTGTAGAAAAGTTTAATCCCATCTTGAGGATAAAGCTGCGGTATAAAAAATTTAATTCCGTCTTCAGGATAAACTACAGGCGTAGAAAAATTTAATCCTGTCTTCAGGATAAACTGCAGGCATAGAAAAGTTTAATCTCGTCTTCTAGATAAACTGCAAGTGTGAAAGATTCAATCCCGTCTTCAGGATAATCGAAATTGTGAAAGGTTTGAAATGAAGTGATACCAGGCTACAGGTTTGAAGTGTATATTTCCCTGAGGGGCAGAAGAGTATTCAAAAAGGAAAGGGTTCAAAACCGGAATGACTGGTGATTTGATGATCAAAAACAGGATGTTTATTTGATGGTAACCGGACATATCTACCATTTCCACGGTGTCCGAGTTGATAAGCCGTGGAAATTCATCGCCATCCATTTCTTCGCAATCTGAGAGCACCTCCTCGTCAATACTTCCTTGACAACAAATGGGCCTTCCCAGTTAGGAGCGAATTTTCCCTTAGATTGATCTTGGTTGTCAATGATCTTCTTCAAAACCAAGTCATGTTGTTTGAACTACCGTAGTTGGACTTTTCTATTGTAGGATCGTGCGATCCTTTGCTGATATAACTGACCATAGAAGATAGTCGCAGATCGCCTTTTGTCTATTAGAGACAATTGGTGATACCTGTCTTGTACCCATTGGCCTTCATCCAACTGAGCATCCATCAATACTCTGAGGGATTCCATTTCCACTTCTGTGGGGAGCACTGCTTCCATCCCATAGACTATTGAGTAGGGGGTTTCCCCAGAGGAAGCACGCATAGAAGTTCTATATGCTAATAAAGTCAGAGGCAAGAGGTTAGGCAAATCCTTTATGATTGGCGGACATTTTTTGCATGATGTTTTTATTAGCCGCTTCAACAGCACCATTCATCTTTGGACGGTAGATGACGGAGTTGAGATGTTTGATGTGGAATTTTCTGCATAACTCCTGCATCATTTTGTTGTTGAGGTTCTTAGCATTATCTGACACAATGACCTCTGGTTGTCCATATCGATAGATGACATTGCTTCTGATGAAAACAATGATAACTTCTTTAGTAACCCTGAGGAAGGATGCTGCTTCTACCCATTTGGTGAAGTAGTCGATCATGGTGAATATGAATCGATGTCCATTACAAGCTTTGGGCCCGATGGGCTTGATGGGCCAGATCACGTCCATTCCCTACATTGAGAAGGGCCATGGCGAACTCATATTGTGGAGTTCCCTTGGAGGGGCATGGATAGCATTCCCATGAATCTGGCATTGATAGCACCTCTTGACGTGATCATCACAGTCAGCTTTGAGTGTAAGCCAATAATGCCCTGTTCTAAGGATCTTCTTGACAAGTAGGGGTCCGCTTATGTGAGGGACACATACTCCACCATGGATCTCATCCATGAGTCTCTAAGATTGGTCTTTATCCAGACATCTGAGGAGACCTAATCCTGCATCTCTTCTGTAGAGTGCATCTCCGCTCAGGTAGAATTTCATAGCAAGTCGATGAATCTGCCTCTTCTCAGTTAGGCTCGCCTCAGTGGGTGTAGATCCATCTCGTAGATATTCCTTGATGTGCTGATACTAGGGGTTATGGATGGGAGGTAGCTCATCTGATACTTCTCCAATGTAATTCCCATAGATTGGGGCTTTTTGCAGAGCAAACGTGATGTTTGACATGTTTTCCTTGTCAGGTATGTAAACCAAGGAGGCTAACGTTGCTAATGCATCTGCAAAATCATTCCTATTATGTGGAATGTGTAGAAAGGAGATTTCTTTGAACTCCAAAGCCATCTGTAAAACTTGCTGATGGTAAGGCAGTAAATGTAATTCTTTGGTTTGATAGACTCCTGTGGATTGCTTGATTACCAATTCGGAATCCCCAAAGACAGAGATAACACTTTGATGCCCATTGAGCGAGCAAGTTTTAGCCCCATGATCAAAGATTCATACTCGGGCCAGTGTTGTTGGTGTTTGACAAAGCGCAATTTGATGGCGAAGGATCTTTGCTCCCCGCATGCGGATATTAAAACTACTCCAGCTCCAGAGCCTTCTGAATTAACAGCTCCATCAAAATACATTCTCCACGTATGGCATGTATCGTACTGATGTTGTAGCTGAATTGTCATTACTCCTTCATCAGGAAAGTATGTTTCTAAGGGTTTGTAATCCCTTGCAAAATGTGGTGACCGATTGATCCATGATTCCTTGACCTCTGGCAGACTTTTGCATCACATAGATTTATGTCAAATTCTTTGTAAGATTAACCGCCATCTGGATGAATGACATTTCGATATGGGCTTCTCAACACATACTTGAGAGGATCCATTTGGGATATGAGATGGGTTGTGTGACCATGGAGGTAATGTTGTAACCTCATGGAAGCCCATGCTAAAGCACAACAAGTCTTCTCAATCAGAGTCTACTTGTGTTCACTAATGTTGAATCTTTTGCTGAGGTAATAGATAGCTCGTTCTTGGCCTCTATTGTCTTTTTGCCCCAGCATACAGCCCATGGCATTATCATTTATGGATAGGTACATGAACAGGGGAACATCATCCCTGGGTGGTACCAAAACAGGAACGTTAATCAGTTGCTCTTTGATTGTAAGGAAGACTTTCTGACACTCATCATTCCATTTAATGGAGGAGTTCTTCCTTAACAACTTGACGATTGGCTCACAGGTTGTTGTGAGTTGAGAAATGAATCTGCTAATGAAGTTGATCCTTCCCAAAAACCCCCGTATTTCCTTCTCTGTCTGAGGAATGGGCATTTCCTTGATGGCCTAGATTTTGGTAGGATCCAGTTCAATCCCTTTGTGGTTGACTAGGAAACCTAGCAACTTGCCTGACTTAACACCAAAGGCGCACTTGGCGGGATTCAACTTCAAGTTATACTTATGCAACTTGTTAAAAAGTTTTGTGAGATGGTCTAAGTGGTCATCCTCCTTTTGGGATTTGACAATGATGTCATCCACGTAGATCTCTATCTCCTTGTGCATTAAATCGTGGAAAAGATCCATCATAGCTCACTGATAGGTTGGCCCGGCGTTGATGAGGCCGAATGACAACCATTTGTAGCAAAAGGTTCCCCAAGGCGTGATGAAAGCAGTTTTCTCACGATCTTCCTCAGCGACCATAATTTGATGGTACCCCGCAAAGCAATCAGAAAAGGAGTACATGCCGTATTGAGTAGTATTATCAATAAGAATGTGGATAAAGGGCACGGGAAAGCTATCTTTAAGGCAAGCTTTGTTCAAATCCCGATAATCCACGCAGACTTGCACCTTTCCTCCTGGTTTAGGCACGGGAACAATGTTGGATATCCACTCCGGATATGTAGACACCATGATGATGCCAGCTTAAAATTGTTTCACAATTTCTTCTTTAACCTTTAAACTCCACTCAGGTTTCAATCGCCTGAGTTTTTGCCTAACTGGCTTGAATCCTTCTTTAATGGGAAGGCGATGAAGAACAATGTCAGTGGACAAACCCACCATGTCTTCATGAGACCATGTAAACACATCCTGGAATTGGGTTAACAGTGCAACCATGTCATTCCGTTGATTTGTGGTAAGGTCTGAACCAATCTGGATTAGCTTAGGGTTGTCTAAGGTTCCGAGATTGAAAGGAGTGGTTTGATAAAGATTGGGTTTGGGTTTTTCTGCGACCCATTCCTTAATCTCTTGAGGTGTCTCAATGTCCTCTTGGATGTCCATCAAGTCTGAGTCCAACTTTGCATCAAAGTTACAGCCCTTGTGGAGAGAATGCACCTTATCAGCAAGTACATGCACATCTAAATTCAGATTCCTGAAACAAAAGATGCTTTCACTTAATATATGCAACTGTTCGATCATACAAAAGTGTTAGCATGTACTTGATAATATAACTGCTAGTGCTGTAAAGGAAATCAAGCAATTAAAGTTATCTACAGGGCAAAGGGATTTTTTGCCCATTTTACCCTCGTCGACCAATGCATGGATTGCTGCTCCAATTGTCGAGGGAAGAGTCCTGATAGACTGCAGTGATGGAAGGATCGTCATTATCCTCCTTCTCTCGAATGATAACCATGACATCTGGGCAAGCATCGTCTGGGGTGTATCTGTTTGTATGTTCATCATGAACAATGACGCGAATACCTGCCGTCATCAAGGCAAGGTCATGTTTATGTTTTTGTTCCTTTTCTTTTGCCTTGGGATCAGGAATCAGCACCTCTTTTGCTTTAATTGGCACTGGTTTCGGAAACAGCATAGCCATAACATGGGCTAGAACCTTTACTGGAGATTGCATTAACTCATGAGGTAAAGGTATAGAAAATCGTTGTGCGGTGGAAGCTTGAGGAACTCGCTTTGTGTTATGAGGATTCACAATGTATTGGAATCGCGCGAATAGCCTAGTTCTATTGCTCCAATTTGATCGACATTTGGATAGGTGCTTAATACCACTTATCTTTACCAAGCCCATGTCCGTGTTGATGACCCAATAACATCATTTCTTGAGTGGCCAACATAACCTCGGCCAGAAATCTTAGGTATGGGAAGTGGCGCCCAATAGAATGGTATTGTGTGTTACTCACTTCCCAAGTATGGAAACTAGCCGGGTTCAACTTCTTAATTGAAGCTGATAATTGGTAGAGCTCCTTGTTCGTGACAATCCTACTCGGTGTTGATGAAGGACTAGACTGTTGTTGATAATGTATTTGAGTTGTTGATGTAAGGTGGAGGGAACAGCTCCAACCATGTGTATCCATGGTCTCCCCAAGAGCAGGTTGTATCCTGATTTCTATCTTGAGGACGTGGAAAGGTACATTGAATGTATTGGGACCAATCTCAATTGGCAATTCAATCTTTTCAACGAAATTTCACCGGGATCCATCAAAAGCTCTGATGACCGTATGGCTGCTTTGGATCCGCTTGAGATTGATATTCATCTTTACCAAGGTGGCATAAGGATAGATATTTAGAGATGAGCCTCCATCTATCAATACTCCTATTAGCATGTACCCAGAAGACAAAACTACAATATATAAAGGCTTGCAATGATCGGTCCCTTCGGGAGGTATGTCGTCATCAGTGAAGGATATCACATTGTTGTTGAAAATGTGATCGACTAAATGTTGAAATTTTCCACATCCACTGATTTTGGCAAGTAGGCTCCTTCTAAAACCTTCAATAAGATCTTCCGATGATCCTCGGAAGAGAAAACCAAATCCAAAGATTGAAATCAATTGTGGAGCTTCTCCCAAGCTTAAAACCACATTGGCTTCATTGTGGCCTATTGTACGGAGGAATTTTTCAATCTTCTCCATGGGCAACTTCCCCTTTGCTTTGCAAGTAGGTTTGACAACCCAATGAGGAAGGTACAGTGGATTTTCCTTCAACACTGTAGCAGTAGTATGAGATGTGGATCCTTCAGCTTCTCCATAATTCCATGGAAACTTTGTGTAAGCTGACAACAAGATGTTGTGGTCTGAAAGGTAAAGGAATTGGCACTGGTGCGGCCACTTTCAAAGGATTGTCAGCTCCTTTGAGTTGAATTGGTTGTATAGGAAATACTTTGACGGCCTCATCATCCACTTGAATATAATCACTAATTGATCCTTCCATTTGGTAGGATATGCATTCCCACCCTTGAGTTGCATAGTGTAATCATCTGTTATTTGTAGGACACTGCTATCAATAAGATTCTGAATGAGATGGCGGAGTGCCCAGCACTCTTCTGTGCTGTGACCGTGAGAATGTGAATGATATTGACACATTTCATTAGGATTGAACTGCCCTGAGCAGGGATTGATGGAAGGGAGAAGGAATGTAATTCTTCCTTCATTGATCAACATTTGAAGTATCTCCTCCATAGATTGGCCCAAATAGGTGAATTCCCTCTGATTGGAAAAATCCCGATGGGCTTTAGCATTTGTTCGCTTTGCAACCTTATCCTCCATAGCTTCACTTTCTAAAGGTGTTGATGGATCATTTACAACAAATGGAAGGAGATGGGCATGCTCTTGCCTGATTAATTGGCGTGTGACTTGATGCTGGTGGGTCACCAGTTCTGCCAATTGCTTAAGTTGTTTACAAAGAGCTTTCATTTTTTGTTCCATGGTAAACTAGAACTTTGCATAATCCCATTTGTCAACACCGTCTATGATGGGTTGGGATGATTCGCCATTGGAATTGGAACCTTGTACAGTGCTCCAACTGATCATGTTAACCTCTTCTTCTTTGTGTTGAGGAAGAGGGTTGTCTTGCAAATGAGGTTGATCTGGTTTAGTGACCACGATCTCACCGTTGTCTATTAGATCTTGAATCTTATTTTTCAAGGCCCAACAATCTTGAGTATCATGTCCAGTGCCCCTACATGATAAGCACACTCCCGAGTAGCATTAAAACACCTCCCATTAGGGTTGGTTGGGTGGAAGAAGTCAGTGTAATTTTCTTACGAGCGAAATGAAGAGCAAGAATATTCTCGAGCGAGTCCTATAAGGGTGTAAATATTTGAGGTCGCTTTACTTCTCCACTTTTTAGGCAATGGAGGGTTTGAAGATTGTCTTTGGAAAAGGGGAGTAGTTTCTCCTCTATATAGGCATGCTTTGATTGCCTTTTTGTCCTTGGTGTCAAGGAAACATCCTCCTCTTTCTTTTATGGACCCTCAAGGTTGTTTCCATAAGATTGAATTTGGATGTGCTCAATGACTGACTTTAAGAGCGGCTAGGTCTTGAATTTTACCGGGACTTCAATCCCATTTCGGTACCATCTCACCGTGTTTGATCATTTCAGAGAATGGTTTGCCAATACCAGCTAGAACTCTTTCATAGAAAGGAGCTTCCTGTACATCTATGAAGGTCATGACCATTTCTGATTCTGTCATAGAAGGAATAACTTGAGCAGCAAGGCGCCTCCACCTTTGAGTGTACTCTCTAAATGACTCATTAGACTGTTTCTTGACCTTGGTAATTTGGTACCGGTCAGGAGCCATCTGAGATTAAAAACTGTATTGGTGAGGAAGGCGTGAGCCAGCTCTTCCCAGCTATGGATCTTTGAGTTGTCTAATCTGGTGTACCATGAACGGGCTTCTCCAGTTAGACTTTTCTGAAACAGCTGCATTCGGATCTTTTCATTTTCTGCGTAAGACCTAAGTTCTCCAATGAACACTTTTAAATGTGTATAAGGATCCCCTAATCCATCATATTTCACAAAATCAGGGGTCTTGAATTTCTCTGGATATTGAACACCAGGGAATATGCAAAGGTCTGTATATGAAACACTGCCATGTGTTCCAATCCCTTTAAGAACGCGGATGGTTTCCTCCATTTGGAGGACCTTCTTCCTGATATCACCGGTGTCTGGATCTCCTTTAAGATGGGTGTTTTCAGGGTCTTTGTTGGTCGTATCCAACTGAGGTTCTGGAATTGTTTTTTCCAGCCCTTGAACTCCTCCTTGTGTAGAGGATTCTTTATGTGTAGGTATCTTCATACCCTGAGTGGACTGGTGCAATTCTTTCAAAGTGAGCGGCCAAGTTCAGTAATTTGTTTACTCAATCCACAAATTCTTCTCGAAACAAACATTAGGTCCGGTGGTAGAGAAGACATGATTGGGTCAGTAGGCTCGTGGCCTTTTGGACTTTGGAGAATGTAATGTGCCAAATTGCTTCCCTACAAAAGACTTCGTAGTTTAGTCTTAGGGTAATGCAAATGTTATCATAACATGTCCGTTCAGGAATTTTGTCCTGCAAAACCGGTTATTAATTGATAACATGTTATGCATGCACAATTATTCTTCATATTTTCCCTTACATATGGATGAACATGGAATAAAATTACAAGTAAATGCGTTTACAAGTAATTGAAAATGGAAAGTATGAAGAGACTTTCCTCCGCATTTGGTTTATCAGAGGTTGACCTATCTTAGGGTTTCTCTCACGGCTTTTTGGAATGAAGGTTCCCAGATCATCGCAATTTACTCGACGGGAAGTTAATCCGGTCTTTCAACCGGAGAGAATCTGGGTGGTGCCTTTCCTGAGCCCCGGGGAATTATTCTTCCCATGAGTCCAGTAATCAAACACCGACAGGATAGCCTCCTGATGGAGGAACCACACAACATACATTCATATACAACGTGTCTCACCGTTTATGCAAAATGATGACATGTGCGAAGCACTAATATCACGAGATAGATATTTAGCGGTCACGATGAAATAAAGATGCATTCGTACACATTCATCAGAAATGTAAATGCAACATTCACACACAAGTATATAATAATTTTGAAAGGCTCGTAATAGCGGCTTAAGCCCTCTTCTTTGAGTCCCCAAAGAGTCGCCACACATCCGACGTCCGGGATTTTTGAGTGTCCTTTTACGTTACTTGTTCTTTGGTGTTCTCATGTTAATGTGAGATTTATTTGAAAAAACAAGTGAAAAAGGTCCGACATGTATAATGTCGACTATTTGACTTTAAGAGTCGCCAGTTGGTGTATTTAATTGATTGCACCAACGCAACCGAAAAAGGTTTGTACATTGACCCAGTGATTTGACACTGCTAGATGGGTCTGTGAAACCGAGATTCATTTTGGGTCCAGGGGCTTGATTATGCGAAGGGAAGGTGTTAGGCACCCCCCGACATCCGTGTTACCACGGTGACCGCCACTCTTTAAAGAAATTGTTATATGAATGTGTGTGTTTGTGTGTGTGTGTGTGTGGATCAATGTGCAGTTATTTGAAAGTAGTGCAAGGCCTCGTTCGCACCTATATACAAAGGGTTTGAATTTATAGAAAAATTCAGTTTTAACCACGATATAGCAATAACATTTTGTAAAAGAGGTTTTTCAAACCCTGTGCTCAATAGAAATTGAGACCTTTTCATACTTCCATTTTATTATTAAATGTTCGACTTGTTTGCTTTTATTTTCGAGATGCGAAGCATTCTCGAGAAAATAATATACAGTAGTGCCGACCTCCTCATGGGCATGACAAACCATCCAACAAAATTCGATTAACTTGTAAAATAATGTACATACAGTACATATAAATAAAATGTCCATCATGGGAACCAAATCTAGATTCAGTAAACTAAACTTGTGATCACATGATTTCTAGGCTCACATGATACTGCAATTTGTATGGAAAGCAGTAAGCAGTTATATATATATATATATATATATATATATATATATGTAAAAGCTGTAAATATATATATAAACATGGTCAACCGCCACGAAGTAAACTCTAGGCGGGACAAAATGTAAATAAAGCTTCAAAAGCGATCAACTGCCACGAAGTAAACTCCAGGTAGGACAAAATGTAAATATATATATATATATATATATATATATATATATATATATATATATAGCGAAACGCATCGGATGTGAATCCAGGCTCATCGGATATGTCCAACAACAATTATATATATATATAAGCAATTAAACGCTCCAGACCGAAGTCTAGGCTCAATTGAAGCATAACTTGAAAATGTTAGTCCATATATAAAATATATACATATATAAGTATATATATACAGATAGAAATGAAAACCACGGACCAAAGTCCGGGCAAACGCACACAACACGACTCTCAATGTGTATAACAGTGTGTCCTGAGAAGAAGGCTTTATAGAATATAAGAAGACTTACAGTGGGCTGCCAAAGTAGACTTCTATGACTTTAAATGGATAAACACTTAGCTTCCGCCGGATAAAAGATAACTATATGTGAGCTAACTAGTGTTTAAAAATGAGGAAACACTCAAAAGATGTGTATGTAGAGTAAAATGAACAGGGCTTCCTCGCCTTTTTCCCTCCCTCTTCTTCGCAAATGGCTGACCCCAAGGCTTGTATATATAGACGGATGGCCGCAGGTACACTGCGAAGCCGCAGCTTACCTACCATTTGATCGTGATGCATCCGAGCCTTACAGGTCCCATCGTCTCGTAGTACGTGCACTCATGCACTGTAATGTCCGTTCAAACTTACAAAACTTCAATCCAAGCATCCGAATAAGGTATATCTGACCTTCTTCGGACCGCTTGTGTCGAGAGTTACGCAATGACATGGATTAGAGGTTGTACGAAGCCAGGAAGAGGGGTTTGTGCCCATGGTCTTCAAGCTTCAAATTCTATCCAAAGTACTGTCACACGTAATAGTCACTCGAGATTGTCAATCCTCGGTTCTTGTGGGACATTGTTGGATGTATGTATGTATAAAATGTTGAGACGATGTGCCATTGTCAAAGGAACGAGATGACGTTTGACTCCTCGTCGGGGTTATCGCCGGTTTGAGTTGAAAGTAGACGTTGCTCAGGGTTACAGCTGAGATTGGACTACTTGTTGGTATGCTGTGATATTATCTTGTTGAGATGGTAAAATGACGTTGTGACTCCTCACCGGGGTTATCGCCAGTTTAAGTGGAAAGCAGACGTTGCTCAGGGTTACATCTAAGATTGGACTGCTGCTTGTTTGTATGTCTCACTGTCATCTCTGGGTGTTCCTGTTTGCCCATTTGTTAACTCCGGGTCTGAGTTGTGTGTGCCTCGACAGGATGTCTGGGGTTGAAGCTGATTGCATATGTTTGAAACAAGCATTTCCGAGGTTATCGCTGGAACTACAATGGCATCTCTTGGGGCTATCACCAAGGATGGGGTTACTACTCCCAGTGTTATCTCTGGGACTAAAACTGAGCGTCATGGTGTTATTGCCGAGATAGAACTGTCCTCTCCGGTGTTTTTATCGGTCTTTTGATCTGCATATCTCGGGGTTATCTCCGAGATTGGAAATGACATTCCCGATGTGTGATCCGAGGTTTGAACTGGTGTTCCCAGTTTGTGTTCCGGGTTGGAACTGAACTTCCGGTAGTATCCAGAATGGATATAAGCTGTCTTCCAGGGTTATCTCCAAAAGACGAATCTACCCTCCTGCAATGTTAGTAATAGGAGCGCATAAAATTTTGAGTGTCTACACTAGTTCTCAATTATATTGTAGAATTATAGCCAGCTTATTGTTCAATTCTTTCCGTCATGATATATATCTTTAAATAAATTTATACTTGCTGGGCAAACGTATGCTCACCCTTGCTATATCATGATTAACATTGCAGATTAAGAAGCATACGTTGGATACTGGAAAGGATGAAGCCAAGTTCAGCTTGGGATTTTTTATGTGTCACTTAATTGTAATAGTATAGGATGATAATAATGTTATATGTTAGACAGGTTACGAATTGTGTATAAGTTAAGGTTACTCGACCTTGGGGAAATATTGTGTAAAGTTTAATGTATAAATAATTTATGTTTATATCTTCCGCAAATAGTTATAGAATGATTGTACCGGATCTACGGTGATTCGGGACCCGAATTCGGGGCTTTCACAATCTTTCTATATTTATAGTCCTTGTACATCATTTCTTTTTAAGAACTTTACAAAGTTGTTTTGCTTATGTAGGATCAACCTAACACATTTGATCAATTCTTTCTAAGTCCTTGTACATATGTTTCTATTATCTATCAAAGGACTTTACAGCTTTTCTTAATGCAAGCATACTTGCATATTCATTCATATATATCATAATCAAATCATATATAAATAGGAATATCATTCACATGCTTATTCCTGACAATCTCCCCCTATTTGATTATGACAAAAACAATAAGTGCATATGCAAGTTATGAATGAAGCTTATATACAGTGAGCTGCTGTGACGCCCCCAAAGCAGGTATACATCACCCATCTTGAGTCGCCAGATACACACTACAGAACTCAACTACAAACTTAATTATACAGCAGTCGTGTAAAAATACGACAAAACATAATCTAAGAGTTTTAATAAGAATATTGTCATCTAGACAATATCCACACTCAATGGAGTCCTTATTACATTTATTGTCACACTATTTTATAAAATAGTGAGGACTACTAAAACAACCATTTGGACCGTCAATCCGTTCTCCGACTCGTCCCAGCTATATTCTCATTTCCTGAAGAGAACAGTGAAAGAAGGGTGAGCTCAACTAGCCCAGTAAGAAATATTATGACTAAGATAATGCAGAATAAATTATCCTTAGCCTTCAATAGTATAACAACTGATAATATGATAGACAACAAGTTTTAGATCAACAACTGTAGCGGAATAAGCAATCCATTAGAAGAGTCAAGTAGAGCATGATATCTACTATCTTCTATGATTTAAAAAGTTTTTCATAAACTTTATCCATGTAATACCCATTAACAGTTCTTTATTATACCCAAGACAAAGAGAACTTTCATCACCTGTCTTCAGCTGAACCACCAAAGATTATAGTTAAATTCACAATTTATAATCATGTAAATCAACAGTTTCTCCTTGCCACAAAGGCTTAATAGAACGTTTACTCAATATCCTTACCCCAAAGGCTAAAGATATTCAAATGTAATAACCATGATCATACTAATCAGTTGTCTACCTTTGCACTACGGGCCAAAGATATTTGACAAAAAAACTAACAGTCATGATTATACCAATCAATTGTCTGTCAGTGCACTACGGCCAAAGAAATTCAACTGTTAACTAATGGTCATGATCCTGCCAATCACATCATCGAATTATCCATGCACTATGGGCCAAGGATATTCGTTATTATCACCAGTGGTTATGATCATGTCATACACATGTCCATCTTTGCACGTAAGCTAAAGATATACAACTATAAAACTAATAATCAACAGTCCATCTTTGCACGCAAGCCAAAAATATACAACTGTAAAACAAATAATCAACAGTCCATCTATGCACGTAAGCCAAAGATATACAACTGTAAAACCAATAATCAACAGTCCATCTATGCACGTAAGCCAAAGATGACTTCATCACAATATAAGCATGAGGATGATGACAATGATATAAACATTAATCAAATAAAATCAAGGATAAATATTAAAGACTTTAAATTTATCCAGAGTTTAAAAATATCCAAATTGTCAACATGATACTGCTTTGTGGAGTAAAATTCAAGAATAATATTCACGTACCAAAAATAATTTGGACAGAAAAGAAATATATTTTTCGGGTAAATAGTACCCCGTGAATAGTAACTCATAAATAGTAACTCGTAAATAGTAACTCATGAATAGTAACTCGTAAATAGTACTCCGAATTCATACATAGTACCGTATACATAAATAATGTCATACACGCAAATAGTGTCATATACATGAATAGTGTTGTATATGTGAATAGTGTCGTATACGTGAATAATAACCCCGACTCAAAAAGATAAAGTTTCACAATAAAATCCATATCAATATTTATAAATAATCTAATATTATTAATATTGCCACAATATTTTAATCATTTCTTAAACTTATAAACAATTTATTTTAATTGTTTACACTTTACTAATTAATGCATTTAATCATCCTAAAATGCCAAACTCATAAGATTTCATCACCAATAACCAAAACTCTCATAAAAAATCTGCATATACCTTATATAGGATTCTCGAGCCATAAAATCCTATTTTCCAATTTTCTTACTTCACATAACATATTTAATTCATTTACTCATAACTAGTCCATTTTTATGAAAAATACCAAATTAGTACAAACAAATTTTCTTTTCTGGGATTTAGCAGAATATAGTCTCATATTGAACATATATTTTTCTCTGAATTTTTAAAATTCATTTACTATTTTTCATATGACTAAAACTGCTGAATATTTAGACATTTATCAAAAATTGTACTTTTATCCAAAAATTCCGAAACTTACAGGGTATACTGCTATTATATATATGTACTTCCAATAAAAATTTTACCAATTTTGGAGTTAACCACAAGGAGTTATAAGGGTTTACTTTTAAAATAGTCTTTTCCCATAAAATTCATAACTCCTAATCTATACATCCAAAAATTGCCATTTTTGGACACAATCTAGAAAACTCATCCAATTATCATTTCAAATTTTTCCAGAATTTTTGAGGGTCGAAAAATTATAAAATTGCCCATGGCAGAAACCCCTTACTTACAATGGTTGAACGAAAATAATATTTCTTACGAATATTGAACGAAAATAATATTCCTTACGAATATTGAACGAAAATAATATTCCTTACGAATATTGAACGAAAATAATATTCCTTACGAATATTAAACGAATATAATAAATATTGAACGATAATAATATTCATACGAATACGAAAAATAAAATCTCTTCAGAATATAAAAAAAATAACCCTTACCTCAGAAGAAGACTGGATACTGGAATAGTGAAGAAGCAGATTTCTCTTCTTCTTTCTCTTTATAGTTGCTCTTGTGAGACTTAGTGAATTGGTGAGAATGAAGGAAGAATGAGCTTCTATTTATAGAAAAATATAGTTTCGATAATCGCACGTTTTGGGGCTCGAAATATTACAGTATAATACCTTCCTCTTTTTCTTCATTTTTAATTTGGTCCTGCAAGTATTATCAAACTTACACCACCTCCCCTAAAAGTAAATCATGTGAATCAATAGTAAATCATATGACTCAATAGTTCTAAACATGTAAAAAAATTAATTATAGTATGGTACCTTCATCTATACCTCCATTTTTAATTTAGTCATGCAAGTATTATCAATCTTGCACCAACTCCCCTAATAGCAAATCATATGAATTAATAGTACACACATGTGAACACATAGTTATAAGTATGTGAACTAATAGCAATTAATTGCTCATTTATCCAGTGAATTACCCGATTGGTCAATATAACCTCCAGACATCAATTATTATCGAAATAAATGTCGATTTCCACTATCACTAATAATCCCAACACAATGGAACTATCAATTTCATCTTTAATCAACACGAACTTATTCATCATTAATATTATAAATCACAATATTTAACAACCAGGTCGTTCCCAGAAAAGAGGGGGCTTTTCGATAAGGATTTCTCCCTATTGGCGCACAATTAGGTGACCAAACCTCTCCTTGACAGAACTTCTAGACATTGTCAATATTTCAAATTATAATATGAATAACTTTGTCGTCTCAATTATTGATTTAATAATATAACATATTATACAGATGATACTATGATAATAATTGAATCAATAATATGAGAGATATGATGCGTAAATTATTTATAGCAATAATTGAGTATAACTGAGTGACTTCTTACGTAAGCATCAATAATCAATACCGTGTGCTACTATGCAACCACGCGTATTACTATACTTTTACCAATGGGTATTTCATGACAACTTGTTTACTTTGAAAAATTTTCGCATGTCACCCTTAACTTTAACCTGTTATCAATTTAACCACTTACTAAATAGAATAATTATAAGAAAATTGAATACTTTCATTTCATAAAATTTGGGGTCTCACAACTGCTGTATTTCTAAAACAGATAATTATGAATGTCATTTTATAATGATATGGAATTTTATAAGGTATGACACTTCTACATCCTGGATCCAGAACATACCTAATAGTGAGAGATATAACTCTTTGGCTCTATGTGTGTTTCCAGGATGTCTGTAGATCAGCTATTCATCTGTTTGATCTCTTTCCTCTTGCTCCCCCTCAGGCTCTGCATTCATAGGATCATCATCCTTTGGCTCCCCCTCAGATGATGACTCAGCTTCTTCTTCTGCTACCTTCTTCTTTGCCTTTTTATCTTTACTCCTTCTGCTCTCCTTGCTTTTCCTTGAGTGCCTCTTACTATGCCTCTTTTTCTCCCCTTTTTTGTTATTAATCACTTAAAAAAGCTACTCCATGTTAGACATAAGCTGCTCCATCAGATAAGAGGAGTTACCAACTTTAATCTTGAGTTCTTGTTTGCTTAGCTCAAGTTGTAGGAAGAAAGACTGATTTAGATTGTCAATCTTGTCAGAGAGGGCTTGGACTTGCTCTTCATTGGCCTTCTGTGCTCGTAGAGCTTCTGCCTTCTGATCATGTATGGCCTTCAGATAGATTTGATCTCCCTCTTTGATTTTGAGAGATACATCAGCCATAGTGGCTTGAAGTCTGTCTTGAACTAAATTATCTCCTGCTGCTTTCAACATCTTTAACTCTTCATTGATTAGAGATATCTTCTTAACCAGCTCATCAGAATTCTTTAATAGTTCCTGCTCCATAGGAATTTGGTCGTGTGGTTGGGCAAGATTTTGTTGAACATCAGATTGGACTCTACGATTTTCATCCTTAGACATATTTTCGAAAGTAGTGAGAATCTAAAAAATTGTTAAGTGTTAATCGATGTTGGAAGATGAAGGAATGTCAGGAAACAGTGCTTGGGATGAGGGAGTCTTCTCAAAATGAACTTGATCATTTTTAGTGGTAGAGTGAATAGACTCTACGATCATCTCCTTGGCTATGATCCTTCTGTTATCAGAACACATTCTACTATCATAGGGAATGTAGTGGTTGCCAGCATGTCTATAGACTTTGTAGTGAGGCTGTTCTTTGATCATTTTGGTTGCAAACTTCTTCACCCTTGGGAAGTTCTGAGACACCAACTCCAGGCTTGGAAACTGAGAGAAGCACCAACTGAGGTAACTTTTGTCTTTTTCAGTACATGCCTTTAACCAAGGCATCCATTGGAAAAACCATCTCATCAACAAATCATCAAGATTATAGAGGATAGTGATGCAGTCTAATTCCATGTTGTTCCAATTTTATATGTAGTCATCCTTACAACCTTGAGTTGTTCATTTCCATAGCTTACCCATCTTTTTGCTGGGACTGCTGCTGGTTCATCAATCACTTCCACCACTATTCTTCTACTAACTCTTGTTGGAGAAAGAATAGGATAGTCTGCTGATTCCTGATTTGCAGAGCTAGAATCCTTCTCTATTTCTTCACTTTTTGAGCTTGAATTATTCTGATCAAATTCATCAGTGAATCCTCCTTGTTGATTTTCAATACTAGAATCTTCTTCAGCATCCTCTTCCTTTGACTCAGATTCATCATCACTCACTTTAATGATTGTAGTAAAGTGTTTACCTTGCTTCTTGGGGACAATTTTAGCAAGTAGTCTGTAGCTCTTTCTTCTCCTTGGAGGTTCAGATATAGGAGAGACAGACTTTTCTTCCTCTTCAGACTTTAAGGCCTTTGAATCATCAGGCATACTTCCTTGACGTTCAGTATTAGTAGGGGCAGGTCCTTCTTCGGACTCAACATCATTTGACCCGTCATGTGGGCTAGTTAGAGCATTTACATTTGGAGATGCAGTTGGGTCATCTTGTAGCTTTTCTTCATCATCCGAGTTAATGCTCTGAGAGTTAGCCATGGGGCTAATACATTCTTCTTCTTTAGCAGGGTTTACATTTTCTTTCATGAATCCAGCTTCACCCTCATTGCTGGATTTGTTCTTTGGGGACTCAGTTTTGAGTCTATCAGTTCCCTTTTCTTCTTCTGACTCTACGTCCTCTTCTTCGTCAGATGTACTTTCTTGGGGAACTGGGGCTGGCTTGTTTACCACCTTAGCTTTCTTTCTGGATGGCCCTTGAAGTAATCTGTTACTTTTCCTCTTTGTGGTCTCTGTGGTTGAGACCTTTTCACCTTCATCTTCTTCTTCCTTGTTGTTAGTGGAGAGACTTCTTGGTGGAGCCTCTATCTTCTTCTCACTCGTGGACTTCTTCCTTGCTGGTGTGGCTGCTACTAGTACAGAGTCACCAGATTCAGAGCTTTCCACCTCCTTCGCCTTTCTTTTCTTTGCAGAGACTTTGCTTCTGCTTCTAGTTGTTGTTAGCCTCCTATTTTCTTTTGGATTTTTCTTCCAGTTTGCAAATAGCCGTGGAGACATAACTTTATGAACATTTAGAGTCTCTCCCTCATCATCCTTGATCTTGCCTCCCAATTTCTTCTTTAGCACAATGCTCAATAGTCTTCCATGAAAAACCTCTGTTAGGGGTTTATATGTAGACTTCTTCATCTCAGCCTTTCCACCCATTTGGAGATTTGATCGAACAAGATAGCTCCAAAGTTTATTTGCTTCTTCAAAACTATTGCAGACATAATCTTCAGTTGTTGATCAAGCCACGCAGTCATGTCGTATGCAGGTCCTCCTTGCATAGTATACATTTGCCCACTATCTCAGTAAGGAACTTGAATTCTTCAGAAAACTCCTTTTTCTTCTTGTCCTTCAGACTAGGGTTTCTTTTGTACGCCATAATCTTCTTTGCTTGTTCAGTGTCGATCTCATCAACTCTCTTCAGTCCCAGGTCAGGGAGGCCTAAGCTTTGATTGATGTCAAACGATTTCAGCTTTAGAGACTGACCTCTGACTTTGGTAGAGAGGGTTCCAGAATTTATGGATGCGTTTGAGTAAAACTCCTTCACCAGTTCAGTAAATACTCGAGAGCTTGCCTCAAGACATTCTGAGAATCTAGTCTTCTTCACAAGTTTAAGAATATCTCTGAACTTCTTTTCAGATTTCTCAAACGTCTTGGTTCCGAGTTAAATGCCAGTGATTACTCGCCAATCTGCCAATTAAAGAGTTCAAATAGTATGGGTGTTTGATTTTGGGAGTCTTTTGAGAGATAGATGAATGTGATTTGGGTAATGCTCTAGAGGTTTAATGGATTTAGGCTTTGAAGAGGATTCTAGGGTTTGAAAATGGGAGGGAGAGAGGTTCGATAGTTTCTGGTAACTGTTTACAAATTTTGAATTTATCTTTATGACAGTCCCTTCTGACTCTGCATAAGCTGTGATGTGTCAACTAGCCATTGGTTGCACGATGCCCAGTAAAGAGCCGTAACTCCCCATTAACTTTTCAGTTAATGTTTCTTTTTAAAGAATAGGCGTCAATAACGTGGATTGACCATTAACCTTTTTGGTTCATAGAGAACCTCGGTGATGTGGTTATGAACTCTACGTTTTCCTTTGTTGACTCAGCGATCTTCTTTTGAGAGACGCTACATGTGAGACCCCAGATTTTATGAATAAATATTTAAATTTCTCAAAATATTTTTTTAATATTATGGTGTGGATTTGATATAATGTTATAGTTGTGGGTAATATTTACAAATTTTGCAAAGTAAGCAAGTGGTTATATAATATTCGATTGGTCGAGGAATATTCGTTTTAACAGGGAATATTCATGCACGACAAAGACAATCATTGGTGGACCCCATAATCTAAGTATTGTCGTAGTAAGAAAAATCGACGTAATTATCTTTTATTAAAAATAACGGCGAAAGTGTTACCGTTAAAACTGTTGAACTACCCTTAGTAGTAAAAGTACGATGAATACGCGTGGTTACACAAGAAAGTACACAAAGATTGATTATTGATGCTTACGTGAGAAGTCACTCAATTATACTCAATTATTGCTACAGTAATTGCTGCATCATATCTCTTATATTTTTTATTAAATTATCGTCACAGTATCATCTGCATAATATGTTATATTATTAAATCAATAATTGAGACGGCAAAGTTATTCATATTATTATTTGCAATATTGACAATGTCTAGAAGTTCTGTCAAGGAGAGGTTTGGTCACCTAATTGCGTGCCAATAAGGAGAAATCCTTATCGAAAACCCCCCTCTTTCCTGGGAACGACCTGGTTGTTAAATATTGTGAATTATAATATTAATGATGAATAAGTTCGTGTTGATTAAAGATGAAATTGATAATTTTATTGTGTTGGAATTATTAGTGTTAGTGAAAATTGACATTTATTTCGATATTAATTGATGTCTGGAAGTTATACTGACCAGTCGAGTAATTAATCGGATAAATGAGCAATTAATTGCTATTAATTCACATGATTATAACTATTTGTTCACATGTGTGTACTATTGATTGACATTCTTGTACTATTAGGGGAGTTGGTGCAAGATTGATAATACTTGCATGACTAAGTTAAAAATGGAGGTAAAGATGGAGGTACTATACTATAATTCGTATTTTCACATGATTATAACTATTAATTAACATGATTGAACTATTGATTCACATGATTTACTATTACGGGAGGTGGTGCAAGTTTGATAATACTTGCAGGACTAAATTAAAAATGAAGAAAAAGAGGAAGGTATTATACTATAATATTTTGAGCCCCAAAACGTGCAATTATCGAAACTATATTTTCCTATAAATAGAAGCTCATTCTTCCTTCATTTCTCACCAATTCACTAAAGCTTTAGAGCAATTATTATAAAGAGAAATTATAGAGAGAAAGAAGAAGAGAAGTCTGCTACCTCACTATTCCAATATCCAGTTTCTTCTAAGGTAAGGGGTATTATTCTTTCGTATTCATGAAGAGAGTTATTTTCTTTCAATACTCATAAGGGTTGTTATTCTATTCTTTATTATTATGTTGGAATAACCTGTCTATGCGAAGTACCCCATACATGGTGAAATTCTTCTGTTATTCCATTCTTGATTATTCTGTTGGAATAACTTGCGTCATCTTGATCTATCGCATGCACAGTGAATTTCGCTTGATATTCCATTCTTTATTATTCTATTTGAATATCCTGTCTATGCGAATTACGCATGACCTAGTTCCATTCTTTATTATTCTGTTGGAATATCCCTGCATCTGCGGATTACGTTTACGCGTGACACGGTTCCATTCTTTATTATTCTATTGGGAATAACCTGTCTGTGCGGTCAATCGCATGCCTGATGAATTCTTCTGTTATTCCATTCTTTATTATTCAGTTGGAATAACCTGTCTATGTGGATTACCGCATGCATGGTGAATGATCCTTCGTATTCCTTCCTTAATAAATTGTGGAAATGATATGTCTACGTGGATTACCGCATGGCGGGCAAAAATCCATTTGCAGTTTCATATATTCTATTATACTTAGTTGGTTAAAGTTTTGGCTTCTATACTCCATGAAATTAGTAGAATATCATGGATATTTGCGCTTCATCCAGTATCTTTTCATGGAAATATTCTTTTGAGCATTCTTTAATTTTACTCCACAAAGAAGTATCATGTTGACAATTTGGATGTAATTGATTTCAGGATAAATTAACTTATAAATCTTTAAAATTTATTCTTGAACTTGTTTTATTGAATTATTATGTCATTGTCATCATCCTCATCCTTATATTGTGATGAAAGTCATCTTTGGCTTACGTGCATAGATGGACTTGGTATGATTATGACCAGGGATCATTCGGTATAATCATGACCTGTAATGTTATAAATGATGTGGTAAAAGTCCTTAGTGGCCCAGTAGTGCATTGATGGACGCTTTTGGTATGATTATGACCAGGATTATTCTTATAATAGTCATGACCATTGATGATTTAATGAATATCTTTGGCCCATAGTGCGGGATGATTCGATGATGTGGTTTATTTATTAAGTTTGAGTCTCAAAGAATAAAATTGATGAAAATATTTTAAATCATAGAAGATAGTAGATATTATGCTCTACTTGACTCTTCTAATGGATTGCTTATTCCGCTGCAGTTAAACTTGATGTCTATTGTATTTTATCAGTTTAACATGCTGAAGGCTAATGATAATTTATCCTGCATTATCTTATTCATAATATTTCTTATTGGGCTAGTTGAGCTCACCCTTTTGCTTTCATTATTCTCTTCATGAAATGAGAACGTAGCCGGGACTAGTCGGGGAACGGAGTGATGGTCCGAGATGGTGTTATAGTAGTCCTCACTATTCTATAAAATAGTGTGACAATAAATGTAATGAGGACTCTATTTGTGAGTGGATATTGTCTAGAAGGCAATATTCTTGTTTAAACTCTCAGCTATCACTACAAGAAATTAGGGATGTAGTGAAGGAAATTTTGTGAGGGAATTCATTCCCTCACATGAGTTGTTTTCTAGTGAAGGAATAGTGAAGGAAAAAATACTAGTGACAATATAGTTATTAGTGAAAGAAATGTCCTTCACAAATTATATTTTTTCCTTCGTAAAATTCACTACACAAAGAATATGGGGTTATTGTGAAGGAAAATTTGCGAAGAAATTAATTCCTTCATATTAAAACAATTTAGTGAGAGAATATTGAGAGAGAAAAATTAGTAACGAAAAGTTATTATTATCAAAAAAAATATGTTTTCCAAATTAGTTTTTTCTTTCGCAAAATTGAAATAGTAAATAAAATCTAATGCTTTTTTTATTAAAATTTGTGAAGATAAATTTAATATTAATGAAATATTTTTCCTTTACAATATGTCATTAAAAAAAGATTTTTTTACAAGAGAGAGATAACTAGTCACTATTTTGTAGAAGTAATTTTATATTAGTATTATAGTTTGTGGGTTTTATTAGCTGCAATTATTTTATTGTTTTATATTTATTTTTGTAGGTGATTGAAAATTCTGCCGAGGTCTTCTACCGAAATCAATATCTTAGCTTAGCTTCCTCTTTCCCCTTTTTGGCTACAACTTCAAGCCCTAGATCTTTAAAAATCAAACCCTGAATTAAACGGTGAACAAAGAGCTCTAACCATCTTTCAAGCACTCCATTGAAGAACGATGATCTCCCTCCTCAAGAACTCCTCGACGATCTCTGTAGGTTCTCTCTCCCCCGATATATATGAAATCAAATATTAGTTATATCTAGTTACATACTGGAAACAAAAAAGGTTTGCTTTGCTCTGAACCTGCAAAGAATTAATGCAGAGTGTTTTTTTTCATTCTGAAATTTTTTGTTCAGCAAAGAATTAATTTTGCCCCTTTTGTCAATTTTATGTTTTCCAAGAGCTTCAATTTTTCATTGAATTTATTTTCTCTCTTTTCTATTTGTTTGTTTGGATTCGTCGGCCCAATTAAGCTATCTTGGCTTGTTAGTTGTTAAATTGATACACGATATCATTCCAACCAAACTGTGGGTTGTTTTTACAGAATAGGAGTGTGTTTTGTTGGGGTGATGAGACTAGCAAAGAGAGTGATTAGCTTAATCCCGAAGGGATGAGGTTTCGTAGATTGTTGTTGGTGGGTATCATGTTTGTGGGATTTTGGAGGGGGTGAATTCTCGAGCATTTTGTTGGGGAACGAGTTTAAGCCCGTAAGAGGAAATATTTGATGTGAATTTGGTCAACTTAATGTTGATACGGCTCCAAGTGATCTAATGTCATTCGGTTGTGGGTGGAAAGTTCTATGCTTGTGGAGTTAAGAGCTATAATTATGAGGTGGTATGTTGGGGCTATCTTAGGGAGTACTCCTATTCCTAGCAGAAAGTTAGGCTTTATGATATCACCGCTGGGATTACTTCACTTGTGGGGTTCTTCTTTGAGAAATCTTTACGACACTGCTTTGTTGGTGTTCGACTTCCCTCACGCCTCCCTTTAGCTATTTCTCCCGGACTCTACAGCCTAATCCTTGTGTGCCCGGTTTCTATGAGTTTAATAATGGAAATGCAAATACCGCAAGTCCTGCTATCGGACGGTTTACCGTATAAAGAACAGCTTGTCCTAACTGAAATGTATCGTAAATCTATATGCACTTCAATATCTGATAGACAATGTGGGTACAATTATTCGGTTGTGTGTCGATAAATGCCTCTCGGGTTGTTCTGATGTCAATCCTACTACCGAAAAGAAGGACAAAAAGTATTGGTCACTTCAAATTATCCGGTTATAATTGCAGAGGTTGTGTTTACGCTGTTTGTTGTCAAGTATTGTATCTTTGATCGCAATTTTATATGTTCAATACAAGTTAAGGAACTGCTGATGCTCAAAGAAAAAGTATTAAACCAAGAAAATAATGGCGACTCTTCAGTAAAAAGATTATGGGAAAGTCTAGCCTTGATTTGGAAGAGATCAAGATTAGAAGAGCTCAGATTGTTTACTTATGAGGAGCTTGAAAATGCCACTTCATGAGGTTTAAAGAAGAATCACAAGTGGGAAAGGGAAGTTTTCATATGTCTTCAAAGGGGTATTAAAGGATGGAACAATAGTTGAAGTTAAGCGAGCGATTATGTCTCACGACACATGAAGAAGAATTCAAAGAGTTCAACACCGAACTAGATCTTCTCTCGAGATTAAACCATGCTCATTTGCTCAACTGCTTGGCTATTATGAAGAAAGCGAGGAGAGGCTTTTGGTTTACGAGTATATGGCCAATGGATCATTGCATCAACACCTTCATGGCAAGAACAAGAACATAAAAGAGCAATTAGATTGGGTTAAGAGGGTCACCATTGCATTGTACAAGCAAATTTCCGAGGGATTGAATATTTGCACTAAGCATGCTTGTCCACCGTGATTCACCGCGATATCAAGTCCTCAAACATTCTCATTTGGGCAAATGATTCTCCGGCCTTCTTGATTTCGATGCTTCAAATGGTACTAATTATTTTAGTCTTTCTTAGTGATTTATTTTTACAATTTATTTTAGAGAATGAAAGTATGTTCATTGTTGCCTTGCATGCTAAAATCATACTCTAACTAATTAATATGCTTGAATACATTTGATATCTTTGTCATAGTTTCTGTAGATATTTTTTGTCTGAATTTGTAATTTGTTCATATTGTTGTTTATGGTTCTGTTTTTACAACTCTGCTTCGTATTACCATTTACTGGTCTTGGAACATCTATTGAACATATCTGCTGGAAAAATACAATTTATTCCCAAGTAGGTGCAAGAGCACCCTCGTCCCCGAAGTGCCTCAAGAGATTCAAAATTGTACCCACTAGTGGCACTTATCAACATCGCCAAGTCCTCTACCATACGAAAGCAACTCCTCGAGTAATAACATTTGATCAAGAATTTTCATTCAACATTGTGGAAGTTTGATCTACTTTGGTTGAAGGAAGAGATGTAAAAAGGAAAATTGTTAGAATTTGAAGGATGTGATTTTCTTGATTACTTCTATTTTATTCATGACTACCCCACTAAATCTTTCAATTTGTAAATATTCAGCTTAGTTCTTTTTTATGAATTCAATTCCAACAGCTTCTCTCTACTCTTGTTCAAAGACTTTGGTAAATGAAAATTTTGACATAATGAGTGGAAAAATCATTAAACTCCTGTCAAGATATCAAAAAATATATATGAACTATTTTTTTGCTCAAAAAACCATTGGACTTTCAAAAACGGTCAAAAATGATTGAAATTTGAGTCAACAGTAAGCTCATATGGTCAAGTTTTGGTCATTTTTTATAGTTTATAAAATTTCATGATTTTTTGGTGTAAGAAAATAGTTGTATGTTTTTTTTGATAGCTTGACAAAAGTTCAATAGTTTTTCTCGGTCATTAAATCCTAAAATTATATTTTGACTATACTATATTCAAATTTTATGTCTTCATTACTGGTTTATTTTTTTATTTTTTTTAAAAAATAATTAATTTTAATTAAAAAAAATAATCATGGGTGCACGAACCTCTATGGAGCATTTCACTAATCCCACATGTACTCAAATTTATATCTCCATTTCAGTTCTTTATGCCCAAATGTGATACTATTTTGGGTTGCTCTAATATGTGTTGCTGCTTTGGAAAGTGCAAATGCTTGCGACAATACATTTGAGGTTGTTATTCTATTTAAGTTCTCTGAGTTATGAACCAAAGCACATGATGAAGCGCTCACATCTTTGATAAGATTAACCGAGTGGTTAAAATTGCAAAGTTGTTCAGCTTTTAATTCCATTGCTTGAAGCTATAAAGCTCTTAGCTATGAATATTATAGAAGTCCCAAGTGGTCATGTAGACTTTAGTACTTCTCGATGTGAATCCTCACTTTGTTGCAAAGTTAAGAGTGTGAATCCATTTAGTGAGCCACCACCGTAGATCCGTAAAACCCTCCACCGAAAAAGATTATGACAAATACTTCAAGATTTTGAAAGGTGGTATCACAGGCACCACGCCAAGCCGGTTTGTTTTGAATCATTCTTCTTTGTGGGCTTTGCTCTTGCAACATGAAGTTTATAAGCCCAACCTTGATTTCTTTGAGAAAAATGATGATGACGTACACTTTTTTTCTTCTAGTTCGTTGTTATTCTTTCAGTTTTATTATGTTAGTAAATAAATTTTGTAGGTACTATGGTCCTTGGGAGACCAAGATACAATAACAAATTTTGTAGTTATTGTGACTAGAGTATTATCTATTTATATGTGAAGTATTGATTTTATTAGCTCTTTATGCATTAGCTTATCAATTAGTTTGAAACAAGTATGACAATATTTGTATTTACTTAAAAAATAAATTTATATTTTTTATAGAGATTAATAATAATTATAAATATGAAATCAATTATAATTTTCAATGAATTTTGATTATTTAGCAATTAATTTTTTATTTACAAATTTATAATTTGTGAAGGAATTTTTCTCTCACTAATTTGAAAAAATATTCTCAATTTATAATTAGTGAAGGAAAATATTCTCTCGTTAAATAAATGTGTTCTTCACAATATATTATTTGTGAGGGAATCAAGTTATTCACTAATTTCAAATAGTCCTTCTTAAAATATTATTTGTGAAGGAAACTAATCTTTCACTAAATAACAATATTCCATTACTAAATACAATTTGTGAAGGAATAAGTTATTCACAATATATCCTTCATAAAAAATATTTAGTTACTACTTAGCGAAGGATACCCAATTGCGAGGAGGTCTAATGCGAGCACTCATGTGAAGGAAATATTTCTTCGCAATAAATCACTTGTGAGAGATATAGGGCCTCTAGTGAAGGATTTGTCCTTCACTAGAGGCCATTTTTGGTGTAGTGTATGTTTTGTCACGATGGTTGTATAAATAAGTTTGTATTTGTATTCTGTACCATGTAGGTGGCGACCCAAGATGGGTGATGTATACCTGTTTTGGGGGCATCACAGTTGGTATCAAAGCTTAGGGATATGATCCCTGGCTGAGATGTGAGACAAGAACTAGGAGGGGAGAGACGGGGAATTCCTTCGCTAGTATGACCTACCTAAGTTTATTTGATATTTAATTGGTCGGTTAGAGTATAGGGATAATATGTGATATATTAATTAACCTTTGTTTTGTGACAGTGTTTGAAAATGGTATCTGAAAATGTTGAGATCAGCAATGAAGCACATGAGACCTTGTTTTCAATACCCAGGATAATGTGCAACAGGAAGATAATAATCCTCAGGTAAACAACAACACGATAATAATCATACCAGTGGCAACGGCCATCGGAACAATGATAACCATCGTGGGGGAAATTATCATTCCAAGAATGGTAACCACTTCAGTGGTAATCATGGCCAAGATAATAGAAGTGAAAGTTTCAAGAAGATGAGATTCAATAATAATAGAAAGACGTCAAAGACCAAAGACTTTTGTTATTAGGAAGGAGAACGACCACCGGTCGTATGTTACAAATACGGAGGGGAGGGACATATCAGTCCAAAATGCGTGATGCGGTCCAAAGCATGTTACAATTATGGAAAAGAAGGTCACCTAGCCCGATTTTATCGTGGACTAAAAGTCAAGTCCTCACTTGACTAGTAGCACCAAAGGCGATGCGACAAAACAAAGTCGATGGTTTTGAGAACGCTGTTTTTGTGACTTCTCAAAAGCGAGTAACCCGAACGGTTAGCACGGGTTAGTTAATTATAAATTCTTATTGAAGTCTATACCTTATTAGATACCGGGTCTACCCATTCTTTTATCTCTCTTGGTTGCGCTCAATGTTTAAATTTGACTCCAGAGAAGTTAGACTTTGACTTATTGGTTGAAACTTCGTTAGTAGAAACCTTCGTTACCTCCACTGTTTATAAATCTTGTTGATTCAAATCGACACTTTCACGTTACCTGTCGATCTTATCTCTTTGAAAATACTTGCCCTTGATGTGATTTTAGGAATCGATTGGTTAACTACTCATCAAGCTTTTCGTAAGGTTGTTAGTTTTCATATTACTAACAAACCTGTTATGCGAATTCAAGCAACCAAACCACTAAAGTCAATCATTGTCGTATCAAGCCATAAGTAAAGAGCCCCGAGCCTTTCACTGGTAACTTCCTTGTGTGGAATGCACTGAAGCCAGACTTTCTGTAGGGGAAGCCGTGAATAACGGTGGCAAGTTGATAGGTATCAATTTGACATGCTATCCAAGTCTTGGGATAAGAGTCACAATTTTGAATGATATTTCTATTGTTAATAAATTTTCTGGCGTATTCTAGAAGACTTCTTAGCCTACCTCTAGAGCTTGAAATCGAATTTTGTATTGACCTCAGTACAAAACCCATTTCTAAAACCCTTAAATATTTCTTCACCTAGAACGAATGTATTATGAGCCAAAGACATTGGCTCGAGCTGTTGAAGATTACGACTATACCATTCAATATCATCGTGGAAGAGCGAACGTGGTAGCTGACGCGTTGAGTAGAAGATCGTATCGCTATCTGAAAAGCGATGTTGTTAACATAAAACCCATTTCGTATAACTTACAAATGATGAAGATAGAGTTAAAGACTCTAGGGACCCACGTGAAGATAACGAATATACGAGTAGAATCGACTTTAATCGATAAAGTTAAAGCCGCTCAAGCTACACACCCGAATCTGATGAATATGAAGAAGAAGGTTCAAGAAGGCGTTATCTCAACCCTTAATTTAATTGGCCCATTTGAAATCCTCGGTCGAGTAGGAACTGTGGCCTATAGACTTGTTTTACCACTAAGTATGTCGCGTGTTCATAACGTTTTTCATGTATCGTTGTTAGTAAAAACTTAGTCTTGGGGGACTTGGAGCCAAATTTCAGAAAAATTAATGAATCTAAAAAATTATGAAATCATAGGGGTTTTATAGAGCATGTTACAAGCTTTCCATAGCCTCAAAAACGGACTAATTCCGATAAAGGATGAAGAAGTTATGAAGATTTGAAGTATGTGTGTCAAAAGTTGCAAAATCTGGAAAATTGGAGTTAAGTGCCAAAGGTCGAGCGCCTAGGCACTAGGCTCGGTGCTTAGAATCTGTTCTTGGGTGCCTAGGTGCTTGCCCAAGGCCAAATTTGGGCGCCTAGGCGCTGGTCAAGTGTTAAGCCAAAATCTATCTAGACGTCCTTTAGTAAATTGGTCACCTAAAACTTTCATTCTTTATATTTTGGGATTTGAGGTCGTATCAAGGCCTAAAATGGCTATTTAAGGGACTGATGTGCATTCAGAGGCAATCGGAGGACATCAGGCATACACGTATGCAATATGTAATGTTTTCGATTATAAAGGTATTCAAGGTTATACCTCAAGAGTTGGAATATGAAATGAAGTCAAGGTATCCTCACCTCTTCTAAGATACTGTGTAACGCACGTAAATTTCAAGGGCTAAATTTAAGGAGCGAGATTGTGAGACCCCGATTTTATGAATAAATATTTAAATTTCTCAAAATATTTTTTTAATATTATGGTGTGGATTTGATATAATGTTATAGTTGTGTAATATTTACAAATTTTGCAAAGTAAGCAAGTGGTTATATAATATTCGATTGGTCGAGGAATATTCGCTTTTAACAGGAATATTCGTACGACAAAGACAATCATTGGTGGACCCCATAACTTGAAGTATTGTCGTAGTAAGAAAACTGATGTAATTATCTTTTATTAAAAATAACTGCGAAAGTGTTACCGTTAAAACCGTTGAACTACCCTTTAGTAAAAGTACAAGAATACGCGTGGTTACACAAAGAGCACACAAGATTGATTATTGATGCTTACGTGAGAAGTCACTCAATTATACTCAATTATTGCTACAAAGAATTCTTCGTGATCATATCTCTTATATTTTTATTAAATTATCGTCACAAAGATCATCTCGTATAATATGTTATATTATTAAATCAATAATTGAGACGGCAAAAGTTATTCATATTATTATTTGCAATATTGACAATGTCTAGAAGTTCTGCAAGGAGAGGTTTGGTCACCTAATCATGTGCCAATAAGGAGAAATCCTTATCGAAAACCCCCTCTTCCGGGAACGACCTGGTTGTTAAATATTGTGAATTATAATATTAATGATGAATAAGTTCGTGTTGATTAAAGATGAAATTGATAATTTTATTGTGTTGGAATTATTAGTGTTAGTGAAAATTGACATTTATTTCGATATTAATTGATGTCTGGAAGTTATAATTGACCAATGAGTAATTAATCGGATAAATGAGCAATTAATTGCTATTAATTCACATGATTATAACTATTTGTTCACATGTGTGTACTATTGATTGACATTCTTGTACTATTAGGGGAGTTGGTGCAAGATTGATAATACTTGCATGACTAAGTTAAAAATGGAGGTAAAGATGGAGGTACTATACTATAATTCGTATTTTCACATGATTATAACTATTAATTAACATGATTGAACTATTGATTCACATGATTTACTATTACGGGAGGTGGTGCAAGTTTGATAATACTTGCAGGACTAAATTAAAAATGAAGAAAAAGAGGAAGGTATTATACTATAATATTTTGAGCCCCAAAACGTGCAATTATCGAAACTATATTTTCCTATAAATAGAAGCTCATTCTTCCTTCATTTCTCACCAATTCACTAAAGCTTTAGAGCAATTATTATAAAGAGAAATTATAGAGAGAAAGAAGAAGAGAAGTCTACTACCTCATTATTCCAATATCCAGTTTCTTCTAAGGTAAGGGGTATTATTTTTTCGTATTCATGAAGAGAGTTATTTTCTTTCAATACTCATAAGGGTTGTTATTCTATTCTTTATTATTATGTTGAATAACTCGCCTATCTTGAAGTACCCCATACATGGTGAAATTCTTCCGTTATTCCATTCTTTATTATTCTCGTTGGAATAACTCCGTCTGTCAAGGCCTCATCGCATGCCCGTGAATTCGCTTGATATTCCATTCTTTATTATTCTATTTGAATATCCTGTCTGTCGAATTACGCATGACCTAGTTCCATTCTTTATTATTCATTGAATATCCTGTCTGCATGCGATTACGCATGACCGGTTCCATTCTTTATTATTCTATTGGGAATAACTCGTCATGCGGTCAATCGCATGCTCGATGAATTCTTCATTATTCCATTCTTTATTATTCATTTGGAATAACTCGCATGTGGATTACCGCATGCATGGTGAATGATCCTTCGTATTCCTTCCTTAATAAATTGTGGAAATGATATGTCTACGTGATTACCGCATGGGCGAGCAAAAATCCATTTGCAGTTTCATATATTCTATTATACTCAGTTGGTTAAAGTTTTGGCTTCTATACTCCATGAAATTAGTAGAATATCATGGATATTTGCGCTTCATCCAGTATTTTTCATGGAAATATTCTTTTGAGCATTCTTTAATTTTACTCCACAAAGAAGTATCATGTTGACAATTTGGATGTAATTGATTTCAGGATAAATTAACTTATAAATCTTTAAAATTTATTCTTGAACTTGTTTTATTGAATTATTATGTCATTGTCATCATCCTCATCCTTATATTGTGATGAAAGTCATCTTTGGCTTACGTGCATAGATGGACTTGGTATGATTATGACCAGGGATCATTCAGTATAATCATGACCTGTAATGTTATAAATGATGTGGTAAAAGTCCTTAGTGGCCTGTAGTGCATTGATGGACAGTTTTTGGTATGATTATGACCGGGGATTATTCGGTATAGTCATGACCATTGATGATTTAATGAATATCCTCGCCCGTAGAAGCGGGGATGATTCGATGATGTGGTTTATTTATTAAGTTTCGAGTCTCAATATAAAATTGATGAAAACATTTTAAATCATAGAAGATAGTAGATATTATGCTCTACTTAACTCTTCTAATGGATTGCTTATTCCGCTGCAGTTAAACTTGATGTCTATTGTATTTTATCAGTTTAACATTATGAAGGCTAATGATAATTTCTCCTGCATTATCTCACTCATAATATTTCTTACTGGGCTAGTTGAGCTCACCCTTTTGCTTTCATTGTTCTCTTCAGAAATGAGAACGTAGTGGGACTATTCGGGGGAACTAGAGTGATGGTCCGAGATGGTGTTATAGTAGTCCTCACTGTTCTATAAAATAGTGTGACAATAAATGTAATGAGGACTCTATTTGAGAGTGGATATTGTCTAGAAGGCAATATTCTTATTTAAACTCTTAGTTATGTTTTGTCACGACGGTTGTATAATTAAGTTTGTATTTATATTTTGTACCATGTAGGTGGCGACCCTAGATGGGTGATGTATACCTGTTTTGGGGGCGTCACACTGAAGTGGATGGTTTTGACATTAATCCTCATCTTGAAACTGCATAGCTCAACCACTGATGTACTTTATGAAGGCTTAGGCACTTTTCTTCAGCAAGACATCTTTTCGACCAGCATTCGAACTTATCTCCTCATAATCTGAATGGTTGGGCAATTGTCCAGTTCTTTTGAACTCCTCATGAGCTAGTGTATCCTCTGATAAGATCGCGATTGTCGAGTCTGCTTCTACGATCGCTGAGGTTGCACTACGATCGTGGAGTTCTCTTCAACCTCTACTTTACGATTGTTGACTGACT
Source organism: Panax ginseng (assembly GCA_020205605.1). Classification (NCBI taxonomy): domain Eukaryota; kingdom Viridiplantae; phylum Streptophyta; class Magnoliopsida; order Apiales; family Araliaceae; genus Panax; species Panax ginseng. The sequence continues at coordinate 58,390,199 of CM035149.1, read as the reverse complement.
TGGTCCTTGAGATGAACTTTACTAAGCATTCCTTTTGGGTCAAGGTAGCTCAGGAAGGGTCAACCTCTTAGAGTGAACTAAGGGTCAGGTTTGTCCCTGAGGTGTTTTCCAAATGAAAAACTTTAGAAGTGATTTGCATTGATATCTCATTTGACCTTTTCTACTGTAGAGTTCCTCTGATAACTTTAGACATTTTCATTGGCTATAATCGTGGTGTTCTCATGCACTTACACTACGATCAGATGTTTGATCATAGGTGCTCCACGATTTTGAGTTGGGTGGTTGACAAGGTTATCAGTAGTACATTTTGAGACGTTCCTACTGACTATGGATCTTCATTTGGTTCATCAGTCACACAGTTTTGGGACTCTATAACTGGTACATTGCTTCATAGTGTATTTCTGATGTTTTAGAGCTGTTGTTTTGTTAGCAGATCATTGCTCCCCCATAGTTGATACTGTCCTCTCAGAGAGACATAAGTTATTCTTCTTCATGTGTAGCAGAAGGCAGCCTTGTATATCTCATTCTGGCTAAAGTCACTAAATCTTCTTGTATCGTAGAAATGGGCATCTTCAGGGTTGATCATTCTACGATCCTTTGACAGCATTACGAACGTAGTCTTCCTTGTCAGTTTGTGCTTGTGGAGTTCTGCTCCCGTAATGAGTTTCTCATGATTGATGCTTGATGATCCTTTTCATCTTTGGTTGAATGGCATGCTTCCATATAAAGATCAACAGCTATGTGAGCTTCATTCAGATTAGCTCAGCAGGTCTTCAAGGACAGGCTTTGACATATAGGAGTTTTATCAGAATCATTTCTGAATAGTCTTAAGCCTTCTGCTGGTTGAATCTTCTTGACTTAAGTTTTCTGCTTTAGCATTCCTTAGTGTGGCCAGATAGACTAGGTACCTGCAAGTTAGATACATTTCTATATTTGGTACCCATAATTAAATGGGTCCTGCCACTACAAGAAAAATGTCCAACAGTGACCAAAACTATCAGCAACCGCATATGCGGTCGCTAATACTACCATCTGCGATCGGTATCTGTGACCGTTATTTAATCCAGTTGCTATTATATATCAGTGACCGCTTGCGGTCGCTGATCGGTCGCTACCATAATTTTGCCTCCCAAAATTTGGCAGGAAATGTTGGCGCCAAGGTTTAGGGCGACCACTTAAAATCAGCGACTGCATACGGTCGCTGAAAAGTCCAAGTCATTAAAAACTAGCGACCATGTGCGGTCGCAGATGTCGATCGCTGAACAAACTAAATGTAATCAGTTTCAGGTATTCGCACGACACAGCAGATGGGAGGAAAAGATATGAGGGAGCTCAGAGAATAGAGAGAAGAGGGAGAAAGGGGGAGAAGAGGGAGAAAAGGGGAAGAGCTCGCTCGTCACCACTACCCACTGCCATCGTCGCCGCCACAGGTAACCCTAACTTCTCTTTATTTCTAAATTGAATATTGATTGGGTGTTACCAAGCACAATTGTTCTATTTCTTCTCCCTCTTGATAACCGAATTTCTGCACCCCAAATTTCTAATGATTTATAATGTGTAGAATATAATGAGAGGGTATTAGTATTAGAAAAGAAGAAAAGTGGTGTTAGTGTTAGAAAAGAAGAAAATTGGGTTTTTTTAGTAATGGGAAGAAACCGAATAATAGCCTCAAGAAAACCAAATACTAGTTCGCACTGCACACAAAGAGACTGGACCGACTCCACCAGTATAATAGCCTTAGTAAAACATAATTTGTTATTTTGTGTTTGTAATCGTGTATTCAACTTTAATAATTAATTTATTTATTTATTATATATATATATATATACTCTACTATTATTTTTTAATTTTGACTCCAACAAGCTTCATTTCTGTATCATTCGTTCTGTTTAATTTATTATTCCAGTATGGATCGAATCTCTACTAAAATTGAGCAAGGAATGGAGTAAGATAGTTTAAATATAAACTGACCCATGTTAAATTTGGACAGCAAGGCAGCAAAAAGAAAGGGTTCTAACTGAATTTTAAGTGTCAATTTCAGCTTATTAACTGTTAACGCAAGGTAAGTTTTTAATCTTGATTTTTGAAGCAAAAATTAACTATTTTATATAATATTTAGAGTATTATAATTGTGCAAATTGGGTTTTATGTTAGATGGAGTTTAGTTGTTATTAGAAGAAATAAGGGAGGAGAATGTGGTTTAAAACATGTGCAAAGGTTTATGAAGTCTGTCCATAAAGTTTGTGCCTATATATGACATGTTTGATCAGATGCTTATAGAACTGCATAAGACCAAAATGAGCAATTGAGGTATCAGAAGTGAGTAATAAGTTATCCTTCATATATGTTATAGAGTATACATGGAATGTTTTGCATAAGCTACCTATCACATTAATCATATTGGTGCATGGTGGTCAGAGGTGAGTATACTCTATATGTTATATAGAGTATACATGGTACTGTAGTGAGTAAGGTATCCTTCATATTGTAAGTGTGGCTGGAAGTCTAATTTAAAGTAAAAATCATATTGGTGCATAGCTTCGAAACTGTTTCGGCATAGCATATTACTTTTCTCGCTACCTATCACATTAATTTGGCTTCCTTATTGACCGTCGTCTTCAGTTCCTTCAAGTAGTAGTTGATCCTCAGGAATAGTGATATTCTCGGGGTAATTCGTGCGCAAGACAAACAATAAGCTACTTATAATTTCTTCAATTAATTTCTATGAATAATCCTGAAAGTATTGCTATGTCATGCCTATTATAACCTGTTAAAGGTTTGATCTTCTTGAGCACTACCATATCAAATTTGATCTTCTTGAGCACTACCATATCAAATACTACGCCATGCCTATTATAACCTGTTAAAGGTTTGGTTGCATTTAATGATGTGAGCTGTAAGATAGAAATTAGCAAAGGAGAGTTGTTGAGGCTCGGTTGATATGAATGAATCTCCAAGATACTCAAAAGTTGTATAAATGAGTTAGCAAACTCTGATATAAAGCTAGCATGAACAAAATACCTTACGTATTCACTTACGATTGTTTTGCATTCATTCATTATTGTTTTGGTCTTATTATATTGGAAATTTGTATATTTCTCTTGGTTTGTGTCTTGGGTGCCTAGAAATGACCATATATGTATGTCGTCGTGCATGTGGCTAGTTCATATTATAGGGGAGACTCTGGAGAATTTTTTTTTGGTCGGGTAGTTGCGAACATGGTACTGTATTAACGAGGTAATCATATGCTTACAAATATGCTCAAGTCATATGGTTACAAGTATGCTCTTAAGTCATATGCTTACAAGTATGCTTAAATGTTAATCATATGCTTACAAGTATGATCAAGTCGATCGTATGGTCAAGTATGCTTAAGTCATATGCTTAGAAGTATGCTTAAATGTTAATCATATGCATGCTTACAAGTATGCTCAAGTCATATGTTAACATTTATAATGTTGTCTGTAGTAGGTACCGTGGAATCATGGACCTCTATTCAAACCATAGCTGGATGGCACGACGAAAGTCAAGTGCCCAGATAGGTGCTACAGCTGAATTTAGAGCTGGTTGCCAAGTGTTTTTGGAGTATGCGTATAGTCACCCGGAATGTATGAATGGTAAGTCGCAGATACGATATCCATGTTTGAAGTATAAGAATGTAAATTATATGGACAGAGACATGGTAAATTATCATTTACTTGTTTCGGGTTCATGAAAAATTACGAAGAATGTCAGGGGCACACATGGGCAGAGAAGAGATGGTGGCATCACACAAGTACACAATTCTGGGCAAGAGTACTCATCGTATTTAATGAAATGGTTCATGATATTACAGGTATTAGATTTTGATTGGGAGCAAGGCGAGAGCAACCTATAAATTCGATGCCAAAGACTTCTTTAAGTTGTTAGACGAGGGTAATGAGCCATTATGGCATGGTTGCACCAAACACACTACATTGTTTGCAGTGGCGATATTACTTAACATCAAGGTCGATCACAACATGAGCCATGAGTGTTTTGAGTCACTCTTGAAGGCCATTAAGAGTATGTTGCCTGACGGTGAGAAATTACCCGTAACTATTACTTTTGTAAGAAAATGGTGAAGAAGTTGGGTCTTGATACCAAAAGATCGATGGAAAATGAATGATGACAAGGTGCACGCTTTGGTACCATGATCGGCTTAGGCCTAATATAGAGGGTGTGACTACAAAAAATCAAGTATACCGCTTAAGATTCTAAGGTATTTTCCAATAACACATCGGCTAAAAAGATTGTACATGTCTTCAAGAACAACCGAACATACGAGTTGGTATGCCAAATCTCCAAATAAAGATGGAGAACTAAATCATCCCGCAGATGGGCGTGCTTGGAAAGATTTCAACTTAGCACATCCTAGATTTACATTGAACCTAGAAATGTGATGCTTGGATTGTCCAATCGATGGTTTCAACTGCTTGGCCACTCAAATTGCTTCAGACTATGTTGGCTTCGTGATTGTTACTCCGCATAACTTGCCTCCTCCTGGATGTGTATGAAACAAAACCATACTTGTTTCTTTCACTCATGGTTCCCGGTCCTAAGAGTCCCGGAAAGAACTTAGATGTTTATTTGAGACCTCTTATAGACGAGTTGAAGGTATTGTGGGAGGATGGAGTACAGACTTGGGATGTTGCAACGAAAACAAATTTCAACCTTAGGGCAATGATTATGTGGACTATGTGACTTCCCAAATTATGGTATGTTAATGGATGGAGTACACACACGAAGTTGGCTTGTCCGTATGGAGCATACAAAGTCGTTTAATCTATCAAAAGGTCGAAAGCCTTGTTGGTTTGACCACATCGCTGGTTCTTATTGGTAGATCACCGGCCAAGAAATAGAGAACACTTCAGAAAGGGAAAGTAGATAATGATATGCCCGCACCACATTGCTCCGAACGGAGATGCGAGATCGTGTGATCAGATTGCCAGTTATCCCATTCGGTAAGGTTGATGCCACAAACATAATCAATGGGTTTGGTGAATCTTATAACTGGGTTCGGAGAAGCATCTTTTGGGAACTGCCTTATTGGTATACAAATTTGATTCGTCATAATCTAGATGTGATGCATATTGAGAAGAATGTGTTTGACAATGTGTTTACACTGTGATGAATGTTACGGGGAAGACAAAAGATAACGATAAGGCATGTTTGGACATGAAAGATATTTGTAAGTGTCCTGGATTAGAACTTTATGAATCTCCTAATGGTAAGATTGTCAAACCGCATGTAAGGTACACATTGTCCAAAAAGCAAGTTGAAGATGTGTGCACATGGGTTAAGTCTCCAAACTACCAGATGGATATGCGCCAAACATTGCAAGGTGTGTTACGGTGGAAATTGCAAGGGATGAAGAGTCATGACCGCTATGTGTTCATGGAGAGACTCATGCCTATAAAGATTTTGGGATCTCGCTTGATAAACCAATATGGGATGCTTTAACGGATCTTAGTCGCTTTCTTCAAAGACTTGTGTTCAAAATCATTGAATGAGAAGGACATGTTTGTACTTGAGAAGAACATCATAAAGATCACGCAAACCGGAAAAATATTCCCACCGGTTTTTTTTTGACTCCATGGAGCATTTGCAAATCCATCTTCCCTATGAAGCTCGTGTTGGGGTCCAGCTCAATATAGATGGATGTACCTTTTCGAGAGGGTGATGGGAAACCTTAAGAGGAAGGTGAAGAATAGAGCTTATGTCGAGGGGTCGATATGCGAGGCATATAGTTTCGATGAGATATCTACGCTTGTCTCGAGCATTATTTTCCGGATGAAGTCTCGACAAAGGCCAATCGAGTATCGAGACATGATGATGGGGAAATGTTGAACTAAATGGTCGGCTCTTCAGATTTGGTCTATCGGGTCATGCTTATGGAAAAGGGAAGCGCATATTCCTCTCTCGAAAAGCAAGAATTACATGTCGCATATACTTACATTCTTCTCAATCATGGTGAGATTGATGAATTTGTTAGGTACACATGTAAACTTGATAATTTATCTTTTAAGTTGAAAATTTATTCCAATATGTTAATGTTTATAACATGGTATAGATTGTACGATGACGAAGTTAAAAGTGAAGCATCCCAAGATAACCGATAAAGATATTCAAATCAATCGGGATAAAACTTTGCACTTTGGCTAAAAGACAAAGTAAGTTTAATTTTATAATCACGTATATATATATATATATATATATATATATACTCCATGTTAACTATGACTTCATTTAATAAGATGGAGTTTTTGTAGGCTTTGATCGAGGGATCAACGATTCCTATTAATGTACAAGTCCTAGCTATGGGACCGCATAGGACCAAGTCACCAAGAATGGTTACAAAATAAATGGTCAGAATTTCACACAAAGGCATATGGGCGCCAGTAAAGAACAACGAAACTCGGAGTGTGTGTCCAAGGAGATTGTTACAATGAGCTTGGTCGTTCCTTTTATGGGGAGTTAGAGGAAATCGTAGAGTTGTCGTAGACAAGGGCACGTGACGGGGTCATATTCACTTGTTCAAGTGTCGCTGGTTTGATTCGTAAAAGGGATACGTGTGTTGATGCATATGGAATCGCTGATATTGACCTCCATATAGGTCTCACAGACTCCAACGAACCGTTTGTTTTATCAACTCAAACAAAGACAAGTATACTACACTCCTAGTCCTCATTAGAAAAGGGATAGACCGCCTACAGATTGGCAAGTTGTAATTCATACTCCGCCAAGTAGTCGTAGAATTAGTCGATGGGGAGATTTACCAAGAGCGTATGCTTCATAGTCAAACTATAATAAATGTGGAGGACGACAATGAAGTAATCCAGCTTAGATGGTGGAGATGAACCACATGAATTAGATCCCGAGTCAATACTTGTGTCGATGATATCGATATCGAGGAAGAAGAGTTATCGACCTGAATCGACACCGAATCAAGCAGTATGATGGTTATGAATCAAAACACGATACAAGATGATTCTCAATCGACATCGACACTTGAATAAATGAGGGAATCACATTTATTATTGATTTTTCTCTCACGCTTTTAAGCTATTTGTCTACTATATTGTTGTAATTAAAGCACTTCATCAATTTATGATACATTACCATTGTTATTGTTCTTCCGATGTGCTTTTGTAGAAGAGGTTCTACCTTGTTATTCTTATATTAGTTTTGTTTAAAAAGTGAATGTATATTTGTTTGAGTTGGGTGCGCTTCACTTCATATGGGATTTCAAGTTTCACACTTGGATCCTTCTGCTTTTCTTAATGGACTGTCATTTTATATTCATATATATACATGTTTAAATCACTATCATGTTTATGTACTAAACTATTTAAATGCAACTTTTGTTTATTGTCATTTTATATTCATATATATACATGTTTATATCACTGTTATGTTTATTGTCATATATACATGTAATCAAATATGACTCATAATAACATCTTGAAATTTGTAATATACAGATGGCTTCTGAAGCAGCGCAGAAAAAGCGCGGCTTGGGTAGGGGGCCTAATCATGTGCCCAAGGCCCCTACTAATCCGGATGATCGGATTCTTATTCAGATTCTCCTCCTCCTAATAAAGACGTCGTCTCCGTGATATATCAATTTTATATAAGCATTTAAGATTCCATTTATTGTATATTGGTAATGTTTTGATTGATATTATATTGGTTTGTGTCTTGGGTGCCTAGAAATGTCCATATATGCATGTCGTCGTGCATGTGGCTAGTCCATATCAGTAGGGAGACTCGCTAATTTTTTTTTAAGTATTATATAAGTATAAGTTTGAAAAATGTTCATAAGTATTATAACTTAGATGTAAATTGCTTTAATATATGCTTAATGATGTTGTATATTATAGTGATTTTTCGAGATAATAAAATCGTCAAGTGCATATCACAAATTGTGTTTACGTAATCGGCTCACACTGTGATTACGTGGGCGAAAGCACACCTATCGCCCACAAGGATGTTGTTTGGACAGAATTTCAGGTATGTTTTTTTTAATTATAATAGATAATATTAATATAATATTCAAAGGATAATTATTTAGTAATGTTATTATTGTTGTTTTATTTGCAGAAAAGGTATAGATGGGAGGACGCCAGCTTCAAAGATTCGTATATTATTCTCGCGTAAGTGTGCGCTGTCCGCACTCAAGGACAACTTGAATAAAGAAAGACAAAAAAGCCATTCACAATGCCGAGATCGACCATCCAAAGCGTGGAGAGGATTATATGCACGAGCATAGCCCCGGTGGTGGCACTCCACCATATAATGAGATGATGTGCCCAATGGAGAGATGAGAGCTGGGTGAAAAGACGAAAGATCGCCACCACCAACAGAGAGCCTCTGTGTATCCGATGGCTAAAAGGCTAAAGGAACATACAAGGGTCAGCAAGATTTCACAAATAAAAGATATCATCACGCTGTGGTACGATTTACAAGTTTTAATATGTTTACAATCATGAATCAGAGAAAATATATCCCATTTTTACTTAGTAATATCAGTTATTTTTGTATATAGAGTTTCAGCCTCAAGGTCGCCCTATCCATCGGGTCGATGTGTACATGTACACCCGTGATGGTTCCGCCTCGAGGCTATCCAAATAATGCAGAATAAATTTTAACAACTTGATCTTTAATGCTTACAAAATTAATTTATTTTTAACTATTTAATTGTTAACATGATGACAGGACACTTATAAGCGCTTATTGAATGAAAATACTATCCCAAGGCACTCCACGTCCGCCTATCGATCAAGAGTTGTGGGAGAGGGCATCTATTGTGAAGAAGAACTACATTAAAGGTCAAGGACAACGACGACGCCCATCCTTCAAAGCTGGCTCAGCCGCTTCTTCTACCCAAATACACATAATCATCGAGCCATCCAAATTGCTCATACTCCTACCGACCGTGAGAGCTATATGTCGAGATCGCGATCTTCCAAGATATCGGCGGACATCCGGGGCTCTGAAAAGCCGAGGAGTTAGTCAAGCAATAATGGCAAAAGCAAAGAAAGATCACAACACGGGGATGGCAATGAGGTATAAAATCAATTTGTTGTATATATTGTCATAATATATCAATATTAACATAGTTAGTATATATTTGTAACTTGTTTTATTATTTTGTTAATTACAGGGTGATCAAGGAGGCGGTGATGATTGATGTACCTGCTTTAGATTAGTTTTGTAGTTATAGTATAAGCTTGTACTTGTATATTCATTCTTTGGATGTTTGTATGTTACTTAAACAAGTTTTGAATGTTATTATATTTATTCAAATCATATTGGTTTTTAAAGGTTTATATACTAGTTTGGTGTATGTGTTGGTGGACGATGGATGTTTATATTGTTGTGTATGTTGTTGTTGGGTATGTGTGTTAGGATAAAGCAGTACAAAATAGGTACTGTGTTTTTTGGGAAATCTGCAAAAAAGAAAAATCTATTTTTATTTTTTCCATATCAAATAATCGCATGCGGTCACGATAGTTATTAGCGACTGCTAAATATTTGTGGGTATCAGCGACCGCATGCGATCGCGGATACCGATCGGCCGCTACGTGGACAACGTCGACTTTTGGCCTGGACCATGTCGACTTCGACTTAATGAATTTGGATTTGTCATATGAGTCGCTCATATCGGTCGTAGATGTGTCGGTTGCTAATAGTGGTCGCTGATGTGCATCCCAGCGACCAGAATTTGTGCGACGACTATCAGCAATCGCATGCGGTCACTGATAGCTATATGTGACATTATGTGGTCGCTGAGAAACCTTTTTCTTGTAGTGTGCTAGGTTAGTTTTCTAAATTCCTGTTCCTCATATATTTGGATAATCATCATATTGATCACCAATAGTCATATTCATGCATGTAACTAATTTAGATAATACATTTTGAGATGCATGATGGTGAGTGTGTAAGATTTGCCATTTTAATAAAACACTCTTTTTCTTTGATGGTTTCATCATTTGTTTGGTTATGCTCACAGGGTTTAAATGTTCATAGAGTGAGAATCAACTCTATGACTTATTTGTATCTAGTTAATTCATGGAGGTGATCAGTTTTTACAAATCTTCAAGATACTCTTATAGAACTAATCATACTTTGTGTATTATCAAACACTTAGAACATAGGGTTTTACATACGTACTAACCCATCAGCAAAGATTACTCCACATAAGATTAATTTAACCTTTGATATTATTATGACCCATTTCAGATTTCTTTAAAGATATCATCTTCAACCTAAAACTTGGATGGAGAGAAATTGTGTAAGCGTTTGAGTTTCCAACTTCAGTGTACTTTCTATCTTCACCTTTTTAGGTAGACTATGATTCCTTGAAAGAATACTATTATAGTTCATAAGGAGGTGCAACATGATGTACAAATTTATTAGTGACGAAACGTACCTTTCTACTATCAGTTTCTCAACAGTCATTTAGCTTCGATATACTGAGATTAGGCATTGATGTGCATAGTTTTTCATTTGCTCCTAACAACTTGACACTCCTGTTGTCCTTCAATAAATCAGTCGTGGTCTTGAAGATGTATGTGAGACCCCAGATTTTATGAATAAAGATTTAAATTTCTCAAAATATTTTTTTTTGAATATTATGGTGTGGATTTGATATAATGTTATAGTTGTGGGTAATATTTACAAATTTTGCAAAGTAAGCAAGTGGTTATTTAATATTCGATTGGTCAAGGAATATTCGTTTTAACAGGGAATATTCGTACGACAGCACAATCATTGGTGGACCCCATAACGGAAGTATTGTCGTAGTAAGAAAACGACAGAATTATCTTTTATTAAAAATAACGGCGAAAGTGTTACCGTTAAAAACCGTTGAACTACCCGGTAGTAAAAAGAAATGCGATGTCTACGCGTGGTTGCATAGTAGCTACAAAGATTGATTATTGATGCTTACGTGAGAAGTCACTCGGTTATACTCAATTATTGCTACAATAATTGTTTTGATCATATCTCTTATATTATTGATTCGATTATTATCACAAAGATCATCCGCATAATATGATATATTATTAAATCAATAATTGAGACGGAAAAAGTTATTCATATTATTATTTACAATATTGACAATGTCTAAAGTTACATCAAGGAGAGGTTTGGTCATCTAATTGCACTACCATGAAGGAAAAATCCTTATCGGAAAGCCCCCTCTTTCCTAGGAACGACCTGGTTGTTAAATATTGTGAATTGTAATATTAATGATGAATAATTTCGTGTTGATTAAAGATGAAATTGATAATTCCATTGTGTTGGAATTATTAGTGTTAGTGGAAATTGACATATATTTCGATATTAATTGATGTCTGGAAGTTATACTGACCAGTCGGGTAATTAATCGAATAAATGAGCAATTAATTGCTATTAATTCACATGATTATAACTATTTGTTCACATGTATGTACTATTGATTCACATTCTTGTACTATTAGGGGAGTTAGTGCAAGATTGATAATACTTGCATGACTAAGTTAAAAATAGAGGTATAGATGGAGGTACTATACTATAATTTGTATTTTCACATGATTATAACTATTGATTCACATGATTGAACTATTGATTCACATTATTTACTATTAGGGGAAGTGGTGCAAGTTTAATACTTGGAGGATTAAATTAAAAATGAAGAAAAAGAGGAAGGTATTATACTGTAATATTTTGAGCCCCAAAACGTGCAATTATCAAAACTATATTTTCCTATAAATAGAACCTCATTCTTTCTTCATTTTTCACCAATTCATTAAAGCTTTAGAGCAATTATTATAGAGAGAAATTATAGAGAGAAAGAAGAAGAGAAGTCTGCTACCTCACTATTTCAATATCCAATTTTTCAAAGGTAAGGGGTATTATTCTTTCGTATTCATTTCAATACTTGTAAGAGTTGTTATTCCATTCCTTATTATCATGTTGGAATAACCTGTCTATGCGAAGTACCGCATACATGGTGAAATTCTTCTGTTACTCCATTCTTTATTATTCTCATTGGAATAACTCATCTGCAAGTGGGTCTATCGCATGCCCGTGGTCTTCGTTGTTATTCCATTCTTTATTATTCATTTGGAACATCCTCATGCATGCGGATTACGCACGACTGGTTCCATTCTTTATTATTCTCATTGGAACATCATATGCGTGTGGATTACGCATGACCTAGTTCCATTCTTTATTATTATGTTGGAACATCCTCAGATAAATGCGGATTACGCATGACACAGTTCTATTCTTTATTATCCTGTTGGAATATCCTGCCTATGCGGATTACGCATGACCCGTTCCATTCTTTATTATTCATTTGGGAATAACACATGCGTGCGGTCTATCGCATGCCTGGTGAATTCTTCTGTTATTCCATTCTTTATTATTCTGTTGGAATAACCTGTCTATGTGGATTACCTCATGCATGGTGAATGATCCTTCGTATTCATTCCTTATTAAATTGTGAAAATGATCTGTCTACGTGAATTACCGCATGGTGGGCAAAAATCCATTTGCAATTTCATATATTCTATTATACTCAGTTGGTTAAAGTTTTGGCTTCTATACTCCATGAAATTAGTAGAATGTCGTGGATATTTGCACCTCATCCAGTATCTTTTCATGGAAATATTCTTCTGAGCATTCTTGAATTTTACTCCACAAAGCAGTATCATGTTGACAATTTGAACGTAATTGATTTCAGGATAAATTAACTTATAAATCTTTAAATTTATTCTTGAACTTGTTTTATTAAATTATTATGTCATTGTCATCATCCTCATGCTTATATTGTGATGAAAGTTATCTTTGGCTTACGTGAATAGATGGACTTGGTATGATTATGACCAGGGATCATTCGGTATAATCATGACCTGTAATATTATAAATGATGTGGTAAAAGTCCTCAGTGGCCTGTAGTGCATTGATGGACAGTGTTTGGTATGATTATGACCAGGGATTATTCGGTGTAGTCATGACCATTGATGATTTAATGAATATCCTTGGCCCGTAATGCAGGGATGACTCGATGATGTGGTTTATTTATTAAGATGAGTCTCAGCGATAAAAGTTGATGAAAACATTTTAAATCATAGAAGATAGTAGATATCATGCTCTACTTTACTCTTCTAATGGATTGCTTATTCCGCTGCAGTTAAACTTGATGTCTATTGTATTTTATTAGTTTAACATTGTTGAAGACTAATGATAATTTATTCTGCATTTTCTTAGTCATAATATTTCTTACTGGGCTAGTTGAGCTCACCCTTTTGCTTTCATTGTTCTCTTCAGGAAATGAGAACGTAGTCGGGACTAGTCGGGGAACGGAGTGATGGTCTAGATGATAGCATTAGTAGTCCTCACTATTCTATTAAATAGTGTGACAATAAATGTAATGAGGACTCCATTGAGTGTGGATATTGTCTAGATGACAATATTCTTATTAAAACTCTTAGATTATGTTTTGTCGTATTTTACACGACTATTGTATAATTAAGTTGTATTTGAATTTTGTACCATGTATTTGGCGACTCAAGATGGGTGATGTATACCTATGTTGGGGGCGTCACAATGTAAGCTAAGAGACTCTTGGCATCTTTAGTTCTTTGACATCCTTGAGTCCATAGGGTTTACATCCTGCTGCTGGTTGGCCAAATACATATTTGAGAAGTTCTTCTTTCTTCTCTGGATAAGCATTTCTTAGCATGTATGGCTTTTCCATCTTTCTGGCTAGTGGATGTTTTACTCTTGAGCTTTCTCGCCTGGTCTTCAGACTACAAGATTGACTGCAGGCAAGGATTGGTCTTGTTGATATGGAAATTAAGAACATGGACCAATCTGAGCAGTTTCAGGGGTATATGCACATTTACCTGTACACAATATTTCCAACGTGTGAGCTCATCTGCATATAACAAGTGACTTACTACTAAACCAAGTTTAGAACAATGTTTGTGCCTAGGATCAGACTCAAAACAATTAGCTTTTGAATAACATGAGAACCTGCTCTGATACAATTGTTAGTTCTCAGTAGGCACAATATAGATCTAGAAGGGGGGGTTGAATAAATCCTTTTAATTTCAAATACTTTTCTTGTTTATTTTGTATTACTAATGATTTATCATATGCCAAACATAAGAATCTTTTCAAGCACAGTGGAATAAGTAAAAGATCCCCTTCATTGATATATTCATAACCATACATACATTGTTTATAGAGTTAGTTCAGTGGTAAGCAGTTAATACATATATAGCAGTTATAGCAGTTAAGTACATAATGTAAATGATATAAATTAAAAGACACAAGGAATTTTAAGTGGTTCAGAGACTCAAGCTCATAATCCACTCTTCTGTTTTCTACTAGCAGGATTTCCACTAAGGAAGGGCAGCACCTTGAATCACTAAGATTCCTTCAAGGCCAGCAGCCTTGGGACTTCAGTTCACTAAGAACTCTTCAAGGCCAACAGCCTTAGAACTTCTCTAGTTCCCTAGGAACTATTCAATCCTAGCAGGCTTGGAACTTCATTTAGTCCCTCCGGACAAGGACCCCTCAGGCCTTGGCTTCTTGTTGTTGATGTTGTTTATTTGTTGGAGGTGTTGCTAAGATGTTCTTTAAGCTCTTCATCTTTGAATGCTTAGCAGCTTGACGTGATCATCCTTGAAGTGAAGTTGAGTGTTGCATGTTGCTCAACTTCTTTAGTTACTCAACCCTTCTGATGGTCCCTTGTTGAACTGCAGTGAAGATCATTCTTCTTGATACTTGATGGATGCACATGATGAGTTTCTAAGATGACTGTAAGCTTTTCTGCTAGATACTTAAAAACTTTCTCATGCTTGACACCATGATGGCATTGGTGATACTCTTTCTTGATACTTGATGCCTTCTCATGATGGACTTGCTAAGATGACTGTAAGCTCTTCTCTCTGGTACTTAGAGTCTTCCCATGATGGAAATCAAGATGACATTGATGCTCTTCTTTCTCTTGGCAGTTCAGAACACTCTTCTTGTATTAGAACTCTCACTTCTACATTGTAGAAATTTCACTTCTACTTCTTTCTTTCTTTGTCTCCAAGTGTTCTTGGTGGATCGTAGAGTGAGCCTTCAGAACTTCATTGGTCACTCACTATTTTACGTTAGTTAGATCAGTCCACCATTTCTCTAAACTCAGCAACTCCAGCAACCTTTGATCTTTGAAGCTCTTGTTGATTTATACTCCTTCCCAATCTTCCCGTTTAAAAGTAGCCGTTAAAAGCTTTTTGATTTGCTTCGCAGATCTTGAGTTGTTTCGTGCAGACTGCAGATGTGACAAGACATCACTTTCTGACACTGCAATCTACTGTTTCACCTACCCCGTCAGAGATGTCACTTTGATGTC
Source organism: Panax ginseng (assembly GCA_020205605.1). Lineage (NCBI taxonomy): Eukaryota > Viridiplantae > Streptophyta > Magnoliopsida > Apiales > Araliaceae > Panax > Panax ginseng. Next base: position 58,374,781 of record CM035149.1, on the reverse strand, counting down.
TCGGGCAGGGAGTCAACTTTATTTCCCCCTTCTGATTTCTCGATCAGAGGTTGTCTTTTTGCATCGATGCTCTCAATAAGCTCTATTCGAATATCAATCTTCAGATTAAACCGTTGCCAATGCTTCAATCTTTAGTTGGTCAAACTCTACGATTCTGATGCATGTCTTCTTGGACCTGATCGTAGTGTCTAGTTGACATACAGAGACAACACTACGATCTTGAAGAGCATTGATTGGATCTTCAATGTAGAACACCTCTTCCTTCTCTTGTGGAGTGCTTCAACACTTTTGTTTGCCTCGACTGCTCTCAGATACTGATAGCTTGACTCTTTATTCTGGCCCCATCTGAATAGCAAGACACTTCAGATTTGTGGCGTGTCCAGCTCACTTTTTCCTTGTGATCTCCCGTTCACTTATCATCAATGGACTGACCCAATGCTTAATAACTTTAGCCTTGTTCTTCAGAGGCTGACCAGTATCTTTGTGTACACTCCATCAGTTCCGTCTTTGTTTGGAAAACACTACGATCATGGTTGCTTTCAAGATCGTCGTCTTCTATTTACTTGATAGCTACTGCACTTGCTGACTTTCCTTAATCAGTTACTGAAGTCTTCTTATGATCAACTTGTGGAAGACTTCATCTCGAATGGCTTCACAACTCAACCTGGATGTTGATTGAGTTGGTGCTTAAATCTTCTGTTAGCTTACATGCCATTCGTTGAGTGCTCTCTGGTTTCCTTTAGGTGGGATGTATCTTTGCAATACCAACCAGAGGCTTCATTCCCTTGGATATTCTGGGAGTGCTCAATTGTTGAGAATCGTGTTTGCTCTACGATTCTGCCTTGGCATTGTGAGCACATCTGTTGAAGTCTTAGTTCTACACTCTCACGATTCAAATTTTCACCGCAGACACTCATGACTCAGAGATCGGATCTTGACACTCTACGATTTACGCCATTGTGCTTGTTGTCTTCATCCGATCTTGCTCGATTGTGATCTCCGCCTCGACACGATCAAGAGACTCTCGACTCGAGTGTAGTCTACGATTCTTGACTTGCTTCAACATCGATGAGACTCTCGACTCCGAGTGTAGTCTACGATTCTTGACTTAACCCGGCAAATGCCTCATGGCTTGGCTCGAGGCGCCCATCTCACGATTCTGAACATGACTTCCTCGGCGAAGCCTACGGCTCCGAGGAAGTTCTCCTCGACACCTCTGATCCTTCCTCGTCTCTCCCGGCGATCTCACGAACTCCGAGATCTACTATCTTGTAGACTACGATTACGCCTCAACAAACTCCTCGAGTTTTCCTTGACTCTCCGGCGGACTACGATTTACAGTGCGATTGCTCGACGATCGAGACAAGCCTATCTATTACATCATAAGATCAACCTAACAAGCTTGATCTTTCTATATTTATAGTCCTTGTACATCATTTCTTTTTAAGGACTTTACAGGATCAACCTAACACATTTGATCAATTCATTCTAAGTCCTTGTACATATGTTTCTATTATCTATCAAAGGACTTTACAGCTTTTCTTAATACAAGCATACTTGCATATTCATTCATATATATCATTATCAAATCATATATAAATAGGAATATCATTCACATGCTTATTCATGACATTAAGAATTCAAGAGCATATATGATAGTGTTATTACCTCTTGATTGCTTGAATTGGCTAACTATAGCTCATCAATCCTCCCATTGCTCTCAATTCTATTAACCTTCCATAGCCAATTTTCTCAGACAACTCAACTAACGTGAAGGAGAAGAAATAAGCTCTATTTATAGAGAAAGTGTTTCCCAAGTTTGGACCTTGCACAATGAATTAAACCAAGGGGGAGAAGAAGAATCCATTGGTTATTAAAGAGTTTGTCACCTACTCCCTCTTCCTCCATTCCATTAGCCATGATTATCAGCTATCTAGCCATAATTGCAAGCTTGAGTTCACACAAATGAAGAAGTAGGCTTACTGTTATTCATTATTGGGTCACTTAAAATGGGACAAGTAGCTGGTTTTGGTTTGCAGTAGCAAAATGGTTGCTAAAACACTTAGGTTTATTTCTTTTTTGCTTACAAAGTGCAACATTAAGGTGTTATTATTATTACCTTGTGATAAGTTAGGGGTACATATACACATAATCATATAATCCATGTACATTTGGGTTAGTCCCAATAATATTATAATTGGACTAACTATACTTCAGTTGGGTACTCTCAACCCATTATTTTCCATCACACTTATTATTCTATTCACACATAAGTATCATCATTAATTTTCTTTTAATAATTCTAGTTAAATCATTAGTCTAGTTTAACTTTAATACTCATGCACAAGGCTCATTTATCCCATTTACTAGAGTTATATAACTCACGCTCATAATCACAACAATAAAAATATTAGGGGTCTAGGCCACGTTTGGCTTTTCCCCAATTCTACATTATTTTAATATTTATTTAATATAAGGTATGGGTGGCATACTGTACTGAATTATTTAACCACCTTAAATAATTATACCTTATGAAATTATAATCATGACTGTAAAACCCCGACTTTTATAAAATAAAAGTCTAATTTAATTTATGATTATTATTTTAAAATTATAAAATGTTAAATTGATAATTGATCAAACGAACATTTAATTGGATTAATGAGCTAATAAAAGAAATAATGGATAGGATACTTCCACCTTATTCTTCCACTCACGGGGAGAATAAGGAAATGAGAGAGACAAATTACATGTGGGGGACAAAGAAAAAAAAGGAAAGAAGAAAAGAGGGGAAAAGAAGAAGAAAAAGAGGGAGAGAGAAAAAGAAAGAAAGAAAAAGGGAAGAGAGGAGGAAAAAAATCATTTCTAGTCACGGGAGGATGAGAAGAATAAGAAAGAGAGGTAAGGAATTATTCCTTCATACTCTTCACTCCCAAAATCAGCAGAAATAAAAGAAAGAAATAGAGAGAGAGAGGGGGGAAAGACAAGAATAGAAGAAGAAGAAGAAGAAGAAGAAGAAGATGAAGAAATGAATGAAAAAGGTATTTTTCAAAATCTTGATAATTTTAGTTTATGAATTTTATGTAAAGAGTACATACTTATGTATGTATTGGATGATTTAAACTTGCATAAACATGAATCAAAAGAGAGAAATCTAGAAATCAAAAGAAGAATGAAAAATCTAAATTTTCAGAAAAATTAGTTTACTACTTGATTTTGTAAAATCCATAACTCTTTGTGTATAATGAGTTAGGAGATGAGTCATATATCAAAAGAAAGCCCTGGAAGTAAGCTAACTGCAAAAATTGAAATCACCCAAAAATTGTTTGTTGATTTTTTGTGGTGATAGTTTGAGTAAAACTGGTCCGAAGGACTTATAGTCCAAAAAATCAGTGTTCTTTTGCTTTATTGCGTGAGTTATAATTTTTAATCCGACCGTTGGATCGTTGTAATTTTTGGATATGTTATACATATATACGTTGAGTATATGTCCATAAATTATGAACCGTTAAAGATTAACGTATGATTTGTTATGAATTTAAGGAGGTGACTGATCCAGAAATTGTTGTAGCAGAATTTTCGGTAAGCCAACTCTATGTTAGAGTCAAAATTTGGAAAAACTTTCTTCTACAAAATTGTAGAGAATTAAAGTTTACATGGAAAGGACATAATATTTGTATTTTTCTGAAAAAGTGCTAATTATTATGAATTATTGAAATTTCTGAATATTGTAGTTTATAATTAATTTATCAGAAAAATTATTTGGACTGGAATATTTTTACAGGAAGATTATTATATCATCTTAGAATTTCTGTAAATTTTTGATGAACTATTGAAAAGCAAAAGTAATTGTTATATTTTTAAACTATTTATAGTTAGTTTGAAAATAGAAGAAATTCATAGAAAATTCTATGAATGATGAAAAATTATGAAACTTGGTGAAAAATCTTATAATATTATTTTATAATTTTTGGGCAGTTTTGATAAATTATTGAATAACAGAAATATTTATTGTATTTTTAAGCTATTTATGGTTAGTTTAAAAATAGAGGAAATTCATAGAAAATTCTATGAATGGTGAAAAAATATGATTTTTGCTGAAAAATATTATAATAATGTAAGATTAATATTGATGATGTTTTAAAGATATAAAAGTATGTGGAGTTAGTATTTCTATTTTGAAGCTATGAAATGATAGTTTTTATAAATAGAAATAATTATTGAAAATTGTTGGATAATCTGAAAAATGTAAAATTTGCTTAGAAAGTTCAGAATACTATTTTAAATATTTTAGTAAGCTCGTGAGGTGTCGGGATGTAAACGCACAAGTAACGAATGAGTTATGATAAAAACAAAATTAATATTTTTGTTAAAGTAAAAATGGTGATAATATCATAATAGTGGATTGTCATATATGAGATTTTATATTTTTCAAGTTTTATTATTCACTTCTAAAGTTTTGGAATATGAATAATGATTTTATACGATAAATAAAGACAACTTAAATGAATAATGAATTATTAGTTGGTTTATATGTTATTCGAGATAATTATGATTTGATGTTGATCCTTACTTTTAATAAAATTTAAATTTTTATAAGTAAGGTATTGGTTTGATTCTTACGTAAGAAGTCACTCAGTATTTTATTCAATAATTGTCACAATAGTTATTGCACAGTGATTAATTATATTATTGATTCCTAATTACGTAAGAAGTCACTCGGTATTTTATTCAATAATTGTCATAGTAGTTATTGCACAATGATTAATTATATTATTGATTCCTAATTACGTAAGAAGTCACTAGATATTTATTTCAATAATTGCCACAGTAGTTATTACACAGTGACTCATATTATTTGATATGATATAATTAAACCAGTTGGCAGTATTGAGAGTCTATGTTAATAATTGTGAATAATGGTTAAAAGATTGAAAAGGGTGTTGATTAAAGATAAGTATGATATACAGATGTTTGTTCAATTATTTTTTTTTTACAAAAGTAAGTTTGGCAGGACTTGTCGACACTTCACTTTTTCTAAAGTAATATAGACCACAACTCTATTATTGAACAAATTTTGTTAAAACGTGTACAAGTTGGTTTAATTTTCTCTGTGGGACCATAAATTCCACCACCATTATTATATACCTCATTTGGTTATTTTGTCAAAGCAGGTGTGCTAGTTGTTTACTAAATTTTTAGTATAAATAGGTTGCTCAGTTGAGTAACTAAACACACACCATCACTACACTAAAAATATAGAATTCTTTTACTTCAATATTGTGAGTATAATATTGTGAGTATTTCTATTGAGTGCAATGTTACTCCAAGGGTAGATAAGGAATGCAAGCATTGTTTAAGTTGATCAATTTCACACAAAGAAGAATCAAGTCACATGCTAAGGTAAGGGATATCATTATTGTGGTAAGAGGGTATCATTTTTATGGTAAAAAGAATATCATTTTCTTTCATACTCCATATTATAGTAAGATATTATTATTCGTTTATTCAGTTTATCATTAAATGGTAAAAAGTCTTGAAAGGATTATAATATCCTTAATAGTTTGTGCTTTATCTATTATTATGTTATCAATTTGGACTCTGGATAATTAAGTGGAAAATCACTAAGATCTATTTTATCTTATTATTCTGATTATTTATGCTTATTCATTATATATCATTGTCATCATTCTCATTCTTATGTTGTGTTGAAAGTTATCTTTGGCTAGTTGTGCATAGATGAACTTGGTAGGATTATGACCAGAGATTTTTCGGTATAATCATGACCGTAATGTTATAAATGATGTGGTAAAAGTCATCTTTGGCCGTAGTGCATAGATGGACTTGGTATGATTATGACCAGGGATTATTCGGTATAATCATGACCGTAATGTTACAAATGATGTGGTAAAAGTCATCTTTGGCCAGTTGTGCAGAGATGGACTGTTGATTGGCATGATTATGACCAATGATTATTCGGTATAATCATGACCATTGTTGAAAACACGAATATCCTTGGCCTGTAGTGCATAGATAATTCGTGGTCGTGATACTATTGAGCTGAGTCTCAGCGTTATTGATTTTACAATTGTATGTCTTAGGCTTGTATTGCAAAGATGTACTGTTGATTTACCTGATTATAAATATGAATTGTGATTTAATTATAATTTATGGTGGTTCAGGTGAAGACAAGTGATGAGAGTTCTCTTTGTCTTGGGTATAACAAAGAACTGTTGATGAGTATTATATGAATGAAATATTAACGATGGACTTTTAATCTAGAGGAGATAGTAGACATTATGATCTACTTGACTCTTCTAATGGATTGTTGATTCCGCTGCTATTATGGTTAAAAACTTGTATCTTCTACCATGTGTTCTAAATATCTGAATTATTTTGATAATTTAATTATCTTAAGTCATGATATTAATTACTGAGCTATTTGTGCTCACCCTTTTACTTCACCACACCTTTCAGGTAATAAAAGTGTAGTTGGAACTAGCAGAGAGAACATAGATATAATGTGGTGATATGAATTAGTCACAAGCCTAATCAAATTATGAAACGGTGGGGCATAATAATTGTACTGAGAATTTAAAATGTGTGTGACATATTTTATACATCATTTAATAGTTATATTTGGTGAACTAAATAGGGTGATGCGAACTCAAATTTGAAAGCGTCAAAATGCACTCCATTAGAATGAGGAAGACAAAAATCTTCTCATATTCCTTTGGAGACTTGAAATATTTGTTGCTGTACTTTATATGGCATTGTAATAATTTGAGTATGAATATTGTCGTATTATATACGTTACAATATTTGTATTGAAACTCACAGTATATGAGTCATCGTATTTTGAATGACAGTTGTATAAATGGAGTTGTTAGTAGTGTTATTTTTGGCGACCCAAAATGGGTGATGTATACCTATTTTGGGGGCGTCACAGTGACACCCTTATTTTAAATAATCATTTTCTTTAAAATAATTGTATGTACAATACCATTTATTATACTCTAATTCTTCAATTCCTTTTCTTTCATAAATTGTCCCAATACATTTTCAGCTAGCTATAACTTAAATATTAACTTAATGCATAATCTCTAACCAATATTTATTTATAATGATATTGGTTCTCTTCTTTTATTAATCACTTATCTTTCAAATATTAACCATTTTATATATTACAATACTATGTAATATATCTAAAATATCAAATTAACATATTCCTTTCATCCTCTTATGTAAAACACATATATTAATTCACCGTCTTATGTAAGTGAATTAACTCTTTTTATTCAATTTATCATCATGTCACTGCCACACAAAGCTTTATATAATATAACATAATATCACTTAATTAACCAATATTTATTCTGAGTTAATTAATTAACTCTCATTCAAATCATGTTTTGTTATCTTAATCCATTCATGGATAACTTAATCACCAATTATAACTTTTATTACACATATGAACCCTTAATATACATGTCTTGAATTTCAAATTTCACAAGCTTACTCAGAACCTTCTACGACCAATGAAGTTCATGCTTAGTCATAAGCTTGAAGTGGCGGCAATTGCCACCTCAAGTTCGAGTTCATAAATAAGTTTCTGCTTTAGTATAAATAGAATCTAAATTCCTAAATACTTTACACATACTTCTTAAATATTGTTCACTCGTCTAAAATCAATTTTTTCTTTGATTTCACATCATCGATTACTACTTTCTTTAATAATTTAAAGATTATACTTCAAGTTTTAAAACTCTATTTTTCCTTAATAGTTTAACCAACTATAAAATCTCATTTGTGGGTTTCTTTCCACTAATAATAACACAACATTCAAAATATATAACACCTATATATATTCTTATTCAAACCTGACAAATTCTATAATAAGAATTATATTTACTAAATTATTATTTTAATAATTTCTAAAAATTTGGGTTATCAAAGTTGCCCTAGATGAGATCTCCTCGGGGCATGTAGTGTCCATGAGTTTTCTGATAGACAGATTTGGATCTTTGGACTATTATCTGCGGCACTCAGGGGATTTCCCCACTTCAAAGGATGATTGGCGTGTTGCTAGAGTAGACATACTCTTGATGTGTGTAGTGGCTTATTTGTACATGCCATTGTACATGGATCACTTAGATATCGGTGTGATTATGGTAGTCAAAGTTCTCAGGGAGGGACATACCATCTTACCGATGATCCTACCAGAGACCTTGAGGTCGGCCACATATTTCTAGTCCCATTCTGCGGGTTACAGGCAGTTCGATCTTGTTGTACGTGTGGTTTATGACACACTTGAGACCGATTGGCACGTTCCAACAACATGGGTATTGTTTTTCCCATGAGATAGCCATGTCATACTCCTTTTAGCCGGCGGAGTGTACAGACGCAACTTTTTGGTCAGATTTCTTGTCAAGGATCGAGGATCCTTTTGATATTCTGTCGTGTTCAGGGTTCAGCTCTCCCTACAGCTTTATCACTCATGCAGATGGCATGGATTATCTTCCCCTGGCTGGTTTGAGGGGAGTGACCACATATCACCCATTGGCTGTGATGGCACAGTTTGACCAGTTTTAGGATGTTCATTCCTTTGACGGGGCATTGGGTCAACGTTTATCATCTCAGCTTCTGTCAGCAGAGGATTTATCCAGGATTTATGCCTGTTGGACCCGGTGTGAGAGGGCTGAATTTTCTATTAGCCATCCAGGTCATTCTACAAAGTATTCTGCATGGTTGAAGGCAGAGATTGCATCGACTAGGGTTGTATCCTCAGAGCCAGATGTTGATTCTGATAGTGGGGAGCCTACGAAGGACCCTAACTCTCCCACTAAGGATGAGCTATTTGCTGGGTTAACAGCAGCTCTGGTTGATTCCCCCAGTATTCCTGCTGTTGTAACTCCACCTTCTATAGAGTATTTAGAGCAGAGTCTGCATCTGATGACGTTTGAGAGGGATCATGTTAGGGCCTTGATGTTAACAGCTCTTTTTGGTAGAGATTTCGCTCTAGTTAAGAGAGATGATGCTCTAGCTCATAGGGATACTGCTATTGATGAGCAGGATGAGGCTCGATCATCTAGGGATGCAGGTGTTATTGAGAGAGATGGTGCTCTAGCTACCCGAGATGCTACCACTACAGATAATACTATATTGAGATTTTATCCTGTTGACATCATTGAAGAGATGAATACATTCATTGATGAGCATAGTGTCACCATGCAGATGGTCGTACATCTCTTGGCTCGTGTGGATACCCTAGGGTAGGAGCTCATAGAGTTACCCCCACCTTCTGACAGGGATGTCATGTTAGACTTGATGGCTCGTTTATACATTGGTTTATAAATTAGCTTTGAGTTTCCTGTATAGACTAGGTTAGCCATTTTTGTCATGTATAGGACACATTGTATATATCAAACAGTATTATATGGTAGGGAAATATGTTTTTATTCACTTCCCTTTTAGTTATGCCTTGTTACTTGCTTGATAGTTGCATGTTCTCCAGGGCTTGTTATCTTGATGTATTTTGAACTCCTCCTTGATGGATGGACATTGAGATGTCTCAGGATATTTCAGAATGGATCGTTGATCATTGTATTCCCTTACCCTTTGGTGTCTTGGGACTGGTTTTTATATGTGGTTATGGAGAGGATTGTGGCTTTCCTCTCTGAGGTTGATCGCCCCACAGATGGTCGCCGGTACTCCTTTGTATTGGGGAGCCCAGGTAGTTCCATCTCTTATGGATTAGTGTTTCTCTTTGAAGACTCAACCGCATCTTAGATGGTCGCCAATTCTCCCATTTGTGTGGGGAGACTAGGTAATTCCATCCCTTTGGTCTAAGCCGATGAGGTGTGTTTTAAAGGTTTGAAGGATGATCCTAGTACCATTAACAAGTTTTTATGTTTTGGTAGGGGTGAGACCGCACCATGAATGACTACCTACGTACTCTCATTAAGGAGGGGAGATCAGGTCTGCGTAGTTCCAACCTAGCATGAAAAGGTTGAAAGTTGTAGGTGGTAAAGAGAGTGTGGAGATTTTTTTTTTTTTTTTAGTTAGACCGAACCATAAAAATGGTTGCCTACGTACTCCCATGTATTAAGGAGATCAAGTCTGCGTAGTTCGCCTCTGATGGGACAAACTGAAGTTGTGAGTAAGTGTTTTATCCCTGGCGGGACAAACTAAAGTTGTGAAAGGTTTTATCCCTAATGGGACAAACTAAAGTTGTGAAAGGTTTTGTCCCTAGTGGGACAAATTGAGGTTGTGAAAGATTTTATCCCTAGCTGGACAAACTAAAGGAGTGAGGATTGTATGTAGTGAGAAAGGTTTTGAAAAGCTGAATTGACTGATGGATCTGATGACCGGAACCAGGATGTTTGTAATAACCCGATATTTTCTATATAATTAAATCAGAAATTTTGCATATAAATTTTTTTATTTATTTATTTTAAAGGTGAGAATGCGTGCAAGGTAATGTGTATGTATTTATGTGATGAATATAAAATATATTTATTACATGAATGATTAGAAATAATTTTATTTTAGAATTATTGATCATTATAAATTATATTCTTATAATAATTAATTTTATAGTAGAAATGATTTTATTAATTATTTTCCATGAAAATATGATTTTATATTATTTAAATAATATATGAAATGATTATAGAATTATTATAATAATTATTTTATTTTATTATATGAATTTATTTGATTAGTTAAGTTAATTATTTTTAACTTAATTAATAATGTTATATATGAAAGATAAATCAAATATGGAATCTAAACCCTAATTTTGGATTTTGGTCAATGAATGGGAGTAATAATATAATATTATTTTTATTTTTGTGCTATAAATGTGTACTGTATGTATGTATTGTTGATGGTTGGCTAATGATAGTGTATAATGTCAAAACTCTAATATTAATTCGTTAAACCCTAACTTGAAACTCAAATAGGAGTTTGCGATTGGTAAGGAATTCTAGTATGTGATGAATGATAATTATTATATGATGCTAATTAGGTAAACCCTAATTATTGACTAGAAACCCTAATTATAAATTAGAAACCCTAATTTCCAGTTTAAAATCCTAATTGCTAAAGTAGAAACCCTAATTATTATTTTAGTAAATTATAATGTTAATTAGGAAACCTTAATTCATAATTTGGGGAACCCTATTAATATCAAGAAACCCTAAGTATTTTTAAACCCCTAATTTTTTTATTAAAAACCTTAATTTTAATTAGTAAGTTCTAATTAAAATTTTATTAAACTTTAAACTTAATTTTTTAAACCCTAGAAATTATTTGGGAAACCTTAAAGTATAAAATCTATTAATTAAACCCTAGATTCAAGTAGCATGGACAAAAATACCCTTAATTGCTTTGTTAGTTTACTAAAATAGCATTTTTGGATTTATTTAATGAGATAGCTTGCTTGCAAATCTTGTCATGATCTTGAGTTGGTGACCAACTAAATATTTCACATGTGCTCAAATCTTAGCAATCTCAGCCAATACATTGCCACCTAGCAACTAGATTCAATGGATCAAAGAGATAAAAGATTTAAAGTAAAGAAAATCTAACTTTACTTAGCATACTTGCCAAAACCATTCTCTCTCTAAAAATTCGGAACTTAGAGTGAGAGGGAGTGATAAACTAAGCCAATATCATGTATTAGCTTGCCAAGAACAGGATCCAAGGACAGAAATCAAGAATCAAAGCTAGAAAGGTATAAACCCTAAAATTTTAGAAATCTTATGATCTAATGTTATATGTTGTAATTGGTTGTTTAAAGTTGTGTAATAAGATGTCATTTAGTGATATGGGTTGTTAGATCCCAGATCCATAACATCAAAGTGCTCGAAATTGAAGATTTCTAATATTTGTAAATTTTTTTAAATGAGGGTCTGACAAGGAATGTCAGGTCCCATAGATCTCAGTAGGTTATGTGTTTTTATTGTTTAAAGGTTTGAATATGTAGTATTGTGACGCCCCCAAAATAGGTATATATCACCCATCTTGGGTCGCTAAATACATGGTACTGAATACAAATACAAACTTAATTAAACAACATGAGCTGTGAGTTTTAATACAAATATTGTCTTCTAGACAGTATTCAAACTCAAAATAAATCCTCATTTATTATCACACTATTTCACAGAATAGTGAGGACTACTAATGCAAACATCTGGACCGTCACTCCATTCCCCGACTAGTCCCGGCTACGTTCTCATTTCCTGAAGAGAACAATGAAAGCAAAGGGTGAGCTCAACTAGCCCAGTAAGAAATATTATGACTAAGATAATGCAGAATAAATTATCGTTAGCCTTCAAATGATGTGTTAAACTGATAAAATACGATAAACATCAAGTTTAACTGCAACGGATTAAGCAATCCATTAGAAGAGTCAAGTAGAGCATGATATCTACTATCTTCTATGATTTAAAAAGTTTTTTCATCAACTTTATCATTTGAGACTCAAACATTAATAAAAACCACATCATCGAATCATCCCTGCTCCACGGCCAAGGATATTCATGTAATCATCAATGGTCATGACTATACCGAATAATCCATGTTCATAATCATACCAACAACTGCCCATCAATGAACTACAGGCCAATGAGGACTTTTACCACATCATTTGTAATATTACCAGACATGATTATACTGAATGATCCCTGGTCATAATCATACCAATCAACAGTTCATCTATGCACGTAAGCCAAAGATGACTTTCATCACAATATAAGCATGATGATGATGACAATGATATAAGCATTAATCAAATGAAATTAAGAATAAATATTAAAGACTTTAAATTTATTCAGAGTTTAAAAATGTCCAAATTGTCAACATGATACTGCTTTGTGGAGTAAAATTCAAGAATAATATTCATGTATCAAAAATAATTTGGACAGAAAAGAAATATATTTTTCGGGTGAATAGTACCCCGTGAATAGTACCTTGTGAATAGTACTTTGGGAATAGTACCCCGACATAAAAAGTACCCCAAATACCTGAGAGAATAATATTTGGGTGAATAGTAATTGGGTGAATAGTAACTCATGAATAGTACTTCGGCATGAAAAGTGCCCCGAATACCCGAGTGAACAATATTTGAGTGAATAGTAACCCGTAAATAGTAACTCATGAATAGTATTCCAGTATGAAATTATCAATAAATATCAAGAAAGCTCAAAATAATATTTTCATGAAAAGATACTGGATGAAGCGCAAATATCAAGGATATTCTACTAATTTCATGGAGTATAGAAGCAATACTTTAACAGAATGAGAGTATAATCAGGAATATGAAACGAAATAATATTACTCACATACTACAGAGTATGGAAGAAAATATTATTTCTATAAATACTAAAAAATATAATATCCCTTACCTCAGAAGAAGACTGGATACTGGAGTAGTGAAGTATCAGACTACTCTTCTTCTATCTCCCTATAGCTTCTCTTTATATAGCTTCTCTCTCTATAATTTCACTTGTGAGACTTAGTGAATTGGTGAGAATGAAAGAAGAATGAGCTTCTATTTATAGGAAAATATAGTTTCGATAATTGCACGTTTTGATGCTCGAAATATTACAGTATAATACCTTCATCTTTTCCTTCATTTTTAATTTAGTCCTGCAAGTATTATCAAACTTGCACCATCTCCCCTAATATTACATCATGTAAATCAATAGTACAATCATGTGACTCAATAGTTCTATACACGTGAAAACAATAATTACAGTATAGTACATTTATTTATACCTCTATTTTTAATTTAGTCATGCAAGTATTATCAATCTTGCACCACCTCCCCTAATAGTACATGCATGTGAATCAATAGTACACAACATGTGAACAAATAGTTATAAGCATGTGAATTAATAGCAATTAATTGCTCATTTATCTGATTAATTACCTGATTGGTCAATATAACCCCAGACATCAATTATTATCGAAATAAATGTCGATTTTCACTAACACTAATAATCCCAACACAATGGAAATATCAATTTCATCTTTAATCAACACGAACTTATTCATTATTAATATTATGACTCACAATATTTAACAACCAGATCATTCCCAGGAAAGAGGGGGCTTTCCGATAAAAAAATTTTCTTATTGGCGCGCAATTAGGTGACCAAACCTCTCCTTGACAGAACTTCTAGACATTGTCAATATTGCAAATAATAATATGAATAACTTTGTCGTCTCAATTATTGATTTAATAATATAAAATATTATGCAGATGATACTGTGACAATAATTGAATCAATAATATGAGAGATATTATGCAGCAATTACTGTAGCAATAATTGAGTATAACTGAGTGACTTCTCATGTAAGCATCAATAATCAATACTGTGTGCTACTATGCAACTAAGCGTATTACTGTACTTTTATCACCGATTATTTTATGAAAACTTTCTTACTTTGAAAAATTTTCAAATATCACCCTTAACTTTAACCTTTTATTAATTTAACTATTTAGTAAAATAGAAAAATTGAATACTTTTATTTTATAAAATTCGGGATCTCACAATCTCCCCTCCTTATGAAATTTCGCCCTCGAAATTTACGTACCTGGTAGTTCGAAGAGATGAGAATACCTTACTTTCTTTTCGGATTGTACCTTCCCGGTTATTTCCTCTCTATCATGATTTTCCCATTTCTCATCTCCTGTATTTCAGATATCATTCTAGAATATAGTTTCAAAATAAGGGTTAATTGACATGCCACATATTATCTCTATACTCTGACCGACCAATTAAATACCAAATAAACTTAGGTAGGTCATACTAGCAAAGGAATTACCCGACTCTCCCCTCCTAGTTCTAGTCTCACATTTTAGCCAGGGATCATATCCCTAAGCTTTGATACCAACTATGACGCCCCCAAAATAGTTATACACCACCCATCTTGGGTCGCCAAATACATGGTACTGAATACAAATACAAACTTAATTATATAAGATGAGCTGTGAGTTTTAATACAAATATTGTCTTCTAGACAGTATTCAAACTCAAAATAAGTCCTCATTTATTATCACACTATTTCACAGAATAGTGAGGACTACTAATGCAAACATCTGGATCGTCACTCCATTCCCCGACTAGTCTCGGCTACGTTCTCATTTCCTGAAGAGAACAATGAAAGCAAAGGGTGAGCTCAACTAGTCTAGTAAGAAATATTATGACTAAGATAATGCAGAATAAATTATCGTTAGCCTTCAACAGTGTTAAACTGATAAAATACGATAAACATCAAGTTTAACTGCAACGGATTAAGCAATCCATTAGAAGAGTCAAGTAGAGCATGATATCTACTATCTTCTATGATTTAAAAAGTTTTTTCATCAACTTTATCGCTGAGACTCAGCTTATTAATAAACCACATCATCGAATCATCCCTGCTCCACGGCCAAGGATATTCATGTAATCATCAATGGTCATGACTATACCGAATAATCCCTGGTCATAATCATACCAACAACTGTCCATCAATAAACTACGGGCCAATGAGGACTTTTACCACATCATTTGTAATATTACCGGTCATGATTATACCGAATGATCCCTAGGCATAATCATACCAATCAACAGTTCATCAATACACGTAAGCCAAAGATGACTTTCATCACAATATAAGCATGAGGATGATGACAATGATATAAGAATTAATCAAATGAAATCAAGGATAAATATTAAAGACTTTAAATTTATCTAGAGTTTAAAAATGTCCAAATTGTCAACATGATACTGCTTTGTGGAGTAAAATTCAAGAATAATATTCATGTATCAAAAATAATTTGGACAGCAAAGAAATATATTTTTCGAGTGAATAGTACCCCGTGAATAATACCCTATGAATATTACTTCAGAAATAGTACCTCGTGAATAGTACTCTGGCATAAAAAGTGCCCCAAATACCCAAGTGAATAATATTCGGGTGAATAGTAATTGGGTGAATAGTAACTCGTGAATAGTAACCCGTGAATAGTATTCTGGCATGAAAAATGTCCCGAATACCCGAGTGAACAATATTTGAGTGAATAGTAATTGGGTGAATAGTAACCCATAAATAGTAACTCATGAATAGTATTCCGGCATGAAATTATCAATAATTATCAAGAAAGCTCAGAATAATATTTCCATGAAAAGATATTGGATGAAGCGCAAATATCAAGGATATTCTACTAATTTCACGGAGTATAGAAGCAATACTTTAACAGAATGAGGGTATAATCAGGAATATGAAACGAAATAATATTACTCACATACTACAAAGTATGGAAGAAAATATTATTTCTACGAATACTAAAAAATATAATATCCCTTATCTCAGAAGAAGACTGGATACTGGAGTAGTGAAGTAGCAGACTTCTCTTCTTCTATCTCCCTATAGTTTCTCTCTCTATAGCTTCTCCCTCTATAATTGCTCTTGTGAGACTTAGTGAATTGGTGAGAATGAAGGAAGAATGAGCTTCTATTTATAGGAAAATATAGTTTCGATAATTGTATATTTTGGGGCTCGAAATATTACAGTATAATACCTTCATCTTTTCCTTTCATTTTTAATTTAGTCTTGCAAGTATTATCAAACTTGCACCACCTCCCCTAATAGTACATCATGTGAATCAATAGTACAATCATGTGACTCAATAGTTCTATACACATGAAAACAATAATTACAGTATAGTACCTTCATTTATACCTCTATTTTTAATTTAGTCATGCAAGTATTATCAATCTTGCACCACCTCCCCTAATAATACATGCATGTGAATCAATAGTACACACATGTGAACAAATAGTTATAAGCATGTGAATTAATAGCAATTAATTGCTCATTTATCCGATTAATTACCCAATTGGTCAATATAACCCCCAGACATCAATTATTATCAAAATAGATGTCGATTTCCACTAACACTAATAATCCCAACACAATGGAAATATCAATTTCATCTTTAATCAACACGAACTTATTCATTATTAATATTATGACTCATAATATTTAACAACCAGATCATTCCCAGGAAAGAGGGGGCTTTCCGATAAAGACTTTTCCTTATTGGAGCGCAATTAGGTGACAAAACCTCTCATTGACAGAACTTCTAGACATTGTCAATATTGTAAATAATAATATGAATAACTTTGTCGTCTTAGTTATTGATTTAATAATATAAATATTATACAGATGATACTGTGACAATAATTGAATCAATAATATGAGAGATATTATGCAGGAATTACTGTAGCAATAATTGAGTATAACTGAGTGACTTTTCATGTAAGCATCAATAATCAATATCGCGTGCTACTATGCAACTAAGCGTATTACTGTACTTTTATCACCGATTATTTTATGAAAATTTTCTTACTTTGAAAAATTTTCAAATATCACCCTTAACTTTAACCTTTTATCAATTTAACTATTTACTAAAATAGAAAAAATAAATACTTTTATTTCATAAAATTCGGGATCTCACAAGTATGCTATGAGATCTTGGATTTGGAACTTGAATCAAGTCCAGATCATGTGTAGATTGTTTGATATATGTGGTCAAAAACTGTTGACCGGCCATGACTGAACATTTCTGGGTAACCCAGAAAATGCCCAGAAAGGGCCTGACAAGATTTTCGTGAGCCTTTATTTTGCTGTTGTTTGTTGTTTTGTTATTTTTGTTGTAATAGAATCGTAATATGGTATATGGACTATAGTTTAAAGCTTTTATATCATCTAAATAACGTGTAGATTTAATGTAGTGGCCGGTCAAGGTATCATGGTCAAGCACGAAAGCGGTTTTCTGGGTAACCCAGAAAACCTATGAGCACGGTTCCTGACATGCTTTGACCGGCATGAACCTGCTTGATGTGATGTTGTTAAACTTGTTTTATGTAATAGACCTGTTGTCTTGCATGTTGTCTACACACTAGAACTCTTAAATCACTAAAACAATGCAAGGATTACAAGTTGTGAAAGCCCAAAAATGGTAGCATGAACTGTTCTTCAATTCTGGAAAACCTAAAAATTGAAAAATAATGTCTGACAGGTTTTCCAGGGCTTAGATCTTGATCATGTGTTAGGATCTAACCCAAAAATTGTTATGAACTTGTAATATTACATGAGTACTACAATATCTAATCAATCACTAGCCCAGAAACACATTACACAATGATTTATCACTACAAAAAATTGGGGCTTCAGCAACAGCCGATTTTTGTTGCTAAAGGTGCCAAATTTCGTTGCAAAAGGGTTTTGACAACGACTTTACTGTCGTTGCGTCTTTCGTTGCGCAATGAGCGTTGCTAATTATTCCGCAACGAACTTTTTTTTTCGTTGCCAAAAGTAATACATTTTGCAACAAAATTTGGCTTTCGTACAGAGATATCAGTCCTTTAGCAACTAAATGTATTGTTGCAAAATAATTAAAATTTCATTGTTAAAAACCCCATTTCGTTGCAAAAGCCTGCTAATTGGCAACGAAATAAACTCTCTTTTTTTTTTTGCAAAGACCATGCATTTTCGTTGCAATTAACACTATTTTGCAACGACATTTTTCGTTGCAGTAAATTATGAAAATTGTTGCCTAAGCTTGCTTTCGTTGCGGAATATAAACATTTTAGCAACGATTTTTGTTGCTGATTATATTATTTGGCAACGACATTATCTTTGAATCGACAACGAAAATGTTTGTTCTTGGGTTATTTTCAATAGCAACGAAAGTCGTAGATTAGCAACGACATTATATGTTGTCATTTCTTTATATATGCAACGAAAGTTGATATGATTTGCAACAATAAAAAATGTTGCCTTTTATGTTAGTATTAGCAACAATATCCTCTCCGTTGTTATTAGGTTACTTTTTCGTTGCCAAATATTATATTTTTAATGCCATTAGCAACGAAAAATTTGTTACTAAATGTATAAAAAATTATTGCTATATTAAAACTTGTTCAATGCTTTAGTAACGAATTATATTGTTGCCAAATCAAAATTTGACCTTTTTGTGTACCGGACTGGCTTAATGTTCCCATAGCAAATAATGGCAAAAATACAAAAAACTAAAATATTATTAACTTAATAAAATCATCCACTACATAATCATTCATTATCTTTACAATTAACCATCTAAAGCTACCACAATTCTTCAATCAAAGTATATATCTACATATATAGACAGAGTACACTTCATAATTTCGTCCCTTGTCTTCCGTAAACGTAGCACGAAAATTTGATACCCAATATTGTAAGGCAGGTCGTAGAAACATTCTTCCTGCACATATTTAAAAATAATAGCAAGTCAGGAAAATGAAGCAAATAGGTCACCAGATGCACTTAGTGCCAAAATCAATACATGCACAAAGACAATAGAGTTGCTACGTGGTACTGGAATGTTAAAGGATGTACTGAGATACAGCATACAAGAACTTGAAGTAGCCTGTGAAGATTTCAGCAACATTATTGGATCCTCGCCAGGAGATAGCTGTGATAACCCTTTGCATCAAAGAAGAAAGAGGTAAGAACTTTTCCCAAGTGCTTAAAATGAGAGTATGCCAAATACCTAGATATTATAGAACCTTGATAGCAAGCATTAGTTATTCTAGCTACTACATAGGGCAGTGGTTGATTCTGTTGAAGTTAAAGATGAGAATGAAACACTCAATGGCCTATTATGCGATCTTAAAAGATCTTACTTGCTTAAAATAATAGGTTGGTTCACACAAGAATGATTTTGAGCATATATAATTACATAAATTCTCAGAATGATGAATGACAAATGGTTTTGACCCTCCACTATGAATGTCATTTTTCTTGTTTATCCCCATTATCACTCACATAATGGTCTTGCTGCAAGCTTCTAACAAGATCACTAATCAAGTGAAATGGAACATCCCCTGATTTTTGGGGCTCCCTGTAATACATTCCTAGCACTGGCTTAGCTGCCCTAGTCTGCACCCCACATTGTTAGAAAAATGAGCCAAGCCTACATTGCCCAATTCATTCTCTCTGTAAAATTAATTGTGAAAAATATCTTTGAAAATTTGTTTGAGACGGAGGCAAAATTTTCTTAGTAGGAAAGGATGAATTAATTAGTACCGCTTCTAGTAAATGGTGGTCTGGAATTTGAGGGAAGAGATTATATATAACATGGGTGCCAAGGTGATGGTGAATGTAATGGTGGTCTGGAATTTGAGGGAAGAGATTATATATAACATGGGTGCCAAGGTGATGGTGAATGTAACTAAACCATCCGTAATCACGATCAACTGTTGTAAGTGCTCCTTTTAGATAATTCCATTCCTGTTTTAATGTTGATTTAACAATGAAATAATTTATTGGCATGAATAAGTTGTCAAAATGCAAGAATATATATATATATATATATATATCATCTTACACAAGGCACACTTACTTATAATATTATTTGGATTAGTGTAAGTACATACCACGCCGCAATACCAAGGAAGCTTTTGTTCATGGCCATGGTGATTCAGGTAAGTAACAGAGCTAATCCACATTACAAAAACCTGTAGGTTAGAAATAGATTAAGAAGTTACTATACCAAAAATAACAATTGAGTTTACCCTCTCTATTATGCAATGAATCACAGTTCAGTTACTATGTTCAATTCTAATCGCACTAAAATCCCAGAATGTTAGAATTAGACTCCATGATTCTTATACTTTTAGCCTTACATATGTAGTTTTTAAGAGACAACAGTGGGTAATAGATTAATTTAATATGGTTGTTGGCTGGTTGTAAATACAGTTTTGTATTTGCCGGGATTGTGAGTTTTGGTAGTTTGTAACAAGGGATTCATCGAATAATATGAGATGCTTGATGCAAATGATATCTGTTAATAACAAAATAGCGTAAGGGCATGGATAGAATCATACTACATATTTTGTATCCTATTCTAAACTTTAAATAAAGAACAAGCATGTTGGCAACAAAACAAGAGAAACTCTTGAAGCTTATGGTCTCAATGAATACATGCTCGTCTCCTAAAACTAGTTGAGGGAAGTTAAAAACACCAACCTGAAATGGCTCAACTTTTCTGCCAGAAGGCCGTACAGAGGCAAAGTCCCTTGATAGAAGAAATGGTCGCTTCTCAGGAATGGAGTCCATCTCAAATGCCACAAAAATCTTATCATCCTTCTCATCATTTTTGTTCCTGTTTTTGTATGTTCCTTTGCTGCTGTATATTTTTGCTTCATGCAACTCCAAAGTAACATTCTTCATCTCAAACCCATCCCAATCCTGATCCAATTATAACAAAATTTATCACAAAGTATAATGCAAAAACTTAAAGTTGCAAATTATATTGACAACACTTTGACAAATGGAACATATTTATTCCAACAAAAAGATTTCAGATCACATGGAAATATGGAGGTACCGTGTATGAGAGTACAATCACTGAAGAAATGTTATATATAAGAACAATAATAGAATCAATTTTCCAACCTGCAGAAGGGGACAGGCCAGTTAAATTGTACAACCACCCTTTAGATTTGAAGAATGAGCAGTAAAAATGGAATATTTGATATAATACTTGATCACAGATATATATGAGTAAACTTTATAAACAGCTGGACATATATTCCTAGAGTGGTAAGAATAAGTGATTGGGGGATATTCATTTAAAAACTGAGGTCTTAATATGAGAAATAGCGTCATTAACGATGGCCAATCCTAATAGAACATAATAATTGCTGAATTGTTAACACATACAAATGTTATTCTTTATTCTAAATACCAAAAGTATGGTTTAATAGCTATCAAAATTGAGTGGCTCCATATTTTAATGTAGCTACCCTAATTAACAGGCATCATCAATCCAACATTACTCCACTAATAAAAATCATAGAGCAAAATCTAAAAAGTAATAATAATTATGATTTCAAACCCAAGGAAGCCATAAAATACTTTCTTTGAGTCCAACTAGGACCATATATCTTCCTTCAAGCTCACATTAGTTTCCAACTGCTTAAATTCAGGGTAAATGCAAGCACTGGAGGCATAAAAGAACCTGCACATTATAATGAAAGTCAAAGATCTACATCCATGTAACAACTTTCACACTGGTAACTTGAAGCAACTAAATGGATAAATAGATGTTCATCACCTACACAACAGTTTCAACTAAATTTTCCAATGTTATAATTCTAGTTGGTTTGGAACAGTTATAATTTAAGTGGTAGTCCTCTCTTAACATCTCACACAATGATTGAAGAGGTGCGAATGAACAAGTGCCAATGGTCAGACCAATACAGATTCTAGAGCTGAGGATGCTGGCCAGAGCAGTACAGATTCCACATCTTAAAATACGCTCGCTCAAGATTCTTCACCTGCAATAGATTGTCCGGATTTTTATATCAATAGGATTACTTACTGACATAATATAGCATTCATGGTTATATAAGAGAATAAAAGGTTTAGGTTCATGCTGTCCTGGTACCCACACAGTCCACTGGGTAGATACAACTAATTTTGTAGTATAAATAAGGAAAAACGAACAAAGACACGGAATAACACGAGTGGGGGGGAAAGTTTGAACTTAAACTCCAAAGCAAATAAATACTCTTCACTCACCCAATGTACAAAATCAGATAAAGGATAAGTCAAAAGGGACAGAATAAAGAGAAACAGAACTTTTGAACTAGCAGATAAAATACTGTTCAGTGTTCACTCACCCAACGTGTTGTATCAAATAGAGGGCAAGTCAAGCGGGATGCCTTGAGTCTGTGGGTAAGATCCTGGAGCTTTGACCGATTTAATGCCAGTGATACTGCCTTCTCTTCGTACTCTTTCATACTATGGTTACAAACACAAATTGCAGCGAGTAATTAATAACTAAAATGACCGTTATCCTTCTTATAAGCAGTTTTTAAAAATTAAGGAAAGTAAACTCTAAGACACACGATGCAGGGACACCAAATACACACAATTAAAGGATGTTTGTAGCCACACCATATCCACATGAAGCTAGTAATTGCACTTTTTCCACCCAACCCCAAGAGACCACACCATTGAGATACTTTCTCAAAAAACTCCCAAAAAAGAGAAATAAATATATACAAAAAATGCAATATTCTTCTTTAGATGTTGCTAAATATAAATGGTAATATCATAATAAATAAACACGTGTCTGAATTCCAGAATAATATTCAGTAGAAACTGGAAAGAATTCATATTGGCATTATACAAAAAGAGAACATATTGAGAAACAGAACACCAAAGTTCAAGATGACCAACCTCTTAACTCCATTGATCCTTCCAGCCTCAAGCATGTTGAAGCTGATCATTGTGTTGTTATACATAATGACCGAGTGGTTGGACTGAATGAAGCCCATACCTCCCATATCAGCAACGAGGTTGAACACATGATCAACTTCCTTAGTAACTTTTCAAACAATTATCCATCACCCAGGGATCGACAAGATGAAACTCATGACAAAACATGTCTTCTGGCATGTGCTCATTTTTCTATGTGAAAAACATAGAAACGTCCATAAGTGCAAAAGAGCATAACAAGAACATAATAAACACAAAGATACGAGTAACGGAAGTAAAAGAGGAAAACCAATATAAACTAAGGCTCTATTTTAATAATTGAAGTACAATGGAGATGAAGGGAAATGAAAAAGAACAGGAGAGATTCCCTCTTAATAAATAAAAGTTCAATTCATAATTATAAAATCTGTATAAATTTTAGTGCTAAAACTTTTGACAACACTTTCATTTTTCATTATTTTCCCATTTCCTTACCTTATATTTTCGGAGTTCAAAACAAATTTCAAGAGTTCAACATAGACATAATTATTTGCCCTTGCTAATCCACACAGAGAAAATAAAAGAACTCTACCTCACAAAAGAAATTGTCCAAATGTATACCCTTTTTGAATTTTGACTACACAAAAATAAACCAATTGTCAAGATAAACAAACCTAACTCTATGGACTACAAACTAGTGTAGGCTAAAATTATCTCTCTTTATGTATCTACACATACACAAATTACTTCAATTATAGGATATCATAGAAGCTATGGATAGCAATATAGATGACAAACGTCAATTATTCATCACCTAAACCTTCAGTAGAGTACATTGGAATAAATATATAGTAGATATTATACTACAACAGTTGAAAATGAACACCTTTCATTTCATATCTCAACATATCAAAATTGTACTGATTGGGAGAGAGGAACCCCACAAACCCTTAAATTAAATCGGCACGTATCGCCTCAGCATTTGCTTTCCCGTGACCGCCAATCCAATTACCACGCCAACTATAGCCCCAGCCACAGCCGCCGATCTCGGCCCAGCAGCCGCCTTATACAGAGCTCCCGTCCCGAGTCCCGCCACCACACTATTGAAAATATCATCAGCGTCCCTCACAGCCACCATCCCGCTCTCTAACCCGGCATACATCAACCCAATCACGCCCGCTCGGTTGCCGAACTTCCGACCCGTGTGGCCAGATGCGTTAAGAATCCGATTAACCCGGAGCTTCGTGGTATCTCCCGGCTCCGAGGACTTAATATCTTCAATAAGGCCTTTTCCGGCACCGGAACGGAGCCTGCGAGGTAGCCGATGGCAGTATAGTAAGTGAGATTCTCGCCCCAGGAGCGGCACTGGGCGATGGATTCTTCTTGGAAGAGAAATTCGGGGGAAGTGGGGAGCTTGTAGAGATTCTGAATGGGGACTTGGAGATCCTGATAGGGGTTGTAGAGACGACTGAAGCTTAGTATTTGAGAGAGCTTTTAATTTGTATTCGATGGAAAGGTTTAGAAGGAGATTGGGGAGGATACGTTGGGGACAGAGTGTTAGGGCAAAACGTGTCGGATATGAAACGCCACTTTAAAAAATATTTTTTAAAATATTATTTTAATTTTTTAAAAATAATTTTATTTTTTAAAAAAATTTTAAAAAAAATAAAAATATAATCCAATACCAAATTAATTGGCATTGTAACTTTTTTTAATTTTTTTTTATAAAGTAATTTGTGTTTATAAGTTATTTTTTTATGTTTATTCTTTGTTGTCGGCATTGGAAATAAAGGAGTATATAAGACTTCAGCTATAAAAATAATAATTCTAACGTCAATTAAAGTGACGTTGCATCTTACTCTTCTTTTTTATAAATTTATTTTTTAAAAAATAAATAAATAAAATAAGGATAAAATTGATATTACATTAATATGGGTCAAACTAATTTATTAGGAATGACTTATAAGTTATTTTTAAATAACTTTATTTTGTTTTAGTTCATAAAACATAATAAATTTTTCTTCATCTTTTATGTTTTCTCTTAGAACTAATAGTATTATAATTTAATTTTATAATATATTTAGAAAAAAAATAAAAAGAGAACTAGGAATAGCTAGAGGGGCATACCATTACTATTCTACTTTTTATGTTTTGTTTTTGGACTTAAAAATATGTTCATGATTTAGGTTACTCCCTCTGTCTAAGAATAAAAGTTCTTATTATTTTATGTAATTTCAAGTTAAATATTTACTTATATATATATATATATATATGCATACATATCAGTAGAATAAAAATATTTATACTTGATCTCACTTGATTGAATAAAAGTTCTTATTATTTTATGTAATCTCAAGTTAAAGAACTTACACACCATTGGTGCAATTTCGGAAGCGATTTCGATTCCTGCCCATCCCTAGTCAAAAAATATATATGTAAAATAACGAGTTACAAGAAAAATTCATATAAATTACTTTAGAAATTAATTATATTTTTTTTCAAAATTATATTTTATATATATATATATATATATTTTTAATTTCTTTGATCTCTTGTTTTTGTTTACAAACATCAATATTTTTTTATGTTTATAATTTGTCATCGACGTTGGAAATGAAGGAGTATATAAGACTTCAGCTATAAAAAAAAAAAAAAAAAATCTAACGCTAATTAAAGTGACATTGCATCGGTTGTCACGAGTACTATTTTAACAACCATAATTTATACTGTTGGTCGCAACATTGGATGACACGGATTGAAATGGATTTCTCCCTGCCGCTAAAAGCTGTAGCGACATGAGAAATTATTCATTTGCCCCTCATTTGCTCATGTGCTACACTGTCTACCGCTAATAGTTATGGCGGTAGTTTAGTTAGCTAATAAATTAGAATGGCTCAATGGTAGCTTAATGGTCCAATAACCCATAGGTCTTAGGTTTGAAACCTAGTTGGGATATTTTTGTTTCTTATGTTATATTTTTGTGTATTAGATAAATTTTATTACCATCTATATATATACCCATCTTAAATCTTCACATTAAACTAAATATATATAAAATAACTATGAATATTTATGTAACGTAATATATGAATATTTTAATATATATATATATGTATATATATATACATTTATAAATCTATCTCTAAATATTCATATAAATATTTATAAACATATATTCATATAAATTTATAAATATTTCATCTAAAATTTATAAAATTTAGATATGAATATTTGTTATAAATATTTATATGAATATTTGTTTACATATATATATATATATATATATATATACACACACACACACACACACATATCATATGTGGACGGACTGACGTGGAGAATATTGAACTTTATCCCAAAAAGTATGTTGATGCACAAATTCGAACCCAAGACCTCCAGTTTGAAATATTAATGACCACCCGAGCACCTGGCCTAGTTGCTATTATTTTGCAAGTATTATTATTATTATTATTATTATTATTATTATTATTATTATTATTATTATTATTATTATTATTATTATTATTATTGTTATTGTTATTGTTATTATTATTATTTTGAATGTTATTATTAGTAGTAGTACTATTATTATTATTATGATTGTTATTATTATTATTATTATGATTGTTATTATTATTATTATTATTTTGATCATATTATTAGTAGTAGTACTATTATTATTATTATGATTATTATTATTATTATTATTATTATTATTATTATTATTATTATTATTATTATTATTATTGTTGTTATTATTATTATTATTATTATTATTATTATTATTATTATTATTATTATTATTATTATTATTATTATTATTATTATTATCTTAATTTAAGGCAACATTTTAATAGTCGTTGCAAAAAGTTGTATAAAATAAACAACGAAAATAAAAATTGTTGCTAATGAATGTGGTCCATATTAGGCAACGAAATATAGCAACAAAAAAACTTTCGTTGTCCACGATGAGGAGAATTCAAATGGTTAGAAATTTTACAACGAATTTCTAACGAATTTTGTTTCCAAATTTTGCAACTACTTATGAATTTCATTGCAAAAAGTGAAAGCCTGACACAATCTGCAACGAAGGACAAGTTTCGTTGCTAAACATACACTTTTAGCAACGGCTTATAAAGTCATTGCCTGAGAAATCATTGCTAAAGCCCCAGTTTTAGCAACAAAAAAACTCTTGTTGCCTACGATGACGGAAAAGCAAGTGGCCGAAAATTGTGCAACAAATTTTTAACGAAATTTTTTCCTACCAATGAATTAGCAATGAAATTTTGCAATAACTTATGAATTTCGGTGCAAAAAGTGAAAGCCTGATACAATCTGCAACGAAAGACAAATTTCGTTGCTAAACATATACTTTTAGCAACGACTTATAAAGTCGTTGCCTGAAAAATCGTTGCTAAAGGCCCATTTTTTTGTAGTGTATGCTTGGTCAAAGTATTCAACTCGATCACTAGCTATGAATTTCTGGGTTTGGCCAAGAACATGAAGAACACCTATAGCGACGGTTATGTCGCTATAAGCAGTCTTTAGCGACACTTTATTTTTAAAATTAATTATTTTATTAAATAATTAGAGAAAAATAGTTTTTAATTATTAAAATAGAAAATAAATTACCAAAAATTATTTTAAAGCCTAAAAATTAGTTTTAATAATTTTGAATATATTTCATAAATATTTAATATTTTTAGAATATTAATGGTATTTAATTTATTTAATTATAATATTAAATAAATTGTTTAAAAATAATTTTAATACTTGAAAAAAATTATTTAAAATTATATTATGTTATAAGAAAATATTTTAAGTTATTTTCTATAACTTCTAATATTTTGTGCTGAAATTTAATTAATAAATTAATCATAATTAAGTTATTTAATAAATATATTAAATAAATTATGAAAATAGAAATAATGATTTAAAAATCATATAAAAATTATAAAAATATTTTAAGTTATAAAATATAACTTTTGATATTTTGACATAAAAAATATTAATATTTTAATATTAATGATAATAGATTTATTTAATATTTATATTAAATAAATTAGTTTAAAATGATTTTAATATTATAAAATTATTTTAAATGAAAATAAATTGTTTAAGAATATTTTAAGTTATAAAATATAACTTCTAATATTTAAAGGATAATTTCATTAATAATTTAATATTA
The DNA here is from genome assembly GCA_020205605.1 of Panax ginseng. Classification (NCBI taxonomy): domain Eukaryota; kingdom Viridiplantae; phylum Streptophyta; class Magnoliopsida; order Apiales; family Araliaceae; genus Panax; species Panax ginseng. The sequence goes on along the minus strand of CM035149.1, from coordinate 58,346,289 downwards.
ATGATATTAATTTAATATTAATGATATTAAGTTTATTTAATAATTATATTGAATAAATAGTTTAAAATGGTTTTATTAATTTAAAAAGGATATAAATGAATTAAAAATATTTTAAGTTATAATTAATGACTTTTAATATTTTGATAAATAATGCATTAATATTTAAGTATTAATGGTAATTATTTAAAAATAATTTTTAATTATTTTAAAAATTATTTAAGGGTAATATTAAGTACTTTAAAAATATTTTGAGTTATTATAACTAACTTTAATATTTTGGTAATGGTTTTATTAATAATTTAATATTAATTAAATATTAATGATAATAGAATTATTTGATATTTAAATCATTTTATAATGATTCCAGTGTTTGAAAAATCATGATAAATTCTAATAATTATATAAAAATTATTATAAGGTAATGTAAAATAATATGACTGATATTTACATCTATTGAACTTCGGTATAGAGTCTTAGACTCGTTAATTACCGATAAAGATGATGCTCTGTGACGCATATTTGATGTTTCGAAATTGATCTGAGCACTTAGATAATTTGACTAGCTACGTGTCTATTTGTGATCGAATGATTGTTAAACATGTGTGACAATGTGATTAGGTTATGTGCTGACGGCAAATAGCAGTACTATATGTTATGATATGTTATTCTAATCGATAGAATGATCTTATTAATGATAGGTTTCGGTATAAAATATAAAACTAAGTTTCATAACTGTAAGCAGCAGACCATGTAAGTATCCTACCTTTGCATTTATTTTATGCAATGGATATAAGTAAGAAAGTTTCAGAATTATATTATCATTATGCCAGAATATTAACTCTATTGTTATCGATTATGTATCCGATCATTATTTATCAGTACAGTACAATTATATAATTTAGATATTCATTCTGTTCGTTAATTTCTAAATATGATTATACAAGTGTCCTCACTTGGATAATTATTGTATTTAATCACATGTTTATACACACCTATCGATCTCCGATATGCATACATTAATTAAAAAGTCTAATAACCGTGAAATTTAAGTCACTATATATGTATGTACATTATGGATTTTTTTTTGTTCAACCTCATTTATGTTACATAAGGATTTAATATGTGACAACACATGTGAAGTGGTATAAATGGGTCAATTAATATATATATTATAGTTATGGATACATACATTTATAGATTTCATTAAAAAATGAAAGCCTTTGTTAGACCTAATTATATATTAGGTAAGACTATTAAATAACCTAAGGGTTATGGTAATACATAAAAAGTTAGTATTTTATATGTATACTAACTTAAGTGGGTAAACTTAGTATTTCAAGTGACTAAATAATTTTAAACCTAATTTTGTAAATCTAATTAGGTTATGAGATAAAATCATATGTATAAGTAATTAAACTTCATATGATTGGAAATGAAAGCCCTAAATTATCAAATTGGGTAACATTATTAAAATTGCTAGACTATGTTTATTATCTAGCCCAAATCAATTAAAGGAAAAGCCCAAAGGAAATAAAATACAATCCAATACTTAGCCCACTTGATTAGGGGTATTCTAGACATTTGATTAATCCAATTTGGGCATTTAAAATAAAAGCTAAATGGAGGATATTATGAGGATCCTAAGTGGAATAATTAAGCTAACTTGTCCATTAGTAGACATTATTAAACACAAGGACAATGTTGTCAAGCTCCCATTGGTTGCCACTCCATTATGCACATTTAATCATGTTTAGCCTAATGGAAGTAATAATACAAAGTTTTTACCAATGGGCAACAAAATAGTTATGGGAGAATTATTAGTGAATTGGCCATTTCATTTTGTAAACACATTTCATTCTTCCAACATCTCATTTTCTCTCCTTTTCTTCTTCTTCTATCTTTTGCTCCCAAGCTAGCCAACTTCAAAGAGAGAGGAGAGAGTGAGGGTTTAGGCTATAGAGAGAAAAGATAGGAGTGCTAGTTGTTCATGCCCCCTAAGTTTATTAGTTACTTTGGAAAATCAAGAAAGGTAGCAACTAAGTCAAGGTATAATGTACCTTCATCTTCTTCTTTACCTTGTTTTGCTAGCTTGAGTTTTGATGGGGTTAGGTACAACTACTCAAGATACACTAGTTCTACATATCATCATGCATGAAATTAAGTATCTTGAGTATTAGATCAAAGACTTAGAGGAAGAAAATGAGCATATGTTCTCCAAGGGTGAAAACTCTTGTTTTTCTTCCACTAAATCTTGTGTAACTCAAGTTTTACAACTTGAAATTGTGATTCGTCAAAAGGGGGTGCTAGATACATGAGTTACCTAGTAAACCCGAGTGATAGGACACAAATCTAGCAAGTTTTGAAACCTTTAAGATTATTTTTCCCAAAAACAAATTTCCCACTTTGTTTGTTAAGGGTTAAAATCCTAAAATGGCTACTGATTTTGTTTTTGTTGGGACTGTTTCGGTCAGTTAAATTCTCTTTTAAAAATCTGGGAAAAATCACAGAGGTACCTTAAGAAGTTATCTACGCAGTGAAAAAGAACGGACACGCTTTTGAAAGTATATATTGTACGTAATGACTATTTCCGTAGAAGGACTCCATAAATATTATCCTACGAATATCTCACTGTATATACACTGGAAAATTCCAAAATTTTTACAGTAGCTTCATATATGTTAAGAGAGCATACCCTGAAAATTTCAGATTTTTCTGAGTAAAACTCAATTTATGAAAAATAGAGCAAGATCCGAGTGTTTTGGGACACTTTAAAAATAGTAAATCATTTTCTAAAATTCCAGAAAAATTAGGAGATCATTGTTGGCTCATATTCTGTCAAAATCCAGAAGTTGAGAATTTTTGGAATCAGTTTGCTATTTTTCCTAAAAATGGTTAAGTTATGAATAAAAGGAAATAAATAGTTAAATGATGTCTTTAATGAGAAAAATATGATTTTTATGCTTGAATGCTCATAATATATTATATCATGACTATCTTAGGGCATTTTGGTAATTTATAATAATAAATATTATTTATGACCTTTTATGGATATTAAATAAGAGGTTAATAAAGGATTTAACAATTAGAATAAATTGTTTATTAATTTAATAAATCATTGAATATTATTATAATATTAATAATATTATAATATGATGTTGTTATGTAAATAAAATATTAGATTAGAGTATTATTATTAAATAATAATATTCGAGATTAAATAAAATATTATTAAATGATTAATAATATTAGTAAGTGAATAAAATATTATTAAATGATTAATAATATTAGTAAAGGGATAAAATATTATTAAATGATTAATAATATTAGTAAGTGAATAAAATATTAGTAATGATTTAAAGTATTATTAGTGAACCAATAATACTAGAAGGTGAATTAATATTATCTAAGTTAATAATATTATGTGAATTAAAGGTAGTCGTTAATTAATAATAACACTATCTAGATATGATAATGTTTATAAGAACTTAATGTAATGTATAATATCTATGTGATTACATAATCTGATGTTATGTATCGACTAATTGAAAGACTAATTATAGGTCTCTCAAAGGAAGATAATTTAATCGCATATAAGGATAGAAATTAATTTCAGAGTCAGAACTCACGATCGAGGCAAGTTTCCTAACTCAAACTCGAAGTTATTATTTTCAAAGCATGTTAGTGAATAATTATTGATGATTATTCACGCCTATATTGATTATTGAAATTGCACTTTGTGCAATTGAATTCTCGTTCTACCGCTATCGAATCGTGAATTAAATTAAAGTTCTTCATTATGAATCTGCTTATGAAATAGATCTATGCTAATTGTATCGCCTAGATCAAGATGTCTAAATTTGTTAAATCAAATGTATTTTTAATAGTCGTTTTATTAAATTGATATGATAAGGACTCTTGAATCGAGAAAAGGACGAATTTGATTAAGGCATGATATCAATGCCGATTTATTAAGTGTTTATGCATAAATCACGAGAGTATGAAAGGTCGATCCCTCAATACCAAAACTTATTAAAAGGTCCAGCTTTAAATCATCGAGCACCTTCGGCAAATGTTCATGGTTATTCAAAACCACTCAGCCCATGTTATTCAATTATCGAATATTCAATTGTTGATTATTAATTCATGTTCCTTCACAATCTTATATTATTGTTGAACATCAAGGCAATATTTCTTTCTAAGTCATGATATATCTTCCTTGTCTATATAAACTTGTGAAGCAAATTAGTTGCTTACTCTTGCTATATCATGACATCTATTTCGCTTAAGCCCAAGGATCCAACACGAAGGACAAGGGCAAGGGCAAGATCCAGAGTAATTTAGAATGAATGTTAAATTAGTTATTATCTAATGGAATTTCTTAAGTAAACTATTTGTATTATAAATGGTGTATTTAAAGTTAAGGTTATGGAGACCTTGGGACCATGTTATGAGACTTTATTATAATGAACAATGTATGTTTATTATTTCAAATAGTTATAGAATGCTTATGATGATGATAGGATCGTGAGCACCTAATCTGAGGTTGTGAGAACCCGGATTTGGGGCGCCACAAAGTTGGTATCAAAGTCAGAGGTTATAAACATTAGAATGCAAAACCTAGGTTATAACCTTAGTAGAAAACCCTTATAGAGTATGTTAGAGATGGATTATGGAAATTCATCAAGTTTAGGTTGTACTTAATAAAATATTATTTCATTTCATCAATGAATATATTTTATTGTGGTAATCGATGTTGATTTTATTTATGGTGTTTGTAGGATGTCTAACGAGCGCCAAGGTAGTTACTCTGGCTTGATCAGAACCCATCGAGCATGAGGTCACCCAAGATGTCCCTCATGGTCCTCCTAGAGGGGACTTGTTGAGGAGAATCACCAATTAGAAGGCAGAGTGGAGGAATTAGAAGTAGAAACCACACCTCCAATTTATCAAGGACAATATAAGGATGCGCTCATCATCAAGCCCAGATGGAGAAAGTCGAATGTAAGGGAAAATTGGATGAGTCCCAATTAGAAGTTGAGATGCCGAGGGTACAACAGAGAATGAAAAGGCAAAGTTTGAGAGTCGAGTATAAAGCATCCGGAGATGCAAGTCGAAGTTTGATGTAGAAATTGCCGATAAGATGCGGGTGGAAGAGGCATTCCATGAGCTCTGATGAGTCGGTGGGCCAATTAAAGATTGAATCTGCAGCCATAAAGGTCGAGTAGAAACTTTAGGACCGGCCCTTGATGCAACAGAGATGAGGGCCAAATAAGCAGGGGGGCTAGGAGGGCACACTATGAGATAGAGAGAGCCTAGTCGATCCGCTCGACGTAGAGTCCCGCAGAGAGTTGCTTCCTGTGAGCCCGTGGCAGTGACTTCCTGGCAGGCCACCAAAGGTGATGATGATGTGATGGCCCAAATTGTAGATAGATGCATTAGTACCTTTCTTGTTGTGTAATAAGGTTTTATAATGATGTAAACCTCAACAGTGTGTGAGGTAGTAAGTGGTTAGTACTTTCCCTAATTGGTTGTAGGAGGTATCATTATGAGTTAATCCCATCTTTTGTGTTTAAAATGGGATAGTAGCATTTATAAAATATACCGTATTAATCATGTAAGTCACCAAGATTGGTGTATGAATATAAATGCAAGATTATTATGATATGTGTTGGAAAATTTTAAATAGTAAATTTTCTATTTAATGTTATGTGAATCCAAAGAGATCGATTTGGAAAATGTTCTTTAAAAAAACAAACTTAACCCACTAAGGTGGAGAAAGACTTCCAAATCTTGGTAACTTAAAACTCTCACATAATGATCATCCGATTGTTTAAATAAATAGGTGTTACATGCTAAGTAATCATATGATAATAAATCCGAGTAACGTGTTAGAATTTTGTTTCACTAGATAATGGCGCCGCAGACGTGGACCGAGGAACCAAGAGATCAAGAGTCGCTAATAATGTAGCGGAGCTCAACAAAACCCAATGCAAGATTTTATCAACATGATGGTCAAGCCATGAGGAATCAAGCTCAACCTCGCAGGAAATCGTAGCAACCAACTAGTCAACTTTAAGGACTTCAAGGCAAGAGGACCACCGAGTTCGTGAGGAACAATGCAGACTCGATAGAAGCCCAAACGCGGGTAAAGGAGATTGAGAAGGCCTTCATTATTGCTAGAGTAGCAGAAGAGAGCGTAAGACAATTTTTGCTACCTACTTAATGAAGGGTGAGGCTAACTATCGGTGGGAGGCCAACCGTAACAAAGCCGAACCGAATCGCGACTTGGGAAGAATTCAAGAAGTTGTTCTTTGAGAACTACTTTCCCGAGAGTACTCAAGCAAGAATGGAGATCAAGTTTTGAACTCAAACAGAGAATATGTCAAGATTGTAGTATGTCATAAGTTCAATGAATCGCTGAGATTCGCCCACATCGTGGACACAGAGGTGAGGAAAGCGAGAAGGTTTGAAAATGGACTAAAGCCGTGGATTTATAGTAAGGTAGCGGTTTTACAAATCACATCATTCTCAACTCATTGAGAAAGCTCTTATAGCAGTAAGGGAAGGGCAAGCTGGTCCTCAAGATACAATCGAGAGAAGAATAAGAAGAAAGCGTATGGTGGGAATCGTAATGTTAGCAAAGTATGAGCAACAACAACAATAAGCTTAAAATGGAGAAGTATGGGTAGTAATTTGAGATGCAAAGACTGAAGTGTGCAACAAAAGAAGCTCTGCAGTGGAAACTGTGGAAAGAGTCACCCGGGGAGTGCTTGAAAGGAAAAATAGTATGTTATACATGTGGGCAAGAAGGGCATACCACACCCAATTGTCCTAAGGTGAAGAAAGGAGGTTGCTTTAATTGTGGTGAAGTGGGACATCTGATCAAGGATTGCCCAAGAAGAAAAGCACGGATGGCGGAAATGGCAACAGGGGCAATAACACTAAGACAACCAAAGGAGGACCAAATTTCCCAAACAAGTTTGCTGCACAAAGACGGACATTCAATATGACAAAGGCAAGATGCCGTGGCATCCAGGAGGTGGTGTCGTATAATTCCGATCAATGATATAAATGCCTATGTGTTATTCGATTCGGGAGCTTCATGTTCTTTCAGATCCGATGAATTTGCTCAAAGATTAAGTTTACCTCGCTAACAATTAGAAACACCCAATAAATGTAGAAGTAGCAAACAAAGAAATTATCCCCGTAGACAACATCTATAGAACCGCTGTGCTAATGTAAGAGGATTTAAGCTTAACGTGGATTTGATACCGATTCGCCTTCGAGAGTTTGATGTAATCCTGGATGGATTGGTTATCAAGTCATGGAGCGGTCATCGATCAGAAGAAAAGTGCGTACACCCAAAGACCCAATAAGTCAAAGGTATATTTCACGGCAAGAAATCGCCAAGACAATCTTGTTGTTTCGACGATGATGCAAGCAAGGAAGTTGCTTAGAAGGGTCAGATAGGTTATTTGGCTCACGCCAGGATACCCGCAGAATCGAGGGTGAATCGGGTCAAATACCTATTGTAAGGGAATTCGCTGACGCTTTCCCGCATGAGATTCCGGATTGCCGCCAGATAGAGAGATAGAGTTTGTTATCGATTTGGCACCAGTGGACATCACCGGTATCCAAAGCGCCAGATCGTATGGCTCCAAAGAGAAATGAAAGAACTGATGGTTCAACTACAAGAGTTGTTAGATAAGAGATACATTCACCAAGCGATCACCGTGGGGAGCACCACCTTATTCAGAAAGAAGAAGGATGGGTCATTAAGACTTTGTATCGACACGGAGTCGAACAAGGTCACCATTAAGAACAAGTACCTGCTGCCCAGATCGACGATTTGTTTGATCAACAAGGGGGCAAAATACTTTTCAAAAATCGACTTGAGGACCGGTTATCACCAACCAAGGTGAGACAGAGGATGTTCCAAAGACGCATTCGTAACTCCTGTATGGACACTTTGAGTTTCGTAATGTTCGGTTAACGAATGCGCCAAAGAAAGATTCATGGATTTGATGAACAGAGTGTTTAAGCAAAGATTTGATAAGTTTGTTGTCGTGTTCATCGACGACATTCTCGTATATTCGTAGATGAGGAAGATCACGCCACCAACATCTAAGGAAAGTGTTGAGACGCTAAGGAGGGAGAAGTTGTATGCAAAGTTCTCCAAGTGTGAGTTTTGGTCATGAGAGTGCGCTTTTGGGTCACGTATCGACAAGGATGGTGTTTCAGAGATCCATCAAAAGTAGAAGCGGTTATCAACTCGGGAACAAACCAAAGACACCGATGTAGATTAGAAGTTTCTTGGGATTAGCAGGATACTATCAAGATTCATCCAAGATTTTTCAAAGATAGCATCACCGCTGACCAACCTTACTAGAAAGACAAAGAAGTTCGCTTTGACGGAAAAATGTGAACAAAGTTTCATGGAATTGAAGAAGAGGCTCACCAAGCACCCGTGTTGGCTTTACCGACAACACGGAGGATTTGTAGTATATAAAGATGCGTCACACAAGGGTCTTGGCTGTCAGGTAATCGATGCAAAGATGGCAAGGTCATCACAGACGCTTCACGCCGCCTAAAGGACTATGAGAAGGGTTATCCGACTCATGACCCGAGTTAGCAAAGTAGTTTTTGCCTTTGAAGATTTGGAGGCACTATTTGTATGGAGAGAAGTGTGAGATATATACGGATCATAAGAGTCTAAAGTATATCTTCACGCAGTAAGAGCTAAATATGAGGCAAATACCGATGGCTAGAATTGATCAAGGATTATGATTGTGAGATTCTGTACCATCCAGGCAAAGCAAATGTAGTGGCTGATGCCCTGAGCAGAAAAGGCAGAGAGAAGTTATTGAAGTTAACCATTCAAGAGGAATTGGTGAAGGATTTCAACGACTTGACTTAGAGGTTAAGTATCCGATGGAGATCAATGAGAAATTATTTATAAAGTAAGCAATGAGCCCTACTTTATTAGATAAGGTTAAAGAGGCTCAAGAGAAGGATCTAAGATCATGACAAAGATCAAGAAGCTAAGCAATTAAGGGGGATGAATTGAAATACAAGATTGATGGCACCAGATTGCTAAGATTTGAAAGACGAATTTGGGTACCATTAGTACCAGAATTAAGAGAAGAGATTTTGCATGAAGCGCATAGTACGAGGTACTCAATACACCCAGGAAGTACAAAGATGTATCAAGATTTACGTCAACACTTTTGGTGGCCAAACATGAAGAGAGAGGTTGCGTAATCGCGCCGCCAGATGTCTAACTTGTCAGAGAGTCAAGGCAGAGCATCAACGACCGAGTGGATTATTACAGCTTTTAGAGATTCCAGAGTGGAAATGGGAGCACATCACGATGGATTTTGTGGTGGACTTCCAACAACGCAAAAGGGACACGACGCCATATGGGTGATCGAGATCGCCTTACTAAGTCGGCCACTTTTTTTCCGATCAAGATCGTATAGTCCGGACCAAATAGCCAAATTATATATCAAAGAAATTATCTCGAGACATGGCGTATCAAGATTCATTGTGCTCTGATAGGGATCCGCGATTCACGCCAAACTTCCGGAAGAGTCTTCAGAAAGAATGGGGACGCAAGCCACGGATGAGCACCGCGATCATCCGCAGACCGATGGGCAAAGCGAGAGAACGATTCAAACACTTGAAGACATGCTCAGAGCTTGTGTGATGGACTTCAAGGGTAGCCGGAGGATCATCTTCCATCGGTAGAGTTCGTGATACAACAATAGCTATCACGCCAAAGATTAAATGCCGCCGCATTTAAGCAATCGTATGGAAGGAAATGTAGAACGCCTTATGCCGGGATGAAGTGGGTGAACGCCGATCGTTGGGACCGTAATCGTGCAAAGCAGAATCAGAGACCATCAAGGTGATTAGAGCCCGACCGATAGCACCAAGATCGCTGTAAGAAGTATGCGTACTTACATCGCCAAAAGAGAGATTTTGAGGTGGGAAGTTATGCATTTTTGAAAGTATCTCCCGAAAGGGAAGATAAGGTTTGGAAAGAAAGGTAAACTAAGTCCGAGATTTATCGACCTTTCGAGATCTTGAAGAAGATAGCGGCGGGCGCATTTAGGTAGCTCTACCTCCCTAATTGAAACATATTCATAATGTGTTTCATGTGTCGCTACACACCATATAAGCCTCGACATAAGCACGTGATATCGCATTTGCCAATTCAAAGAAAGGGATTTGTCGACGAGGAAATTCCTATCCAAAATTTTAGATAGAAAGGAACAAAAATTATGAAATAAGATTATACATTCTCAGTAAAAGTTCTTCGAGGAACCACAATGTCAAGAAGCTACGTGGGAACTCAAGAAAAGGTAAGAGAAAATTATCCACACCTTTTTGAGTAACCCTATATGAAATTCCTGGACGGAATTTTATAAGGGGGGAGGATGTAATAACCGTGAAATTTAAGTCACTATATATGTATGTACATTATGGATTTTTTTAACCTCAGGTTACATAAGGATTTAATATGTGACAACACATGTGAAGTGGTGCATGGGTCAATTAACATATATATTATAGTTATGGATACATACATTTATAGATTTCATTAAAAATGAAAGCCTTGTGACCTAATTATATATTAGGTAAGACTATTAAATAACCTAAGGGTTATGGTAATACTAAAAGTTAGTATTTTATATGTATACTAACTTAAGTGGGTAAACTTAGTATTTCAAGTGACTAATAATTTTAAACCTAATTTTGTAAATCTAATTAGGTTATGAGATAAAATCATATGTATAAGTAATTAAACTTCATATGATTGGAAATGAAAGCCCTAAATTATCAAATTGGGTAACATTATTAAAATTGCTAGACTATGTTTATTATCTAGCCCAAATCAATTAAAGGAAAAGCCCAAAGGAAATAAAATACAATCCAATACTTAGCCCACTTGATTAGGGGTATTCTAGACATTTGATTAATCCAATTTGGGCATTTAAAATAAAAGCTAAATGGAGGATATTATGAGGATCCTAAGTGGAATAATTAAGCTAACTTGTCCATTAGTAGACATTATTAAACACAAGGACAATGTTGTCAAGCTCCCATTGGTTGCCACTCCATTATGCACATTTAATCATGTTTAGCCTAATGGAAGTAATAATACAAAGTTTTTACCAATGGGCAACAAAATAGTTATGGAGAATTATTAGTGAATTGGCCATTTCATTTTGTAAACACATTTCATTCTTCCAACATCTCATTTTCTCTCCGCCTTCTTTCTTCTTCTCTTTTGCTCCCAAGCTAGCCAACTTCAAAGAGAGAGGAGAGAGAGGGTTTAGGCTATAGAGAGAAAAGATAGGAGTGCTAGTTGTTCATGCCCCTAAGTTTATTAGTTACTTTGGAAAATCAAGAAAGGTAGCAACTAAGTCAAGGTATAATGTACCTTCATCTTCTTCTTTTACCTTGTTTTGCTAGCTTGAGTTTTGATGGGGTTGTGTACAACTACTCAAGATACACTAGTTCTACATATCATCATGCATGAAATTAAGTATCTTGAGTGAGACTTAGAGGAAGAAAATGAGCATATGTTCTCCAAGGGTGAAAACTCTTGTTTTTCTTCCACTAAATCTTGTGTAACTCAAGTTTTACAACTTGGAATTGTGATTCGTCAAAAGGGGGTGCTAGATACATGAGTTACCTAGTAAACCCAAGTGATAGGACACAAATCTAGCAAGTTTTGAAACCTTTAAGATTATTTTTCCCAAAACAGCCCACTTTGTTTGTTAAGGGTTAAAATCCTAAAACGGCTACCGATTTTGTTTTTGTTGGGACCGTTTTAAACCCAAGTTAAATGTCTTTTAAAAATCTGGGAAAAATCACAGAGGTACCTTTTAAGAAGTTATCTACGCAAGGAAAAAGAACTACACGCTTCGAAAGTTATATATTGTACGAATGACTATTTCCGAAAGGACTCCATAAATATTATCCTACTTAATATCTCACTGTATATACACGGAAAATTCCAAAATTTTACAGTAGCTTCATATATGTTAAGAGAGCATACCCTGAAAATTTCAGATTTTTCTGAGTAAAACTCAATTTATGAAAAATAGAGCAAGATCCGAGTGTTTTGGGACACTTTAAAAATAGTAAATCATTTTCTAAAATTCCAGAAAAATTAGGAGATCATTGTTGGCTCATATTCTATCAAAATCCAGAAGTTGAGAATTTTTGGAATCAGTTTGCTATTTTTCCTAAAAATGGTTAAGTTATGAATAAAAGGAAATAAATAGTTAAATGATGTCTTTAATGAGAAAAATATGATTTTTATGCTTGAATGCTCATAATATATTATATCATGACTATCTTAGGGCATTTTGGTAATTTATAATAATAAATATTATTTATGACCTTTTATGGATATTAAATAAGAGGTTAATAAAGGATGAAACAATTAGAATAAATTGTTTATTAATTTAATAAATCATTGAAATATTATTATAATATTAATAATATTATAATATGATGTTGTTATGTAAATAAAAATATTAGATTAGAGTATTATTATTAAATAATAATATTCGAGATTAAATAAAATATTATTAAATGATTAATAATATTAGTAAGTGAATAAAATATTATTAAATGATTAATAATATTAGTAAGGATAAAATATTATTAAATGATTAATAATATTAGTAAGTGAATAAAATATTAGTAATGATTTAAAGTATTATTAGTGAACCAATAATACTAGAAGGTGAATTAATATTATCTAAGTTAATAATATTATGTGAATTAAAGGTAGTCGTTAATTAATAATAACACTATCTAGATATGATAATGTTTATAAGAACTTAATGTAATGTATAATATCTATGTGATTACATAACTGATGTTATGTATCGACTAATTGAAAGACTAATTATAGGTCTCTCAAAGGAAGATAATTTAACCGCATAAAGGATAGAAATTAATTTCAGAGTCGTAACTCACGATCGAGGCAAGTTTCCTAACTCAAACTCGAAAGTTATTATTTTCAAAGCATGTTAGTGAATAATTATTGATGATTATTCACGCCTATATTGATTATTGAAATTGCACTTTGTGCAATTGAATTCCTGTTCTACTGCTATTGAACTGTGAATTAAATTAAAGTTCTTCATTATGAACTGTTTATGAAATAGATCTATGCTAATTGTATCAGCTAGATCAAGCATGTCTAAATTTGTTAAATCAAATGTATTTTTAATAGCTGTTCTTATTAAATTGATATGATAAGGACTCTCGATCGAGAAAAGGACGAATTTGATTAAGGCATGATATCAATGCCGGATTTATTAAGTGTTTATGCATAAATCACGAGTATGAAAGGTCGATCCCTCAATACCAAAACTTATTAAAAGGTCCAGCTTTAAATCATCGAGCACTCGGCAAATGTTCATGGTTATTCAAAACCACCACCATGTTATTCAATTATCGAATATTCAATTGTTGATTATTAATTCATGTTCCTTCACAATCTTATATTATTGTTGAACATCAAGGCAATATTTCTTTCTAAGTCATGATATATCTTCCTTGTTTATATAAACTTGTGAAGCAAATTAGTTGCTTACTCTTGCTATATCATGACATCTATTTCAGCTTAAGCCCAAGGATCCAACACGGGACAAGGGCAAGGGCAAGATCCAGAGTAATTTAGAATGAATGTTAAATTAGTTATTATCTAATGGAATTTCTTAAGTAAACTATTTGTATTATAAATGGTGTATTTAAAGTTAAGGTTATGGAGACCTCGGGGACCATGTTATGAGACTTTATTATAATGAACAATGTATGTTTATTATTTCAAATAGTTATAGAATGCTTATGATGATGATAGATCGTGAGCACCTCAATCTGAGGTTGAGAGAACCCGGATTTGGGGCGCCACATATTCTCAACTTTCAGATAACTTGTGGCGTGAATCCCTTACATTTTAGTCACAAAGGGATAACGGATGATTAAAGCAGTATGTGTTATGGTATGTCAAGTGCTATGAATATGAATCTATGTTGGATTAATGAAATAAGTTGGTATAAAGATAGTAATCATTTATTTGAACACTGGTTAATACAGTAAACCAAATTTTCTAAATCCAATATTTTGAATACATGATTATTTGAGTAGAAAATTTCGTGTTATATGCAAAACGTATACGATAAGGCTTAGAATTTAAGATAATAAGGAATAATTTATGATAATGCCACCAAGACGAAAACTTTAAGACCCCAACTTTTTTTTAAATAAAGAATATTTTTTCTCGAAATATATTTTTGAATATTATGGTGTGGGTATGATGTAATGTTATAGTTGTGGGTAATATTTGGAAAATTTTGCAAAGTAAGCAAGTTGATATAAAATATTCCTTGTGTTTGAATATTCGATTGAATTCGGAGAATATTCGCTTTTAACGAGGAATATTCGCATTTGACTCAAGACAATCATTGGTGGACCCTACAATGTAAGTATTGTTGTAGTTAGAAAACCACGTAAATATCTTTTATAAAAATAACAATGGAAGTTTTGTTTGTTAAACCGCTGAACTACCCGGGTGGTAAAAATACGTGAATAATATCGTGGTTGCATAGTAGCACACTATTGATTATTGATGCTTACGTGAGAAGTCACTTCGCTTATACTCAATTATTGCTACAATGAATTGTTCCATAAGATCTCACGTTATTTGATTCAATTATTGTCACATTATCATCTGTATAATATTTTATATTATTAAATCAATAATTGAGACAACAAAGTTATTCATATTATTATTTGTAATATTGACAATGTCTAGAAAGTTCTATCGAGGAGAGGTTTGGTCACCTAATTGCGCGCCAATAGGGAGAAATCCTTATTGGAAAGCCCTCTCTTTCCTGGGAACGATCTGGTTGTTAAATATTGTGAGTTATAATATTAATGATGAATAATTGTTGAAGTATTAAGAATGTGTTTATTGAAGATAAATGAATTACAAAAGTTAGAGCAGAATAATGCAAACTTGGAAAACTTTAGGGGTACTAAAGTGTAATAGTAAATCAATCTGGACCATTGGTGGTGGTTTTAATAGTAAATCAATCTGGACAATTGATGGTGGTTTTAAAAGTAAATCAATCTGGATCGTTGGTGGTGGTTTTAAAAGTAAATCAATCAGGACCGTCGGTGGTGGTTTTAAAAGTAAATCAATCTGGACCGTCGGTGGTGGTTTTAAAAGTAATCAATATGGACCGTCTGTTCTAATAGTGAATCAATCTGGACCGTTCGTGAATTAGTTACTATTTAGTCTATTCTCCTATAATAGAAGCTTAATTCTTCTTTCATTCTCACCAATTCACTGAGATTCACAAGAGACACTATAGAGAGAAAAACTATAAAGAGCAAGAAGTAGAGTATTCTGCTACTTCACTTTTACGCGAGATCCAAATTTTTACTATGGTAGAGGGTATTATTTCATTCAGATTCATAAGGAATACTATTTTTCAGATTCATCCTTTAAGATGTCTGAATAACTCCGCTCTACGCTTGGATTACGCATCGTATTTACGTGAAAATCCATTCAGAGGTTTCAGATGTTAATTCTTTTCATATTCTTAAATCTAAACTTACTATGGTAAGTATTGCTTCTATAATCCTTGAAATTAGTGGTATATCCGTGAGTTTTGCGCTTCATCCAGTATCATTTTATTGGAATATTGATATGAACTTTCTTATTAAATATCAATATTTTTACCAAAAGTACTATTCACGAGTTACTATTCACGGGTTACTATTCACTATAATATTATTCACTTGGGTATTCAGAGCACTTTTTATGTCGGGGTACTATTCACGAGTTACGATTCACAAGTTACTATTCACTCGATTACTATTCACTCAAATATTATTCACTCGGGTATTTGGGGCACTTTTCATGTCGGGTTACTATTCACGGGGTACTATTCCCGAAGTACTATTCACAGGGTACTATTCACGGGATACTATTCACCAAAAAATTTATTTCTTTTCTGTCCAAATTATTTTTGAAACATGGATATTATTCTTGAATTTTACTCCACAAAGCAGTATCATGTTGAAAATTTGGACATTATTGAATTTTGGATAAATTAAATTATAAATCTTTAAAAATTTATCCTTTGCTTTCTTTTAATTGAATTCTTATATCATTGTCATCATCCTCATGCTTATATTGTGATGAAAGTCATCCTTGGCTTACGTGCATAGATGGACTGTTGATTGGTATGATTATGACCAGGGATAATTCCGTATAGTCATGACCATTGATGATTACACGAATATTATTGGCCCACAGTGCAAGAATAATTCGTGGACGTGATACTAATGAATATCATTGGCCCATAGTGCAGGGATGATTCGATAATGTGATCTATTTATTAAGCTGAGTCCCATCAATAAAGTTAATGATAAACTTTTTAAATCATAGAAGATAGTAGATATCATGCTCTACTTGACTCTTCTAATGGATTGCTTGTTCCACTGCAGTTGAACTTGTTGTCTATTATATTCTATAAGTTTAACATTGTTGAAGGTTAATGATAACTTATTCTACATTATATTAATTATAATATTTCTTACTGGGCTAGTTGAGCTCACCCTTTTACTTCTATTGTTTTCTTCGAGAAATGAGAACGTAGCCGGAACTAGTCGGGGAACGGAGTGATGGCCTGAGATGGTGTTATAGTAGTTCTCACTATTCTATAAAATAGTGTGCCAATAAATGTAATGAGGACTTTATTTGAGTTTGGATATTGTCAAGATGACAATATTCATGTAAAAAACTCTCAGTTCATGTTGTATAATTAAGTTTGTATTTGTATTCAGTACCATGTATTTGGCGACCCAAGATGGGTGATGTATACCTATTTTGGGGGCGCCACAGCTTGGTATCAAAGCTTAGGATATGATCTCCGTCAGATGTGAGACAAGAACTAGGAGGAGAGACGGGAAATTCTTCGCTAGTATGACCTACTTAAGTTTATTTGGAATTTAATTGGTCGGTCAGAGTATAGGGATAATACGTGGCATGTCAATTAACCCTTATTTTGTGGCAGTATTTGAAAATGGCATCTGAAAATGTCGAGATAAACAATGAAGCACATGAGACTGTTAAGTCACCAACGATCAATACCCAGGATAATGTGCAACAGAAATACAATAATCCTCAGATAAACAACAACACCAATCAAATGATGAACGATGGGATGTTTAGAGGCTTCATGCAATTCATGCAACATCAGGCGAGTGCGGCTCCTGTTTAAAATGCAGGTGGACACACTGGCAACTCACAGATGATCACCGCTAAACAATTCAAGGAGCTGGGACCATCGAATTTTTGGGGAGAGCCAAAACCACTTAAGGTGGAGACGTGGATAAAGTAGATCACCAAGATATTTGATGTCTTGGGATGCTCCGAGGAGCAAAAGGTTCCCTTTGCCAGCTTCATATTGAGGAGAGAAGCAGATTACTGGTGGGAATCAGTAAAGCGTACCCAGCCTGCCACACTCAAAATGTCTTGGGAGAAGTTCAAAGAGCTGTTCAATGACAAGTACTTTCTCGAAAGTATTCGTCACATGAAGGAGGTGGAGTTTATCAAGTTGGAGCAAAATAATATGACCGTGTCGTAGTACGAGGCTAAGTTTGCCGAGCTGTTCCAGTTTGCATCCCATTTGGTTGATAATGAGGAGAGAATGACGCGAATGTTTCTACGAGGTTTGAGACCCAAAATACGTTAATACCTCATTTCTCACAATCTAAGTTTATATTAATATGTTGTAAATAGGGCTCAGTTATTAGAGCGCGATAATGAGTCAACCCAACCAAGAGAGAGTAGCTGGCAAGTCAATAATACCAGTGGTAGCAGTCATCAAAGCGGTGACAACAAACGTGGAGGGAATCAACAAACCAGAAATGGCAACCACTTCGGTGGTAATCGTGGAAAAGATAATAGAAGTGGAAATTTCAAAAAGAGGAGATTCAATAATGATGGAAAGACGTCAGCACCAACACCTATTGTTAAGAAAGGAGAACGACCGCTGGTCGTATGTTACAAATGCGGAGGGGAGGGACACATCTGTGACGCCCCCAAAAAAGGTATACATCACCCATCTTGAGTCGCCAAATACATGGTACAAAATTCAAATACAACTTAATTATACATCAGTCGAGTAAAATAAGACAAAACATAATCTAAAAGTTTTAATAAGAATATTGTCATCTAGACAATATCCACACTCAATGGAGTCCTCATTATATTTATTGTCACACTATTTAATAGAATAGTGAGGACTACTAATGCTATCATCCGGACCGCTACTCCGCTCCCCGACTAGTCCCTACCACGCTCTCATTTTCTCAAGAGAATAAAGGAAAGAAAGGGTGAGCTCAACTATCCCAAAGAAGAAATATTATGACTAAGATAATGCAGAATAAATTATCATTAGTCTTCAACAATGTTAAACTGATAAAATACAATAGACATCAAGTTTAACTATAGCGGAATAAACAATTCATTAGAAGAGTCAAGTAGAGCATGATATATACTATCTTCTATGTTTTAAAATGTTTTCATCAATTTTTATCGCTGAGAATCAGCTTAATAAATAAACCACATCATCCTTGCACCACGGCCAAGGATATTCATGTAATCATCAATGGTCATGATTTTACCGAATAATCCCTGGTCATAATCATACCAACAACTGTCCACCAATGAACTACAGGCTAATGAGGACTTTTACCACATCATTCGTTACATTACAGTCATGATTATATCGAATAATCCCTGGTCATAATCATACCATGTCCATCTCTGCACGTAAGCCAAAGATGACTTTCATCACAATATGAGCATGAGGATGATGAAAATAATATAAGCATTAATCAAACGAAAACAAGGATAAATATTAAAGACTTTAAATTTATCCAAATATTATCTATCACTTAAATAACTCATAATCTAATATTGTTAATATTATAACAATATTTTAATCACTTCTTAAACTTATAAACAATTTAATTTAATTGTTTACACTTTACCAAATAATGCATTTAATCATTCAAAAATGCCATACTCATATGATTTCATCACCAATGATCAAATCACTAATCAAAAATCTGCATATAACTTATATAGGATTTTCAAGCCCTAAAATCTTATTTATCAATTCTTCAATTTCACATAACATATTTAACTAATATGTTTGTAACTAAACCATTTTCATGAAAAATTACCAAATCAACTTATTATTTTTCTATCCTTTGTCCAAACATATATACATATATTTCATACACAACAAGTAGTTTTTTATAAATTTTCAACTCCCTTAAGTATTTTTCAAAAATCAATCTCTAATTAATTCTTTAAGAAATTAGCTACCTCAAGTTTAACTCTAGAAATTCCCAAATCTTGGCAGGATCTTACACATGTTAACGTGAGCTTCCAGTTTAAATTTCATGGTCATCGGAGTTATAGAACTTCGGTTATAGCATTTTTTGTCAAAAAAACCTAAATATTAAAATAGTCATAACTTGTTCATTTTAAGTCGAAATGAGCTCATTTTTGGACAGGAGGTACTTTATACCATATATTTCCATGTCCCAAAAGTCCGAATTTTTCTCACAAATTATAATAAACAAATTTTAAAAAATTATGGGCGTAGCTTTTTCTCTTTTTTTTTCACTTTTTCATGCTTTGTTAAAATAGTCCATACAAAAATACAACTCCTCTTTCAATGATTCCACTTGGAGATGTTAGAAAACTTATCATAATATCCTCCCAAATTTTTCCGCAATTTTGAATGTCCAAAAATTACGAAACCGCAAATAGATTTTAACTCACACGCTAAGAATCCACGTAAATGATCATTTTCACAATTTAATAAGGAATGAATACGAAGGATCATTCACCATGCATGTGGTAATCCACATGACAAAAGTTATTCCAATGTAATAATAAATAATGGAACCGTGTCGCATAATACACGACCGATGTAATATTCCAAATGTAATAATAAAAATGGAATAATAATGAAATCACCATGCATGCGATAGATCGCATGCATAAAAGTTATTCCAATGTAATAATAAAGAATGGAACCAGTCTAGCATAATCCGTGATGTACGTGATATTCCAAATGTAGATAATAAAGAATGGAATAACAAAGAATTCACCATGCATGCGATAGACCATACAGCACGAAGTTATTCCAATGTAATAATAAAGAATGGAACTAGGTCTAAGCGTAATTACATTGCATGCGAGTGATATCCTAACAATAATAAAAAGAATGGAATAACATAAGAATTTCACCATGTATGTGGTACTTATGTATGGCAGTTATTCCAACATAATAATAAATAATGGAATAACAGTAAGCTCTCTTCATAAATACGAAAGAAATAATAATTTCTTATCTGTAAGAAAACTGGATATTGGAATAAATGAGGTAGCAAGATTTTTCTTCTTTTTCTCTATAATTTCTCTCTATAATAATTGCTCTAAAACTTTAGTGAATTGGTAAGAAATGAAGGAAGAATGAGTTTCTATTTATTTGAAAATATAGTTTTGATAATTGCACGTTTTGTGGCTCGAAATATTATAGTACAATACCTCCAACTTTTCTTTCATTTTTAATTTAGTCCTGCAAGTATTATCAAACTTGCACCACCTCCCCTAGTAGTAAATAATGTGAATCAATAGTTCAATTATGTGAATCAATAGTTATAATCATGAGAAAATATGAATTACAGTATAGTACCTCCATCTATACCTCCATTTTTAACTTAGTCATGCAAGTATTATCAATCTTGCACCAACTCCCCTAATAGTACAAGAATGTGATTCAATAGTACATACATGTGAACAAATAGTTATATAAGCATGTGAATTAGTAGCAATTAATTGCTCATTTATCCGATTAATTACCCAATTTATCAATATAACCCTAGACATCAATTATCATCGGAATAGATGTCGATTTCCACTAACACTAATAATCCCAACACAATGGAACTATCAAATTCATCTTTAATCTACACGAACTTATTCATCATTAATATTATAACTCACAATATTTAACAACAAGGTCGTTCCCAGGAAAGAAGGGCTTTCCGATAAGGATTTCTCCTTATCAAGCGCACAATTAGATGACCAAACCTCTCATCGATGTAACTTCTGACGGCTGTAAATATTGCAATTTAATAATATGAATAACTTTGTCGCCTCAATTATTGATTTAGTAATATATCATATTATGCAGTATGATAATTGCGACAATAATCGAATCAATAATATGAGATATATGATGCAAAGAATTATCGTAGTAATAATTGAGTATAACCGAGTAACTTACGTAAGCATCAATAATCAATACCGCAGGTGTGCTACTTATGCAACCACGCCAGACATCGTACTTTTTTACTAACGTGTAGTTCAACAGCTTTTAACTAGAAAACTTTCGCCGTTATTTTTATAAAAAGATAATTCTCATCATTTTCTAACTACGATAATACTTCCGTTGTGGGGTCCAACAATGATTGTGCCGTCGTACGGATATTCCCCGATAAAAAGAATATTTCCCGACCAATCGAATATTATATAAACACTTGCTTACTTTGCAAAATTTGTAAATATTACCCACAACTATAACATTATATCAAATCCACACCATAATATTCAAAAAAAATATTTCGAGAAATTTAAATCTTTATTCATAAAATTTGGGGTCTCACAATCTCCCCTCTTATTAAAATTTTCCCCCGAAAATTTCGGAATTTCCCTTGTATGCCGAAGAGATGAGGATACCTTGACTTTTCATTTGATTCTAACTCTTGAGGTATAACCTTTGAGTGTTGAATACGATCCTTCTTATCCAAGATTTTAACACGTATCTCCTCATACGTTAAATCTTCTGCTATCTCGTCTAGTTCTAATTTAATAATGTGGTTCGGGTCATCCACATATTTACGTAACATCGATACGTGAAAAAACGTTATGAACACGCGACATACTTGGCGGTAAAACGAGTTTATAGGCCACAGTTCCTACTCGATCAAGGATTTCAAATGGGCCAATTAAATCAAGGGTTTAGATTTCCTCTCTTCATTGATTCTTGCTTATAGAATAACGCCCTCTTGAACCTTCTTCTTCACATTCATCAGCTCTGAGTATATAGCTTGCATGGCTTAACTTTATCGATTAAAGTCGATTCTAATCGTATATTCGTTATCTTCACGTGGGTCTCTAGAGTCTTTAACTCTATCTTCATCATTTGTAAGTTATACAAAATGGGTTTTGTACTGGGGTCAATACAAAATTCGATTTCACGTTCTAGGGGTAGGCTAAGAAAGAAGTCTTCAAGAATACGTTAGAAAATTTATTAACGATAGAAATATCATTTAAAAACTGTGACTCTCATCCAAGACTTGGATAACATATGAAATGAAGGTTTCTCCTAACGAAGTTTCAAGCAATAAGTCAAAGCCTAACTTCTCTAGAGTTAAATTTAAACGTTGAACGCAAGCAAGAGAGATAAAATAATGGGTAGAATAGGTATCTAATAATGTATAGACTTTGCAAGAATTTATAATTAACTAACCCGTGCTAACTTCGTTCGGGTTACTCGCTTTTTGAGAAGTCACGACAAACGCTCTCCCTGAAACCACCGACTTTGTTTTTTCCATATCCACCTTTGGTGCCACCGTCCCAGCTGAACTTGACTTTGGTGCACGACAAAATCAGGCTGGGTGACCTTCTTTTCCACAATTGTAACATGCTTTGGACCGCATCACGCAGCTTTGACCGATATGTCCTCCTCTCCACATTTGAAGCATACAATTGGTGGTCGCTTCTCTTCCTTGAAAACGGGTGTTGGTGCTGTTGTCTTTCCATCATTGTTGAACCTTCTCTTCTTGAAATTTCCACTCCTATTATCTTGGCCATGATTACCACCGAAGTGGTTACCATTCTTGGCATGATAATTCCTCCCACGATGGTTATCATTGTTCCGATGGCCGTTGACACCGGTACGATTATTATTATGTTATTGGTCATTACCTTTTGGTTGTGCTGACTCATTATCGCGCTCCAATAACTGAGCCCTATTCACAACATCTGAATATAAAAAAGTTTGTGAGAAATGAGGTATTGACGTATATCGGGTTTCAAACCTCTTAGAAACATTCGCATCATTTGCTCCTCATTATCGACCAAATGGGATGCAAACCGGGATAACTCCGCAAATTTAGGCTCGTATTGTGACACGGTCATATTGTTTTGCTCCAGCGTGATGAACTCTACCTCCTTCATGTGATGAATACATTCGGGAAAGTACTTGTCATTGAATAGATATTGGAACTTCTCCCAAGACATTTTGAGTGCGTTAGGCTGGGTACGTTTTACAAATTCCCACCAGTAATCTGCCTCTTCACGCAATATAAAGGTGGCAAAGGGAAACTTTTGCTCGTCGGAACATCCCAAGACATCAAATATCTTGGTGATCTCGCTTTAACCACGCCTCCGCCTTTTAAGTGGTTCTGCTTTCCCAAAACTCGTGTGTCCCAGCTCCTTGAATCGCTAAGCGATGACCGTGCCCGTGGGTTGCCATTATTTCCACCTATATTTTGAACAGAGTCTCTCTTACCGATGTTGCATGAATTGCATAAAGCCTCCGAACCTCCCATCGCTCATCATTTACTCGGTGTTGTTATTTACCTGAGGATTATTGTCTTCCTGTTGCATATTATCCTCGGTATTGATCGTTGGTGACTCAACTGCCTCATGTGCTTCATTGTTGATCTCAACATTTTCAGATGCCATTTTCAAACACCGTCACAAAACAAGGGTTAATTGACATATCACATATTATCCCTATACTCCGACCGACCAATTAAATATCAAATAAACTTAGGTAGGTCATACTAACGAAGGAATTTCCTGCCTCTCCCTCCTAGTTCTTGTCTCACATCTCGCCTAGGGATCATATCCTAAGCTTTGATACTAACCGTGACGCCCCAAAAACAGGTATACATCACCCATCTTGAGTCGCCAAATACATGGTACAAAATTCAAATACAACTTAATTATACATCACCGTAAAATACTACTAAAACATAATCTAAGAGTTTTAATAAGAATATTGTCATCTAGACAATATCCACACTCAATGGAGTCCTCATTACATTTATTATCACATTATTTAATGTAATAGTGAGGACTACTAATGCTATCATCTCGACCGCCACTCCGCTCCCCGACTAGTCCCTTGCCATACATTCTCATTTCAAGAAGAGAACAAAGAAAGAAAGGGTGAGCTCAACTAGCCCAAGAAGAAATATAATGACTAAGATAATGCGTAATAAATTATCATTAGTCTTCAACAATGTTAAACCGATAAAATACAATAGATATCAAGTTTAATCTGCGTTAATAAGCGAATCCATTAGAAGAGTCAAGTAGAGCATGATATATACTATCTTCTATGATTTAAAATGTTTTCATAAATTTTTATCGCTGAGAATCAGCTTAATAAATAAACCACATCATCCCTGCACCACGACCAAGGATATTCATGTAATCATCAATGGTCATGATTATACCAAATAATCCCTGGTCATAATCATACCAACAACCCGGCCCACCAATGAACTACAAAAGCCAATGAGGACTTTTACCACATCATTCATTACATTACTACCATGATTATACCGAATAATCCTCGGTCATAATCATACCAAGTCCATCTCTGCACGTAAGCCAAAGATGACTTTCATCATAATATAAGCATGAGGATGATGACAATAATATAAGCATTAATCAAATGAAAACAAGGATAAGTATTAAAGATTTTAAATTTATCCAAATATTATCCATCACTTAAATAACTCATAATCTAATATTGTTAATATTATAACAATATTTTAATCACTTCTTAAACCTATAAACAATTTAATCTAATTGTTTACACTTTACCAAATAATGCATTTAATCATTCAAAAATGTCATACTCATAAGATTTCATCACCAATGATCAAATCACTCATCAAAAATCTGTATATACTATATATAGGATTTTCAAGCCCTAAAATCCTATTTACCAATTGTTCAACTTCACATAACATATTTAACTAATATGTTTGTAACTAAACCATTTTCATGAAAAATAACCAAATCAACTTATTATTTTTCTATCCTTTGTCCAACCATATATACATATATTTCATACACAACAAGTAGTTTTTATAAATTTTCAACTCCCTTAAGTATTTTTCAAAAATCAATTTCTAATTAATTCCTTAAGAAATTAGCTACCTCAAGTTTAACTCCAGAAATTCCCAAATCTTGGCAGGATCTTACACATGTTAACGTGAGCTTCCAGTTTAAATTTCATGGTCATCTGAGTTATAGAACTCCTTCTATATATAGCGTTTTTCGGAAAAACCTAAATATTAAAATAGTCATAACTTGCTCATTTTAAGCTCTGAATGAGCTCATTTCGGACATGAGGTACTTTTATACCATATATTTCCATTTCCCAAAAGGCCAAATTTTTCTCACAAATTAAGTGGTTCAAACAAAATTTACAAAATTGTGATGATGATGCTTTTTCTCTCTTTTTTTTTTCACTTTTTCATGCTTTGTTAAAAATAGTCCATACAAAAATCTACAACTCCTCTTTCAGTGATTCCACTTGGAGATGTTAGAAAACTTATCATAATATCCTCCCAAATTTTTCCAAAATTTTTGAATGTCCGAAAAATTACGAAACTGCAAATGAATTTTAACCCGCCATACGGTAATCCACGTAAAGAGATCATTTTCATAATTTAATAAGGAATGAATACGAAGGATCATTCACCATGCATGTGGTAATCCACATAGACATGTTATTCCAACAAAATAATAAATAATGGAACTGTGTCAAAGTAATAATACGACCGGCGTGATATTCCAACGTAATAATAAAAATGGAATAACAATAGAAATCACCACGATGCGATAGAATCACATGCATCAAGTTATTCCAATGTAATAATAAAGAATGGAACCAGTGTCTAAGCGTAATCAACACGTATAGGATATTCCAATGAATAATAAAGAATGAAATAACAAAGAATTCACCATGCATGCGATAGACCGCACAGACATGTTATTCCAACAGAATAATAAAGAATGGAACCAGGTCTAGTGTAATCCGCACAGACATGATATTCCAACAGAATAATAAAGAATTGAATAACAGAAGAATTTCACCATGTATGCGGTACTTCGCATAGACAGGTTGTTCCAACATAATAATAAAGAATGGAATAACAGAAGCTCTCTTTATGAATACGAAAGAAATAATACCCCTTACCTTAGAAGAAACTGGATATTGGAATAGTGAGGTAGCAGACTTCTCTTCTTCTTTCTCTCTATAATTTCTCTCTATAATAATTGCTCTAAAGCTTTAGTGAATTGGTGTGAAATGAAGGAAGAATGAGCTTATTTATATGAAAATATAGTTTCGATAATCGCACGCTTTTGGGCTCAAAATATTACAATACAATACCTCTAACTTTTCTTTTATTTTTAATTTAGTCCCGCAAGTATTATCAAACTTGCACCACCTCCCCTAATAGTAAATAATGTGAATCAATAGTTCAATCATGTGAATCAATAGTTATAATCATGTGAAAATATGAATTACAAAGATAATACCTCCATCTATACCTCTATTTTAACTTAGTCATGCAAGTATTATCAATCTTGCACCAACTCACCTAATAAAGACAAGAATGTGATTCAATAGTACACACACGTGAACAAATAGTTATATAAGCATGTGAATTAGTAGCAATTAATTGCTTATTTATCCGATTAATTACCCGATTTATCAATATAACCCTGTGACATCAATTATCATTGGAATAGATGTCGATTTCCACTAACACTAATAATCCCAACACAATGGAACTATCAAATTCATCTTTAATCAACATGAACTTATTCATCATTAATATTATAACTCACAATATTTAACAACCAGGTCGTTCCCAGGAAAGAGGGGGCTTTTCGATAAGGATTTCTCTTTATTGGCGCACAATTAGATGATCAAATCTCTCCTTGACAAAACTTCTAGACATTGTAAATATTGCAATTTAATAATATGAATAACTTTATTATTTCAATTATTGATTTAGTAATATATCATATTATGCAGATGATACTGTGACAATAATCGAATCAATAATATGAGAGATATGATGCAAGTTAATTACGTAGTAATAATTGAGTATAACCGAGTGACTTCTTACGTAAAGTATCAATAATCAATACCGTTTCTACTACGCAACCACGCCAGATTCATCGTACTTTTACTACCGGGTAGTTCAACAGCTTTAATTAGTAACACTTTCAATGCGTTATTTTTATAAAAGATAATTACGTTGTTTTTAACTATGACAATACTTCATTGTGGGGTCCGCCAATGATTGTGCCATCGTACGGATATTTTCCGATAAAAAGAATATTCCCCAACCAATCGAATATTATATAACCACTTGCTTACTTTGCAAAATTTGTAAATATTACCCACAACTATAACATTATATCAAATCCACACCATAATATTCAAAAAAAATATTTTGAGAAATTTAAATCTTTATTCATAAAATTTGGGGTCTCACAACATCAGTCCAAACTGTACGCACCAGTCTAAAGCATGTTACAATTATGGAAGAGAAGGTCACCTAGCCCGATTTTGTCGTGCACCAAAGTCAAGTCCAAATTGGGATGGAGGCATCAAAAGCCATCCTGCATAAGACAAAGTCAGTAGTTCAAGGGAGAGCGTTTGTCGTAACCTCCCAAAAAGCGAGAAATTCGAACGAGGTGATCACGGGTAAGCTAATCATAAACTCTTACGAAGCTTATACCTTATTTGATGCCGGTTCTACCCATTCTTTTATTTCTCCTACTTGCGCTCAACATTTAAATTTAACTCCGGAGAAATTAGACTTTGATTTATCTGTTGAAACTCCGTTGGGAGAAACCTTCATAACATCCACTGTTTATAAGTCTTGTTTGGTTCAAATCGATAACCGCACGTTACTTGTCGATCTTATTTCTTTAAAAATACTAGCATTCGATGTGATTTTAGGAATTGATTGGTAAACTACTCATCATGTTAAAGTTGATTGTTTTCGTAAGGTTGTTAGATTTTATATTCCTAACCAACCTATTATATGAATTTAAACAACCAAACCATTAAAGTCAATTACTGTCATCTCAAGTCATAAAGATATTCGTTTATTGAAAAACGGATGTCAAGCTTTCTTAGCTCATGTCACAGATTTAAACAAAAATACGTCAGTCTTGTATGATATTGCTATTGTTAATAATTTTCCTAACGTATTCCATGAAGAACTTCCTGGCCTACCCCTAGAGCGTGAAATTGAATTTTGTATCGACCTTAAATCCGGTACAAAACCCATTTCCAAAGCCCGATATCGAATGGCTCCTATTGAACTTCAGGAGTTAAAAACCTAACTACAAGAATTGTTAGACATCGGTTTCATTCGTCCTAGTACGTCTCCTTGGGGTGCTCATGTTCTATTCGTGAAGAAGAAAGATGGAAGTATGCGACTTTGTATTGATTATCGGGAGTTGAATCATTTCACCATCAAAAAATAGGTACCTGTTGCCACGCATTGATGACCTGTTTGACCAGTTACAAGGCGCCAAATTCTTTTTAAAGATCGATCTTCGTTCCGGATATCATCAGTTAAAGATTAAAACTGATGACATCCCAAAGACTGCTTTTAGAACTCGGTACGGGCATTATGAATTCCTAGTCATGTCTTTTGGATTGACTAATGCTCCTATTGCCTTCATGGATATGATGAACCGAGTATTCAAGGAATATTTGGATCACTTTGTGGTCATCTTTATTGATGACATCCTTATTTACTCCAAAAGCCGTGAAGATCATGAGCAACACTTGAGACTGATACTCCAAAAGCTTCATGAAACAAGCTTTATGCCAAGTTGAAGAAGTGCGAGTTTTGGCTTGAGGAAGTAGCATTCCTTGGGCACATGATATCAAATCATGGAATATCTGTTGACCCAAAGAAAGATTGAAGCAATTCAAAGTCGAGCAACCCAAGTCGAGGATCAAGCAATAGCTTTATGGGCTTAGCTGGTTATTATCGGAGATTCATGGAAGGATTTTCTCGAATCGCTACTCCATTAACTAGGCTGACTCAAAAAGATACAAAATTTGGTTGGAGCGAGGAATGTGAGAAGAGTTTTCAAGAACTCAAGAGAAGACTTATTTCAGCACCTGTTCTGACAATACCATCTGGTTCGGAGGGATTTTTCATCTACAGTGATGCTTTAGGCAAAGGTTTAGGATGTGTTCTCATGCAACATGGGAAAGTCATAGCCTATGCCTCACGAAAACTTAAAGAATATGAGAGAAATTATCCTACTCATGATCTAGAGTCATAAACCGCTGCGTTTGTGCTTAAGATTTGGAGGCATTACCTGTATGGAGAGAAGGTGGAGATCTATACGGATCATAAAAGCCTCAAATATTTCTTCACTCAAAAGGAACTTAACATGCAGCAAAGATGATGGCTTGAGCTGTTGAAAGATTATGATCATATCATTCAATACCATCCTGGAAAAGTGAACATAGTAGCTGATGCATTGAGTACAAGATCATATGCGGGTACGAGTGTGATATTGTCAACGTAAAGGCCCATTTTGTATAACTTACAAAGGATGGAGATAGAATTAAAGACTCTAGGGACCTATGTGATGATGGCGAATATACAAGTAGAACCAACTTTAATCGATAAAGTTAAAGCTGCTCAAGCTACAGACCTGGAGCTAATGTGTATGAAGAAGAAAGTGCAAGAAGGTGCTATTATGGAAGCAAGAATCGATGAAGACGGAATACTTTGAGTCAACTCCAGACTTTGTGTTCCTAACGATTCTGACTTGAAGTATAAAATTATGATGGAGGCGCACAACACACCGTTTGCAATCCATCATGGGAGTACCAAAATGTATCGTGATCTTCGACATACATTTTGGTGGAGCAATATGAAGAGAGAGATAATGGGGTTTATCTCAAGGTGTCTAACTTGTCAATGAGTTAAGGCAGAGCATCAAGTGCCAAAAGGTCCATTGCAACCACTTGAAATTCCAGAATGGAAGTGGGAGCACATTACCATGGATTTCATTACTGGTCTTCCCAAGGTTTCTCAAGGCATAGATGCAATTTGGGTCATTGTTGATAGATTGACCAAGTCTGCTTATTTCTTACCGATACGAGAAACTTAAACACTTGAACGTCTTGCTCGTATATACATAAACGAGATTGTAAGATTGCATGGTATGCCAGTATCAAAAGTTTTTGATCGAGACCCAAGATTCACTTCAAGATTTTGGGTTAGTTTGCAAAAAACTATGGGCACAGATTTATGATTTAGTTCGGCATATCATCCTCAAACGGACGGACAATCAGAGAGGACTATTCAAACTCTTGAAGATTTATTAAGACTCTATTTCCTTGACTTCAAAGGAAGTTGGGACAAGATCTTACCATTGGTGGAGTTTTCCTACAACAACAGTTATCAAGCAAGTATAGGAATGGCTCCATTTGAGGCGTTGTAGATGAAGAAAGTGTCGCTTCCAAAGATCTTTGGGATGAGGTGGGTGAAGCAACGTTGTTGGGACCGGAGTTGGTACATATGACTACATAAAAGATTCAAACAATCCAACAACGTATAAAAACCTCACAAGATCGACAAAAGAGTTATGCTGATCTTCATCGAAAGGACGTGGAATTCAATATTGGAGATCATGTGTTGTTACGTGTTGCTCCATGGAAAGGAGTTATGAGATTTGGAAAGAGAGGAAAGCTCAATCCTCGATTCATTGGCCCATTTGTAATCCTTGATCGAGTAGGAACTGTGGCCTATAGACTCGCCTTACCGCTAAGTATGTCTCGTCTTCATAACATTTTTCACATATCTATGTTACGTAAATATGTGAAAGACCCGAACCACATTATTGAATTCAAACCGGACGAGATAGCGGAAGACTTAACGTATAAAGAGGTAGCTATTAAAATCTTGGATAAGAAGGATCATATTCTACGCTCCAAGGTTATACCTCAAGTCAAAGTTTTGTAAAGAAACCACGATTTGGAGGAAATTACTTAGGAGTTAGAATCGGAAATGAAATCAAGGTATCCTCACTTCTTCGACATATCAGGTACGTACCCTAATTTCGAGGACGAAATTTCATAAGAAGGGGAGGTTGTAAGACCCCAACTTTTGTTTTAAATAAAGAATAATTTTTCTCGAAATATATTTTTGAATATTATGGTGTGGGTAAGATATAATGTTATAGTTGTGGATAATATTTGGAAAATTTTGCAAAGTAAGCAAGTTGATATAAAATATTCGTTGTGTTAGTGAATATTCGATTGGTCGGGAAATATTCATTTTAATAGGGAATATTCGTACGACGGCATAATCATTGGTGGACCCCACAACTAAGTATTGTCAGTAGTTAGAAAATGATGTAAATATCTTTTATAAAAATAACAAATGAAGTTTTACCGTTAAACTGTTGAACTACCCAGTGGTAAAAGTACAGTAATATGCATGGTTGCATAGTAGCACACGATATTGATTATTGATGCTTACGTGAGAAGTCACTCAGTTATACTCAATTATTACTATAGTAATTGTTGCATAGTATCTCACGTTATTTGATTCAATTATTGTCACATTATCATCTCGCATAATATTTTATATTATTAAATCAATAATTGAGACAACAAAGTTATTCATATTATTATTTGCAATATCGACAATGTCTAGAAAGTTCGCTTAGGAGAGGTTTGGTCACCTAATTGCATGCGCCAATAGGGAGAAATCCTTATTGAAAGCCCTCTTCCGGGAACGATCCGTTGTTAAATATTGTGAGTTATAATATTAATGATGAATAATTGTTGAAGTATTAAGAATGTGTTTATTGAAGATAAGTGAATTACAAAAGTTAGAGCGGAATAATGCAAACTTGGAAAACTTTAGGGGTACTAAAGTGTAATATGTTAAATAAATCTGGACCATTGGTGGTGGTTTTAATAGTAAATCAATCTAGACCATTGATGGTGGTTTTAATAGTAAATTAATCTGGACCATTGATGGTGGTTTTAAAAGTAAATCAATCTGGACCGTTGGTGGTGGTTTTAAAAGTAAATCAATTTGGACCGTCGGTGGTGGTTTTAAAAGTAAATCAATCTGGACCGTCGGTGGTGGTTTTAAAAGTAAATTAATCTTGACCATCAGTTATGGTTTTAATAGTAATCAATATGGAATCGCCCTGCATTCTAATAGTGAATCAATCTCGACCGCTTCAAATGAATTAGTTACTATTTAGTCCATTCTCCTATAATAAAGCTTAATTCTTCTTTCATTCTCACCAATTCACCGAGATTCACAAGAGACACTATATAGAGAGAAACTATAAAGAGTAAGGAGTAGAGTATTCTGCTACTTCACTTTTGTAGTATCCAGCTTTCTATTAAGGTAAGGGGTATTATTTCTTTCATATTCATAAGGAATACTATTTTTCGTATTCATCCTTTAGTATGTCTAATAACCTGCCTCACGCGATTACGCATCGTATAACAGGTGAAAATCCATTTGTAGTTTTCGTATGTTAATTCTTTTCATATTCTTAAATCTAAACTTACTACGGTAAGTATTGCTTCTATAATCCTTGAAATTAGTGGTATATCCGTGAGTTTTGCGCTTCATCCAGTATCATTTTATTGGAATATTGATATGAACTTTCTTATTAAATATCAATATTTTCACCCGAAGTACTATTCATGAGTTACTATTAACCCAATTACTATTCACTATAATATTATCCACTCGAGTAATCGGGGCACTTTTCATGTCAGGGTACTATTCACGTGTTACTATTCACGGATTACAATTCTCCCGATTACTATTCACTCAAATATTGTTCACACGGGTTACAAATATTTTATTGGTATGATTATGACCAGGGATAATTTGGTATAGTCATGACCATTGATGATTACACGAATATTCTTGGTCCGCAGTGCAAGAATAATTTGTGGACGTGATACTAATGAATATCATTGGCCCGTAGTGCAGGGATGATTCGATAATGTGATCTATTTATTAAGCTGAGTCCCAGCAATAAAGTTAATGATACACATTTTAAATCATAGAAGATAGTAGATATCATGCTACTACTCGACTCTTCTAATGGATTGCTTGTTCACATTAGCTTAAACTTGTTGTCATTATATTCTATCAGTTTAACATTGTTGAAGGCTAATAATAACTTATTATGCATTATCTTAGTCATAATATTTCTTACTAGGCTAGTTAAGCTCACCCTTTTACTTCTATTGTTCTCTTGAAAATGAGAACGAAATTTTAACTAGTCGTGGAACCAGAGTGATGGCCCGAGATGGTGTTATAGTACTCCTCACTATTCTATAAAAATAATGTGCCAATAAATGTAATGAGGACTCTATTTGAGTTTGGATATTGTAGATGACAATATTCGTGTAAAACTCTCACCGTGTGTTGTATAAATGAAGTTTGTATTTGTATTCAAGACCATGTATTTGGCACCCAAGATGGGTGATGTATACCTATTTTGGGGCGCACAAAATGAAACCAAAGGACGTAAGAATCATCAACAATGCCGAGGACAACCGCACCTAATAGAGAATTTGATTTAATATGGACGCCAAGCTATGCGTAATGGAATACCACCATGGAAATCAAATTTCAATAATCGATCGACAAAAACTTTAAAGACTTCAAGGCAACGTACTTCCCAGATTTAGAGGATCAACTGACCCTGTAAAAGCGATTGTGATAGCTAGGATAACGGAGGGGCAAAAGACCATTTTTGCCACCTATACGATAAAAAGGGAGACGAATTTTTTGTGGGAGGCAAAATCAAGCTAGAGCCGGAGAAGGGAGTAGTGGTGGTAGGACTGGAAAAAGGAAAGAAGATAATTTTGGGAATACCAAAAATAGGTCAGGAGGTGGAAAGAAACAAGTTGTGCAGTGTGGGAATTGTAAAAAGAATCACCCGGGAGAGTGTCTTAAAGGTAAGTTTGCGTGTTATAAGTGTGGGCAGAAGGGACATATCTCTCCTAACTGCCCCAATCCAAGAATGTATAGTGGGTGTTTTATTTGTGAATCAATGGAGCATAAGGTGAAAGACTGTCCAAGAAGGAGAAGGGAGGTAAGGAATGCAAATACGGGAAAAAGCAGCAGGACATTGGCGACAACGAGACCAACTTCAACAAACAAAACCAACAGAATTAACCACAAGAGTCTTCAACATGACTGTCCAAGAATCGATAGCAGCTGGGGATGCAACTTCAGGTATTATTCGTATAACTTTTATTTTCTTATATATAATTTTCTTATATATATAATAAATTATTTTATAAAGAAATTTTGAAGGAGGAAATTGAGTTTTATTAGAAATCAATTTTCTTTGTAAGCAGATAGACAAGCTTTATGCTGAATAGTTAAAGATTGGTTCGATCAATTATGATCGAGATCTACCTGCAATGATTGTGTATGCTATGTACCCTTGTATATATAAGTTTTAAGACGGTGATTCCGGGGACAGAATCTTTATAAGGGAGGGTGAATGTAATAACCCGATATTTTCTATATAATTAAATCAGAAATTTTGCGTATAATTTTTTTTTTTTAAAGGTGAGAATGCGTGAAAGGTAATGTGTATGTATTTATGTGATGAATATAAAATATATTTATTACATGAATGATTACAAATAATTTTATTTTAGAATTATTGATCATTATAAATTATATTCTTATAATAATTAATTTTATAGTAGAAATGATTTTCTTAATTATTTTCCATGAAAATATGATTTTATATTATTTAAATAATATATGAAATGATTATAGAATTATTATAATAATTATTTTATTTTATTATATGAATTTATTTTAGATTAGTTAAGTTAATTATTTTTAACTTAATTAATAATGTTATATATGAAAGATAAATCAGATATGGAATCCAAACCCAAATTTTGGATTTTGGTCAATGAATGGGAGTAATAATATAATATTATTTTTATTTTTGTGCTATAAATGTGTACTGTATGTACATATTGTTGATGGTTGGCTAATGATAGTGTATAATGTCAAAATCCTAATATTAATTCGTTAAACCCTAACTTGAAACTCAAACCTGAGTTTGCGATTGGTAAGGAATTGTGGTACGTGATTAATGACAATTATTATATTATGCTAATTAGGTAAATCCTAATTATTGACTAGAAACCCTAATTGTAAATTAAAAACCCTAATTTCCAATTTAAAATCCTAATTGCTAAAGTGAAAACCCTAATTATTATTTTAGTAAATTATAGTGTTAATTAGGAAACCCTAATTCATAATTTGGGGAACCCTATTAATATCAAGAAACTCTAAGTATTTTTAAAACTTTAATTTTTTTTTTTATTAAAAACCCTAATTTTAATTAGTAAGTTCTAATTAAAATTTTATTAAACTTTAAACTTAATTTTTCAAACCCTAGAAATTATTTGAAAAACCTTAAAGTATAAAATCTATTGATTAAACCCTAGATTCAAGTAGCATGGACAAAAATACCCTTAATTGCTTTGTTAGTTTACTAAAATAGCATTTTTGGATTTATTTAATGAGATAGCTTGCTTGCAAATCTTGCCATGATCTTGAGTTGGTGACCAACTAAATATTTACCATGTGCTCAAATCTTAGCAATCTCAAATGATACATTTGCCACTTAAAGAACTAGATTCAATGTATCAAAGAGATAAAAGATTTACAAAGAAAGAAATCTAACTTTACTTCTTAGATACTTGCAAAAACCATTCTCTCTAAAAATTCGAACTTAGAGTGAGAGGGAGTGATAAACTAAGACAATATCATGTATTAGCTTGCCAAGAACATGATCCAAGGACAGAAATCAAGAATCAAAGCTAGAAAGGTATAAACCCTAAAATTTTAGAAATCATATGATCTGATGTTATATGTTGTAATTAGTTGTTTAAAGTTGTGTAATAAGATGTCATTTAGTGATCTGGGTTCTTAGATCCCAGATCCATAACATCAAAGTGCTCGAAATTGAAGATTTCTTAAATCTGGAAAATTTTGTAAATGAGGGTCTGACAAGGAATGTCAGGTCCCATAGATCTCAGTAGGTTATGTGTTTTTGTTGTTTAAAGGTTTGAATATGTAGTATGCTATGAGATCTTGGATTTGGAACTTGAATCAAGTCCAGATCATGTGTAGATTGTTAGATATATGTGGTCAAAAGCCGTTGATCGGCCATGACTGGACATTTTTGGGTAACCCAAAAACTGCCTAGAAAGGGCCTGACAAGATTGTCGTGAGCCTTTATCTTGCTGCTGTTTGTTGTTTTGTTGTTTTTGTAGTAATAGAATCGTAATATGGTATATGGACTACAGTTTAAAGCTTTTATATCATCTAAATAACGTGTAGATTTAATGTAGTGGCCGGTCAAAGTAGCATGGTCAAACACGAAAGCGGTTTTCTGGGTAACCTAGAAAACCTATGAGCACGGTTCCTGACATGCTTTGACCGGCATGAACCTGCTTGATGTGATGTTGTTAGACTTGTTTTATGTAATAGATCTGTTGTCTTGCATGTTGTCTACACACTAGAACTCTTAAATCACTAAAACAATTCAAGGATTGCAAGTTGTGGAAGCCTAAAAGTGGTAGCATGAACTGTTCTTCAATTCTGGAAAACCTAGAAATTAAAGAACAATGTCTGACAGGTTTTCCGGGGCTTAGATCTTGATCATGTGTTAGGATCTGACCCAGAAATTGTTATGAACTTGTAATATTACATGAGTACTAGAATATCTAATCGATCACTAGCCCAAAAACACATTACACAATGATTTATGCTTGGTCAAAGTATGCAACTCGATCACTGGCTATGAATTTCTGGGTTTGGCCAAGAACATGAAGAACACCTAGCTGACACTTAAGCCACATTTATGATACTTTTTAGTGACACTTTATTTTTAAAATTAATTATTTTATTAAATAATTAGAGAAAAATAGTCTTTAATTATTAAAAATACAAAATAAATTACCAAAAATTATTTTAAAGCCTAAAATTAGTTTTTAATAATTTTGAATATATTTCATAAATATTTAATATTTTTAGAATATTAATGGTATTTAATTTATTTAATTATAATATTAAATAAATTTTAATACTTGAAAAAATCATTTAAAATTATATTATGTTATAAGAAAATATTTTAAGCTATTTTCTATAACTTTTAATATTTTGTGATGAAATTTCATTAATAAATTAATATTAATGATAATTAAGTTACTTAATAAATGTATTAAATAAATTATGAAAAATAGAATTAATGATTTATAAATCATATAAAAATTATAAAATATATTAAGTTATAAAATATAACTTTTGATATTTTGACATAAAAAATATTAATATTTTAATATTAATGATAATAGATTTATTTAATATTTATATTAAATAAATTAGTTTAAAAATAATTTTAATATTATAAAAATCATTTTAAATGAAAATAAAGTGTTTAAGAATATTTGAAGTTATAAAATATAACTTCTAATATTTAAAGGATAATTTCAATAATAATTTAATATTAATGATATTAATTTAATATTAATGATATTAAATTTATTTAATAATTATATTGAATAAATAATTTAAAAATAGTTTTATTAATTTAAAATCATTTAAAAAGGATATAAATGAATTAAAAATATTTTAAGTTATAATTAATGACTTTTAATATTTTGATAAATAATGCACTAATATTTAAGTATTAATGGTAATTATTTAAAATGATTTTTAACTATTTTAAAAATTATTTAAGGGTAATATTAGTACTTTTAAAAATATTTTGAGTTAATATAAATAACTTTAATATTTTGGCAATGGTTTCATTAATAATTTAATATTAATGATAATAGAATTATTTGATATTTAAATCATTTTATAATGATTTTAGTGTTTGAAAAATCATGATAAATTATAATAATTATTTAAAAATTATTATAAGGCAATGTAAAATAATATGACTGATATTTACATCTATTGAACTTCGGTATAGAGTCTTAGACTCGTTAATTACCGATAAAGATGTCGGTATGCCGACATGTTTTAGAAATTGATCTAGACTTAGATAATTTGACTAGCTACGTGTCTGTTTGTGATCCAATGACTGTTAAACATGTGTGACAATGTGATTAGGTTATGTGCTAACTACAAATAGCAGTAGTATATGTTATGATATGTTATTCTCATTACAAGAAAAAGCTTTATTTTCGACGGAATTATGGTCGACTAAACATATTCCATCGATGTTAATCTAAGACTGACTGAATATTTAGTCGACATTAATTCAAATGGCATTAATGTATCCTCGACTTTTTACATCATTTGATTTAAGATCCTCACCATGGCGCTGAGGGTTTTCCGCCAAATAATATATAGTCGACAGAATATGTGTCATCCTCGAATGAATACTTCGTCGAGTTTATCTTAAGGTCGACAAACACAACATCGACGGAAGTCCGCTTAAATAAACCTAAAAAACCCTTCCCCTTCCTCATAGCCTCTCATTTTCATTTCCTCTATTTCTAAACCAATGACCGATATCTCTCTCTCTCTCTCTCTCATACGCCTCTCATTTTCATTTCCTCTCCACCGGCCCCCCACCCCGCACCTTGCACCCCCACTCTCCCGGCACGGCCGTCCCGCATTTACTCCCCACCCTACCTGCACCCCCACCCTCTCCCCCTGTCGACGCTGCCCCCCCACCCTCAGACGTCCCGTGAGTCCCACCCCACCCCACCCCACCTCACCCACCCACCCTCAGTACCCCCACTCCCAAACCCTTCCCCAGTACTCCCACCCCTCTCCCCCTGCACTTCTCGACTCCTTGTCTCAGATCACACCCACCCAAAGACTCACCGCCACCACACCACCACCGCCACGGCCACCGAGACCGCCACGGACTTAGACTCTATTCTTTCCTAATTTTCCAGGTATTGAGTATATATTATATATATGTTAGTAGTATGAAATTTGAGTATGAAATTTGTGTATGAATTTGGTATTATAATGTGCA
Source organism: Panax ginseng (assembly GCA_020205605.1). Taxonomy (NCBI): domain Eukaryota; kingdom Viridiplantae; phylum Streptophyta; class Magnoliopsida; order Apiales; family Araliaceae; genus Panax; species Panax ginseng. The sequence goes on along the minus strand of CM035149.1, from coordinate 58,306,985 downwards.
ATTGGTTTAAATTTATTTTGTTTTTGGATTGATATTACTAGAATTTTGGTATTATAATGTATATATGAATTCTGTTTTTTGTTTATAATTTATCTGAAATTGGTCATTTGGGTATGAAATTGGTCCTTTGCAGCTTCTGTACATGTATAACATCCATTTTATTGTTTGGTTTTATTTTCTTTTATGTAATTGCAGTGTATATTTCTTCAATTTCAATATTGTATGTTGTATGTTAATAACAGTAAAGTAATTTTATGCTTGATATTTCCAATGAAATTTCCCATGAAATTCTGTCAGAATTCTTGAGATGCAAAATCTGTTGGCTCTAATAACTATTTATTACTTAATTTACTAATACTAAAATTCAGTAATTAAGTAGCATTTACTTAATTAGTTTTTGACAAATAATTTATACTTCAAATATCAATTATATTAATCAACTTAATTAAAAAAAAAAAAAAATAAAAATTAACTATTTAATATACTAATATATAATTCGTAATAAAATAAAATAAAGTTTAATAAATGAAATAAATATAATTTAATATATAAATAGATTAAATTAAAAATAAAAATTATTAATAAATAAATAAAATAAATAAAACAATAAATTTTATTTAATTTAGTTTATTAAATAAAATAAATTTTAAAAATGAGATAATATAATATAATATAAAAAAAAATTAAATTAAAATAATTAATAAATTAAAATAACATAAAATAAAAATAAAATAAAATAAAATAAAATAAAATAAAATAAATTTAATAAAGTAAATTAAAATTAAATTAAATTAAATTTAATAATTAATAAATGTTATAAGGTAGTTTAATTTAATTTAATTTAATAAAAAATTTAAAAATTATATTATATAATACAAAATAAAATAAAATAAATTAAAATAAAACAAAATAATTAATAAAATAAAATGAAATAAAATTAAAATAATACATTAAATGAACTCAAAATAATAAACGTAAGTAGCATTTGCTTAGTTGGGATGCAATTCAAAGAGACCTAATATATAAGAATGTTGTCATGAAAATAAAATAATATACTTTGCAACTTAATTAGAAACCCGTTTGACAAGTAGGAGTGAATATCGAACAGTAGTCTCTATAGATTCCAAATAACAATTCTAATAAACTAAGTACCGTTTACTTAGTTTATCATTGATAAAATAAACTAAGTAGTATTTGCTTAGTTTGCCACAATTTTCAATAAACTCGATAATACTCTACCTACATATATATGTACTCTTCCTGGTATGCAGGATTCGACGTAGCAGTTGCAGCTAATAGTATTTAACCTGCCTCGACAAATTAAAAAAAAAGGGTCGAGAGTTTCGCTTGTGTCTTATACTCGAATAATAAAGTTAATTGAATTATTGAAGACATTCTCACTATTCCATCATAATGTATGCCAACATACGGAAGGGTTCCATTAAGTTGTTGAACAAAGTTATAGGTTAAGCAACCCTCTAATGAGCGATCATCACTTCTACTAGAATGAAGCATTGTCGATATGGATCCAATCCATGACATAGATAACTTCTCACCACCCAAATTCCTCGATGGGTATTTGGAGTGGTGAGAAGCTTTCTATGGCATGGATTGAACCCATATCGTGCAATGATTCATTCATAGTAGAGAAGGATCGCTCGCTCATCTAGAGGGTTGCTTAACTTGGAACTTTGTTAAATAGCTTAATGGAACTCCTTCTGGATGTTGTCATCTCATTATGGTGGAATGTTGAGGAATGTCCGCAGAATTCAATTAACTTTATTAATAGAGTATAGACACAAATAGAACTACGAATCTTTTTTTTGTCCGATCCGCCATCGTCATGAACCATTTGGAGTACTATTAGTCAACAATCACAACTAATATGAAACTTAGATTTTCAATTAATAAACTAAGTAGCATTTGCTTAGTTTTCCACAATTTTCAATAAACTCAATGATACTTCTCCTTTTTTCTTTCAATACACTCATAAATATATATATGTATGTAATATACTTTGAAACTTAGAAATCTGGCTTGACATTCACTCATAGAGAGTGAATGCCTAATAGTCCCCAAAATTGGGACTCATTATCGGATGTTATGTCTCTCACTTAGGTTTCGATGTTATGTCTAATTCACAAGATGCGTGACGTGTTTATAATATTTTGAGGATTTTTCACCGGTGTCTCTACATATGTTCTTCGAAAGTGCATACTTAGACTAAGTTGTCTTGGTCTATTTCGTACTTGAAGACCATGGGGAGGTGATGTCAAATTTTCTTAAAATATTATAAACACGCACCTTGTGAATGGCACTAGTGAGAGAGACACATCCAGAACCGGATGTGTTCAACCCCTCGTAGAGTGGAGATATATACTTGGGTAAACTAAATACATGCATATATATTCTAATTGGGTATTTTCTTCAATTAAAGATGTCACCAACCGGAGTTGGATGTACCGTAGAGATACCAATTGATGGGAGGGATTAGTTGATTCGCATCGTGAAGGGGTGTCCAATTTATGAACAAAGCAATAGAACATGTTGATGATCCGAATCGAAAAGATGAGATGCCCGTGTTCTAAGTGTAAGAACATGATATAGAAGACCACCGATGAAGTTAAATTTGACTTATATTCACGTGGGTTTGTGGATGGGTATTCTGGTATGGATTCATCACGAGAATCACCAGTTTAGAGAACTGACATATAAGATCGTAGACCACTTTGATCACGGGATTCGCAAGCAGATAACTATGACATCGTGCAGATGTTGGTTGATGCGTATGGCCCTACCACTATTGACTGGGCTAAAAACGAGCATGCGTCAAGCAGTTCTCAGCAAAAGCCAAATGATTCAGCAGCTGCTTTCTACAAGTTGCTATCTGAATCGGGCGTATAGCAAAGTTGCAGGCTGCTAGGGGCGATGCTGAGATGTTAGATTCGACGTCCCTCCGCCCGAGATTAGTTTATCTCAGGACGAGGAGACGACTCTTTGGGTCGTGTCTCAGGATACTCCCACTAGTACTACCGGCCGGTATCGAGTGCTGGGTTTACCGAGGATACCAACCTATACACTGCCAGGAGGTATAATATTTGTGTTTATGAATAAACTAAACTTGTAATATTATTCATGTTATATTTATTTTTGTAGGCTTTAGCCAGCATCTGCGTCCGAGAACCCCCGTGGGACCATCACATACAGGCGCTGGCTTAGATGATGCTTTGTTCCAGCGTGTTATGGCTGCGGTGTCGGATAGGTTTCAGACCGATCCGCTATTCCATCATCGACCAAATTTATTCTCGCTTCCATCGACTTAAGCAGACATTGCACCGGTGCCATCGCCGAGAGTACGGTATCCCTCCGTAGGAAGCGGCGACGCGACGTGACGAGATTATTCTTGATGGTGGTTACCTTAGTCGAGGACGCTGCTTAAATGATATGTTGAGTCACAACCGATTCGTCAGTATATTTTGTTTTAAATACAAAATATATATTCTGTATGTTATTTAATTTTCATTTAGTTATCTTTAACTGAATTATATATATGGACTAATGAGTTACATTATATTGTATCAACAGAGTGACGAGCGGACTGACGAGCGGGATGACGATTTTCATACTCGTAGCAAATACGACGCTCACCTCGATGATCCTCCTCACACCGGGGGCTCTACTAGCTTGACTTAGTTTACATTCTTTTGTAGTTTAAATTCTTTTGTATTAGTTTTACATAATTTTTGACGTACATATTGTAGTTTAAACCTTATCATTAATTACTTTGGTTTTGTTGCGGTTTGAAACTTAACTTAATTTAGCTTAATGGGATGTTTGTTGTAGTTAGTTTAGATTAATGGGATCTTTTATAATTTACCTTAGTTTAATTTACTTTGATTAATGCGGTTTTACATTTCATTACTTTGGTTTGTTGCGGTTATGCTAGTAGTTATGAGATGTTTTTGACATTTAGCTTAATTTAGCTTGTGTTTGTGATGTTGGGAAAACAGGTACAGGTACAAGATGTGGGTTAAATCCCTGGATATTGCAAAAACAAATAAAATATTTAAAAAAAAAACAGTAACCTCGATGGAATGAGGTTCTTCTCGACAGATAACCGTCGAGGTTAAGGTGTTTCCCATTTTCGGCATACTGCCACGTGGCATACATATCCTCGACCGAATATCCACGATGGACGAGTTATAGGGTCGACAGAATTCCGTCACGTGTGAGGCTGCCACGTGGCATGCTTATCATTGACCGAATATCCTCGACAGACACGTTTCAGTCGGGGATATATTAACTCTGACTGAATGTTCGGTCGACAATAAGTTCGTCGACTATATGTATTTCCGACCGAAGAATCGACGGACTTATTTTTGACATGATTATATACGACCGAATTTCCGACCGAATGTTCCGTCGGGATATCACCCTCGACGGAATATCCTTATTTTCGACGGAATATTTCGTCGACAATAAGCCTTTTTGTTGTAGTATCTAATCGATAGAATGATCTTATTAATGATAGGTTTCGGTATAGAAGATAAAACTAAGCTTCGTAACTGTAAGCAGCAGACCAGGCAAGTATCATACCTTTGCATTTACTTTATGCAATGCATATAAGTAAGAAAGTTTCAGAATTATATTATCATTATGCCAGAATATTAACTCTATTGTTATCGATTATGTATCCGATCATTATTTATCAGTACAGTACTATTATATAATTTAGATATTAATTCTATTTGTTTATTTGTAAATATGATTATACAAGTGTCCTCAATTGGATAATCATTGTATTTAATCACATGTTGATATACACTTATCGATCTCCGATATGTATACATTAATTAAAAGACGTCTAAGCTATTTGACCCAGCTAGACACAAATTTAGAAATATCGTTGAACATGTTAAAACTTTATTATATCCAATCAAATTGCTTTGGTTTGGATTCCCAACTAAGTATGAACATCCCGAATATGGGAAAATTTGTATGCGCCTAAGGCGGATATAATGAATGATAATATCTTTCTTGCATGTAGTATGGATCAATACAGGGCACATTGGGATGATCACCCTCGCGCCCGTAAGTTATGACGGTTTGCGGATGAAGTTCTACTAAACTTTAGCAAAAATTAAAAACTATGTTCATAGTCTGTCGACTAATACTCATTTATAGTCAGTACGTAGTTTCAAAAATTTGATATAGAATTGATATGTTATTATTATTGGTTCAGCTTACTTCACAACTATTAATTTGTTGTAGAAGTGTCGTACAAAGAAAACATTTACTTCTTTCAGCTAATATTTATTATTGTTATTACTTGCTGGGCACTCAAATGCTCATCCTTTGTTAATTTAAATGTTTCAGCTAAGTGTGAACAACCAGAAGGTTTGGCCAAGAACAAGGGAAAAGGAAAGCAAACAAAATAAGTGTTATGGTATTCTATGTAATAGTATGACTTTATTAAGACAATGATATCTATTAATTATCATGTAATGAATGTAGTAAAGGTTGCGTACTTGGGATTAAACTCTGATAAATGTAAGTTAAGTTTGATATTCATATTATTGTTATTATTATTAGTATTATTCCGTTCATAGAAATGGTATCGTAAAGCACCGAGTTTGGGTTTCAAGTACCTGAATTTGGGGGCGTTACAATGTTAATTTACAGGTAACTTCAGACATAGTACTATTTCACAGTGTTCGAGTTAATGAGTTGGGGAAATTCCTCGCCATCCATCTCTTGTAATCTGAGGGCACCTCCTCTCAACACCTCCTTGACAACAAACGGGTCTTCCCAGTTTGGCGTGAATTTTCCTTTAAATTGATCTTGGTTGTTAAGAACCTTCTTCAAGACCAAGTCATGTTCTTTGAATTGTCGAAACTGAACTTTCTTGTTGTAGGATCTAACGATCCTCTGTTGGTACAACTGACCATGGAAGATGGTTGTGGCCCGTCTTTCATCTATTAGAGTCAATTGGTGGTACCGATCTTGTAACCATTGGTCTTCATCCAGCTAAGCATCTATCAATACTCTGAAGGATTCCATTTCCACTTCTATGGGGAGCACTACTTCCATTCCATAGGTTAATGAGTAAGGGGTTGCTTATAAAAGTCTTGTTTGACGCTCAGAGGCTAATAGAGTCGAGGCAACAAGTCGCCATCCTCGTGATTGGCGAACATCTTTTGCATGATCTTTTTGATATTCTTATTAGCCGCTTCAACAACACCATTCATCTTTGGAAGATAGATGATAGAGTTGAGATGCTTGATGTGGAATTTACTGCATAATTCCTCCATCATTTTGTTGTTGAGGTTTTTAGCATTGTCTGATACAATCACATCTGGTTGTCCATATCGACAAATGACATTGTTTTTGATGAAACCAATGATCAACTCTTTAGTAACCCTGGGGGAAGAGGCTGCTTTTATCCACTTAGTGAAGTAGTCGATCATGGTGAATATAAATCGATGATCATTACTGGCTTTGGGCTCTATTGGCTCGATCACATCCATTCCCCACATTGAGAAGGGTTAGGGCAAACTCATATTGTGGAGCTCCCTTGGAGGGGCATGGATAGCATTCCCATGAATGTGACGCCCCCAAAATAGGTATACATAACCCATTCTGAGTCACCAAATACATGGTACATAATTTAAATACAAACTTACTTATACAATACGACAAAAACGTAGCTGAGAGTTTTAACACGAATATTGTCTTGTAGACAATATCCAAACTCAAATGGAGTTTTCATTATAATTATTATCACCCTATTTTATAGAATAGTGAAGACCATTACAGCCACCATCTCGAACCGTCACTCCATTCCCCGACTAGTCCTGGCTATGTTCTCATTTCCTGAAGAGAATCATGAAAGTAAAGGGTGAGCTCAACTAGCCCAGTAAAAAATGTTATGACTAAGATAATGCAGAATAAATTATCGTTAGCCTTCAGCAGTGTTAAACTGATAGAATACAATAAACAACAAGTTTAACTGCAGCGGAACAAGCAATCCATTAAAGAGTCAAGTAAAGCATGATATCTACTACCTTCTATAATTTAAAAGTTTATCATCAATTTTATCGCTGAGACTCAGCTCAATAAATAATCCACATCACTGAATTACCCATGCACTACGGACCAAGGATATTCATTATTATCACATCCATGAATCATCCATGCATTACGGGCCAAGGAATTCATATTATCATCAATGGTCATGATCATGGCAACAACTGTCCATCAATGCACTATGGGCCAATGAGGACTTTTACCACATCATTTGTAACATTACGGGTCATGATTATACCGATACATAGTCATAATCATACCAATTAAAAGTCCGTCAATGCATTACCGGCCAATAAGGACTTACATCATAATATAAGCATGAGAATGATGACTATGATATAAGAATTTAATTAAATAAGAGTAAGGATATATTTTAAAGCTTTATAATTAAATTTATCAAGAATTTAATAATGTCCAAATTGTCAACATGATACTGCTTTGTGGAGTAAAATTCAAGAATAATATTGTATCAAAAATAATTTGGACAGAAAAGAAATTAATTTTTTGTCATGAATAGTGCTCTGGGTGAATAGTACCCGAGTGAATAGTATCCCGTGAATAGTACTCTGACATAAAAAGATTAAAACTTAACAAAAATATTCAAAAAAATATCCTTGTGAAATGATACTAGATGAAACGCAAATTTCAAGGATATTCTACTAATTTTAAGGAGTATAGAAGCAATACTTATCAACATGAGTGTAGAATTCAGAATCTGAAACAAAATAATATTACTTACATACTACAGAGTATGGAAGAAAATATTATTTCTTACGAATATTGAACAAAAATAATATCCCTTACCTTAAAAAGAGAGTACTTCTGACTGGTATAGCAGGGATATTCTTGAAGAAAACTTGCACTATTTTCTACACTCAAAGATTTCTTAAACTCTAAAGAAATACGCTCAATATTATAGAAGAAGAATTCTCTGATTCTGGTGTGATTTTCATTTCTAAACTAAGCATCATATTTATAGAAGAATGGAAGAATACTATTTGAATTAAAAATCACTAGACCATTTAAAGGAAAATTCGAATCTAATTTACTAAGCTTCAATTGAATTTTTTTTTGATTTTACTATGTAGCACTATGTTGCACTATGCAGTACTATGCAAATAATAAAATATAATATATTCTATTTTACATAAAAAACAAAAATTATTATAATATATATATATATATATATATATATATATATATATATATATATAATAGTACCCCACCCATGAACCATTCCCCCGTAAACTAACTAACTAACTATATATATATATATATATATATATATATATATATATATATATATATATATATATATATATAAAAACGCCTTTCCATATAATAAGCAATATTTATAACAAATACTTCATAAAAATTCCCTCTATTTATCTCAATTCACTTGGCTTCACAAAACACATTTTTAATAACATTCATCATTAATATTATAACTCACAATATTAATGTAAGACCCCAACTTTCATAAATAAAGATTAAAATTTTCTCGATATATTTTTGAATATTAAGGTGTGAATTTGTTATAATGTTATAGTTATGGTAATATTTATAAATTTTGTAAAGTAAGCAAGTTGTTATATAATATTCGATTGGTCGGGGAATATTCGTTTTAACAGGGAATATTCGTACGACGACACAATCATTGGTGGACCCCACAACGAAATTATTATCGGAATGAGAAAACGACATAAATATCTTTTTATAAAAATAACGGCGAAAGTTTTACCAATAAACTGTTGAAATACCCGGTGGTAAAAGTACAGTAATATGCGTGGTTGCATAGTAACATACGGTATTGATTATTGATGCTTACGTGAGAAGTCACTCAGTTTTATTCAATTATTGCTACAGTAATTGCTGTATAGTATTGAAAGTAGTATGCACACAAGCCAATCATGTTTGATGATAAAGCATATACTTTGTAACAATCTTATTCATTTATTAATAAAAAGTATTAATTTATTAAAGGCTTTTAATTACCTACATGATGCTGTTTTATAATATGTGATAAACCCATAGTTTTAAGCAATGCTTTTAGAATAATGATGATGATCATTCTAATGAGATCTAAATTCTTAGAAAGCTTAAAACTAAAATAGTTCCCAATCGTTGGATTACTAAATTGGGGATTAGTGAATCCTGGATAGATTGGTACATACGTTGCTTGCTCATTGATGAGGATGATTGATCTCATGATCATTTGTGTGAGACACTAAAGCAAGTATGTGAGGTGCTTATTGAGAATAAGTTCACTCAACGCGTGGCTCGCTAAGGAATACTTAATGGAGTTTTACTTGCTCATCAATAGAATTCTATAGTGATAGTAGTACAAGTAATCCTTGAACTTTAGATCATCATAGTATCTTGTGTATGATGAGTTATACTTTGACTTATTCCTTAACACCCTTATGGTATATCAAAGGGTATGCTTGGGTATAATAATTTGTACATGGAGATAATGTATGATCAATAAAGAATCTACCGCTTTTAGTAAAAGAAGAGAAATGTCCTATGTGATTCGATAAATGATAACCTAGTAGTCTTTGGCCAAGGCAGAATGAAATTAGAAAGGAGTTTCTAATTTGCATTATTTAGAGTTGTGCATTTAAGAGTCGAAATATATATAATTAAATAAAATAAGACTTGACAGTAATTCCATGTCTTATATTTAATTGGAACATTGTATGGTGTAAGGATTGAATTATATGGTAACTATTTACTCAAATATTCTTTTATGATTAATGTTAAAATCTATATTATCTGAAAAGTCGTTAATCGCTAGGGAGGCTTATCCCTATTGTAGAATAAATATTATTTATTTAAATAAATTAATAGTTTAATTTATTTATTTAAATAAGATTAGAATTGTTCTAATTGATTTATTCACAACCGGTTTAATATGGAGAACTTAAAGGGTCACACCATAAAAGAAAGAATAATTATTTAAGAAGTTAATGACATAATCGTAATAATAAGTTAAGTATATTTAATTTAATCTATGGTGATAGAATAAATTAAATAGCTTAATATTTATTATTTAATATTTTAGAAATATTAAATATAAATTAATAAGAGGAGTCTTATTATTATTATTACTATTATTATTATTATTTAATTCCTAAAGGAGTTTTGGAATTAATTAATAAAAGTACTCTCATTTATTCCTAATAAGATTAGGAGACTAATTAATTAAAAGTTTAATTAATTATTTCAAATAAGATTAGGAGCCTAATTAATTAAAAGAGTTTAATTAATTAAAATAAATCCCAATTTCTTAATTGTTAAGGAGGGTTGCCTACATCTATAAATAAGAGGAGTCTTATTATGGGTGTAGAGTGGTTGTTGACTTTTTCACAACAGACGTGATTCCAATTGTTGGAGAGTACATTCTTTTTCTATAGAGATAGAAAACTAGGATTTAGCCAACCACCCTTCTTCTTGAATATTTCTTCTTCTTTGGTGGATCACCTCTAGAGGCCAAACATATGGGTGACTAATGTTGATCAAAGGAAGGAACCAAACCCGGTGAATTCAAGTTGAACGCGAAAGGATTTGGAGGTGAACTTGTACCTGAGGAAGCTCGAATCTTCAGGGGTATGATTCTTGTTCTTTATCTTTTCGTTTAATTAATAATTGTGCATAAAGGATGATCCGGGTATATGGTTTGTAAAATTTTAAAACTCTGATTTTCCACGCTCATTATATTTTGTGCAATTTGATTGCGTTCATGAATATTATAAATCTAACAGTGGCATCAGAGCCAAACCTTTATGCAAATTATTAAGTATTTTAATTTGATATGTATATTGATATGTGTTTAGAACAATTTAATTGGGCATAATTTTGTTGTATATATTTTTTTTAAAAAGCTTGATCCGTACATAGCAGGATGTTAATATGGTAATATGTTTACTCTCATATATATATATATATATATTAATCGGTTAAATTTTGGTGGCACGCAAATTACGAGGATTATTATATATATTATTAATAATTTTATAATTAAAATAAAAGTTTTATTTTAATCTTAAAATAAAAAAGTTTTATTTTAATTTTAAAATTAGATTTCATGCTAACTAATTAGAGTTGGAATTGAATTCCATGATAACTTATTTCATATTATTCAAAATAAAAGAGTTTATTTGTGAATAGGAAAGAGAATACTAATTTCCTTAAATAAAGGAGTTTATTTAGATATGAAATAAGATTTCATATTATTCAAAATAAAAGAGTTTATTTGTGCATAGGAAAGATAATTCGTGTTTCTTTTAATAAAAATTTTTTTACTTGAATTGAATTCCATAATTAATTAAAATAAATGAGTTTATTTTGATTAAAGATTTTGATTAAAATAAAATAGTTTATTTTATTCAAAATTAGATAAATTAAAATAAAAGAGTTTTTTTATTTAAATTTGGATTAAAATAAAGGAGTTTATTTTAATTCAAAATTAGATTTTATACTAACTAATTTTGCCCATTAAATGATATCAATATATATATTGAATGTGTATTATTCATAAGATGAATGTTATTTATTGATGCATATGATGATGTGTATGATAATAAATGGGATTGATTATGGACTATTGACCAATGTGATTGAATTTTATTTTAGTTGCCTCGTCTTCTCTAATTTTTTCTTAATGTAAATTCTATCTTCCTCCTATGTACTTTCCCTTAACTGCTGATCAAGGTTTCTATTTATTTTAAATAATTTTGTAATAGGAATAGTTAGAATTAATTTTGAAAAATTAGAGATCAATGAGAAAGGAGCGCTTGAAGACCCGCTTTGAATGGAGCCCTAAGTTTAAATGTAATAGTTATATTTAAATATTAATTCTTGCACCCCTAGGGTTTGACCTTTTGGTTCACTTGGTGGCTCTAGTGAACCAAACTAGAATAAAGTCCATAATCAATCCGGGTAGAATATAGTATTCTATATGTGCATGCTTATACTATATATATATATATGTGTGTGTGTGTGCATGCACGCTAAACAAGATGAGACAAATTAATAACAAACCCCTCAAATATTTTATATTAAGTCCTAAGCGTTCAAAGATATTTGGAATATCGAACGTCGCCTTCTAGCATGATAAAAATAATAGAGTATCAATTAATTATTATAAGTTTGTTGTGTCACCACAAGGCTTATCTTAATTCTTTGAGATGTTAATTTTATCACATTTGATGCTTATAAAAAAAATTGAACAATATTATTTCGTAATATTTTTCTTTTTTGAATATATGGAGTGCTAGGTTGGACTTAACTTGGATAATTTTGATTCGGATGTGCCACCACTTGATCAAAATAATCTAAGAGGTAACATACAAGGAGTTGCATAGTTGATGTAATTGACAAGAGTTGTCTACCAATTTATTTATATATAGTTTGTTGTGCACACACAAGGCTATATACATTTGAAATGGGATCCTTATTCTCACTAGCATATCTTTAATTAGATATTGCCGAACTATATATATTGATGGTAATATAGTTTGAAGAAAATAGTGGGAGATACCAATTTAAAATAAGACCTAATTTATTTTGGTAATTAATAAAAGAATGTATGCTAAAATATTGTTTATTACAAATTCATTTACATAATTTTACAATGTCTAAAATTACTATCACTGCGTAACATATTAGATGCTAAATTAACCGGACCGAATTAAACGGATTGGTTAAGGAAATTGAGAATAGTTCTCACGGCTGAAAAGCTATCTTATGTCCTTAATACGTCTATCCCTGCAATGGTTGTAGACAATGCCTCTAAGGAAGAGATTGCTACTTTTAGAAAGTGGCAAGATGATGCAAAGTTGGCTCAATTCATCATGCTCGCATCCATGAGTAATGAGCTTCAGCGTCAGCATGAAACTATGGATGATCTTACTATATTCCTGCACATCAAGTAGTTGATGGTGAGGAAAGTAGGACTGATAGATATCAGATATCTAAAGAGCTTTTCCGATCTAGAATGACCAACGACACTACAGTACAGACACATGTCTTAAACATGATCAATTTGATTGAACAATTAGGACAATAAATTTTGTCATAGATGGAGAGTTGAGCCAAGATTTGATCTTGCAGTTACTCCCGGACTCCTTTTCACAATTGTTGTGAATTTTTCATATGAAAAAGCTAGATATCAGCCTCGCTGATTTGCTTAACATGTTGAAAAATGTTGAGAGTCACTTTCCAACCAAGAAAGACCATGTCTTACTGGTAGGGGCCAAAGGATCTTCTAAAAAGAAGAATGATTCTAAGAAGGTAAATGGAAAGACAAATATAAAGGATAATAAGAACTAAGCTGATACGAATAGCAAAGGAGTTTGCTTCCACTGCAATAAGCCTGGACACTGGAAAGAAAACTACAAGAAGCATCTTGTAGAGGCTAACCAGAAGAAGCTTAGTGAAGCTTCGGTTACAAATATAGTTTTTTTTTTCATGATTGAAATAAATTTTCTTTAAGTTAAGGTTCTACTTGGGTATTGGATACTGGCTTTGGTTATCATAAATATAGATTTATGAAAGGACCAAGTAGAAGTAGAAAGCTAAATAAAGGATAAGTAAACCTATATCTGGTAAATGAAGCAAAGGTTGCTGCATTAGCCATAGGAACTTATAGTTTAGCACTGCCTACGGGCAAATCTATTAAGTCAATAAGTTGTTATTGTATTCCAGTTCTCGTTGGAAACATTATTTCCATTTTATTGTTGGACAATGAAATCTTTGGTATTATATTTGAGAACAATTGTTGTTCCATTTATAATAATAATGTTTTGTATAGAACTGGAATATTACTTAATGAATTTAGTATACTTGACTTACGTGAAAATAATTTTTCATATTGAATAAATTAGTATAAGAAAAAGAGATGATCGTTCAAAGAGTTGAATGTGTGTATTTGATGAAATACAAGTGTGAATTATTTGAAAGGTTCAAAGAATTTAGAAATAAAACAAATTGGCAAAGTATTAGGATTCTTTGATCGAATCAAGGAAGGAATAATTGTGCAATGAGTTTCTAGATCATCTCAAATGGTTTTCTCATAATGGACGCCTCCTGAAACGCAATAATTGATATATGTATCTAAAAGGAAAAATCGTACCTTGTTGGACATGGTGCAGGCCATAATGATTTTACCGACATTCTAGTATCTTTCTGGGATAATGTCCTAAAAATGGCTACATATCTACGAAAAGGTAACCTCAAAATCCGGCCACAAGACTCCATAAAAGTTATGGACAGGAAGGATCCCTAATTTTAAGTAAGTTAAGGTAAGGGGTTGTCCAACTTATGTGAAAAGGTTTCAAAGGATAAGCTTGGGACAAGATTTGACAAGTGTCGATTTGTGGGACATCCTAAAGTAAGTTTAGGGTATATGTTCTATAATCCTACTTAGCAAAAGGTGTTTGTTATGAAACATTAACGCCTTCTAAGATAAAGGTGTTTATCATTGAAGGGGCTAGTGGAGGATAATAGAATCTTGAAGAGTTCAAGAACCAAAAAACACTATAAGTCAAATAAGAGGAACCTATAGATAGACATATTGTACCACAACCGAATCGTAAATCTGAAATAGTACTGAAGATACCTAGGAGGTATGAATTTATCATGGACGATGATGATAAGGTACGTATTATAAAAGATGATGATCCAGTTACATACAATGAGGTAAGAGTTGTAGACGCTCAGAGAAATGGATTGAAGCAAGCTTCTCAAAAATGGAACATTCGTTTTGATGAAACAAATCAAAAGAGTTTGATTTTATCACAAATAAGAATGAACCTAGTGTGTATAAAAGGGTCAGTGGGAGCGCCGTGACATTCCTAATATTATATGTTGATATACTATGGATAATGAATGACATACTAATGCTACAATCAGTAAAGATAAAGTTGTCTAAACATTCCTCTATGAATGATTTGGGAAGAGTATCTTAATTGGGGATACAAATCTATATAGATAGATTCAAGAGGATGCTCAACTTAACCCAATGAACGTATATTCATTTGATCCTAAAGTTGTTTAGTATGGCAAACTCCAATAATTATCTCATGTTGATGAGCCATGGAGTGTATCTCTCTTAATAGTCCCCATAGACTCATAAAAGAGAGATCGCATGAGTAACTATCATGTATGCAATGAAATGTACAAGACTTGATGTTGATCAGTCATATTCTGGATAAGTTCACTATGAGTCAGTGAAAAAAATCTTAAAGTACTTAACTGGAACTAAGGATGTGATCATATACATGATGGGTCTGAATTAAAACTAGAAGGCTTAACAGACTCAAGTTTTTCAAACAGACCAAGATGATAGAAAATCCACTTTAAGGTAAAGCGTTACCTTGAATGGTGGTGCAAAGGAATCGAAAGGTTCCAAACAAAGAAAGAGTTCTTTGGTTTTGTGATAAAGATAAAGTATATAGCTGTAAATGAAGCTGTAAGTTGATTGTTTGGATGAAAAGTTCATTACAGAACTAGGAATAGTTCCTAAGTCTCATCTTGGATCTAAACATTCATAAAGACTTTCATTTGATTAAAGAATCATTGAAAGATGGGAAATCACTATAGAGATAGTGGACTCTCAAGAACAACATTACATATCCATTTACTGAAGCTTATCCAATAGCAGGATAATCGTTACTTAGAAAAGAAGAGTATGAGATACCATGACGATTGGCTTTAGTGTAAGTGGGAGATTGAAAGTAGTATGCACACAAGTCAATCATGTTTGATGATAAAGCATATACTTTGTAACAATCTTATTCATTTATTAATAAAAAGTATTAATTTATTAAAGGCTTTTAATTATCTACATGATGCTATTTTATAATATGTGATAAACCCATAGTTTTAAGCAATGCTTTTAGAATAATGATGATGATCATTCTAATGAGATCTAAATTCTTAGAAAGCTTAAAACTAAAATAGTTCCCAATCGCTGGATTACTAAATTGGGGATTAGTGAATCCGAATAGATTGGTACATACGTTGCTTGGTAATTGGATGAAGATGATTGATCTCATGATCATTTGTGTGGAGACACTAAATCAAGTATGTAGGTGCTTATTGGAGAATAAGTTCACTGAACGTGGCTCGCTAAGGAATACCTAATGGAGTTTTACTTGCTTGTCATTAGGAATTCTCAGTAGTGATAAGTAATCTGAGTAATCCTTGGACTTGAGATCATCATAGTATCTTGTGTATGATGAATTATACTTTGACTTATTCCTTAAGACCCTTAGGGTATATCAAAGGTATGCTTGAGTAAAATAAGTTGTACGTGGAGATAATGTATGATCAATAAAGAATCTACCGCTTCTAGTAAAAGAAAGAGAAATGTCCTATGTGATTCGATAAATGGTAACCGATAGTCCTCGGGTTAAGGTAATGAAATTAGAAAGGAGTTTCTAATTTGCATTATTTGGAGTTATGCATTTAAGAGTTGAAATACATATAATTAAATAAAATAAGACTTGACAAAGAATTCCATGTCTTATATTTAATTAGGACATCAGATGGTGGAAGGATTGAATTATAAGGTAACTATTTACTCAAAGGTTCTTTTATGATTAATGTTGAAATCTATATTATCTGGAAAGTCGTTAATCGCTAGGGAGACTTATCCCTATTATAGAATAAAAATTATTTATTTAAATAAATTAATAGTTTAATTTATGTATTTAAATAAGATTAGAATTGTTCTAATTGATTTATTCACAACCTAGGCTTAATATGGAGAACCTAAAGGGTCATACCATAAAAGGAAGAATAATTATTTAAGAAGTTAATGACATAATCATAATAATAAATTAAGTATATTTAATTTAATCTATGGTGATAGAATAAATTAAATAGCTTAATATTTATTATTTAATATTTTAGAAATATTAAATATAAATTAATAAGAGGAGTCTTATTATTATTATTATTACTATTATTATTATTTAATTCCTAAATGAGTTTAAGAATTAATTAATAAAAGTATTCTGATTTATTCCTAATAAGATTAGGAGGTTAATTAATTAAAAATTTAATTAATTATTTCTAATAAGATTATGAGCCTAATTAATTAAAAGAGTTTAATTAATTAAAATAAAGCCCAATCCCTTAATTGTTAAGGAGGGTTGCCTACATCTATAAATAAGAGGAGTCTTATTATGGGTGTAGAGTGGTTGTTGACTTTTTCACAACAGACGTGATTCCAATTGTTGGAGAGTACATTCTTTTTCTATAGAGATAGAAAACTAGGGTTTAACCAACCACCCTTCTTCTTGAATATTTCTTCTTCCTTGGTGGATCACCTCTAGAGGTCAAACATTTGGGTGGCTAACGTTGATCAAAGGAAGGAACCAAACCCGGTGGATTCAAGTTGAACGTGAAAGGATTTGGAGGTGAACTTGTACTTGAGGAAGCTCGAATCTTCAAGGGTATGATTCTTGTTCTTTATCTTTTCGTTTAATTAATAATTGTGCATAAAGGATGATCTGGGTATATGGTTTGTAAAATTTTAAAACTCTGATTTTCCACGCTTCCGCTTATTTTGTGCTATTTGATTGCGTTCATGAATATTACAAACCTAACAAGTATCTCACGTTATTTGATTCAATTATTGTCAATATTTTTTGTATTATTAAATCAATAATTGAGACGACAAAGTTATTCATATTATTATTTGCAATATTGACGATGTCTAGAAAGTTCTGTTGAGGAGAGGTTTGGTCACCTAATTGCGCGTCAATAGGGAGAAATCTTTATCGGAAAGCCTCCTCTTTCATGGGAACGATCTGGTTGTTAAATATTGCGAATTATAATAATGATGATAAATATTATTAAAAATATTTAGGGGATTTTTTATGAAGTATTTGTTGTAATTTTACTTATTATATGGACCCCCCAATTACCCATTTTTCAAAACTGTCGATAAAAAGTTATCTTAGTTTTGTTTATATATATATATATGTGTGTGTGTGTGTGTGTGTGTGTGTGGTGTGGGGGGATGTAACGATCGAGAAATTTTATAATTTAATTTAAATATTTATTGAATTAAATAAATATTTTAAATAATTTATTTATTGAGGAAAATAAATAACCGATGGAATTGTGGTGCATTAATTTAGTAATGAAATTGATTAATGTTAATTAAATTGAATAATGGTAATTATTATTTGAAGATTTAATTTAATAGAATAATTAAATTAAATGAATTGTATTAAATTAAATAAAGTGATGTTTTAGTCTAATTTATTAATTAACTTGGATATATAATTATTTATTAATCATAAGTATAACTATAATAAAAAAAATATAATTTTTATAATTATAAGTGTAAGCTAATTAAATGGGTTGCATGTGTGACAAATAAAAAAATTATATAATATAATATTATTAAAATAAACTAGTGGGGGAAATTTGTGTGTAGCCAAACGCAGCCTTATGGCTTTTGGCCTAACATAACTGACACAGACGTATTGTATTTTTACCTGACGTTAGTGGGGGAAGTGGGAGTCAGTTTATATGTTACACATTTTTTATCTAAGGCTAAATAACAGAGGGTTAGAGAGAGAGAGAGAGCTTGGTGAGGAAGAGAGACAATCTCTGTGATTTTGCCAAGAGGAAAGAGAGGGTCACCATCTTTTGCAATATACAATCAAAGAATAAGGTATAACTTACTTCAATTTTAACTTTATGTTTGAAAATTCTATTGATAGTTATGTTGTATTGATACATATACATGTATATATGATTTATAATCTGTCAATCATCATTTGTGAGTGCTATTTGATGATTAAATACATGAAATTGGGTTTGTAGTAGAAGATTTAAAAAAAATAGTGTTATATGTATGAAATATGGCTTAAGAAAGTACAAAATTTCATGTTCAATATGTGTTATAATCTGTAAATTTATGTTAGATTGTGTTAGTATGTTAAGAAACGAAGGCGGCGTAGTTTGAATCGTGTCAATTGGTTAAGAAACGAAGTCATGACGATCGAATTCGCTAAAAGTGTAAAATATGAAGGAATTGGGAAAATTGGGGTTTTGATCCTTCAAATATGTGTATATGTAATGTTTATGTATTTAGAATGAAGAGTAGCATGCTTAACTATGTTATTGCAAAGTCTTAGTTGTTAGTTTTGTGAGTTTTCTGTAGGAATTGGGTTAGTTTTGGAGTCGGTAATGTAATAGAGTCTGCGCTGCATTTTTTGTCGAGGCGCAAGCAATGCTGCCATTACCACAAAAGTGTAAATGGCGTAAATGGCCACCGTAGGCCTTCTCGGACCGCAGCAGTTAAGGTACTGCAAGACCTATGTTGGTGAGCTTGGGGATGTATAAATTGCACCATGCCCCCTGAGCCTAGGCAGTGAAGTCTTTTTATTTGTAGGTTGTAATTCAAGGACCTAAATTGGCTTGGCATGCATGATAAAGATGTTTAACATAATGTGGACTACAATAACAGATGGTAGTATGATGTAATACCAAAATATGGAGATTTTAGTTGTCACTTGAATAAGTTATGTAATGAACCAAATGTGATGTTTTCAAAAGTTAAAGATAAATGATAAAGTTTATGTTAGTTTATAATGAGATTTCAGATTCGTTAAGGATGTTAACCAACATAGTTAGGTGTTAAGTTAAGGTATGTCTTAAATGGAGATTTTAGTTGTCACTTGAATAAGTTATGTAATGAACCAAATGTGATGTTTTCAAAAGTTAAAGATAAATGATAAAGTTTATGTTAGTTTATAGTGAGATTTCAGATTCGTTAAGGATGTTAACCAACATGGTTAGGTGTTAAGTTAAGGTATGACTTAAATGGTGGGTTAAACCCATAAAGCTAATATTAATACAACTAATTGTATTGTGATTTTAATGATATGTGTAGGGTAATTGGCAAACATTATTATACTTGTGTAGCTTACATACAAGGCAAGTTTCTTATCCTAAACTTTTATTGAGCAAGTTTTCTAACTTCATTCTCTTTATAATGAATGCAAGTTCCTTATCCTAAACTTTAATTGAGCAAGTCTAATTTATCTTGTGTATGATTGTACAAGCTCTTATAATCTAATTCGTTACATCGAGCAAGTTTCACTTTCCTTATTGTTATTCAAAGCATATATTGTTCTAATATATTGATTCAAAGGAGATTGTTCTAACTCTTTTGAATATAGTACTTTGCATGTAAATCATGTTTACTCAATTGTATATCGTTTTTATTCGATCTTGGACTTTGATAACCTTGTTCAATTCTATATTGTTGTATTAAACCTTCAAGTAGTAATCAAACTCTTATTGATTCAACTAGTCTATAATGGAATAATGTTCTAAAATTCTAGAACTGCTGATAAGTTAGTTCCGAGCTAAACTTTCTTTAGTACGGAAATTCTAAATCCAAACTCAGACGAACAAAAAGACCCTCAAACATTAAAGTTCGAACTTGTTTTCTATTTTTGATTCATAGAAAAAGTTCATTATTGTTCAGTATTCGTTGTTCATTCTCATGTTGTTATCATTACTACTTTTTATATCAGTGAGCAATTGCTTGCTCACTCTTGAAATTAACACTGCAGCTAAAGTTGAAATAGTCGATGAGCCATCTACTAGCAAAGGAAAGGGCAAGATGTCCAAGTGTTGAAGATTTATGAGAATTTATTTGAATTAATTATGTTATAAGACTTGTTTTATTTTATGATGTATTCCGCAAACTTATGTAATAGTTGAAGGTTAGATTACCTAAGATTGTTTTTGAGATGATGTAACCCTTTAATGGGAAAGATTATTGTTTAAGTTAATTGATGTCTTTATCCTTTATTATGGGTAGTTAGATGTAATTATTTTTGATAGTGAGCACCAAATTCTGTGGGAATGAAGTACCCGGATTTGGGGGTGTCACAGGTTCATGGGCAGAGAAAAGAAAAAGGGGTGGTGTATGAATACCTTGGAAGGAAGGGAATTTAGTTTGGTTTTTGGTGTTGCCGTGGGATTTTGGAAGATGTATATATATATATTTGACATGTGTATGTTGAATATGTAATTTTAGTGTGTGTGTGTGGTGTATGCCTTTGTCGTAAGGCAAAGTTGATATATATATAAGTTTTATTTTATTTGATTATAAATAGAATATATTATATTTTATTTAAAGTTTTCATTTTATTAGAATATTTTATTGCATAGTGTTGCATAGTAAATCAAAATTTTCAAACGTTTCAGCCGAACGAATTCACCCGTGAATTCGTTCTGTGCGTCCGTGATTAAAATTTTCAAATAGTATCCTTTCCATTCTCCTATAAATAGGATGCTTAGTTAGAATTAAAAATCACACCAGAATCAGAGAATTCTTCTTCTATAATATTGAGCGTATTTCTTTCGAGTTTTAGAAAACTTTGAGTATAGAAAACAATTCAGGTTTTATTCAAGAATATCCCCGCTATACCAGTTGGAATACTCTTCTTTTTAAGGTAAGGGATATTATTTTGTTCAGTATTCGTAAGAAATAATATTTTCTTCCATACTCTGTAGTATGTAAGTAATATTATTTCGTTTCAGATTCAGAATTCTACACTCATTTTGTTAAGTTTTGGCTTCTATACTCCATGAAATTAGAAAAATATCCTTGATATTTGCGCTTCATCTAGTATCTTTTCATGGAAATATTATTCTGAGCATTCTTAATAAGTTTTAATTTTTTCTTGCCAGAGTACTATTCACGGGGTTACTATTCCCGAAGTACTATTCACGGGGTACTATTCACTCAGGTACTATTCACCCGGAGTACTATTTATGATAAAAATTGATTTCTTTTCGGTCCAAATCATTTTTGGTACAATATTATTCTTGAATTTTACTCCGCAAAGTAGCATCATGTTGACAATTTAGACATTATTAAATTCTGGATAAATTAAATTATAAATCTTTAACAATTTATCCTTTTGCTTTCGTTTAATTGAATTCTTATATCATTGTCATCATCCTCATGCTTATATTGTGATAAAAGTCATCTATAGCTTACGTGCATAGATGTACTGTTGATTGGTATGATTATGACCAGAGATTATTTGGTATAATCATGACCGTAATATTATAAATGATGTGGTAAAAGTCCTCATTGACCCGTAGTGCATTGATGGACAGTTGTTGGCATGATCATGACCATTGTTGAAAACACGAATATCTTTGGCCCGTAGTGCATGAATACTTTGTGGTCGCGATACTAATGAATATGTGACGCCCCCAAAATAGGTATACATCACCCATTCTGAGTCGCTAACTACATGGTACATAAACAACTACAACTTCATTATTACAATTATCGTGCAAAATACGACAACACATATACTGTGAGTTTAAATACAAATAATATCTTCTAGACAGTATTCAAACACAAATAAGTCCACATTACAATTATTGAACACTATTTTACAAAATAGTGAGGACTGCTAAAATAACTGACTGGAAACATCACTCCACACCCCGACTAGTTCCCGCTATATTCTCGTCTCCTTAGAAGAAAAATAGAACAAAAAGGAAAAGGAAAAGGGTGAGCTCAACTAGCCCAATAAAGAATATTATGACTAAGATAATGTAGAACAAATTATCGTTTGCCTTCAATAATTCAGATAAAATATAATGGACAACAAGTTTTAGATCAATATTCGCAGCAGAAATAACAATTCATTAGAACAGTTAAGTAGAGAATGAAATCTACTATCTTCTATGATTTAAAAGTCCATCATCAATATTTTATCCTTATAACATTAATCAATATACATCTTGAACCAAATATTCATTTTTGCACTACGGGCAAAAGATATTCATTTGTATCACCAGTTAGTCATGTTCATCTCAACATTTGTTCATCTTTGCACTACGGGCCAAAGATATTCATCAGGTAATCATTCATCTTTGCACTACATGCCAAAGATATTCAGTAATATCATCATTTAGGACTGAGGATGATGAAAAATATCTTTAAGAAAATGAATCCAGTGAGATAAAAGATCAAAGACTAGGGATTCGTACTTTAGTTTATCCAAGTTCAAAAATACCCCATAATAATCAAATATGGAGCAAAATTCAAGAATGAAGATCAAAACATGGATACAATCAAAGATACTAACCATAATAGACATCTTAGACAAAGGAAAGAAAATTTATTTTCACTGTGAATAGTGCTGTATTCGTAAATAGTGCGGTATACGTGAATAGTAACCCCAACACAAAAACGTAGAAATTCTATAAGAAAAATCATACTTCGTGAATAGTACCGTATTCGTGAATAGTGCCGTATATGTGAATAGTAACCTCGACATGAAAAGGTAAAAATTTCACAATAAAATTCATACCAATATTTCGATATAATAATATTGAAAGAAAAACATAATTTACGAAGAAAATAACATCCCTTATCTCAAAAGAATAGTACTTCTAACTGGAATATCGGATATAGTGCTGAAGGAAACTTGCACTGAATATCAACTCTCAAAGTATCTAAATACTCACAAAATATGCTCGATAATATAGAGAGAGAAAGGTTATGATTCTGGTGTGATTTTTAATTCTAACTAAGCACCCTATTTATAGGAAAATGTTAGAACGCCAAAGTAGACTAAATTAATAAAATAATATTTTTTCAAAAATTTTCTACGCACACCTCTTGGACCAAAATTTAGCCACCACCAGTGGGACCCACCAAAATTTAGATTTTCCACACCAACCAAAAGTGGGGCCCACCCATGTTTTTAATAAAAAATATTTATTTCCGAAACTTCAATAATTCATAATAAATAGTTCATTTATCTAAAATTTTTGAATCTCATGTCTATTCCATAGGAAATATAATTCTCTACAACTTTGTAAAAGAAAGTTTTTCCAAATTCCAATAAAAAAATGTCCGAAATCCACATACGGATGATTTTTAAAACCTCTATTCTGAAAAAATACTGATAAAACACCTCAACATTAATTCCTTCATTTATATCCACATAAAATCAAATATTTCCTTATCATATAAATTAATAATTAATAATATTACAGAATCACAATTATGACAATCGGGTCGTTCCTAGGAAAGAAAGGGCTTTCCGATAAAGATTTCTCTTTATTGGCGCAATTAGGTGACCAAACCCCTTTCCTAGACAGAACTTCTTTAGACATTGCCAATAGTGCTATCTAATAATATTATTCAAATAATATGAATTATTGATCTGATAATGGGAAATACTGTGTAGTGGCAATTATTGAAACAACAATAATATAAAATATCAACGTAGCAATTATTGAATCAATAAAATAAAATATTGAACAGTAATTATTGTAACAATTATTGAGTAGTTCCTTCTTACGTAAGAATCGATAATTCAAAAATATTGTGCAATACCGTAGCCAATCGCGGCAACCAATGCCAGTATTATCGTATTTTAACCACCGGCATTCCAACAAGGTTAATGTGAATAACTACGTCGTTATTTGTAAAAACTTAAACTTGTCGTTTTCTTCATCCAACCGTTTTTTGTTATGGGGCCCATAAATGACTGCGCCGTCGTACGATTATTCCCCAACAACAAGAATATTCCACGACCAAACGAATATTCCCCGATAACAATGAATATTTTATAACCACTTGCTTATTTTGCAAAATTTACAAATTTCACCCATAACCAAAGTATTATATCAAATTAGCACCTTATTATTCAAAATAATAATTAGAGGAAATTTAATTTTATTTATAAAAAGTTGGGGTCTTACAACCTCCCCTCCTTATGAAATTTCATCCTCGAAATTGACGTACGTACCTGGTGTTTCAAAAAGGTGATGGTACCTCGCTTCATTTCCGATTCCAACTCCCAGGTCATTTCCTCAATAGCATGGTTCCTCCACAAAACCTTAACTTGTGGTATAACCTTTGTGCGTAGGACATGCTCCTTCCTATCCAAGATCTTGATAAGTACCTCCTCGTACGTTAAATCTTCGATTATCTCATCTAGTTCTAACTCAATAATGTGGTTTGGGTTATTCACATATTTTCGAAGCATAGATATGTGAAAAACATTATGAACACGAGACATGCTTGGAGGTAATGCGAGTCTATAGGCCACATTTTCTATTTGGTCAAAAATCTCAAATGGACCAACAAATCATGGATTCAGCTTTCCTCTCTTTCCAAATCTTGTAACTCTCTTCCATAGAGCAATACGTAACAATACATGATCGCCAATATTAAATTCCACGTCCTTACGATGAAGATCTGCATAACTCTTTTTTCGATCCTATGCCATTTGTATACGTTGTCGGATCATTTGGATTTTCTCTGTAGTCATACGTACCAACTCTGGTCCCAACAATGTTCCTTCTCCCACCTCATCCCAACATACTGGAGAGCGACACTTTTGTCCATACAATGCTTCGAATGGAGCCACACCTATACTTTCCTGATAACTGTTGTTGTAGGAGAATTCCACTAATGGTAGGTACTTATCCCAACTCCCTTTGAAATCTAGGACACTGAGTCTTAATAGATCTTCAAGAGTTTGAATATTCTAATTGCCCGTCCATTTGAGGATTGTATACCGAACTGAATCGTAAATCCATGCCCATAACTTTCTGCAAGCTAACCCAAAATTGTGAAGTGAATCTTGGGTCACGATTCGAAACTATGGATACTGGCATGCCATGCAATCTCACAATCTCATTCACATACATACGAACAAGACGTTCAAGGGAATAAGTCTCCCGTATCGAAATGAAATGAGCAGACTTGGTTAATCTATCAACAATAACCCAAATCACATCTATGCCTTGAGAAACCTTGGGAAGACCCGTAACGAAATCCATGGTAATGTGTTCCCACTTCCATTTTAGAATCTCAAGCGGTTGCAATGGACCCTTTGGCACTTGATGCTCCTTCTTTACACGTTGAGAAGTTAAACACTTTGAGATAAACTCCGCGATCTCTCTCTTCATATTGCTCCACCAAAATGTATGTCGAAGATCATGATACATTTTGGTACTCCCAGTATGGATTGCAAACGGTGTGTTGTGTGCGTCCATCATGATTCTATGCTTCAAGTCAGAATCATTAGGAACACAAAGTCTGGAGTTGACTCAAAGTATTCCTTCTTCATCAATTCTTACTTCTGGAACAACACCTTCTTGCACTTTCTTCTTCATACGCATCAGCTCCAGGTCCGTAGCTTGAGCATCTTTAACTTTATCGATTGAAGTCGGTTTTACTCGTATATTTGACATCATCACATGGGTCCCTGGAGTCTTTAACTCTATCTCCATCCTTTGCAAGTCATATTAAATGGGTCTTTGCGTTGACAATATCGCACTCGTACCCGCATATGATCTTCTACTCAATGCGTCATTTACCACGTTTCCTTTTCCAGGATGGTATGGGATGGTATGATCGTAATCTTTCAACAGCTCGAGCCAACGTCGTTTCCGTATGTTGAGTTACTTTTGGGTGAAGAAATATTTGAGGCTTTTATGATCTATATAGATCTCCACTTTCTCCCCATACAGGTAGTGTCTCCGGATCTTCAATGCGAAAACGACTGCTGCTAACTCCAGATCACGAGTAGGATAATTCCTCTTATATTCTTTGAGTTATCGCGAGGCATAGGCTATGACTTTCCCATGTTACATGAAAACATATCCTAACCCTTTACCCGAAGCATCGCTGTAGATAACAAATCTATCCGAACCAGATGGTATTGTCAGAACAGGTGCCGAAATGAGTCTCCTGTTGAGCTCTTAAAAACTCTTCTCGCATTCCTTGCTCTATAAGAATTTTGTATCTTTCCGAGTTAGCTGAGTTAACGGAGTAGCGATTCAAGAAAATCCTTCCACGAATCTCCGATAATAACCAACTAAGCCCAGAAAGCTATGTACCTTGGTCACCGACTTTGGTTGCTCCCAACTTTGTATTGCTTCAATCTTCACTGGGTCAATAGATACTCCATGTTTTGACACCACGTGCCCAAGGAATGTTACTTCCTCAAGCCAGAACTCGCATTTCTTCAGCTTCGCATATATCTTGTTTTCACGAAGCCTTTGAAGTACCAGCTTCAAATGGCGCTCATGATCTTCACGATTTTTGGAATATATGAGGATGTCATCAATAAAGACAACAACGAACTTATCCAATATTCCTTGAACACACGGTTCATCATATCCATAAAAGCAGTAAGAGCATTAGTCAGTCCAAAAGACATGACTAAGAATTCATAATGCCCGTCTTCGAGTTCTCAAGAAGTTTTGAATATCCTCGCTTTTAATCTTCAAACATGATATCCGTAATCGAAGATCGATATTTGAAAAAAATTGTGCTCCTTGCAACTGGTCGAACATGTCATCAATGTGAGGTAGCGGATACCTATTCTTGATGGTGACATGGTTCAATTCCCGGTAGTCAATACAAAGTCGCATACTCTCGTCTTTCTTCTTTACGAATAAAACAGGAGCACCCCAAGGAGATATACTAGGACGAATGAAACCGATGTCTAATAACTCATGTAGTTGGACCTTTAACTCTTGAAGTTCAATAGGAGCCATTCGATATGGGGTTTTAGAAATGGGTTTTGTACCGGGTTCAAGGTCAATAAAGAATTCAACTTCACGTTCTTGGGGTAGACCGGGAAGTTCTTCAGAAAATACATTAGGAAATTCACTAACAACAGAAATATTATTCAAATCTAACGTATTTTTGTTCAAGTCCATGACATGGGCTAAGAAAGATTGACATCCATTTTTTAATAAACGAATGGCTTTATGGCTTGATATGACAGTGATTGACTTTAGAGGTTTGGTTGCTTGAATTCGCATAACATGTTGGTTAGGAATATGAAAACTAACAATCTTATGAAAACATCAATTTTAGCATGATGAGTGGTTAACCAATCAATCCCTAAAATCACATCAAATGCAAGTATTTTTAACAAAATAAGATTGGCAGGTAATGTGATGATTCCAACTTGAATCAAGCAAGATTTATAAATAGTAGATGTAATGAAAGTTTCTCTTAACGGAGTCTCAACAGATAAGTCAAAGTCTAATTTCTCTGGAGTCAAGTTCTAACATTGAGCACAAGCAGGAGGGATAAAAGAATGGGTAGAACCGATATCTAATAAGGTATAAACTTTGCAAGAGTTTATGATTAGCTTACCCGTGATCACCTAGTTTGGGTTCCTCGTATTTTGGGCAGTTACGACAAACGCCCTTCTATAGGAACCACCAACTTTGAATTGTCCGGGACAACCTTTGGAGTCACCATCCCCAATGGACTTGGTTTCGCTACAAGACAATCTCTAGCTATATGACCTTTCTTTCCACAGTTATAACACACCTTGGATTGTTGTGGGCAGTTTGGGCTGATGTGTCCCTCTTTCCCGCATTTATAACATACGACCGGTGATCGTTCTCCTCCCCTAGAAACAGTTGGTGCTGACGTCTTCACATTATCATTGTTGTACCTTCTCTTTTTGAAATCTCCCCCTGACTCACTTCTTCTACTATCATGGCCACGATTACCACCAGAGTGGTTACTGCTTTTGTTTGAATGTTTTCCTCCCCGCTGGTTGTTATTGCTCCGATAACTGTTGCCACCGTTATGACCCTGGTTGTGGTCCCTCAGTTGAACATACTCATTATCTTGCTCTAATAATTGAGCCATGTTCACAATATTTGA
The DNA here is from genome assembly GCA_020205605.1 of Panax ginseng. Classification (NCBI taxonomy): domain Eukaryota; kingdom Viridiplantae; phylum Streptophyta; class Magnoliopsida; order Apiales; family Araliaceae; genus Panax; species Panax ginseng. The sequence continues at coordinate 58,278,175 of CM035149.1, read as the reverse complement.
ATATAGAGAAAATTTATGAGAAATAAGATATTGCCAAATTTCAGGTTTTAGACCTCTCAGAAACATCCGCGTCATGCGTTCCTCATTCTCTACCAAATGAGGTGCAAACCTAGATAACTTTACGATCTTAGCCTCATACTAGGACACAGTTATGTTATTCTGTTCTAGTCTAATAAACTCTACCTCCTTCATATGACGAATACTTTCAGGAAAGTATTTGTCATTGAACAGTTTCTAAAATGTTTCCCAAGACATATTGAGGGCGGCTGGCTGGATACGCTTCACAGACACCCATCAGTAGTCTGCCTCACCACAAAACATAAAGGTGGAGAATGGAACCTTCTGTTCCTCCGTGCATCCTAAGACATTAAATATCTTGGCAATTTGTTTAACCCACGTTTACGCGCTTTGATGGATCCGACTTTTCCCACAAATTCGTGGTCCCAACTCTTTAAATCATTGTCTCTCGTGACACCCCAAATCCAGTACTTCATTCCCACAGTTTTGGTGCTCACTTATCAAAATTATTACATCTAACTACCCATCAATAAAGGATAAAGACATAATTTAAAATACTTAAACAATAATCTTCCCCCTTAAAGGGTTACATCATCATCTATAAATAAATCCCAGGTAATCTAACCTTAAAATTATTACATCAGTTTGCGGAATACATCATATATTAAAATAAGTGTTGTAATATAAAACATTTAAATTAAATTCATTAATTCTTCAGCTCTTAGGCATCTTGCCCTTCCCTTTGCTGGTAGATGGCTCATCGACTCTTTCAACCTTAGCTGCAGTGTTAATTGCAAGAGTGAGCAAATAATTTCTCACTGATATAGAAAGTAATAATGATTACGATCATATAACACCAATCTAGTCTAACAATAACATAATTAAAAGATCAAGGCCGGTCAAACTACAGACCAAGAACTGTTCTTGAACATTTCTGGGAAACCCAGAAATGTTCTTGAGCAGTTCGGTCAACGCTTGTTTGACCTCTAATTCCTGTGATTCTGTGCAAGATAATGGTGATCTAAAAGCTTACAAATGTAGTCCACATGATAGACAACAACATCAACACAACAACTTGACCTAAAAATTAAACCACAACAAGATCAAAAGCTTCAAAACGTTGTCGATTCATTCGGTTTTCTCATGCCCGTAAACTCGATTGGTCATGGTCCATCAAAGGTTTTTCAATCGCTATAACTTTAAATCGACAACGCTTCCGGACTTGATTCAAGTTTAAGATCAAAGACAACATGGCATACTACGTATATATAACTTAAAACACAACAAAACATTAATGTAAAATCTAGAGGCTACGACATACTACGGTACAGCCTTAAATTTCCAGATTTCCAGATTTGAGAAATCTTTAATTTCGAGCACTTTGATGATATGGATCTGAGTTTTAGCAACCCAGATCATCAAATGACACCCTATTACATATATCTAACCAACAAACAACAACATTTAACATCAAATCTAAGGATTTTGAAAATTAGAGTTTATACCACTTTGAGCTTTGATCAAGATTCTGATCCTTGATGTCTGTTCTTGGCTTGATAGAGATCATGCTAGGGACTGAAGTACTTATACACTTCGTGGGTCTAGAGAGGAAAATGATGGTTGAACATTTGGTGAACAAATGAGGCATACTAGTGTCCTTTTCTCTCTCTAAATCTATATATATATAAATTGGTGCAATGTATTGCAAGGTGTCATGCTAAATCAGATTGTAGCTGAGTAATAAGTCAAAAGGCTAGCATTAGTTGGTTACCAAATCAAGATTTGGTAAGATTTACACTCAACATTTTATAAAATGTGACAAAAGGGCATAATTGTCATTTCTATACAATTTTTAATTCTAAAATTGTCATTTGATCAAACCCTTAGGGTTTAGGGTTTAGCATTTTAGGGTTTAGGATTTAACCCTTTAGGTTTTGGCAACTAGATTTCTAAAATTTCCAATTTAGGTTTTCAAGTTTAGAAAATTAGCATTTCTAAATTATAATTAGGATTCTATAAATATATTAAGATTCCTAATCACGAAGTTCAATCTTGCTAATTAGGATTATTATTTCCTAAATAAAATTGCTACTTTAGCAATTAGGGTTAAAATTTGTACATTAGGGTTTATAACCCAAGAATTAGGGTTTTACATAGAAAAATAATATTTCTAATTTTAGAAATTAGATTTCCTAATTAGATTAGAGTTTTCTAATTACATATAACTTGAAAATTAGGATTAATGTTTCCTAATTAATATTGCTAATTTAGCAATTAAATACACAATTGTGCATTAGGGTTTCTAACATAATAATTAGGGTTCAAAAATTTGAAATTAGGGTTTGCTAATTAATTAAGCTTTACCCTGATTAACATCATAATTAATAGCACTTAAGCGTTATAATTATTCTTTAAATTCCCAGATTAGGGTTCTAATTTCCGAATTAGGGTTTCAAATTCCCGAAACTGAAATTAGGGTTTCAGAACCGGTTTCTAGGGTTTCTTATCAAACGTTAGGGTTTTCTAACTGAACATTGACGTTCTTAATAATATTAGGGTTTGACACTGATAAAATTTATCTGGTCAACCCTTGACCCTTAACCACATATTCTGAACACATACAAAACCATATACACAGAACATATTCACATATACACTTAATCCTGAATAATTCACCTAAATCCTTCACAGAAGTTTGAAATCCTCAAAATTCCTTCCCAAAAACATCAAACGCATACACTTATTTTCTGTCTAGGTCTTTTATTTGACCTTAAATAAATCATTTAAGATTTTAATAAAGTGTCTAAATTTTTGGGTTGTCACACACTTGATATAACGAATTAGATTATAAGAGCTTGTACAAACATATTCAAGATAGATTAGGCTTGCTCAATTTTGAACAACAATCATATAGGAATGGAAACTTGCATTCAATATGAAAAGAATGAAGTTCGAAAGCTTGCTCAATGTAAAGAGTTAGGGTTTAGAAACTTGCACAATTATAAAAGTAGGGTTAGAGAACTTGCCTTGTTTGTAAGCTACACAAGTGCAAAATAATCTCCAATTATCCTACATATATAATTTAAATCGCAACAACAATTAATCGCATGAATATTAACTTTAGGGTTTAAGCCATCATTTAGGTCACAACCCTAACCTCGCACCTAACCACGTAGGTTAAATATACTTAACGAATCTGAAATCTCATTACAAGCCAATATAGCTTAATCATTCATCTCTAACTTAAAAAAAAAACATCACACTTGGTTTCATTTTAGAACTTACTTAAATCATTATTTCCAATCTTTACACTTTGCATTATAACCCATTGGAATCTGTTATTATAATTCACTTAATATTTTAGTATCCTTTACATGCATGTTAAACTAACCCAAATCCATTACACACAACCTGCAATTAAGCAGACTTCACTTTCTCATGACAGCCACCGCACGACATGTGCGAGTATTAAATCGGTTAATCATGGCGCTGTATGACGCAAATACCACCAAGACCCACATCTTCTGGCAAGACCACATGAGTCAAGACGCTGATGATCACATGGCCTTGTGTGCCTCAAAGACACTGATTTTGTGAAGCTCAAAACAGACTCTGCTTTGATACAAAATCCCAATTTCTTTAATTACACCAAATTACAACATCTTCACTTTGTCATATTATAGTTACACATACTAAACACCATTCTAAATACAAAACATTATACAAACACCATTTTTGAGAATAAAAAACTATATTTTCCCCAAAATTCCTTATTTTATACTTTTAACGAATTTGATCGCTACGAACTCGTTTCTAAATCAATTGACATGTTTTAAACTTCGTTGTTTTTGTTTCTTAACATATTATCACAATCCAATAACAAACTACAGATTATTACACATAGAGAGCATCAATTTTCATACTTTCTAAGCCATCCAATAAGAACATAAACACTGTTATTTCAATTTTCTTCCTCAAACCCAATTTCATGAGCATGGCAATCAACAATTATATATATATATATATATATATATATATATATATATATATTGATAATAACAGATTCTACAAAAACAATATATATAAATCCATTTTCAACACCAATCCCACATACTTCCAACAACAATATCAAGATTTAATAGTTAAAATTAAAGTATGTTATACCTTGATTATTGAACGCTAGAAAAAGTGTTAGGCTTAGAGATTCCCTTCTTCCTCTTGCAAATCTCAAAACTCAGTGTTTTCTCTCCAAACCCTCTCTGCTCTATACTGATAACTAACCTTAAGAGAGAAAACGAATGCGTAGAAATAACATGGCCACTTCCCCACGTAGCCTTTCAGTTAGAAAAATAAGAAGACGCGTCAGTTGAAATAATGCCAAAGGCCATAAGGCCTTGTTTGGCTAACCAAAACAACCCCAAATCAAATTATTATTATATTATTTATATTATATAGTTTCCAACTGTCACACTTGCAACCCATTAAATAACTTGTAATTTATAATTATAATTATTATATTCTTATTACAATTATTATAATGCATAATTAAATAATTATATATCTAATTTAATTAATAAATTAGAAACATCACCTTATTTAATTTATTCATTTAATATTAGACAATTCATTTAATTTAATTATTTCCTTAAATTAAATCCTTTAAATTAAATTATCAATACTCAATTTAATTAACATTAATCAATTTAATTACTAAATTGATTCACCACAATTCATCAATTATTTATTTTACTCAATAAATAAATTATTTATAATATTTATTTAATTAAGTAAATATTTAAATTAAATTACAAATTTGTCGATCGTTACAGGCTCTGACAAGCCGCGCATTTCTATCATTTCCACCCGTATTTTGTACACGAGTCTCCCTCGTTTGATTTTGCATGAACTGCAAAAAGCTTCTAAACATTCCATCATTCATCATTTGTTCGGTAGTGTTGTTTATAGGAGGAATATTGCCTTCCTGTTGCACGTTCCCCTGGTTGGTGATTAAAGGTGTTTCCACGATCTCATTCACTCCATTGTTAACATTTCCAGCTGACATTCTCAAATACTGCCATAAAATAAGGGTTAATTAAAGAAATTGATATGCCACATAATATCCCTATATTATGACCGACCAAACAAATAAGCTTAGGTAGAACACACTAGCGAAGGATTTACTCGTCTCTCCCCTCCTAGTTCTATTCCCCGATCTCCGCTAGAGACCATATCCCTAAGCTCTAATACCAACTGTGACGTCCCCAAAATAGGTATACATTGTAAGACCCCAACTTATTATAAATAAAATTAATAAGGTGTTAATAAGGTGTTAATTTGATATAATAAGGTGTTAATTTGATATAATGCTTTGGTTATGGGTTAAATGTGTAAATTTTGCAAAATAAGCAAGTGGGTATAAAATATTCCTTTTGTCGGGAATATTCGTTTGATCATGGATTATTCTTTTTGTCGGGAATATCCGCATTTACGACGCAAAATAATCAATTGTAGGCCCCATAACTAATAACTATCGGATGAAGAAAATGACAAAGTTTGAGTTTTTATAAATAATCTAGAAGTTATTACCGTTAACAATCGTTGGGTTACCCGGTGGTTAAAATACGAATATGTCTGGCGTGGTTGCACAATAGCACATAGTATTGCACAGTATTGTTGAATTATTGATTCGCATGCGTAAGAATGCACTACTCAATAATTGTTACAAGAATTATTTATTCAATATTTTATTTTATTGATTCAATAATTGCTGCGTTGATATTTTATATTATTGTTGTTTCAATAATTGTCACTACACATTATTTCCCATTATCAGATCAATAATTCATATTATTTGAATAATATTATTAGATAGCATTATTGGCAATGTCTAGAAAGTTCATCGAGGAGAGGTTTGGTCACCTAATTACGCTACCAAGAAGGAGAAATCCTTATTGAAAATCCCCCTCTTTCCTGGGAACTGCCTGATTGTCATAATTGTGATTCTGTAATATTATTTGTGAATAATTAATTGTTGATTTATATGACAAGAAAATATTTATTTGATGCGGATATAAATGATGGATTTATTTATTTTATGTGGTTATAATTGAAGGAATTAATGTTGAGGTGCTTTATCAAGATTTTTGCTCGGAATGGAGGTATTAAAATCAAATCAATATTTTTATGATATATTGCGTGAGTTATAATTTTTAATCCGACCGTTGGATCGTTGTGATTTTTGGATATGTTATACATATATAAGTTGAGTATATGTCCACAAATTTTGAATCATTAGAAATGAGCGTATGATTTGTTATGAATTTTAAGAGGTAACTGATTCGGAAATTAGGTTTATAAATGATTTTAGTGGAAAATTCTAGAATTGAGTGGGCCCCACTCGTGGTTGGTGAAGAAATGTGTTGAATTTTATTTCAAACATGGTGGGTGGTAATAGTAGCAGATAAAGCCATCAGGTAGTAGGTCAAGTCTGCTTCGGCGTGCTAACATTTTCCTATAAATAGAGGGCTAAGTTAGAATTGAAAATCACACCAGAAACATAAGCTTTCTCTCTTTCTCTATCTATATCATCGAGCGTATTTTGTGAGTATTTAGATACTTTGAGAGTTGCTGTTCAGTACAAGTTTCATTCAGCATCACTTCCGACCTTTCATTTCGAAGTACTGTTTCTTTGAGGTAAGGGATGTTATTTTCTTTCATAATGATGTTATTCTTTCAATATCATTATACCAAAATATTGGTATGGATTTTATTGTAGAATTTCTACCTTTTTGTGTCCGGGTTACTATTCACGTATACTTCACTATTCACGTATATGGCACTATTCACCGAAAAAAGAATTTTTCTTCTTTTTGTCCAAGATGTATATTATGGTTACTATCTTTGATTGTATCCATGTTTTGGTCCTTATTTTTGAATTGTTCTTCACAATTAGTTATTATGAAGTATTATTGATCTTGGATAAACTGTTATACGAATCCCTAATATTTGTCCTTCTGTCTCACTGGATTCGTTTTCTTTAAAATATTTTTTGTCATCCTCAGTCTTAAATGATGATGTTACTCAATATCTTTGGCCCGTAATGCAAAGATGAATGATTAATCGATGAATATCTTTGGCCCAGAAAAAGATGAACATGTGTTGAGATGAACATGACCAATCGGTGATATAAATGAATATCTTTGGCCCAGAAGTGCAAAGATGAATATTTGATTAAAGATGTATATTGATTGTTGTTACAAGGATAAAATATTGATGATGAACTATTTAATATTAGAAGATAGTAGAACTCATTCTCTACTTGACTCTTCTAATGGATTGCTGTTTCCTCTGCAGAATATTGATCTAAAACTTGTTGTCTATTATATTTTATCAGATTTTTCCCTATTGAGGACTAATGATAATTGTTGTATATTATCTTAGTCATAATATTCTTTACTGTGCTAGTTGAGCTCACCCTTTTCCTTTTTGTTCCATTTTTCTTCTCAGGAGGTGAGAACATAGCATGATCTAGTTGGGGTATGGAGTGATGATTCTAGAAAGTTGTTGTAGCAGTCCTCATTATTTTTATAAAATAGTGTATGAATAATTGTAATGAGGACTTATTTGAATGTGGATATTGTCTAGAAGATAATATTTGTATTTAAACTCGCAGTATGTGTTGTCGTATTTTGCACGAAAATTGTAATAATAAAGTTGTAGTTATTTTCTGTACCATGTATTTGGCGACTTAGAATGGGTGATGTATACCTATTTTGGGGGCGTCACAATTGGTATCAAAGCTTAGGGATATGGTCTCCAAGCGAGATCGGGGAATAGAACTAGGAGGGAGAGATGGGTAAATCCTTCGCTAAGTGTCCTATCTAAGCTTATTTGTTTGTGGTCATAATATAGGATATTATGTGATATGTTAATTTGTTTAATTAACCCTTGTTTTATGGTAGTATTTAAGAATGGTCATGTTGAGAACGTTAACAATGGAGTGTATGAGACCTGTGGAACAACCTTTACTTTCATAAACCGTGAGAACGTGCAATAGGAAGGCACTATTACTCCTATAAATAACGCTCACCGAGCAAACGATGAATGATGGAATGTTTAGGAGCTTTTTGCGCTTCATGCAAAATCGATTTAGGAGACTCGTGTACAAAATACGGTGGAAATGATAGTAACGCGTGGTTTGTCACTACCAAGCGGCTCAAAGAGTTGGGACCACCGTAATTCTTTAGAAAAGTCGATCCGATTAAATGCGAAACGTGGGTCAAATAAATTACCAAGATATTCAATATCTTGGGATGCCTGCGAGAAATGTATGGGTTCCATTTGCCACCTTTATGTTCCGTGGAGAGGCAGATTACTAGTGGGAATCTGTGAAGCGTACCCAGCCAGCCGCACTCAACATGTCTTGGTAAAGATTTCAGAAACTGTTCAATGACAAGTACTTTCCTGAAAGAATTTGTCATATGAAAGAGGTAGAGTTTATTAGACTGGAACAGAACAACATGACGGTGTCTCAGTAAGAGGCAAAGTTCGCAGAGTTATCCAGGTTTGCACCTCATTTGGTAGAGAATGAGGAACGTATGACACGGATGTTTCTGAGAGGTCTAAAACCCAAGATTTTTCAATACCTTATCTCTCATAAATTTTCTCTGTATTCAGATGTTGTCAACAGGGCTCAATTATTAGAGCGAGATAATGAGTATACTCAACCGAGGGACCACAACCAGGTCATACTGGGTGATGGCTAGATCATCGAGGCGATGATAACCAAATGAGGAGGGAAAAATACGGACAAAGGTGGTAAGCACTCGGGGGGTAATCATGGCCATGATAATAGAAGAGGTGAGTAAAGTGGAAATTTCAAAAAGAGGAGATTCAAAAATGATAGGAAGACATCAGCAGCAACACCAGCATCAACTGTTGCTAGGGGAGGAGGGACATATCAGCCCAAACTGCCCACAACAATTCAAGGTATGTTATAACTGTGGAAAGGAGGGTCACATAGCTCAAGTGTGTTCTGTAGCAAAACCATGTTCAGTGGGGATGGTGACTCCAAAAGTTGTCCCGGATAAGTTGAAATCAACGGTTCGTGGAAGAGCGTTTGTCGTGACTGGCCAAAATGTGAGGAACCCAAACGAGGTGATCACGGGTAAGCTAATCTTGAATTCTTGCGAAGTTTATACCTTACTAGATACCGGTTCTACCCATTCTTTTATCTCTCCTACTTGTGCTCAACGTTTAAACTTGACTCCGGAGAAATTGGATTTTAACTTATCTGTTAAAACTCCGTTGGGTGAAACCTTCGTTACATCTACAGTTTATAAATCTTGCTTAATCCAAGTTGGCACTATCACATTTCCTGTTGATCTTATCTCTTTAAAGATACTTGCTTTTGATGTGATTTTAGGAATTGATTGGTTAACCACTCATCATGCCAAAATTGATTGTTTTTATAAGGTTGTTAGTTTTCATATTCCTAACCAACCTGTTATGCGAATTCAAGCAACTAAACCACTAAAATCAGTCACTGTCATATCAAGCCACAAAGCTATTCGTTTATTAAAAAATGGATGTCAAGCTTTCTTAGCCCATGTTATGGATTTGAACAAAGACAAGTCGGATTTGAATAATATTTTTGTTGTTAGAGAATTTCCTGAAGAACTTCCTGGTCTACCCCTAGAATGAGAAGTTGAATTCTTTATTGACCTTGAACCGGGTACAAAACCCATTTCTAAAAGCACATATCGAATGGCTCCTATTGAACTTCAGGAGTTAAAAAGTCCAACTACATGAGTTATTAGACATCGGTTTCATTCGTCCTAGTACATCTCCTTGGGGTGCTCCTATTTTATTCGTAAAGAAGAAAGACGGGAGTATACGACTTTGTATTGACTACCGAGAATTAAACCATGTCACCATCAAGAATAGGTATCCGCTACCTCGCATTGATGACCTGTTTGACCGCCATAAGGAGCACAATTCTTTTCAAAGATCGATCTTCGCTTCGGATATCATCAAATTTGAAGATTAAAAGCGAGGATATTCCAAAGACCGCCTTCGAACTTCGAAGACGGGCATTATGAATTCTTAGTCATGTCTTTTGGATTGACTAATGCTCCTGCTACTTTCATGGATATGATGAATCGTGTATTCAAGGAATATTTGGATCAGTTCGTTGTTGTCTTTATTGATGACATCCTCATCTATTCCAAAACCCGTGAAGATCATAAACACTATTTGAAGCTGATACTTGAAAGGCTTCGTGAAAACAAGCTTTATGCCAAGCTGAAGAAATGCGAGTTCTGGCTTAAGGAAGTAGCATTCCTTGGGCACGTGGTGTCAAAACATGGAGTATCTGTTGACCCGGTGAAGATTGAAGCAATACAAAGTTAGAGCAATCAAGTTTGGTGGATCAAGCACGCATCTTTCTGGGCTTAGCTGGTTACTATCGGAGATTCGTGGAAGGATTTTCTCAAATCGCTACTCTGTTAACTCAGCTGACTCGGAAAGATACAAATTCGTATGGAGTGAGGAATGCGAGAAGAGTTTCTAAGAGCTCAAGAGGAGACTCATTTCGGCACCTGTTCTGGCAATACCATCTGGTTCGGATGGATTTGTTATCTACATCGATGCTTCAGGCAAAGGGTTAGGATGTGTTCTCATGCAATATGGGAAAGTCATAGCCTATGCCTCGCGACAACTCAAAGAATATGAGAGAAATTATCCTACTCATGATCTAGAGTTGGCAGCAGTCGTTTTCACGTTGAAGATATGGGAGAAAGTGGAGATCTATACGGATCATAAAAGCCTCAAATATTTCTTCACCCAAAAAGAACTCAACATGTGGCAATGACGTTGGTTTGAGCTGTTGAAAGATTACGACCACACTATTCAATATCATCCTAGAAAAGTGAACGTAGTAGCTGACGCATTGAGTAGAAGATCATATGCGAGTACAAGTGCAATATTGTCAACACAAAGGCCCATTTTGTATGACTTGCAAAGGATGGAGATAGAATTAAAGACTCCAGGGACCCATATGATGATGGCAAATATACGAGTAGAACTGACTTTAATCGATAAAGTTAAAGCTACTCAAGCTACGGACCTGGGGCTGATGCGTATGAAGAAGAAAGTGCAAGAAGGAGCTATTCCAGAAGCAAGAATCGATGAAGAAGGAAAACTTTAAGTCAACTCTAGACTTTGCGTTTGTAAGACCCCAGTTTTTATGAATAAAGATGATTTTTCTATAATTATCATTTTTTAATATTATGGAATGAATTTGTTATAATGTTATAGTTGTGGGTAGTATTTATATATTCTGCAAAGTATGCAAGTTGTTATATTATATTCGATTGGTTGGGAATATTCGTTTTAGTAGGGAATATTCAGACAATGTACAATCATTCGTGGACCCCCACAATGTAATTATTGTCGGATTGAGAAAACGACAAAAATATTTTTATGAAAATAACTATTAAGTTTTACCATTAATACATGTTGAACTACTTTTAGTAGTAAAAGTACGATGTACGGCGTGGTTGCATAGTAGCACACGGTATTGATTATTGATGCTTACGTGAGAAGTCACTCAGTTATACTCAATTATTGCTATAGTAATTGTTGCATCATATCTCTCATATTATTGATTCAATTATTGTCACGGTATCATTTGCATTATATGATATATTATTAAATCAATATTTGAGATGACAAAGTTATTCATATTATTAAATAGCAATATTTACAATGTCTAGAAGTTCTACCAAGGAGAGGTTTGGTCACCTAATTGCGCGCCAATAGGGAGAAATCCTTATTGGAAAGCCCCCTCTTTCCTGGGAACGACCTGGTTGTTAAATATTGTGAGTTATAATATTAATGATGAATAAGTTCATGTTGATTAAAGATGAATTTGATAGTTCCATTGTGTTAGGATTATTAGTGTTAGTGGAAATCGACATCTATTCCGATGATAATTGATGTTTGAGGGTTATATTGATAAATCAGGGAAATTATCGGATAAATGAGCAGTTAATTGCTACTAATTCACATGTTTATATAACTATTTGTTCACGTGTGTACTATTGAATCACATTCTTATACTATTATGGGAGTTAGTGCAAGATTGATAATACTTGCATGATTAAATTAAAGATGGAGGTATAAATGGAGGTACTATACCGTAATTCGTATTTTCACATGATTATGACTATTGATTCACATGATTGAACTATTGATTCACATTATTTACTAATAGGGGAGGTGGTGCAAGTTTGATAATACTTGCAGGACTAAATTAAAAATGAAAGAAAAACTGGGGGTATTGTATTGTAATTTTTCGAGCCCCAAAACGTGTAATTATCGAAACTATATTTTTCTATAAATAGAAGCTCATTCTTCCTTCATTTCTCACCAATTCACTAAAGCTATAGAGCAATTATTATAGAGAGAAATTATAGAGAGAAGCTATAGAGAGAAAATCTATAGAAGAAGAGAAGCCTGCTACCTCACTATTCCAGTATCCAGTTTTTTCTGAGGTAAGGGGTATTATTTCTTTTGTAGTCATGAAGAGAACTTCTGTTATTCCATTCTTTATTGTTCTGTTGGAATAACCTGTATACGCGAGCTACCTTATACTTGGTGAAATTCTTCTGTTATTCCATTCATTATTGTTCTGTTGGAATATCTTGTCTGTGTGTTTTACGCCGGAACTGGTTCCGTCTTTATTATTTTGTTGGAATATCCTGTCTGTTCGTTTTACGTCGAACCTGATTCCATCTTTATTATTCTGTTGGAATAACCAGTCTGTGCGGTCTATCGCATGCCTGCTGATTTCTTTTGCTATTCTATTCTTTATTATACTCAGTTGGTTAAAGTTTTAACTTCTATACTCCATGAAATTAGTGAAATATCCTTGATATTTGTGCTTCATCCAGTATCTTTTCATGGAAATATTCTTCTGAGCATTCTTGAATTTTACTCTACAAAGAAGTATCATGTTGACAATTTGGATGTTATTAGTTCTTGGTTAAATTAATTCTTGAACTTGTTTTATTGAATTCTTTTATCATTGTCATCATCCTCATGTTTATATTATGTTGAAAGTCATCTGTGGCCTGTAGTGCATAGATGGACTTGGTATGATTATGACCGGGGATTATTCGGTATAATAATGACCATAATATTACAAATAATGTGGTAAAAGTCCTCATTGGCCCGTAGTGCATTGATGGACAGTTGTTGGCATGATTATGACCATTGATGAATACACGAATATCCTTGGCCCGTAGTGCATGGATAATTTGTGGTCGTGACCCTAATGAATATCCTTGGCGTGTCTTGAGGGATGATGTGGATTATTTATTAAGTTTGAGTCTCAACGATAAAAGTGATGAAAAACTTTTTAAATCATAAAAGATAGTAGATTTTATTCTCTACTTGACTCTTTTAATGGATTGCTTGTTCCGCTGTAGTTAAACTTGATGTCTATTATATTTTATCAGTTTAACATTGTTGAAGGCTAATGATAATTTATCCTGCATTATCTTAGTCATAATATTTCTTACTGGGCTAGTTAAGCTCACCCTTTCTTTCACTGTTCTCTTCAGGAAATGAGAATATAGCTGGAACGAGTCGGGAAACGGAGTGACGGTCCAGATGATAGTATTAGTAGTCCTCACTATTCTGTGAATAGTGTGATAATAAATGTATTGAGGACTTATTTTGAGTTTGTATATGGTCTAGAAGACAATGATTGTATTAAAACTCACAGCTCGTGTTGTATATTTAAGTTTGTATCTGAATTTTGTACCATATATTTGATGACTCAGAATAGGTGATGTATACCTATTTTGGGGGCATCACAGTGTTCCTAACGATTCTGACTTGAACCATAGAATCATGATGGAGGCACACAACACCCCGTTTGCAATCCATCCTGGGAGTACCAAAATGTATCATGATATTAGACATACATTTTGGTGGAACAATATGAAGAGAGAGATCGCGGAGTTTATCTCGAGGTGTTTAACTTGTCAACGTGTAAAGGCGGAGCATCAAGTACCAAAAGGTCCATTGCAACCACTTGAGATTTCGGAATAGAAGTGGGAACACATTACTATGGATTTTGTTACGGGTCTTCCCAATGTTTCTCAAGGTATAGAAGCCATTCAAAGCTGGGAACAACCTAAATCAGTGACTGAAGTACGTAGCTTTCTCGGCTTAGCTAGTTATTATCGAAGATTCGTAGAAGGGTTTTCTCGAATCGCTACTCCATTAACTCAGCTGACTAGAAAAGATATAAAATTCGGTTGGAGCGAGGAATGTGAGAAGAGTTTTCAAGAACTCAAGAGGAGACTACTTTCAGCACATGTTCTGACAATACCATCTGGTTCGGAGGGATTTGTCATCTACAGCGATGCTTCAGGTAGAGGGTTAGGATGTGTTCTCATGCAACATGGGAAAGTCATAGCCTATGCCTCACGACAACTAAAATAATATGAGAGGAATTACCCTACTCATGATCTAGAGTTGATAGCTGTTGTTGTCGCACTTAAAATCTGGAGGCATTATCGGTATGGGGAGAAAATGGAGATTTATACAGATCATAAAAGCCTCAAGTATTTCTTCACCCAAAAGGAACTCAACATGCGGCGACGATGTTGGCTTGAGCTGTTGAAAGATTACGATCATACCATCCAATACCATCTTGGAAAAGCAAACGTGGTAGCTGACGCATTGAGTACAAGATCATATGCGGGGGTACAAGTGCGATATTGTCAATGCAAAGGCCCATTTTGTATGACTTACAAAGGATGGAGATAGAGTTAAAGACTTTAGGGACCCACGTGATGATGGCAAATATACGAGTAGAACCGACTTTAATCAATAAAGTTAAAGCTGCTCAACTTGCAAACCCGGAGCTGATACGTATGAAGAAGAAAGTGCAAGAAGGTGCTATCCCGGAAGCAAGAATCAATGAAGAATGAATACTTAGAGTTAACTCCAGACTTTGTATTCCTAACAACCCTGATTTAAAGTATAAAATCATAATGGAGGCGCACAACACACCATTTGCAATCCATCCTGGGAGTACCAAAATGTATCATGATCTTTGATATACATTTTGGTGGAGCAATATAAAGAGAGAGATAGCAGAGTTTATCTCAAGGTGTTTAACTTATCAACGAGTCAAGGCGGAGCATCAAGTGTCGAAAGGTCCATTACAACCACTTGAAATTCCAGAATGGAAGTGGGAAAACATTATAATGGATTTCGTTATTGGTCTTCCTAAGGTTTCTCAAGGCATAAATGTGATTTGGGTCATTGTTGATAGATTGACCAAGTCTGCTCATTTCTTACCTATACAAGAAACTTATACACTTGAACGTCTTGCTCGTATATACATAAATGAGATTATAAGACTGCATGGTATGCTAGTATCCATAATTTCTGATCGAGACCCAAGATTCACTTCACAATTTTGGGTCAGTTTGCAAAAAGTTATGGGCACGGATTTACGATTCAGTTCGGCATATCATCCTCAAATGGACGGGTAGTCAGAGAGGACTATTCAAACTCTTAAAGATCTATTAAGACTCTGTGTCCTTGACTTCAAGGGAAGTTGGGACAAGTTCTTGCCATTAGTGGAATTCTCCTACAATAATAATTATCAAACAAGTATTGGTATGGCTCCATTCTAGGCGTTGTATGGACGCAAGTGTTGTTCTCCAGTAAGCTGGGACGAGGTGGGTGAAGAAACATTATTGGAACCAAAATTGGTACGTATGACTACGGAGAAGATTCAAATGATCCGGCAACGTATAAAAACCTCACAAGATCGACATAAGAGTTATGTTGATCTTCATCGAAAGGTCGTGGAATTCAATGTTGGTGATCATGTGTTGTTACATGTTGCTCCATGAAAAGGAGTTACAAGATTTGGGAAGAGATGAATGCTCAATCCTCGATTCATTGGCCCATTTAAAATGCTTGACCAAGTAGGAACTGTGGCCTATAGACTCGCTTTACCGCCAAGTATGTCTCGTGTTCATAACGTTTTTGACATATCCATGTTACGTAAATATGTGCAAGACTCGAAACACATTATTAAGTTAGAACGGAATGAAATAACAGAAGATTTAACGTATGAAGAGGTACCTATTAAAATCTTGGATAAGAAGGAATATATTCTACGCTCCAAGGTTATACCTCAAGTCAAAGTTTTGTAGAGAAACCACTATGTTGAGGAAATGACCTTGGAGTTAGAATCTGATATGAAATCAAGGTATCCTCACCTCTTCGACATACCTGGTATGTACCCTAATTTCGAGGAAAAAATTTCATAAGAAGGGGAGGTTGTAAGACCCCAAGTTTCATAAATAAAGATTAAAATTTTCTCGATATATTTTTGAATATTAAGGTGTGAATTTGTTATAATGTTTTAGTTGTGGGTAATATTTATAAATTTTACAAAGTAAGCAAGTTGTTATATAATATTTGATTGGTTGGGGAATATTCATTTTAACAAAGGATATTCGTACGACAACATAATCATTGGTGGATCCCACAATAGAATTATTGTCGGAATGAGAAAATGACAGAAATATCTTTTTGTAAAAATAACGGCGAAAGTTTTACCGTTAAACTATTGAAATACCCGGTGGTAAAAAGTACAGTAATACGCGTGGTTGCATAATAGCACACTGTATTGATTATTGATGCTTACGTGATAAGTCACTCAGTTTTATTAAATTATTGCGACAATAATTGCTGCATAGTATCTCACGTTATTTTGTTCAATTATTGTCAATATTTTTAATATTATTAAATCAACAATTGAGACAACAAAGTTATTCATATTATTATTTACAATATTGATGTTGTCTAGAAAGTTCTGTCGAGGAGAGGTTTGATCACCTAATTGCGCGCCAATAAGGAGAAATCCTTATCGAAAAGTCCCCTCTTTCCTAGGTACGATCTGGTTGTTAAATATTGCGAATTATAATAATGATGATAAATATTGTTAAAAATATTGAGGGGATTTTTTATGAAGTATTTGTTGTAATTTTGCTTATTATATGGACCTCCCAGTTACCCATTTTTCAAAACTGTTGGTAGAAAGTTATCTTAGTTTTATTTTATATATATATATATATATATATGTATATATGTTTGTCGGTGTTAAGTAAAGAAGAAAAGAAAAGGGGGTGGTGTATGAATACCTTGGAAGGAAGGGAATTTAGTTTGGTTTTTAGTGTTGTCGTGAGATTTTGGAAGATGTATATATATATTTGACATGTGTATGTTGAATATGTAATTTTAGTATGTGTGTGGTGTATGCCTTTGCCGTAAGGTAAATGTTATATATATATAAGTTTTGTTTTATTTGATTATAAATAGAATATATTATATTTTATTTAAAATTTTCATTTTATTAGAATATTTTATTGCATAGTACTGCATAGTAAATCAAAAATTTCAAACGTTTCAGCCGAACGAATTCGCCCGTAAATTTGTTTTGTGCGTCCGTGATTAAAATTTTCAAATAATATCCTTTCCATTATCCTATAAATAGGATGCTTAGTTAGAATTGAAAATCACACCAAAATCAGAGAATTCTTCTTCTATAATATTGAGTGTATTTCTTTCAAGTTTTAGAAAGCTTTGAGTATAGAAAACAGTTCAAGTTTTCTTCAAGAATATCCCCGCTATACCAGTTGGAATACTCTTCTTTTTAAGGTAAGGGATATTATTTTGTTCAGTATTCGTAAGAAATAATATTTTCTTCCATACTCTGTAGTATGTAAGTAATATTATTTCGTTTCAGATTCAGAATTCTACACTCGTTTTGTTAAGTTTTGGCTTCTATACTCCATGAAATTAGTAGAATATCCTTGATATTTGCGCTTCATCTAGTATCTTTTCATGGAAATATTATTCTGAACATTCTTGATAAGTTTTAACTTTTTCGTGCCGGAGTACTATTCATTTGTGACTTACGTGTATAGATGTATTGTTGATTGGTATGATTATGACCAGAGATTATTCGGTATAATCATGACCGTAATGTTACAAATGATGTGGTAAAAGTCTTCATTGGCCCGTAGTGCATTGATGGACAGTTGTTGGCATGATCATGACCATTGATGAAAACACGAATATCCTTGGCCCGTAGTGCATGGATAATTCGTGGTCGTAATACTAATGAATATTATTGGCCGTAGTGCAGGGATGATTCGATGATTTGATGATGTGGATTAATTATTAAGCTGAATCTCAACGATAAAATTGATTATAAACTTTTTAAATCATAGAAGATAGTAGATATCATGCTCTACTTGACTCTTCTAATGGATTGCTTGTTCCTCTATAGTTAAACTTGATGTTTATTATATGTTATCAGTTTAACACTATTAAAGGCTAACGGTAAATTATTCTTCATTATCTTAGTCATAATATTTCTTACTGGGCTAGTTGAGGTCATCCTTTGTTTTCATTGTTCTCTTCAGGAAATGAGAATATAGCTGGGACTAGTCGGGGAACGGAGTGACGGTCCAGATGTTTGCATTAGTAGTCCTCATTATTCAGTGAAATAGTGTGATAATAAATGTGATGAGGACTCCATTTGAGTTTGAATACTGTCTAGAAGACAATATTCGTATTAAAACTCTCAACTTATGTTTTGTCGATTTTATTTTACCACCTTACGTTTGATTGTATAATTAAGTTGTATTTGAATTTTGTACCATGTATTTGGTAACTCAGAATGGGTGATGTATACCTATTTTGGGGGCGTCACAATTAATAACCAGATCATTCCCAGGAAAGAGGGGGCTTTTCGATAAGGATTTCTCCTTATTAGCGCACAATTAGGTGACCAAATCCATTTCCTCAACAGAACTTTCTAGACATTGTCAATAATATAAATAATAATATGAATAACTTTGTCGTCTCAATTATTGATTTAATAATATAAAATATTATGACAATAATTGAATCAATAACGTGAGATACTATGCAGCAATTACTATGGCAATAATTGAAATAAACTAAGTGACTTCTCACGTAAGCATCAATAATCAAAGATACTGTACAATACTGTGTACTACTATGCAACCACGCGTATTACTGTAATTTTATCACCGGGTATTTCAACAGTTAAAGGTAAAACTTACGCCGTTATTTTTATAAAAAGATATTTTTGTCGTTTTCTAACTCCGATAGTAATTCCGTTGTGGGGTCCACCAATGATTGTGTCGTCGTATGAATATTCCCTGATAAAATGAATATTCCCAAACCAATCAAATATTTTATAACAACTTACTTTGCAAAATTTGTAAATATTACCCACAACTATAACATTATAGCAAATCCACACCATAATATTTAAAATGATATTTAGAGAAAATTAATCTTTATTCATAAAAGTTGGGGTCTTACAACGAATTTGTTATTGGTAACATCTCTTGACGTGATCATCATAGTCAGTCTTGAGAGAGATCTCATAATGCCCTGTTCTTAGGATCTTCTTGACAAGTAGAGGGAAGCATACTCCACCATGGATTTCATGCATGAGCCTCTGAGCTTGATTTTTGTCCAGGCATCTGAGAAGGCCTAGTCTTGCTTCTCTTTTTTAGAGTGCGTCTCTGCTCAGATAGAATTTCATGGCCATTCTATGGATCCGCTTTCTTTCAGCTTGACTCGCCTCAGTGGGTGTAGATCTATCTCGTAGATACTCCTTGATATGCTGATACCAAGGGTGTTGGATGGGAAGCAATTCATCCGATACTTCTCCAGTGTAGTTCCCATAGGCTGATGCCTTTTTTTGGGAAAATGTGATATTTGGCATGTCTTCCTTATCAAGTATGTTGATCAAGGAGGCCAAAGTTGCTAGTGCATCCGCAAAGTTATTCATGTTCTGAGGAATGTGGAGGAAGGATATCTCTTCAAACTACGAAACCATCTGGATAACTTGTCGATGGTAAGGCAACAAATGTAATTCTTTGGTGTGATAGATCCCTGTGTTTTTTTGATTACCAATTCAGAATCTCAAAAGATAGTTAACCGTCTAATTCCCATGGATTGTGCTAGTTTCAACCCCATGATACAGCCTTCATACTAAGTTGCGTTGTTGGTGTTGACAAACTGCAATTTAATGGCAATGGGATACTATTCTCCCAAAATGGATACTAGAACTGTTCTAGCTCCAGAACATTCCATGTTTACGGCTCCATCAAAATACATCTTCCATGGTTTGTGCGTATTGTCCTGATAGTGTTGTTTGAAAGACACTCAAAATTTTCTCGCACACCTATTATTAACATCAGAGAGGGCGATTCGCTTTTCTGAGATAACCTCGAAGACAACTCACATCCATTCCGGATACTACCGAAAGTTCAGCCTCAACCCCTAACACACACCCGAGTATCAATTCCAACCTCAAGATAACCTCGAAGTTTCATCCTTGAGATAACCCCAAGGAATGTTGTTGCGCTTCCGATGATAACTCCGAAATGCTTGTTTCAAATGCATGCAATCACCTTCAATCTCGCACCTCCCGCCGAGGCACTCATTCCAAAGACCCGAGATAACACCGGAAGACAGTACACTTACAGATGACCTTGCGGAATTCAAACACTTGCAGCAGCCCCAATCTCGATGTAACCCTCGAGCAACGCCTCTGCTATCACCAAACCGAGATAACCCCGAGAGGAGTCAAATCGTCATCTTGCCACCTCAACCCCAACGCACCATCTCAACATTTCATACATACATTTCTACACAACAATGTCCCACAAGAGCCAAGGAGTTCCAATCCCGAGTGACTATTACGCTGGGCAGCACACCGGATAGAATTTGAAGCTTGAAGACCATGGGCATGGTCCCTTCCTCGACTTCAGACAACCTCTAATCCCATGTCATTGCATAACTCTCAACAAAAAAAGCAGTCCAAAGAAGGTCTTGTACACCCTGCTCGGATGCTCGGATTGAAGTTCTACAAGTTCGAAAGCAGACATCACAAAGGCACGAGTGTACATATTTTGAGATTTGACACGACCTGCAGAGAGCCTGGGGCACCCCGGCAACCAGTAGTGCATCTCACTGCCACCACAGTAGTACACTCATGCATTCCCCCTCTATAAATAGAGGGCTTGGGGTGGCCATTTGTAAGAGAAAAAGGCGAGGAAGCCCTCGCCCAATTTGCTCTGACACACACCCCATATTGAGTGCTTTCATTTTTTAAACACTTGTTAGCTCACATATAGCTATATTTTACCAATGGAGCCGAGTGTTTATCCATCTAGAGTCATAGAAGCCTCGCTTTGCAAAATCACCGTAAGCCTTCTCTCACACTCTATAAAGCCTTTCTTTCATCTTTGCACACACTATTCTTCACATCGAGAGTCGTGGTTGTGTGTATGCCCTTAACTTCTATCCGTGGTTTTCATTTCGCCTCAGATATATATATATACTATATATGTATATATTTATATATGGACTAACATTATCGAAGTTATGCCTCGATTGAGCCTAGACTTATGTCCTGAGCGCTTACTTGCTTTTATATATATATATATATATATATATATATATATATATATATATATATATTATATATATATATATATATATATATATATATATCTCATGATATATATATTTTTTATATCCGCATATATATATATATATATATATATATATATATATATATATATATATTTATATTAGCCCGAGTTTACTTATAGGCCTTTATTTATATATTTACATTTAGTCCCGCTCGAGTTTACTTCATGGTTTTATCGCTTTTTATTATTTTTTTATTTACTTTTCCCCCTATATTTACATTTAGTCCCGCCTAGTTTATATATATATATCGCTTTTATTTATTTATTTACATTTCTCGATCCCCATGAGGTGCTTCTGTGGTGGTTGATCATGTCCATATATATATATATATTTACATATTATATATATATATATATAATATATATTTCATATATAAATTATATGCTGATATCATGTGAGCCTAGAATCATGTGATCAGCCTAGATTGATCATCACAGATTCAATCATCAATCTAGATTCGCCTCCGTGATGGACATTTTCAAATTGTAAGTACTTTGTATTATTTACTTATGGTGTTCAATTTCCTTAGATGGCTATCATGCCCATGAGGAGTTCGAAGATCATCAGATATTATTTTCTCTCAAGATGCCTCAGATCTCAAAAATAAAAGCAAACAAGTTTCTAACATTTAATAATAAAATGGAAGTATGAAAAGGTCTCAATTACTATTGAGCATGTGGTTTGAAAACCTCTTTACAAAAAACTTCATTGCTATATATCATGTTTAAAACTAAATTTTTCTACAAATTCAAACCCTTTGTATATAGGTGCGAACGAGGCCTCACACTACTTCCAAATAAATTGCACATTGATCCACACACACACACACACACATTCATATAATAGTTTCTTGAAAAGTGGCGGTCACCGTGGCAACACGGATGTCGGGGGATGCCTAACACCTTCCCTCCGCATAATCAAGCCCCCAAACCCAAATGAATCTCTTGCTTCACAGACCTGCTTAGCAAAGGTTACATCACCGGGTCAATGTGCAAACCTTTTCTCATTATGCTGGTGCAACCAGCTAAAACACCAACCGGCGACTTTTAAAGTCAAATCATCGACATTACACATGTGTCGACCTTTTTCACTTGTTTTTTCAAACAAATCTCACATAACATGAGAACACCAAAGAACAAGTAACGAAAAGGGACAAATAAAAATCCCGACGTCGACATGTGGCGACTCACTTGGGACTCCAAAGTAAGAGGGCTTAAGCCGCTACTACAAGCTTTTCAAAACTGTTATATGCTTGTGTGTGAATGTTGCATTTACATTTATGATGAATGTGTACGAATGCATTTTACTTACTGCACTGCAATATATCTATCTGGATATTAGTGCTTCACACATGTCATCATTTTCATAAACGGTGAGACACGCTAGATGTGAATGTATGTTGTGTGTTTCCTCCACCAGAGGCTATCCTGCTTGTTTGATTATCGGACTCAGAGGGAGACTAATTCCAACGAGGCTCGTGAAAGGCACCACCCAGATTCGCTCCAGCTTGAAAGACCGGATTAACTTCCCATCAAGTAGATTATATGATCCGGGACCTTCATGCCAAAAAGTCATGAGAGTAACCCTAAGATAGGTCAACCTCTGATAAACCAAACGCGGAGGAAAGTCTCTTCATGCTTTCCATTTTTCAATTACTTGTAAAAACATTTACTTGTAATTTTATTCCATGTTCATCTTTATGTAATGGAAAATATGAAGAATATTTGTGCATACATGACATGTTATCAAATAACACCCATTTTTGCAGATGATATTCCTAAAATGGACACATATATATAGCATAGCATTTACATTATCCCTAAGACTAAACTACATAAGTTTTTGTAGGGAAACAATTGGGCCTGTTACTCGCTCAAAATCCAAAAAGGCCACGAGCCTACAGCCAATCATGTCTTCTTCTCGACTAATCTAATCTCGCTTTCTAGAAGAATTTGACGGATTAAGTAAACAAATTACGATTTGGTTGTTTCGCTAAAAGAATTGCATCACCCTACTCAAGGTACAAAGATGCCTACACATACAAATCCTCTACACAAGGAGGAACACAAGGTTTGATAAAACAAATCCGTAACCTCAGCTGGATACGACCAACAAAGACCCCGAAAACACCCATCTCAAAGGAGATCCATACACCGGTGATATCGTGAAAAGGTCCTTCAAATGGAGGAAACTATCCGTGTTCTCAAAGGGATTGGAACACATGGAAGTGTTTCATATGTCGACCTTTTGCATATTCCCCGTGTTCATTATCCAGAGAAATTCAAAACCCCGACTTTGAAAAGTATGATGGATTAGGGGATCCTTACACACATTTGAAGGTGTTCATTGAGAACTTGGATCTTATGCGAAAAACGAGAAGCTCGTAATGCAAATTGCTTCCAAAAGAGTCTAACCGAGAAGCCCGCTCATGGTATACCAGATTAGACAACTCAAAGATCCATAGTCGGGAAGAGCTAGCTCACGCCTTCCTCACTCAATACAGCTTTCAATCTCAGATGGCTCCCGACCGCACTCAGATTACCAAGGTCAAGAAATAAATGAATGAGTCTTTCAGAGAGTATGCTCAAAGGTGGAGGCGCCTTTGTCGCTCAAGTTATTCCTTCCATGATGTAATCGTAAATGGTCATGACTTTCATAGATATATAGAAGAAGCTCCTTTCTATGAGAGAGTCTTAGCCGGTATTGGCAAACCATTTTCTAAATGATCAAACACGAGAGATGGCCGAGATGGGATTGAAGTCCCAAAGATTCAAGACCTAGCCGCTTTTAAAGCAAATTTGTTGAGCACATCCAATCCGGATCTTATGGAAACAACCCCTGAGGGTCCATAAAAAGAAAGAGGAGGATGTTTCCTCGATACTACAAGGTCAAAAAGGCAATGTAACATGCCTATACAGAGGAAAACTACTCCCTTTTCCAAGCACAATCTTCAAACCCTCCATTGCCTAAAGGTGGAGATGCAAAGCGCCTCGAACGCTCACACCCTTAGGGGACTCGCCGAGAATATTCTTTCTTCTTCCGACTACTCGTAAGAAAAAATCACACATCTTCTTCCACCACCAACCCTAATGGGAGGGGTTTCAATGCTACTCGAAGTGTGCTTATCATGCCGAGCACCGGACATGATACTCAAGATTGTTGGGCCTTGAAACACAAGATCCAAGATTTAATAGACAACGGTGAGATCGTGGTTACCAAACCAGATCAACCTCATGTGCAAGACAACCCTCTTCCTCAACACAAAGAAGAAGAGGTCAACATGATTAGTTGAGCACTGGACAGAGTTCCAATTTTAATGGTGAATCATCCTTGACCATCAAAGACTCGTGTTGATAGATGGGATTACGCAAAGTTCCAATTTGCTATGGAACGCAAGATGAAAGCTCTTTGTAAGCAAATTGAACAATTGGCAGAACTGGTGACCCATCAGCGATCAAGTCACACGCAAGTTTAGTCACCAGAGCATGCCTATCTCCTTCCTTTTGTTATGAATGCTCCACCATCACCTTCAAAAAGCGGGCTATGGAGGATAAGGTTGCAAAGAGAGCAAATGCTAAAGCCCGCCGAGATTTTGCCAATCAAAGGGAATTTACATACCGGGCCAACCTATGGAGGAGATATTTTTCATGCTAATCAACGAAGGAAGAATTACCTCCTTCTACCTCCAATCAATCCCTGCTCAAGATGGTTCAACTCGATGGAGTTTGTCAATATCATTCACATTCTCGCGGGTCACAAAGACGTAAGAATGTTGGGCACTCCGCCACCTTATTCGTAATCTAATTGATAGCAGTGTCTCGCAAAATCGGCAAACGATGACACCGTGGCTACTCGAGAGTGGGAATACATGTCCTACCAAATGGAAGGGATTAGTAGTAGCTTATATCCACCGAGGTGATGAGACCGCCAAACCATTTCCCATACAAGCAATTCAACTCAAAGGAGCCGACAATCTTTTGAAAGTGGTCGCACTGTAGAGCCAATTTCTTTACCCTTCGCACCACAATATCCTCTGTTGTCACCTTTACACAAAGTCCCATGGAATTATGGAGAAGTCAAGGATCCACATCTCATACTATCACTATAAAGGTCGGCGAAAATCCACCGATCTTCCTCAAAGGGTGATGAAGCCCACCATCAAAGCAAAGGGAAGATTCCCATGGAGAAAATTGAAAAATTCCTCCGCACTATGGGGGCCATAATGAAGCCAAGGTGGTTCTAAGCTTAAGAGAAGCTCCACATCGATCTCAATATCGACTTGGTTTTCTTCCGAGGATCATAGAAGATCTTATTAAAGGTTTTGAAGAAGCCTACTTGCCAAAAATCAAGGGATGTGGAAAAATTTCAACATCCGTTGATCACATTTTCAACAACAATGTGATATCCTTCATCGATGATTTACATACCTCCCGGCGGACCCGGGCCATTGCAAGCCATTACACATCATAGCTTTGTCCTCCTCCGTATATGTTAGTGAGTTTTTGATAGATGGAGGTTCGCCTCTAATATCTCGTCCCTATGCCACCTTGGTGAAGATGAACATCAATCTCAAACGGATCCAAAGTAGCCATACTGTTATCAAAGCTTTTGATGGATCCCAACGAAATTCGCTCGGAGAGATTGAGCTACCAATTGAGATTGGTCCAAATACATTCAATGTATCCTTCCACGCCCTCAAGATAGATTCAGATACAACCCGCTATTGGGGGAGACCATGGATCCACATGGTCGAGTCGCCCTTTCTACACTACATCAACAACTCAAATACATTGTCAACAATAGCCTAGTCATCGCATCAACGCCGAGCCGAAATGTCCTCGAATAAGGAGATCTACCAATCATCACCTTCAATTCAAGTTGAGCCACCACCCATACATACTTTGAAGTGAGTAACACGCAATACCATCCTATTGGAGCACCACCACTTCCCATACCCAAGATTTCTGCGCCGAGGTTATGTCTCACCACTCAAGAAATGATGTCATTGGGTCATCACCGACAAGGGCTTGGTAAAGATAAGGTGGTATTAAGCACCCAATTCAAGTGTCCAACAAAACCGGGACATCCGGACTAGGCTATTCTCGCCAGCCCAAATCATAGAATCCTCATAAGCACAAGCAGATTCCTCAAGCTTCCGCCACACATTTTTTTCTCCACCCGCACCTCATGAGCCGACATAGCCTCCAGAAAGGTGCCAACCCATGTTATGGCTATGTCAAGCTTCCCAAACCAAGCACTATTCAAAGCAAAAGAGGTCCCGATTCCTCGATCCCAAGTGGAAGAAAGGGAACGAAACGTAAACATGACATCGCCTTTGATGATGTCAGTATACGATCATTGTCCATGATGAACATACAAACAGATATACCCCAGATTTATGATTGCCTGAGATGTTATGGTCATCATTCGAGAAAAGGAGGACGATGATGACAACCCTCCATCACTAGCAATTCATCAGACTT
This sequence comes from Panax ginseng, assembly GCA_020205605.1. Taxonomy (NCBI): domain Eukaryota; kingdom Viridiplantae; phylum Streptophyta; class Magnoliopsida; order Apiales; family Araliaceae; genus Panax; species Panax ginseng. Next base: position 58,251,029 of record CM035149.1, on the reverse strand, counting down.
TACCTCGATAATTGAGCAAAGACTCCATGCATCGGTCGATTTAGGGTAAAATGGGCGTAAATCCTCTCCTCATAGAGATAACTTTAATTGCTTACTTTTCTATACAAGATTAGTAGTTATTTTATCAAGACATGCTAACACTTTTGTATGATTAAACAGCTTTCATATATTAAGTGAAAGCATATTTTGTTTCAGACTCAATTTAGATGTGTCTGCATGTACTTGCCGATGAGGTGCCTTTTTCTCCACAAGGACTCAGAATTTTGATGAAAAGTTGACTCAAACTTGATGGAAATCCAAGAGGACATTGAGACACCTCAGAGATTAAGGAATGGGTCACAGAAAACCTAAACCCAACCTTCGATCAAACCACTTTTTCAATCTTGAACCTTAGAAAGCCCTAAGCTAATCCAGATTGGTTCGCACTCTCACCCCAAACCAATGGAATGACATGGTTGCACTTATTATTAACCCAATTCCAGATGTGTTTGCATGGTCTCATGAAGACATGGTGGGTTTGTCCACCGACATTGTCCTTCATCGCCTTCCCATTAAGGAGGGATTTAAGCCAAAAGTGTAAGCTCAAAGCATTGAAACCCGAGTGGAGTTTAAAGGTAAAAGAAGAAATTGTGAAACAATTTCAAGTCGGCATTATCATGGTGTCTACATATCCGTAAGTGGATATCCAACATTGTTCCCGTGCCTAAAACCAGAGGAAAGGTGCGAGTTTATGGGATTACCGGATCCAACAAAGCTTGCCTTAAAGATAGCTTTCCGCGCGCCTTTATCCACACATTCTATTGACAATACCGCTCAATACGGCATGTACTCCTTTTTACCGAGCTTTATGGGTACCATCAAATTATGGTCACCGAGGAAGACCGTGAGAAAACTATTTTCATCACGCCTTTGGGAACATTCTCGCATAGATTTGTTGTCATTCTACCTCATCAATGCCGGGCAACCTACCAAATGAGCCATGATGGCTCTTTTTTCCATGATTTAATGCATAAAGAGATAGAGATCTACGTGGATGACATCATTGTCAAGTCCCAAAGGGAAGAAGACCACTTAGACCATCTCAAAAAGCTCTTCAACAAAGTTATAAGTAAGTACAACTTGAAGTTGAATCCAACCAAGTGCGCTTTTGGCGTGTTAAATCGTGCAAGTTGCTAGGTTTCCTAGTCACCACAAAAGGATTGAGTCGATCCCACCAAAATCCAGCCATCAAGGAAATGCCCATTCCTCGCATGCAGAAGGAAATACGGGATTTTTGGGAAGAATCAACTTCATTAGCAGTGTTTATTTCTCAACTCACAAAGAACTCGTGAGCCCATCTTCAAATTGTTAAGGAAGAACTCCTCCATGAAATGGAACGATGAGTGTCGAAAAGCCTTCCTTACAATCAAAGAGCAAATGTTAACGCCCCTATTTTGGTACCTCCTGTGGATGATGTTCCCCTTCATGTACTCGCCCCATTAATGACAATGCTATGGGTCGATGTCAGGGCAAAAGATGATATAGAGGCCAAGAACGAGCTATCTATTACCTCAAAGAAAAGATTCAAAGAAGAAGGAACACAAGTACACTCTAATTGAGAAGACTTGTTGTGCTTTTAGCATGGGCTTCCATGAGGTTACAACATTACCTCCATGGTCACACAACCCATCTCATATCCCGCTGTGGATCCTCTCAAGTATGTGTTCAAGTAAGCCCATACTCAATTGTCGGTCGTCCCCAGATGGCGCTGATCCTACAACAATTTGACATCGTTCTACGTGACGCAAAAGTCTATCAAAGGTCAAGGAATTGCGGATCAACTGGCCACCGCACCTGCAGGGATTACAAACCCTTGGAAACATATTTCCCGATGAAGGGGTAATGGCAATTCAGCAACACCATCAGTACGATGCATGCCATACATGGAAAATGTATTTTGATGGAGTCATTAATACAAAAGGTTCTTCTGAGCCGAGCAGCTTCTAGTATCCCAGACGGGAGCAAAGATCCCGTCATTAAATTAAATTTGCGCTTGTCAAAGACCAACAACACAAATTGAGTATGAAGGTCAGATCATGGGGCTAAAACTTGCCTGCTCAATGGGCATCAAAGCGTTAACTATCTTTGGGGATTCCAAATTGGTAATCAAACAATCCACAGTGAATCTATCAAACCAAAGAACTACATTTGTCGCCTTTTTACCATCAACAAGTTTTACAGATGGCTTTGGAGTTCAAGAAATCTCCTTTCACACATTCCTCATAATAGAATGATTTTATGGATGCACTAGCAACGCTGGGCCTCCTCGATTCACATACCCGACAAGGAAAACATGCCAAGCATCATATTTTCCCTCAAAAAGGCCCCAAATTATGGGAACTATGTTGAGAAGTATCGATGAGCTTACTCCCATCCACAACCCTTGGTATCAACATATCAAGGAGTATCTCGCGAGATGGATCTACACCCTGCCGAGGCGAGCCCTCGACCGAAAAGAGAGGCGATCCATCGACTTGCTATGAAATTCTACTCGAAAGAGAGATGCACTCTACAAAAGAGATGCAGATTAGGTCTCCTCAGATGTCCGGACAAAGACCAAGCTCGAGGCTCATGGATGAGATCCATGGTGGAGTATGTGGCCCACACACATGAGCGGACCCCTCACTTGTTAAGAAGATCCTCGTAACAGGGCATTATCGGCTTACGCTCAAAGTCGACCGTGATGATCACGCCAAGAGGTGCTATCAATGCCAAATTCATGGGAATGCTATCCACGCCTCCAAGGGAACTCCACAATATGAGTTCGCCACGGCCCTTCTCAATGTGGGGAATGGACGGATCGAGCCCATCGAGCCCAAAGCCAAGAATGGACATCGATTCATATTCACCATGATCGACTACTTCACCAAATGGGTAGAAGCAACCTCCTTCCCTGTGGTTACCAAAGAAGTCATCATTGCTTTCATCGTAAAACAATATCGTCTATCGATATGGACAACCAGAGGTCATTGTGTCGCATAATGCTAAAAACCCTCAACAACAAAATGATGGAGGAGTTATGCAAGAAAATTCCACATCAAACACCTTAACTCCATCATCTACCGTCCAAAGATGAATGGTGTTGTTGAAGCTGCTAATAAAAAATATCAAGAAGATCATGCGTAAAAATGTCCGCCAATCACAAAGGATGGCCCCACCTCTCGCCTCCCGACTTTTATTAGCCTACAGAACTTCAATGCGCATTTCCACCGGGGCAACCCCTACTCATTAGCCTATGGGATGGAAGCAAGTGTTCTATATAGAGGTGGAAATGGAATCCTCAGAGTGTTGATGGATGCTCACTGATGAAGACCAAATGGGTACAAGATGTATCACCAATTGTCTCTAATAGACGAAAAAGGCGAACCGCCACTATCTTCCATGGTCAAGAGATCAAGAAAGGATCGCCAGATCCTACAACAGAAAAGTCCAAATACTGGAAGTTCAAACAACATGACTTGGTTTTGAAGAAGATCATTGACAACCAAGATCAATCTAAGGGAAAATTCGCCCCTAACTGGAAGGCCCGCTTGTTGTTGTCAAGGAGGTATCGATGAGGCGCCTCGCACTACAGAAATGGATGGCGATGAATTTCCACAACTTTATCAACTCTGACACCGTGAAACTGGTACTATGTCCGAGGTTACCATCAAGCAAACATCCCGTTTTTTGATCATCAAATCACCAGTCATTCCAGCTTTTCTAACCCTTTATACATACTCTTCTCGCCCCTCGTGAAACATACACTTCAAACCAAAGCAATTGGTTTCACCTCATTTCAAACCTTTCACACAATTTCAAGTTATCCCCAAGACGGATCGAACCTTTCACACCAGCAGCTTTATCCTCAAGACGGATTAAACTTTTCTACGCTTGCGCTTTGTCCTCAAGACGGATCAAACTTTTTCCACACCTCGCAGCTTTGTCCCAATCATGGGATCAAACTTTCTTCTCCCCGCAAAGATAGCCTCGCATATGGGATTCATACTTCTCTTCGGCCGCAATTCATCCTCGAGGGGCGAACTACGCCGACCGATCTCCCCGATACCCGGAGTACGAGAGGCAACCATATTCTATATGGCCCATCGCAATAAAAAAAAAAAACAAAAAAACATTTCGCCTTTTTTCTACAAAAAACAAAAACACAAAACACTTCTACACCCTTCTTCATCAATAAAGCTTCTACACCCATCCGCTTTTCACATTCAAATTGAACCTCTTACACCAGTTCAAACTACGCAGACCGATCTCCTCTTCAATAGGAGTACGTAGGCGTACCATTTATGGTTCTGGTCTAACCCCTACCGTAACAAAAAATACTTGTCACACTGATCGATCAAACTTCAATCCACCACATTTCATCGGCTTTCGCACTAAAGGGATGGAATTACCCAACCTCTCCTCACCAATAGAGAGATTCTATGACCATCTAAGTCATGGTTGTGCCTCAAAGAGCAACACCAATCCATAAGAGATGGAATTAACTAGGCTTCTCACAAATAGAAGTATCATGGCACCATCTCATGGTAGCGGCCAATCTCAGAGAGGAAAAGCCACACTCCTCTCCCATTTTCCATACGTAAACCAATTCCCAAGACACCAAAGATGGTAGGGATACACACAGATCAATGATCCATTCTGAAAGATCCTCGCGACGCCTCAATGTCCACACATCAAGGATGAGTTCAGAATGCATCAAGATCACAAGCCCTGAAGAAACAGGCAAATATCAAGCAAGTATCAAGGCACAACTGAAAGGGAAGTAAATCAAAATATATTTCCCTGCCATATATAATACTGTTTGATATATACAATATGTGTTGTACATGACAAAATGGCTAAGCTTAGTCTCATGGCAGAAAAATACAAAGCTATCTACTGGATCCGTATGTATGCGACTATCGATCTAACATAGCATCCCTCTCCAAAGAAGGAGGTAACGCCGCAAGCTCCTCGCCCAATGGTATCTACACGAGCTAGCGATCCGAGGCTAACTCGCATGGTGGCATGATGCTCATCAATATATGCACTCATATCGCAAGGATGCCACCGTAAGGGATCTCACCAAGTACTCGTCTCGCGATGGCCACATCCCCGCAGATAGGGCAAAGATCCCGCCCACAATCAATGCATCTCTCGGGTCGATCTAGCCTCGCTCTCTCTAATAGAGCATGCTCTCCCATCAAGAGTTGTCAACATCGAGGCCCTAGCCTCGATCTCTCTCATAGGTCATCGATGTAGACTCGCTCCAGATATCGTGGTTGAATGTCAATGACAAGAGCACTCATAGTGGGGAGAATCCATCACAAATGCCGGCAACCCAAAGAGTCAAATCCTCCTCGATGGGAATATCACCTCCTCCATAGGCTCCTCATCGCCGGAATCAATCCCCTCACACTATGGATACTACCACCACACCGATGCGCCTCTATCTCCATCCATGCGAATACTCTTGCAGAACAACCCGGATGGCTAATGAAAACTCAAATTTAGCTCTCACGATCCCAACAGCATACAACCCGGATCTTTCCTCTCTCACCGATAAATGGCGAAAAGAAAAGCGCCGACTCGATGCCCCTCAAAAGGATGGAAGTCCTCGAACTAGTCAAACCGACACATCACGGCAAGTAGTGGTAAGTAATCATGCCTCTCAAACCATCCAGAGGAAGATAATCCATGCCCGAGCATGAGTAATGAAGTCAGTAGGTGAGCTAAGCCCGTATACACAAATATAGCTAACGGATCTCCGATCCTCGCCAGAAAAAGTCGACCAAGATGCAAGATCTCAGACACTCCGAGTCGAAAGGAGTATGACATGGCTATATCATGGGTGAAATAATACCCATGCCGCCTAAAAGTGCTAATCGGCCTCAAGTGTGACATAAACCACACGTGATAAAGATGACCGAAAGCCGCCTTCAGAACACTCCCCGCCGATAAGTGCAAAGAAGATGTAGTCGAACCTCGTAGTCTCTCATGATGATCATCCAGATGATGGTGTGACCTCCCTCGAGAGCTCTCACCGCCATAATGACGCCAATGTCCAACTCATCCATGTATCGTGGCATGTATACATACGACAAGATGCACAATAGCAAGACATCCACTCGCCAAATGCCAATGATCCTCCCTATGTGGTGAAATCCTCTAATGTCGTGGTATAACTATCCTCGAGCCAAATCACAAAAAAAAAATGTCGATATAACGTGGCTGATGTGATCTCATCCTTGCACCACTCTACGCCTCAAGCCGTTGAGGGTCATGAACTGCCTACTCATGTCTCCAATCGCAAGGTCTATCCTGTGGTAACATCGTCAAACGTGCATACTCCTCCAAAGTATGAGTCAACTCCTGGGTCCCAAATCGAAAAACCTGCCTATCCGATACCTAGTGCTCCAGCATGCCCTCCATAAATCCTGTGGGAACTTGAAACATCAATAGGGTCATAGTATGCTACAACAAAAGATCTACAGTCACCCTGTCTGATGGTGACATGCTATCATACCACGATCGCATACCAGATGCCACCAAAGATGGTGGGGTATGATCAATACGGCTAACTGTCGAAGAAGACATCTGTATGGGCCGTGTCATAAGACCATCCAGGGGTCAATGCTGAATATCTCTGGACATACATACATATGCATAACATAATAACATGCATGATACAATAGATGGCAATATGATATAGGGAATGGAAAACTGTACATACATTCCTAAGTATATCATCATCTAATACATCTCTGTACAACTAAAATACAGGGAAATGGGGCAAAACTGCCCTACATCTAACAAAGGCCTATCAAAAGATATAGCGAGAATGGGGCGAAGCTACCCAATGTCTAAACAGAGGCCTATCAAAAGAGATGACGAGAATATACATCAGAAGAAGTCAATGGTGTCAATGTCTACATCATCAATCCTGTCTACTTGATGTAACTCCTTCTGAGTCACTGGATCTCTATCTACAGGGATGCTAGGCCTATGAAACGGAGGATCTACACCGGCAAAACAATATGGGTCACCTAAAGGGCCAGCGCCAGAGCTGGAAGGATCAAAAGTATCTGCCTCTAAAAGATCTCTACCCAAATGCCAAATAAGGAAATGTGCCCGGTCCAACTGCCGAGTCAAACTGTCAATCTATGTCACATGAGTGGGATCTCTCACACAGGCTAGCCAATCCGACATCATCACGTATCCTAGAAACATATCCCCCATGAACTGAGTGGCGTGGGTCTGGGCTCCAATGGTACGAGGGAACCACCAATGTTGGAACATCTCTTGAGTGCAGGGACCCTCTTATAATGTGAAACCGTCAACACCCAACAATGGGATATCAATGACGGGTGACTACGAAATAGGCCAATAACGCTTGGCAAGAGGCAGATCGGCATGCAAATCTCTCCTATAGTGCTCCTGATAGCACACTCTCATAAGTAGAGCTCCCATCCTCCATCTGTGAAGAGAGGGATGCTACGGGTGGAAATCACATGCTCAACACCAGTCGGGTACCCATCCTCAAATCTAATGCTCAAATGCTCTCTAGAGTAGGGAACCCACGTGATGACATCCGCTGTCAACAACTCCAGCTGTAGGTGGCAATGAGTGAAACTCTCAGCAATAGGGACCTCTGCCAGTATGGAATGATGCCATCTCCATCCTCGTGGATAGGTGTCTAAACTTAACACGCTCACAGGACGCAAACATGGAAGCCTCTCATAGGCCCAAACCGCCAACACAAAGGCAAACATCTGGCATCCGGGCCAACACTCTTAACTCAGATATGGGAAAAGACAAGAGAAATACTTAGCAGTAGAAACGGGTATAATCCTAACCAAGCCTCGATCAAGCCCTGCGATCGTATGCACATTCCCCTGAGGAAGTAAGTAAAGGTGTAGGAACCCCAATCATAGTCTCCTATACGGTCCACGTGTTGAGTGGCGCTGATCAAAGCGAAAGACACCGTAGAAGAGTTATCTATTATGAAGCAGCCCCTAATGATCATCAGAAACAATCGCCGAAGAATGCAATCCCTGACTCTTATATCATCGGGTATGGGCTCACTCAATAGCCCGCTAATAGCATCTACACTCAAAGGACCTCATACGAACAGCCCCGCCTCGAGCGCCTCCTCCGAAACTCCTAACAAGGATCTAACGGCAGAGGGGTGATATCCATCGCATAAGGCATTCAATCCCTCCAAACTCCATACCTGTGATAAACTGCCAATCAATCATCATCATCATCACCTCACAAAATCCAAAGAAATGGAGTGACTGTCCGGTGAAACCAAAGATTTCAGACAATGCCCTGAGGTAACCCCAGGGACAACAGCGGGGAAGAATGGAGAAGAACGTCCTAAATCCACAGCCCTGTACAATCGCTCTATAGTCATCATGCAAGGCTTGATACATAGAGTGGATGTTAAACCAATTCCCTCGAGGCTATGTAAAGCCGGGAACCTACATCAAATGTAGATCAACATCAGAACCCTTCACTCCTCATCAATAGGAAACAAGGAAGATTAAGATCTAACTTTATACCTCGTTTGCGTGCAAGTAGACTGAAGGATGTCGACTCAAGTCTCCCAGAAGCTCTGGGTTCACTACTTGAATACTTGGAAAATCCCTATGGGGAACACGTGTAGCAGGAGCAGGAACCTCAACCGGTACATCCTCATCCTCGTCCTCTACGTCCTTCACTTCAACCCGGATAAGATGTATCACCGCCTCCACCAAACAATGAGGTCAGTTTAAACGTAATCTGGGGTCGAGGCACTTCAAAAGCCCTCTCCGCATACACCATAAGTGGTCTTCATGGAACTACTCCTACCGATCCGGATCTATAATATCTAGACAACAAATCTCCAAATCACCTCAGAAAGGGTGTGGTAAATTCTTACCTGGAGTTTTATTCAAAATGCATTTTATAACTATATGTATGCATGCATTATTTTAACATACGTCTATAGTAGAGTTAAAAATACATGACTACCCAATGCCTACATTTTGGAAACATTTTGCCATAGCCCCCTTTGTAAATGGGACTATCCACATGCGCATAGGCATGACTAGGTGGCCATTTAGTAGCACACCTACCCACAGTCTTATTACCAGGATTATTTTACTTTTCTACCTTTACTCATTTATCCTCAAATAGGATAAGAAATGAAAGTAAAAGGTGTCAATTTGACTATTTCAAAAGTCAACTTTTTTCACATCATTATGTTCAACATGGTTTAATACTAACATTTACTATGTTGAATATTTTTTATCAAGTCATATCAGCATGCATATTCACTACTGTGTCTAAATGCATTTCATGTAATAAGTCATTTTCTACCAGATAGAAACTGGAAAAGAATGCATGCATATGTTACCAGGATAGTGAAGAACACTTGTACGATGGCAGAATGTGCAGAAAGTCGCCCGAATTTAGCAGGTCTAAAGAAGAGCTCTCGGATTTCCTTCGCGGCGCAACTTGAAATTGACTTATGAAAGCAACCTGCAGGTTTTACTTAGCCACGGTTGTCATAGATCCACTCATGCGGTTGTCAGGTGTACCAAGACCTATATAGGCCCCACACCTTCAAATTTCGGTCCCATTGAGTTACAAAGGAGGTCTCACAAGCTAAAAAGGCCAAATCAGGAATAAAAACGTTACGCAATTGAGCAAAATAGCCTGGAATCCTGGTTTTCACGGGCAAAACTCTGGCCCCACATATCATTCATTGGTATTCGCCTAAATGCAAGGTACATTATACCGATGAGCTCAGCTTTTACAAATCATACGCGGTAATACCTCACACAGTCCGATGTCACTGCATTACGTGGTCGTAACCCTAAAGATGTGTTCTACGGGTCACAAACGCCAAGTCAAACATTGATAAAGTATCCCCAGTGGGGGTTACAACGCCGAAGTTAAACGTTGATAAAGTATCCCCGACGGGGGTTACAACGCCGAAGTTAAACATTGATAAAGTTTCCCCGGCGGGGGTCACAACGCCGAAGTCAAACATTAATAAAGTATCCCCGGCGGGGGTTACAACGCTGAAGTTAAATGTTGATAAAGTATCCTCGGTGGGGGTCACAACGCCAAAGTCAAACATTGATAAAGTATCCCCGGTCGGGGTTACAACACCGAAGTCAGACATTGATAAAGTATCCCCGGCGGGGGTCAACGTAATTCAACCATTGATATATGTATCAGTGAAGGTCAAGCAGCCTTGGCGTCATTTCAACCGATGGCAAGTAAACCCATCGAAGCATCGGAGGCCATTCGATGATCTCATCCATCAGTGCATTTATCCACAACCTTCCCCAGCGGGGGTCACAACACAATTCAACCATTGATATAAGCTTCAATGAAGGTCAAGCATCCTTGACATACTCCCCAGCAAGGGTCACAATGCAATGCAATTATTGATACACACATCAATGAACGTCAAGCAGCCTTGACAGTTTGCCCAACAGGGACCTATCCGATGATACACACATCAAATAGTTGGTCCGGCAACTTTCGACAATACACACTATTGGCGTGAATTCTAATGAGATCATGGTATATACTGGTGATATAAACCAGAGAAGACCATCCTCATCAGAGAGGACCAAAGATGGAATATGTTATACACATCCTCAAATAGACAAAGTTTTATCCCCACAGATCTCTTGTACACGAGAGGCACCTCTATGGAGTAAAAGTCTGTATCAAGGATCCAAGACTTTGGTGATAGCACCAACGTCAACATCCTTGAAGACCTGGATCGCATGTCGAAGACATTATTGATTGTCATCCCAGACAGGATTAACAGGGAACCAACAATCATTCATACATGTATCAAACATTTGCATCATGTTGCTGCACATAGCATCATGTTTATCTTGTTGCATTTCAAGTGTCTAGGATTCTTTATCCTATCCATGCCTTGCATTGCATGAATATGATAAAGAAGGGCATCTATAGACATTCAAAATTTTTTGCACGCCTGTTACTAACATTGCAGGAGGGCAGATTCGTCTTTCAGAGATAACCCTGCAAGATAGCTCACATCCATTTCGGATACTACTGAAAGTTCAGTCACAAACCCGGAACAAACATCGGGAGTATTAATTCCAACCTTGGAGATAACCCCAAGGATTGCTATTTCAGTTCTGGTAATAACTCCAAAAATGCTTGTTTTAAATGCATGCAATCAGCTTCAATCTCAGACCTCCTTCCGAAGCACTCATTCCAAAGACCCGGGGATAACACCGGGAAGACAGCCACATTTACAGATGACCTTGTGGAATTCAAACACTTCCAGCAGTCCAATCTCAGATGTAACCCTGAGCAACGTCTGCTATCAGTTCAAACCGGAGATAACCCTGGTGAGGAGTCAAATCGTCATCTTACCACCTCAACCCCAGTGCGTCGTCTCAACATTTCATACATACATTTCTATACAAAAATGTCCCACAAGAACCAAAGATTTCTAATCCCGAGTGACTATTACGCGTGGCAGCACACCAGATAGAATTTGAAGCTTGAAGACCATGGGCATGGTCCCCTCTTCCTGACTTCGTACAACCTCTAATCCCATGTCATGGTGTAACTCTTGATAAAAGCAGTCTGAAGAAGGTCTTGTACACCTCGTTTGGATGCTCGGATTGAAGTTCTGCAAGTTTGAGCAGACATCACAGTACAAGAGTGCACGTACTTTGAGACAACATGACTCATGGAGCCTTGGCACCTGTGCACCACAAGTAGTGCATCTCTGCACCCCCCTCTATAAATAGGGGGCTTGGGGTGGCCATTTATAAGAGAAAAAAGGCGAGGAAGTCTTGTCCAATTTGATCTGTACACACCCCATAAGTGCTTTCTCATTTTAAACACTTGTTCGCTCACATATAGCTATATTTTACCAATGGGAGCTGAGTGTTTATCCATCTAGTGTCATAGAAGCCTGCTTTGGCAGCCCACTATAAGCCTTCTCACACTCTATAAATCATGTTTCTTCATCTTTGTACACACTATTCTTCACATTGAGAGTCGTGTTATGTGTGTATGCCCGGACTTTAGTCCATGGTTTTCATTTCTTTATGTATATATATACTTATATATGTATATATTTATATATAAACTAACATTATCGAGTTATGCCTCGATTGAGCCTAGACTTATGTCTAGAGCGTTTACTTGCTTATTTATATATATATATATATATTCACCGCTTTTATATATTTACATTTCCGATCCCCCATGGAGGTTCTTCGTGGTGGTTGATCATGTCTGTATATATATATTTACAACTTTTATATATATAACTGCTTACTGCTTTTCATATAAACTGGGGCATCATGTGAGCCTAGAAATCATGTGATCATAGATTCAGTCTACTAAATCTTGATTCGGTTCCCGTGATGGACATTTTCAGCTGTAAGCAGCTTGTACATTATTTACAGTGTCTGAATTTCCTTAGATGGCTTTCATGCCCATGAGGAGTTCAGCACTACTGTATATTATTTTCTCGAAGATGCCTCGCATCTCGAAAATAAAAGCAAACAAGCCAAACATTATTAATCAAATGGAAGTGTGAAAAGGTCTCAATTACTATTGAGCACAGGGTTTGAAAAACCTCTTTTACAAAACTTCATTGCTATATCCTATTTAAAACTGAATTTTTCTACAAATTCAAACCCTTTGTATATAGGTGCGAACGACGCCTCGCACTAGTTCCAAATAAATTGCACATTGATCCACACACACACACACACACATATTCATATAACAGTTTATTGAAAAGTGGCGGTCACCGTGGCAACATGGATGTCGGCGGGTGCCTAACACCTTCCATCCGCATAATCAAGCCCCCGAACCCAAATGAATCTTAGTTTCACAGACCCATTTAACAGTGTTACATCACTGGGTCAATGTGCAAACCTTTTCTCGGTTGCGTTTGTGGAACCAGTTAAAAACACCAACTGGCTACTTTTAAATTTAAATCATTGACATTACACATGTCGGACCTTTTTCACTTGTTTTTTCAAACAAATCTCACATAACATGAGAACACCAAAGAACAAATAACGAAAAGGGACAAATAAAAATCACGATGTCGACAATAAGTCTTACAAAACTTTAACATAAGTCTAAAACATAAATACATCCAATAAACAACAAGTCTTCATCACTTGTTAACTTTGCCCTTGCCTTTGCTAGAAGAAGGCTCGTCGGACCTTTCGTTCTTAACTGCAATGTTATTATTACGCAAGAGTGAGCACAATTGCCCACAAATATAATAATATAACAATAAAATAATAACATGCGAATGAATCAAAGACTTTTGAAATAAGAAAACTCAGCTTTTTAATCAAGAATGAATAACAAGAATCAAAAGAACTTCTGAGGGTCATAAGACCTTGAACTACGTCATAGGTTGTCAAGTGTTTATACTTAAAACCTTTAACAATCATAAGACTATGGACTCTTCTTCTCGTACTTAGGGGGATCAACCCTTAGTACTATACTGTGCACAATATCTTAACACTAAAGCATAATTAATCCCCTATAACATGGTTGTTCATCTTAGTTTGACATTACAGTCCGCACCAAAGGAAGTTTGGTTTGGATAAACTCAACAATGGTTCTGAAATTTAAAACGCTCATCAACTATGAACTAGTCGAATCAATAAGGTTTCGCTAGTCTTACAAGGTTCAACAATAATTGATATGCAATTTGAATAATAAAATTCAAGATGTATACAATCGAATAAGTATTGTATAACAGGAATCATGCTTTTAAAGAATGATAACATCTAATATGAAATCTTAACTTGAACAATAATAAACAAGATAGAATAAGGAACTTGCTTTATGTAAAGAAACAAGGTTTAGGGATTTGCTCAGATAAAGTTAGGGTTAGAGAACTTGCCTCGTGCGTAGACTAAATGATTACCTACTCCCGTTCACCACAAGTCCTACACACATACCATATTTATTCACGACATTCATTAGTTACATTTTCACTTAATTATTTAATATAAACTCCACTTTATTTAACAAATCATTACCCTTCTAATTTAATTACTTAAATAAATTAGAATATTTTTATTCCCTTACTATTATTACACTCGAATAAAATATTTCATAATAATTTTCATCGAATATTTATTTTATTCCATAAATATTTCAACTAAAATATTTATTTTATTTGATAAATATTTTAATAATAATTTCTATCAAATATTTAATTTATTCCATAAATATCTCTATTAAAATATTCATTTTATTTTATAAATATTTTAATAATAACTTCCATCGAATATTTATTTTATTTCATAAATATTTCAACTAAAATATTTATTTTATTTTATAAATATTTTAATAATAATTTCCATCTAATATTTATTTTATTCCATAAATATTTTAACTAAAATATTTATTTTATTTGATAAATATTTTAATAATAATTTTCATCGAATCTCAATTAAAATATTCATTTTATTTAATATATATTTTAATTAATTTTTATATTAATTTTTTTATTTTGTTCACGGTATGCAGTTAATTTAGTATGGTAACGCTCTTTCGTAGGGGGTTACCTGATTCAGCTTCTGCAGCTTTCGAGCTTTTTGTAGTTCACGAACATATAACAAGGCCAATTTAGGCCAAAAAATCTCACACAAGTTTAACCGTGTGTTCTCATGAAGAACACAGAACAAGATTAAAAACTTCTAATTTCCTTGTCCATACATTAATTTATGTATACCCAGATACTATAATTCATATATGATCATTACCCAACATTTCTAACATGATTTTAACAACTTAATTCATATAATTATTTGAATCAAAACACATAATTTCACAGTCCTTATGAAAAACTCCATTTTTCACATTATTAACGAAATCAACTACTGTGAACTCGTTTTTTGACCAAATCAGTCCGTTTAAGTTTCGTTCTTTTTGTTTTACATGTATAAACAAAATAATTCATTAATTTACCGATTAATATGCAATTTATGTTATAAGTCATATTCATATATTTTTCTCTGTAAAACTATAAAACTCCAATTTGAACATGATTTCATGGATTAGTTACTCTAAAATATATATAAATCATATATAATTGAACTATATATGATAATAGACACCTGACATCAAGTTTTTAACAAATAAATCATGAGTTTCAATTAACAAAGAACTTAAATATACGTTTATGGAGAAAAGTTAAAAACATGAATTGAAACTTGGGATTAAGAAATTACCCTTGCTAACTCTGTTAAGATTAATAGAAGATGATTGAAACTCCTTTAATTTTAACTTCTTCTTCTTCAATCTCTCAAAGCTCAGATAACTGGCGCAACATGGTGTCATGGTCGGTTAATCCCATAGTGGCTTAACTGACCAACTTCCTCTAAGGCCATGTTTGGCTACAACTTTAATTCCCTTTACCAATTTATTCTAATTAAACTCTTTTTATAAAGTTTAATAATGTCACACTCATTTAAATCAAATATATATTATGTAATTCGATTAATTAAAATAAAATAATTCCATATTAAATCACATAGTCACATAATTAAATTCCCATTTATTAATTATGTCAAGTCATTAACTCTCTAATTAATTATTAAATTAATTAGAATAACATTATGCCTATTAAATATCTCATTTAATCAAATAAGCTCAATTAAATACATACTTTTGAATAATAAAATTCTCCACATTAATTTAATTAATGTAACACATAATAAATTAATCTACCACAAACTCATCAATTAATTATTTAACCCAATAATTAAATCATCGAAAAATATTTATTTAATTTAATAAATATTCAAATTAAATTACAAAAATATCGTTTGTCACATCTTCCCCCCCCCCCTAAAAGGATTTTGTCCCTAGAATCACGATTTAATCAATTCGTCCAGTTACATTCTCTCCCCCCTACAAAGATTCTGTCCTCAGAATCGCTTACACATAATTTAAGCAAATAAATGTGGGTAATTTTTCATCATATGCTCTTCGAGTTCCCATGTAACTTATTCAGCGTTGTGGTTCCTCTAAATTACCTTAACATAAGGTATTATTTTATTTTTAAGTACTTGTTCTTTCATGTCTACTATCTGAATAGGAACTTCTTCATAGGACAAATCTTTCTCAAATTACAGGGGTTCATATTCAATCACATGTTTGTAATCTTATTTGTAGGGTCGTAAGACAAAAACATGGAAAACTTTATGGATATGTCCTAAGGCTGGAGGTAAGGCTACCTCATAGGCAACTTCACCAATTCTTCGCAAAACTTCAAAGTGTCCAATGAACCCATATTGCGTCATAGCCTTTCTGAGTTGTCGGAAGGCCAACCACGAAATCCATCATAATATGTTCCCATTTTCATTATGGGATTTCTAAAGGTTGTAGCAACCCACTCGGCCTTTGATGCTTTGCTTTCACTTTCTAGCATGTCAGACACTTGGCAACACACTCTGTAACATCTCCTTTCAAATTTGGCCACAAGAAATGTTGTTGAAGATCTTGGTACATCTTGGTACTACCAGGGTGAATCGAATACCGTGAGCTATGAGCCTTGCTCAAAATGTCTTCCTTAATCTTTGCACCATGCGCTACCCAAACTCGCTTCTCAAATCTCAAAGATTCCTTCACCGCTCATTTTGAATCTCGGTTCAGTTCCTTCGGATATCTTCTTTTTCACCTTCTCACATTCTTTGTCCTAAAGTTGAGCCTCTTTAACTTTATCTAGTAAAGTTATACCATCTTGCATCTGGAACAGCTTCTCATCAATCTTCATAGGATACTTCACTTCTAATTCTAGCTTCTCCATTGCTGAAATTAGCTCCTCCTGAGTGGTCAACATTATCAATTTCTCCTGACCCTTTCTACTTAAGGCGTCAGCAACCACATTTGTTTTACCCGGATGGTATAAAATTTCGTAATCATAGTCCTAAATTAACTCCAGCCACCTTTTCTGGCGCATATTCAAGTCCTTCTGTGTAAAAATATATTTCAGACTCTTGTGGTCTGTATATATTTCATATTTCTCCCCACAGAGATAGTGTCTCTAGATTTTCAAAGCAAATACCACTGCAGCAAATACCACAGCCCAGTCCTTTATGCGACACATCACTATAAACCAAAAAATTCCTTGTGTCATCCAAAATAAATAACACAGGTGTTGTACTCAACCTCTTCTTAAGTTCTTGAAAGCTTTCCTCACACTTCTCCGTCCAAACGAATTTCACAGCTTTCCTCGTCAAATTCGTCAGCGGGGTTGCGATCTTGGAAAAGTCCTAAATGAATCTTCTATAATAACCTGCCAATGCAAGAAAACTTCTTACTTTTGACGGCGTCTTTGGCTGATCCCAGTTCATCACAGCTTCGACTTTAGAGGGGTCTACCAAAATTCCATCCTTATCAATCACATGTCTAAAAAATTGTACCCTTTCAATCCAGAATTCACACTTCAAAAATTTGGCGTACAACTTCTCTCTTCTCAGTGCCTCTAACGTTACTTTCAAATGCTCTACGTGTTCTTCCTTGGTTTTAGAATATACCAAAATGTCATCGACAAAGACCACTACGAACTTATCCAAAAATGGTGTGAATACTCTGTTCATGAGGTCTATAAATGCTGCAGGCGCATTTGTTAGACCAAATGACATCACCAAAAATTCATAGTGACCATATCGAGTCCTAACTGTTGGCTTCGGCACATCCTCTGGCCTCACATTCAGTTGATGATAACCACTCCTCAAGTCTATCTTTGAAAAGTATCTTGCTCCCTTCAATTGATCAAACAGATCGTCGATCCTTGGTAATGGATATATATTCTTAATGGTGACCTTATTCAGTTCTCCATAGTCGATGAAAAGCCGCATTGTCCCGTCTGTTAGTTCTCAGTAGGCACAATATAGATCTAGAAGGGGGGGTTGAATAGATCCTTTTAATTTCAAATACTTTCTCATTTATTTTGTTTTGCTAATGATTTAGCATATGACAAACATAAGAATCTTTTCAAGCACAGCAGAATAAATAAAAGATCCCCTTCATTGATATATTCAATAATCACACATACATTGCTTATAGAGTTAGTTCAGTAGTAAGTAGTTAAAACATACATAGCAGTTATAGCAGTTAATGGACATAATGTAAATGACATAAAGTAAAAGACACAAGGAGTTTTAAGTGGTTCAGAGACTCAAGCTCCTAATCTACTCTTCTACTTTCAACTAGCAGGATTTCCACTAAGGAAGGGCAGCACCCTGAATCACTAAGATTCCTTCAAGGCCAACAGCCTTGGGACTTTAGTTCGTTAAGAACTCTTCAAGGCCAGCAGCCTTGGAAATTCTCTAGTTCCCTAGGAAATCATCAAGTCCAGCAGGCTTGGAACTTCATTTAGTCCCTCCAGACAAGGACCCCTCAGGCCTTGGCTTCTTATTGTTGAGTTGTTTGTTTGTTGTTGTTGTTGGTGCTGAGCTGCTAAAATATCTTTAAGCTCTGAACATCTTCTGTACTTAGTAGCTTGGCGTGATCATCCTTGAAGTGCAGTTGAGTGTTGCATAATGCTCAGCTTCTTCAGTTACTTAACCACTTCTGATGATCCCTTGATGAACTGCCTTGAAGATCATTTTTCTGGATACTTGATGGCTGCACATGATGAGTTTCTAAGATGACTGTAAGCTCTTATGCTAGGTACTTAGAAACTTTCTCATGCTTAACACCATTATGGCGTTGGTGATCTTCTTTCTTGATACTTGATGCCTTCTCATGATGGACTTGCTAATATTACTGTAGGCTCTTCTCTCTGGTACTTAGAGTCTTCCCATGATGGACATCAAGATGACATTGATGCTCTTCTTTCTCTCGGAAGTTCAGAACACTCTTCTTGTAGTAGAAATCTCACTTCTACATTATATAACTCTCACTTCTACTTCTTTTTTTGTCTATCTCTAAGTGTTCTTGGTGGATCGTAGAGTGAGCCTTCGGACCTTCATTGGTCACTCACTATTTTACGTTGGTTAGATCAGTCCACCATTTCTCCAAACTCAACAACTCCAGCTACTTTTGATCTTTGAAGCTCTAGCTACTTCTTCACAATCTTCTCGTTAGAAAGTAGCCATTCGAATTTCTTTGAAATGCTTTGCAGATCTCGAGTTGTTTGGTGCAGACTGCAGATGTGACACGACATCCCCTTTTCTGACTTTCTGACACTGCAGTCTACTATTTGACCTACCCCATCAGAGATGTCACTTTGATGTCTCAGGTAGGTCGACGACTTTATTTCCCCCTTTTGATTTCTCGATCAGAGGTTGTCCTTTTGCATCGATGCTCTCAATAAGCTCTTGTCCGAATACCAACCTTCAGATTGAACCATTGCTAATGCTTCAATTTTCAGATGACCAAACTCTACGATCTGATGCATGCTTTCTTGAACCTGATCGTAGTGTCTTGTTGACTGTTGCTCATTGATATGTAGAGTTAACACTACGATGTTTGAAGAGTGTTCATTTAATCTTCAGTGTAGAACACCTCTTCCTTCTATTGTGCAGTGCTTCAACACTTCTTGTTTGCATCGACTGCTCTCAGATACTGATGTCTTGACTCCTTGCTCTGGCCATTTCTGAATAGTAAGACACTTAGATTTGTGGCGTGTCCAGCTCGCTTCCTCCTTGTGATCTCCCATTCACTTATCATCAATGGACTGACCCAATGCTTAATCACTTTAGCCTTCTTCTTCAGAAGCTGACCAGTATCTCTATGTACACCCCATTAGTTCTTTCTTTGTTTGGTAAACACAATGATCCTGGTTACTTCCATAATCGTTGTCATCTTACCACTTGACAGCTACTGCACGTGATGACTTTCCTTAGTTAGCTACTGAAGTCTTCTTATGATCATCTTGTGGAAGACTTCATCTCGAATGGCTTCACAACTCAATCTGGATGCTGATTGGGTTGATGCTTAGATCGTTTGTTAGCTTGCATGCCATTCGTTGAGTGCTCTCTAGTTTCCTTCAGGTGGGATGTATCTTTGCAGTATCAACTAGAGGCTTCATTCATTTGGATATATTGGGAGTGCTCATTTGTTGAGAATTGTATTTGGTCTATGATTCTGCCTTGACATTGTGAGCACATTTGTTGAAGTCTTAGTTCTACACTCTACGATTCAGCTTCGGCTGTGTAGACACTACGACTCCGAGATCAGATCTTGACACTCTACGATTTCTGACTTTATGTTAGTTGTCTTCATCTGATCATGCTTGACTATGATCTATGCCACTGATATGATCAGTAGGCTCTATGACTTTGAGTGTAGTCTACGATTCTTGACTTGGCTTTGGCAGATGCTCGGTCACCTCATAGCCAGGATGTCTCTATGATTCTAAACATGACTTCCTCAGCAGACTACAGCTCCGAGGAAGTTCTTCTCGACAAACTACGATCCTTCCTCGTCTCTCCTGGCAGTCTACGAACTCCGAGATCTACTATCTTGCAGACTACGATTCTACCTCAGCAGCTCTTGAGTTTTCCTTGACTCTCCTGGCAGAATACGATTTTTGGTGCAGTGTTCGATGATCAGACAAGCCTATCTATTACATCATAAAATCAACCTAACATGCTTGATCTTTCTATATTTTATAGTCCTTGTACATCATTTCTTTTTAAGGACTTTACAAAGTTGTTTTTCTTATGTAGGATCAACCTAACATATTTGATCAATTCATTCTAAGTCCTTCTACATATGTTTCTATTATCTATCAAAGGACTTTACAGCTTTTCTTAATGCAAGCATACTTGCATATTCATTCATATATATCATAATCAAATCATATATAAATAGGAATAGCATTCACATGCTTATTCCTGACAATCTCCCCCTATTTGATTATGACAAAAATAATAAGTGCATATGCATGTTATGAATGAATCTTATATACAGTGAGCAGCTGTATTTCTAAAATAGATAATCATGAATGTCATTTATAATAATATCGAGTTTAATATACTATGACATTTATACATCCAGGATCCAGAACATACCTAATGGTTAGTGATATACCTCTTTGGCTCTATGTGTGTTTCTAGGATTCTGTTGATCAGCTATTAATCTGTTTGATCTTCTTGCACCTACTCACCATGGGATGTTAACTTCATTTCTTTTGTCTGCTCCCCCTCAGATATATGTTTCTCTTCTTCTTCTTCTGGCTCCCCCTCTGCCTTTGCAAACACAGGCTCATCATCCTTTGGCTCCCCCTCAGATGATGACCTAGCTTCTTCTTCTGTTGTCTTCTTCTTTATCTTCTTCTCTTGTTTCCTTCTGCTCACCTTGCCCTTTCTTGAATGCCTCTTGATGTGCCTCTTTCCATGCCTCTTTTTCTCCCCCTTTTTGTCATTAATCACTTGAGAGAGTTGTTCCATGTTGGACATAAGCTGCTCCATCAGATAAGAGGAGTTACCAACATCAATCTTGAGTTCTTGTTGACTTAACTCAAGTTGCATAGAGAAAGACTGATTCATGTTGTCAATCTTTTTAGAGAGGACTTGGAGTTGTTCTTCATTGGCCTTCTGTGCTCGTAGAGCTTCTGCCTTCAGACCATGTATGGCCTTCAGATAGATGTGATCTCTCTCTTTGATTTTGAGAGATACATCAGCTGTAGTAGCTTAAAGTCTGTTCTGAATTGAATTATCTCCTTCTGCTGTCAACACCATCTTTGACTCTTTATTAATTTAAGATATCTTCTCAACCAGCTCATCAGAATTCTTCAATAATTCCTGTTCCATAGGAATTTGGTCATTTAATTGGGCAGCCTCTTGTTGAACACCAAGTTGGACTCTACGATTTTCATCATTTGACAGATTTTCAAAAGTAGTGAGAATCTGAAAAATCGTTGAATACCAATCGTTATTGGAGGATGAAGGAATGTCAAATAGTTGTGCTTGGGCAGACGGAGGCTCCTCATTTTGGACTTAAACACCATCAGTGGTAGAGTGAACAGACTCTACGATTATCTCCTTGGCCATAATCCTTCTGCCTCAGAGTCCACTCTATGATCATAAGGAATATAATGATTGCCAACATGTCTATAGACTTTATAATGGGGCTGGTCTTTGATCATCATTTTTGCATAATTCACCACCCTTGGGAAGTTCTGAGCCACCAGCTCTAGGCTTGGAAACTGAGAGAAGCAGTAGCTGAGGTAACTTTAATCTTTTTCAGCATACGCCTTTAACCAAGGCATCCATTGGAAAAACCATCTTTTATTTCACAATCTCCCCTCCTGATGAAATTTCGCCCTCGAAATTTATGTACGTACCTGATATTCGAAGATATGAGAATACCTTGCTTTCTTTTCAGATTATACCTTCCCAGTTATATCCTCTGTATCATGATTTTTCCATTGCTCATCTCCTGTATTTCAGATATCATTCTAGAATATACTTCAAAACAAGGTTAATTGACATATCATAATTTGTCAACTTATCAAATAAACAATTTCAGCTTAGGTAAGCCACACACTAACGAAGTATTTTACTCGTCTCTCCCCTCCTAGTTCTAGACTCATATCTCCGCCAAAGACCATATCCCTAAGCTCTGATACCAAATGTGACGCCCCCAAAATTGGTATACATCACCCATTCTGAGTCGCCAGATATTACTCTATAAAAAACAAATACAAACTTCATTTATATAACTGTTGAACTATCGTGCAGAGTACGACAACAGATAAGCTGTGAGTTTCAAAACAAAATCTATATAACTCTCATGGTGCCTCGACCACAACACCTTACAAAGGTACTTTACATAAAAGTACAGTCAATAACTGTTTTAGAAATTAAAATCTTTGGGAAATGCTTAAGGAAACCTTCATACATAGGAGGCCATGAATCTAAGTTATGATAGATATCATATGTCCAGAGAATTATCCTTGGTTGACCCAATAGACCCCAAAGAAAAACGAGAAGATTACTATCATCTTCTTTCCAATGGTGAGTCTTCTCTTGACATATAACTATCTCCACTGTCTCCAAGTGAAAATTATATTTCAAATAAACTCCAAGATCATATAGGTAGTGCTCGTAGATATACTCAGCAAGTGGATGTGAAAAATCCTGTCTTATGATAATACAAGGTTGTATGTCATTAGACATCTTGTATGATAGTGGAAAAACACCCTTTCAAAGTTGGGTTCACCTCACCCTATTCGGTTCACCAAAATTAAATATCAAATGACGTATACAATACGACACACTTATCTAAAGTTCTCAATAAAATTATTTTCATACTATTTAGGGAGAACCTCAATAGCTATAGACCACCGTTCTATTCCCCTGTTATCCCCGCTCGACTCGGCAACACTCTTATTACCTGAAAGGAATTGTGAAGCAAAAGGGTGAGCACAACTAGCCCAGTAAAGAATATCATGACTAAAGATAATTAAATTATCAATAGTATTCGTCAATAATAAATCAGAGATTTAGAACATATGGTAGATGATAAAACTTTTCAACTATAGTTGCAGCGGAACTAGCAATCCATTAAAAGAGTCAAATAGACCATCAGTTCTATTATCTTCTCCATGTTAAAAGTCCACCAATAATATTTTATCCCTGTAACATCAATCAACAATTCCTGTCCACAATCATATGAATAAATCATAATCATAATTGTGATTCTGAATTCCTTTTCGCACCCACGACGAAGATAATTTTTATCACCTATCTTCACTTAAAACATCAAAAATCATGGTTAAACCAAATCATAATTCCTGCTCATAATCATACTAATAAATTCATCTTTGCACTATGGCCAAAGATATACAACTGTATAACCAATAACCAACAGTTCATCTTTGCACTACAGGCCAAAGAGATATAACTATAAAACCAATAACTAACAGTCCATCTTTGCACTACAGGCCAAAGATATACAACTATAAAACAAATAATGCTGTGACTCAGCTTAATAGTATCACAACCACGAATTATCCATGCACTAATGGCCAAGGATATTCGTGTTTTCAATTACGGTCATGATTATACCGAATAATCCATGGTCATAATCATACCAAGTCCATCTATGCACTATGGGCCAAAGATGACTTTTACCTCATCATTTGTAACATTAAGGTCATGATTATACCGAATAATCCCTGGTCATAATCATACCAAGTCCATCTATGCACGTAAGTCACAAATGACTTTCAACACAATATAAGCATGATGATCATAACAACGATATAAAGAATCAATCAAATGAGATAAATGATAAATATTAAACATTTATAATATAAATTATTCAGGGTTTAAGATTATTCCAATGTTATCAATCACTTAATAATATCATAATCTAATATCATTAATATTATAACAATATTTTAATTATTTCTTAAACTTATAATCAATTTATTTTAATTGTTTATACTTTACCAAATAATGCATTTAATCATTCAAAATGCCATACTCATAAAATTTCATCACCAATGATCAAATCCCTTATCAAAATCAAGATATACCCTATATAGGATTCCCAAGCCATAAAATCCTATTTACCAATTTTCAACTTCACATAACATATTTAACTCATATACTCATAACTAGTGCATTTTCATGAAAAATACCAAATCAGTCCCAAAAATATTTTTTTTCTGAGATTTAGCAGAATATAGTCCCATATTGAACATATATTTTTCTCGAAATTTTTAAAATTCATTTACTATTTTTCATAAATTAATTTCTAATTAATTCCTTAAGAAATTAGCTACCTCAAGTTTAACTCTAGAAATTCTCAAATCTTGGCAGGATCTTACACATGTTAACGTGATCTTCCAGTTTAAATTTCATGCTCATCGGAGTTATAGAACTCCGGTTATAGCATTTTTTGTCAGAAAAACCTAAATATTGAAATGGTCATAACTTGCTCATTTTAAGTCGGAATGAGCTCATTTTTGGACAGGAGGTACTTTATACCATATATTTCCATGTCCAAAAAGGCCGGAATATTTCTCATAAATTAAGTGGCCAAAAATGACCTTTTAAATTTCCGGGCAGTAGCTTTTTCATAATTTGCAGGTTTTAACTCTTTTGCTAAAATCAGTCCACACGAAAATCTACAACATCTTTTCTAGTAATTCCACCTCGATAAGTTAAAAAACTCATAGATCTAACTTTAGAACTGAACCACACTCAAAAATTTGAAATATAATAGGAGATATGTTCAATTAAATTTCATGTTCCATTTTTTCCCAAAATCTGATTTTCAACCCTTTGTGATTTCTAAGAAACTTTCATATTTTCACATAATAACCAACATAACTCCTCATAACACTTACTAATACTACATATACCCATGATTTTCATCAGTCCAATGCTTTTATTATGACTTTCATCATAATCCATGTAAACAGATCATTTCCACAATTTAATAAGGAATGAATACAAATGATCATTCACCATGCATGTGGTAATCCACATAGACAGGTTATTCCAGCAGAATAATAAAGAATGGAATAACTGAAGAATTGCATGCGATAGATCGCACAGACAGGTTATTATCAACAAAATAATAAAGAACGGAACCAGGTCAGGCGTAATTTGCACCGACAGGATATTCTAACAGAATAATAAAGAACGGAACCAGGCCAGGCATAATTCGCACCGACAGGATATTCCAACAGAATAATAAAGAACGGAATCAGGTCATGCGTAAACGCACAGACAGGATATTCCGACAGAATAATAAAGAATGGAAAAATAGAAGAATTTCACCATGTATGTAGTACTTCGCATAGACATGTTATTCAAACATAATAATAAGGAATGGAATAATAGAAGAATTTCACAATGTATAGGGTAGTCCGCGTATACAGGTTATTTCAACAGAATAATAAAGAATGGAATAACAGAAGTTCTCTTCATGAATACTAAAGAAATAATATCCCTTACGAGTACAACAAATAATATCCCTTACCTTAGAACAAACTGGATATAGGAGTAGTGAAGTAGCAGAATACTTTTCTTCTTTCTCTCTATAATTTCTCTCTCTAGACTTTCAGTGAATTTCTAAGAAATAATGAAGAAATGAGCTTCTATTTATAGGAGAATGAACTGAATAGTAACTAATTCTTGAACGGTCCATATTGATTTACTTTTAAACGGACGGTCCAGATTGGTTTACTATAAAATATTCTAATAAAACAAAATCTTTTAAATAAAATATAATATATTC
This sequence comes from Panax ginseng, assembly GCA_020205605.1. Classification (NCBI taxonomy): domain Eukaryota; kingdom Viridiplantae; phylum Streptophyta; class Magnoliopsida; order Apiales; family Araliaceae; genus Panax; species Panax ginseng. Next base: position 58,224,761 of record CM035149.1, on the reverse strand, counting down.
TATTTATAATCTAATAAAACGAATAACTTTATAAAAGTATTATATTCTATATAAAAGATTTTACTATGCAAACACTATCAGTAATTATGCAAACACTATACATAATAAAATATAATATATTCTAATTATTGTCTAATAAAACAAATAACTTTATAAAAGTATTACATTTTATATATAAAGATTTTACTACTTAAAACACTATGCATAATAGAATATAAATATTCTATTTATAGTCTAATAAAATGAATAACTTTATAAAAGTATTCTGTTTTATATTAAAAGCTTTTCTATTTTATTACATTAATAATACTAATAAAACAAAACTTCATCATCATTATTATAATTCACACTATTAATCGACCAGGTTGTTCCCAGTAAAGAGGGGGCTTTCCAATAAGGATTTCTCCCTATTGACGCGTAATTAGGTGACCAAACCTCTCCCTGGCAGAACTTCTAGACATCGTTAATATTGCAAATAATAATATTAATAACTTTGTTATCTCAATTATTGATTTAATAATATATAAAATATCGAATAATAATTGAATCAAATCGAGTGACTTCTCACGTAGCGGTAATAATCAATCTGAGTGTGCTATTATGCAACGACGCGTATTTTACCACCGGTTATTTTATGACAACTTGCTTACTTTGAAAATTTTTCAAATGTCACCCTTAACTTTAAACTTTTATTAATTTAACTATTTACCAAAATAGAAAAATTGAATACTTTTATTTCATAAAATTCGGGGTCTCATAGAATCCTTCTTGTTTATTTTCATTTTCAGAACCTTCTTCAGCAATATCTTCCTTGGATTCATCCTCTTCATCAGTAGTCCCACCTTCAGCACTTTCTTCATTTGATTCAGATTCATCATCACTTACTTCAATGACTGCAGTAGAGTGATCACTTTTCTTCTTGGAGGCAAATTGAGCAAGTAATCTGTAGCTCTTCCTTCTCCTTGGGGGTATAGCTATGGAAGAGTCAGACTCTTCTTCTTCTTTAGACTCTAAGGCCTTTGAATCATCAATCAAACTTCATTGACATTCAACATTTGTAGGGGTAAGCCTTCTTCTTCCGAATCAACATCATTTGACCCATCATGAGGGCTTGTTGGAGCATATGCATTTGGAGATGCAGTTGGGTCATCTAGTAGCTTTTCTACATCATCAGAGTGAGTACTCTAAGAGTTAGCCATAGGGCTTGCATATTCTTCTTCATTAGCAGGGTTTACATTTTCTTTCAAGAATCCGGCTCCACCTTCGTCGCTGGATTTGTTCTTTGGAGACTCAGTCTTGAGACCATCAGTTCCCTTCTCTTCTTCTGACTCTACAATCTCCTCTTCGCCAGATGTACTTTCTTGGGAAACTGGGGCTTGCTTGTTTACCACCTTAGCTTTCTTCCTTGATGGCCCTTGAAGCAGTCAGTTGCTTCTTCTCTTTGTGGTCTCTGGTACAGTTAAGACCTTTTTACCTTCATCTTTGTCTTCGGTGGAGAGACTTCTTGGTGGGGCCTCAGTTTTCTTCACACCCTTGGATCTCTTCCTTACTGGTGTGGCTGTTACTAGTGCAGAGTCACCAAACTCAGAGCTTTCCACCTCTTTCGCCTTCCTCTTTTTTGCAGAGTTCTTTCTGATGCTCCCAGTTGTTGTTAACCTCCTATTTTCCTTTTGGTTTTTCTTCCAGTTCACAAACAGTTGTGGAGACATTACTTTGTGAACATTCAGAGGCTCTCCCTCATCGTCCTTGATCTTGCTTCCCAGCTTCTTCTTCATCACAATACTCAGCAGTCTTCCATGAAAGACCTTAGTCATATCTGTAGACTTCTTTTTCTCAGCCCTTTCTACCCATTTGGAGATCTGATCGAACAAGATAGGTCCAAAATTTATTCGCTTCTTCAAAACTATTGTAGACATAATCTTTAACTACTGATCAAGCATAGTGTCATGTGCAGTATCCTTACATAGTATACATTTTCCCACTATCTCAGCAAGGTACTCGAATTCCTCAGAAACTCATTTTTTCTTCATGTCCTTCAGACTAGGGTTTCTTTGGTACCCCATAATCTCCTTCGCTTACTCAATGTCGATCTTATCAAGGTTTTTCAGTCCTAGGTCAGGAAAACCTAAGCATTGATTGATATCGGATGATTTCAACTTTAGAGACTGACCTTTAACCTTGATAGAAAGGGTTTCGACATTTATGGATGCATTTGAGTAGAACTCCTTAACTAGTTCAGTATATACTCGAGTGCTTGCCTCAAGACATCTTGAAAATCCAGCTTTCTTCACAAGTTCAATAATGTCTCTGAGCTTCTTTTTGGATTTGTCAAACGACTTAGTTCTGAGCTGAATGCCAGTGATTACTCGCCAATCTTCCATTTGAATAGTTTGAGGAAAATGGATATTTGATTCAGAAAGATTTTTGAGAAATAGCTGATAGTGATTTAGGCTCTGGAGGTTTAATTGATTTTGGCTTCGAAGAGGATTCTAGGGTTTGAAAATGGGAGGGAAAGAGGTTTGATAGTTTCTGATAACTGTTTGCAATTTTTGAATTTGCCTTTATGGTAGTTCCTTCTGACTCTGCATAAGCTGTGATGTGTCAACCAATTATTGGTTGCACGTTGCCCAGTAATGAGCTGTAACTCCCCCATTAACTCTTTAGCTTAATGTCCCTTTTTAAAACAAATAATCGTCAATGACGTGGATTAACCGTTGACCAGTTTGGTTCGTAAAGTAGCATTTTAAGGAAACTATGGACTCTATGTTTTCCTTTGTTGACTCAATGATCAACTTTTGAGAGATGCGGATGGTTTTGACATTAATCCTCATCTTGAAACTGCATAGCTTGACTACTGTTGTACCCCATACCAGTTTGGGCACTTAAGTTTTGAGGTGTGTTTGCATGATATTTTTCCAAGCTGTATTCGAACTTATCTCCTCATAATCTGAATGGTTGAGCAATTGTCCCATTCTTCCAAGCTCCTCATGAGCTAGAGTATCCTCTTGTAAGACTATGATCGTTGAGTCTATTTCTACGATCATTGAGGTTGCTCCACGATCATTGAGTTCTCTTCAACCTTTACTCTACGATCATTGATTGTCTTGGTCCTTGAGATGAACTTGACTAAGCAATCTTTCTGGGTTAAGGTAGCTCAGGAAGGGCCAACCTCTTAGTGTGAGCTAAGGGTCAGGTTTGTCCCTGAGACTCTTTCCAGATGAACTACTTTAGAGGTGATTTACACTGATATCTTATTTGACCTTTTCTTCTAGGTAGGTCCTCTACCAACTTTAGACAATTGCATTTGTTGTAATCGTGGTGTCCTCCTGCTCTTACACTACGATCAGATGTTTGATCGTAGGCACTCCACGATTTTGAGTTGGGTGGCTGATAGGTTATCAGTAGTACATTTTGAGACGTTCCTACTGACTATGGATCTTCATTTGGTTCATCAGCCATAAAGTTTTTGGACTCTGTAGCTGGTACATTGCTTCATAGTATATCTCTGATGTTTTAGAGCTTCTGTACTGTTAGCAGATTACTGTTCCCCCATAGTTGATACTGTCTTCTCAGAGAGATATAAGTTCTTCTTCTTCATGTGTGGCAGAAGCAGCCATGCATATCTTATTCTGGTTGAAGTCATTAAGTCTTCTTGTATCGTAGAAATGAGTATCTTCAAGGTTGATCATTCTACGATCCTTTGACAGCACTGCGAATGTAGTCTTCCTTGTCAGCTTGTACTTGTGGAGTTCTGCTCCTGTAATGAGTTCCTCATGTTTGATGCTCGATGATCCTCTGCACTGAGCTTCCTTGAGGATTCTTCTCTTATGACATGCTTAGCATGATTGAGCACCTAAGACCCCTTTTCATCTTTGGTTGAATTGCCTGCTTCCATATAAAGATCAGCAGCCATGTGAGCTTTATTCAGATCAGCTAAGCAAGTCTTCAAGGACAGGCTTTGACATATAGGAGTTTTATCAGAATCATTTCTGAACAGTCTTAAGCCTTCTGCTAGTTGAATCTTCCTGACTAAAGTCATCTGTTTTAGCATTCCTTAGTGTGGCTAGATAGACCAAGTACCTAAAGGTTGTAAATTTCTATTTTTGGTACCTTTGGTTAAATGGGTCCTGCTAGGTTAGTTTTCTAACTACATGTTCCTCATATATTTGGATAATCATCATATTGATCACCAACAGTCATATTCATGCATGTAACAAATTTAGATAATACATTTTGAGATGCATGATGGTGAGTGTGTGTAAGATTTGTTATTTTAATAAAACACTCTTTTTCTTTGATGGTTTCATCATTTGCTTGGTTATGTTCACAGAGTTTAAATGTTCACAGAGTAAAAATAGACATTATTACTTATTTGTATCTGGTTGATTTATAGAGGTGATCAGTTTCTATGAATCTTCAAGATACTCTTGTAAAACTGATCATACTCTGTGTGTTATCAAACACTTAGAACATAGGTTTGTACACACATACTAACCCATCAACAAAGATTACTCCACAAAAGATTAATTCAACCTGTGATGTTCTTATGACCCATTTCAAATTTCTTTCAAGATGTCATCTTCAACCTAAAACTTAGATGGAGAGAAAGTTTGTAAGCATTTGAGTTTCCACCCTCAGTGTACTTTCTCTTTTCACCTTTTTAGGTAGATTATGATTCCTTGAAAGAATACTGTTATAGTTCATAAGGAGATGCAACATGATGTACACAATTATATTAGTGAGGAACCATACCTTTCTGCTGTCAGTTCTGAACAGTCATTTATCTTAGATATACTGGGGTTAGGCATTGAAGTGCATAGTTTCTCATTTGCTCTTGACAGCTTGTTGCTCCAGTTAACCTTCAATCAATCAGTCGTGGTCTTGAAGATGCAAGCTAAGAGAATCTCAACATCTTTAGTTCTTTGACATCCTTGATTTCACAAGGTTTACATCCAGCTATTGGTTGGCCAAATACATATTTGAGAAGTTCTTCTTTCTTCTTTGGATAAGCATTTCTTAGCATATAAGGTCTTTTCATTTTTCTGGCGGGTGGATGTTTGACTTTTGAGCTTTCTCGCTTGGTCTTTAGACTATAAGATTGACTGTATGCAAGGATGGGTCTTGTTGATATGGCAATCAAGAACATGGACCAATCTGAGCAGCTTCAGGGGTTTATACACATTTACCTATAAACAATATTTCCAACGTGTGAGCTCATCTACATATAACAAGTGACTTACTACTAAACTAAGTTTAGAATAATGTTTGTACCTAGGATCAGACTCAAAGCGATTAGCTTTTGAATATAGCATGAGAACCTGCTCTGATACCAATTGTTAGTTCTTAGTAAGCACAATATAGATCTAGAAGGGGGGGTTGAATAGATCCTTTAAATTTCAAATACTTTTCTCGTTTATTTTGTATTGCTAATGATTTAGCATATGACAAACATAAGAATCTTTTCAAGCACAACGGAATAAATAAAAGATCCCCTTCATTAATATATTCAATAATCATACATACATTGCTTGTAGAGTTAGTTCACTAGTAAGCAGTTAAAACATACATAGCAGTTATAGCAGTTAATGGACATAATGTAAATGACATAAAGTAAAAGACACAAGGGGTTTTAAGTGGTTCAGAGACTCAAGCTCCTAATCCACACTTCTGCTTTTAACTAGTAGGATTTCCACTAAGGAAGGGCAGCACCCTGAATCACTAAGATTCCTTCAAGGCCAACAACCTTGGGACTTCAGTTCGTTAAGAACTCTTCAAGGCTAGCAGCCTTGGAACTTCTCTAGTTCCCTAGGAACTCTTCAAGCCCAGCAGGCTTGGAACTTCATTTAGTCCCTCCGGACAAGGACCCCTCATGCCCTGGCTTCTTGTTGTTGAGTTATTTGTTTGTTGTTGTTGTTGGTGTTGAGCTGCTAAGATATCTTTAAGCTCTGAACATCTTATGTACTTAGCAGCTTGGCGTGATCATCCTTGAAGTGCAGTTGAGTGTTGCATGATGCTCAGCTTCTTCAGTTACTCAACCACTTCTGTGATCCCTTGATGAACTGCCTTGATGATCATTTTTCTTAATACTTGATGGTTGCACATGATGAGTTTCTAAGATGACTGTAAGCTCTTCTGCTAGGTACTTAGAAACTTTCTCATGCTTGAAAACATGATGGCGTTGGTGATCTTCTTTCTTGATACTTGATGCCTTATAATGATGGACTTGCTAAGATGACTGTAGGCTCTTTTCTCTAGTACTTAGAGTCTTCCCATGATGGACATCAAGATGACATTGATGCTCTTATTTCTGTCGGCAGTTCAGAACACTCTTCTTGTAGTAGAACTCTCACTTCTACATTGTAGAACTCTTACTTCTACTTCTTTCTTTGTCTATCTCTAAGTGTTCTTAATGGGTCGTAGAGTGAGTCTTTGGACCTTCATTGGTCACTCACTATTTTATGTTGGTTAGATTAGTCCACCATTTCTCCAAACTCAGCAACTCCAGCTACCTTTGATCTTTGAAGCTCTAGCTGATTTATACTTCTTCTCAATCTTCCCGTTGGAAAGTAGCTGTTGGAAGTTCTTTAAAATGCTAAGCAGATCTCGAGTTGTTTGGTGCAGACTGCAGATGTGACATTACATCCCCTTTTCTGACTTTCTGACACTGTAGTCTACTATGTCACCTACCCCATCAGAGATGTAACTTTTATGTCTCGAGCAGGTCGACGACTTTATTTCCCCCTTCTGATTTCTCGATCAGAGGTTGTCCTTTTACATCTATGCTCTCAATAAGCTCTTGTCCGAATACCAACCTTCAGATTGAACCGTTGCCAATGCTTCAATCTTCGGATGACCGAACTCTACGATTCTGATGCATGCTTTCTTGAACCTGATCGTAGTGTCTTGTTGACTGTTGCTCATTGACATGTAGAGTCAATACTACTATCTTTGAAGAGTGTTCATTTGATCTTCAGTGTAGAACACCTCTCCCTTCTATTGTGCAGTTCTTCAACAATTCTTGTTTGCTTTAACTGCTCTAAGATATTGATGTCTTGACTCCTTGCTCTGGCCCTTTCTGGATAGCAAGACACTTCAGATTTGTGGCGTGTCCAGCTAACTTTCTCTTTGTGATCTCCCGTTCACTTATCATCAATGGATTGACTCAATGCTTAATCACTTTAGCCTTGTTCTTCAGAAGCTGGCCAATATCTTTGTGTATACTCCATTAGTTCTTTCTTTGTTTGGCAAACACTACGATCCTGGTTACTTCCAAGATCGTTGTCATCTTACCACTTGACAGCTACTGCACCTGCTGACTTTCTTTTATCAGCTACTGAAGTCTTCTTATGATCATCTTGTGGAAGACTTCATCTCGAATGGCTTCACAACTCAATCTGGATGCTGATTGGGTTGATGCTTAGATCTTCTATTAGCTTACATGCCATTCGTTGAGTGCTCTCTGGTTTCCTTCAGGTGGGATGTCTCTTTGCAGTATCAACCAGAGGCTTCATTCCTTTGGATATATTGGGAGTGCTCATTTGTTGAGAATCATTTTTGCTCTATGATTCTGCCTTGGTATTGTGAGAATATATGATGAAGTCTTAGTTCTACACTCTACGATTCAGCTTCGGTTGTGTAGACACTACGACTCCGAGATTAGATCTTGACACTCTACGATTTCTGACTTTGTGTTCGTTATCTTCATCTGATCTTGCTCGACTACGATCTCTACCTCTGATATGATCAGTAGACTCTATGACTCTAAGTGTAGTCTACAATTCTTGACTTGGCTTTGGCAGATGCTCGGTTGGCTCATAGGCAGGTTGTCTCTATGATTCTGAACATGACTTCCTCAGCAGACTACGGCTCCGAGGAAGTTCTTCTTGACACACTACGATCCTTCCTTGTCTCTCCTAGCAGTCTACGAACTCCGAGATCTACAATCTTGTATACTACGATTCTGCCTCGACAGCTCTCGAGTTTTCCTTGACTCTCCTGGCAGACTACGATTTCTGGTGTAGTGCTTGACGATCAGACAAGCCTATCTATTACATCATAAGATCAACCTAACATGCTTGATCTTTCTATATTTATAGTCCTTGTACATCATTTCTTTTTAAGGACTTGACAAAGTTGTTTTTCTTATGTAGGATCAACCTAACATATTTGATCAATTCATTTTAAGTTCTTGTACATATGTTTCTATTATCTATCAAAGGACTTTATAGCTTTTCTTAATGCAAGCATACTTGCATATTCATTCATATATATCATAATCAAATCATATGTAAATAGGAATATCATTCACAATGTTATTCCTGACACCGTCCTTTTTCTTCAAAAATAAAACCAGCGCTCCCCACGGAGATACGCTCGGTTGGATGTACTTCTTGTCTAGTAGCTCTTGTAGTTGTACCATCAATTCTTTCATCTCTACCAGAGCCATCTGGTACGGTGCCTTCGATATTAGGGTCGTTCCTGGTGCCAAATTGATCACAAACTCAACCTCTCTATCTGGTGGAATTCCTGGCAGATCATCCGGAAATACATCTATGAAGTCCCTCACGACTGGTATATCTTCCACTTTCGAGTTCTCTTTACGACTGTCGACTATGTAGGCTAAATATCTTACACAGCCTTGTCTTAACAACTTCCTATCCTGCATCATCATCAAACAACTCGTTTGTCTAGGTGACTTATAGCCATAAAACACAACCTTTGACGGAGTTATAAGGTTAATACATTTCTTCTGACAATCAATTACAGCCGCATAATTGAATAACCAATCCATTCCTAGAATGACGTTAAATTCCCCAAGTCTAATTGGGATAAGATCTACATTCATAATATTACCCTTAATATCCACCCTAAAATTCTTGTGTATGTATTTAACAGGGATCACTTCTCTATTCGCAATCTCTATATACATGGGGTATTCTAACTCAACCTTAGGCAATTCTAAGTTCTTAGCAAAGTCATCGGATATAAATGAACAAGTAGCACCTGAATCAAATAGTACATAAGCATTAACTTTATTGATCGAAATGATACCTAACACCACATCGCGAGACTGCACAGCATCCTGCACTGTCATGTTGAAGGTCCTGGCGATCGGTCGGCTGGTTGCGGTTGGTCCTGTATAGTTAAAGCACTTCCACCGCTGTTTCCCTTGTTCCCTCCTGATCCTGCCCCTCCAGATCCCTTCTTGGGATAGTCCCTTTCTAGATGGTCCTTTGAGCCACAAATGAAGCAAGCGCCCTTCTTTGGGTTAGGACAGTTAGGTGATATGTGGCTTTCCTGACCACAATTGTAGCACACCCATTTTCCCTTCATACAAACCCCCAGGTGAGCTTTCTCGTAGGTCGGGCATGCTTTGATTCTCTTCTTCTGACCCCCTTGTTGATTTTCAATTGATGAGTTGTCAGGCCACCTCCTCTTCTGATTGTTACTTCCTCCCGTGTTACTACCACTAGATTTGTTATTTCCTTCACTTCCACTCTTCTTCTTTTTCTGATCTTGGTTACTGTATCTCTTCCACCTTCTGCAAGTATGGCCTTCTCTAGCACCCCAATAAAAGTGTTCAATTAAAATATTAACACTTTGCTATACAACTAGGGCTTCAGTCCCTGCTCGAATCGCCTAGCCTTTCTCTCGTCAGTATGCACTTGATATGTGGCAAACCTAGCCAACTCATTGAATTTAGCCGCATAGTCTGGTACGGACATATTCCCCTATTTCAGCTCCAGAAACTGGACCTCCATTTGGTTTTGCGGGCTAGTCGAAAAAAACATCTCCTTGAATCTCTCCCAAGTAATCACACCTTCACCTCCCCGAACCATATTTGCTTGCCACCAATAACTGGCTTCGGATTTCAGCATGAACGTTGTGTAGGCGGTTTTCTGGTCCTCTCTCATCAAAAACTTTTTCCATCTCCATAACCCAAGTTTGAGCCTCTATCGGGTTCATGGAGCCTTTAAACTCTGGTGGTCCCACCGCCTTGAAGTCCTTGAATGTAGTATTTGGTGGAGCTTATGGTTGATTGTTAATCGCTCTTGTCAGTAAATTCACCAATTGCTGAACGGGGTTAGCATTGGCGTCATTATTATTGTTATTCGTTGACCCTTCCTGGGCTGGTCGACAATTTGGTCGTCTTCCTGGCAGCATTTTTCTATTAAAAAATGTGCTTATTAGATCTTTATTCAATTCTCTAAATATTTAAAGCTTAACTCAAACATTTTAACATAATCACTTAACACATTATCTCAAATAACTCTGATATATTTATTTAATCAAAAGTTTTAATAAAATACGATAGCATCACTGCTATTTACATCAACTATCCCGAGATAAGGAATCTACAGGATTTAAAACATCAAAATATTCCTCTGTTTATAAACACATCAGAATTTACATTATTAACTACTAGATAGGTTTTCACATAATTAAATTATTCCAATCACTGCCTGATAAGGCATTGAATAGCTTTGCTACGCTCTTCTTCCATAATGCGGGACATCGTCCTACGATCTAGCATGTACGACAGTTATTTGCTTGCCACCAATAACTGGCTTCGAATTTCAGCATGAACGTTGCGTAGACGGTTTTTTGGTCCTCTCTGACTCTGGCGACATCAAAAACTTTTTCCATCTCCATAACCCAAGTTTGAGCCTCTATCGGGTTCATGGAGTCTTTAAACTCTTGCGGTCCCACTGCCTCGAAGTCCTTGAATGTAATATTTGGTGGAGCTTGTGGTTGATTGTTAATCGCTCCTGTTAGTAAATTCACCAACTGCTGAACGGGGTTAGCATTAGCGTAGTTATTATTGTTATTCGTTGACCCTTCCTGGGCTGGTCGACTATTTAGTCGTCTTCTTGGCAGCATTTTTCTGTTAAGAAATATGCTTATTAGATCTTTATTCAATTCTCTAAATATTTAAAGCGTAGAGTGTGTCTCCTCAAGCTTAGTCTTCTTCGGCCAACAGTTCTCTTCTGCAAGATCTGCACGTCGTGATTCTCTTACCCAGGTCCCCTATACTATGGCCAGCCTTGCTGAATTCTCTTTAAGTTCATTCTTCAACTCCTCTATTTCCTCTGACTTCTGCTCAGTTTGGCCCTTCTCGTGAACCAAATCCCACTCTACGTTTCCCAGACGTGTGTGAAGAGCCTCGACCTCTCCATCCCTCTGCTCGATGGTAAGCTATTGAGTAACCGTCCACTCCCTCAGCTCCTGGATAGTATCTCATAACTCTATGTTACGGCTATATAGCTCATCGTACATTTTGACACTGATAAAGTTTGGTGGGAACTCATCTTCTTCCTCTTCTTCCTCAAGGTCCTCCTCTGGATCAGACTCAGGCTCATGCTCCTGACCAATAACAGTGATCAACGGAGATGGCTCTCTCTGTACCAACTGCTCCCGGACGACATGAATGTCTCGGGCTCCTCCTTTCTAGGTACTCGGGGTTCCTCCTCCCCAGCTCGACTAGATCCTCAACATCAAACATCCTGACAACATAGTTTTAAGTTTTAGTTATTAATCGATACTCGTGAGCACATAAGTTTATCACATAAGCACATAAAGTCTTTTATTATCTTCAATGAATTAAGGAATTAAGAGTTTATCACCACTATGTTCTAATTCTTCTATAAGGCTAATACCTAAGGTTTTTCCCCCACCTAAGGTTTATAACCTACAGCTTTGATACCAACCTATGACACCCCCAAATCTGGGTACTTAAATTCTCACGGGATTTGGTGTTCACTGTCCAAACCTCATGTATCTATCTACCCATAATAAATGAAAAACCATAAATAGATAGAAATAAATCATCTCCTTATGGAGTTACAACTTCTGAATGTAAATATATCAATCCCAGGTCATACTAACCTTAAATCTTAAATGCGGAAACATAAACAAATAATAAGTCTTACACAACTTTAACATAAGTCTAAAACATAAATACATCAAATAAACATCAAGTCTTCATCACTTGTTAACTTTGCCCTTGCCTTTGGTAGAAGAAGGCTCGTCGGACCTTTCTTTCTTAACTGCAATGTTATTATTACGTAAGAATGAGCACAATTGCCAACAAGTATAATAATATAACAACAAAATAATAACAAGCGAATGAATCAAAGACTTCTGAAATAAGCAAACTCGGCTTTTGAATCAAGAATGAATAACAAGAATCAAAAAAACTTTTGAGGGTCATAAGACCTTGAACTACGTCCTAGTTGTCAAGTGTTTATACTTGAAACCTTTAACAGTCATAAAACTATGAACTCTTCTTCTCGTACTTAGGGGGATCAGCCCTTAGTACCATATTCTGCACAATATCTTAACGCTAAAGCATAATTAATCCCCTATAATAGGGTTGTTCATCTCAGTTTGACATTAGAGTCCGCACCAAAGGAAGTTTGGTTTGGATAAGCTCAATAATGGTTCTGAAATTTAGAACGTTCATCAACTATGGACTAGTCGAATCAATAAGGGTTCGCTAGTCTTACGTGGTTCAACAATAATTGATATTCAATTTGAATAATAAAATTCAAGATGTATACAATCGAATAAGTATTGTATAACAGGAATCATGCTTTTAAAGAATGATAGCATCTAATATGAAATCATGACTTGAACAATAATAAACAAGATAGAATAAGGAACTTGCTTTATGTAAAGAAATAAGGTTTAGGAACTTGTTCAGATAAAGTTAGGGATAGAGAACTTTCCTCGTGCGTAGGCTAAACGATTACTACTCCCGTTCACCACAAGTCCTACACACATACCATATGTATTCACGACATTCATTAGTTAAATTTTCACTTAATTATTTAATATAAACTCCACTTTATTTAACAAATCATTACCCTTCTAATTTAATTACTTAATTAAATTAGAATATTTTCATTCCTTACTATTATTACACTTTCGAATAAATTATTTCATAATAATTTTCATCGAATATTTATTTTATTCTACAAATATTTCAATTAAAATATTTATTTTATTTGATAAATATTTTAATAATAATTTCTATCAAATATTTATTTTATTCCATAAATATCTCTATTAAATATTCATTTTATTTTATAAATATTTTAATAATAATTTCCATCGAATATATATTTTATTTCATAAATATTTCAACTAAAATATTTATTTTATTTGATAAATATTTTAATAATAATTTCCATCGAATCTCAATTAAAATATTCATTTTATTTGTTAAAAAATTTAATAAATTTTTATTTTATTTTATTTTTTGCCCACGGATGTAAGTAATTTAGTGTAATAGTAGCATTAGAGGCGAAGTTATCGATTTCGCTTCTCTGATTTACGTAGTTCACGAATAAATAACAAGGCCAATTTAGACCAAAAAATCTCACACAAGTTCAACCGTGTGTTCTGGTGAAGAACACAGAACAAGACCAAAAACTTTCAATTTCTTTATCCATACTTTAATTTAAGCATACCCAGATACTATAATTCATATATGATCATTACCCAACCTTTCTAACATGATTTTAACAACTTAATTCATATAATTATTTGAATCAAAATACATAATTTCACAGTTCTTATGAAAAACTCCATTTTTCACATTATTAACGAAATCAACTATTGTGAACTCGTTTTTCGACCAAATCAATCCGTTTAAGTTTCGTTCTTTTCGTTTTTACATGCATAAACAAAATCATTCATCAATTTGCCGATTAATATGCAATTTAAACATAAATTTTTGTACTTATAAGCCATATTCATATATTTTTCTCAGTAAAATTATAAAACTCCAATTTGAATATGATTTCATGGATTAGTTACTCTAAAATACATATATAATTGAACTATATATGCTAATAAACATCTAACATCAAGTTTTAACAAATAAATCATGAGTTTTAATTAACAGAGAACTTAAATATACGTTTATGGAGAAAAGTTAAAAACATGAATTGAAACTTGGGATTAAGAAATTACCATTGCTAACTCTGTTAAGATTAATAGAAGATGATTGAAATTCCTTTAATTCCAACTTCTTCTTCTTCAATCTCCCAAAGCTCTCTCTTTTTCCACTAATCTCTCTGACTTAGGTTTTAGGAAAAATAAGAATGCGTAAAACAAAGAACTGATATACGCGCATAGATAACTGGTGCAGCATGGTGTCATGGTCGGTTAATCCCATAGTGGGTTAACTGGCCAACTTCCTCTAAGGCCATGTTTAGCTACAACTTTAATTCCATTTACCAATTTATTCTAATTAAACTCTTTTTATATAGTTTAATAATGTCATACCCATTTAAATCAAATATATATTATTTAATTCAATTAATTAAAATAAAATAATTCCAAATTAAATCACATAGTCACATAATTAAATTCCCATTTATTAATTATGTCAAGTCATTAACTCTCTAATTAATTATTAAATTAATTAGAATAACATTATGCTTTCTCTAATTAATTATTAAATTAATTAGAATAACATTATGGTTATTAAATAATTTATTTAATCAAATAAGCTCAGTTAAATACATACTTTTTAATAATAAAATTCTCCACATTAATTTAATCAATGTAACACATATAATAAATTAATCTGCCACAAACTCATCAATTAATTATTTAACCCAATAATTAAATCATCAAAAAATATTTATTTAATTTAATAAATATTCAAATTAAATTACAAAAATCTCGTTTGTCACAGAACACATACTTGAGAGGATCCATGCAGAATATGAGATTGGTTGTGTGACCATGGAGATAATAATGTAATCTCATGGAAGCCAGTGCTAAAGAACAACAAGTTTTCTCAATCAAAGTGTACTTGTGTTCACTGATGCTGAATCTTTTGATAAGCTAATAGATATCTCTTTCTTGGCCTCTATCATCTTTCTGTTCCAGCATGCAGCCCATGGCATTATCATTGATTGACATGTACATAAATAGGGGAACACCATCCCTAGGAGGTACCAAAATAGGAGCTTTAACCAGTTGTTCCTTGATAGAAAGGAAGGCTTTTTGACACTCTTCGTTCCATTTCTTGGAGGAGTTCTACATTAACAACTTGAAGATAGGTTCACAGGTTACTGTGAGTTGGGAGATGAATCGACTAATGAAGTTGATTCTTCCCAGAAATCCCTGTATTTCCCTCTCTGTCTGGGTTATGGGCATCTCCGTGATGGCCTGGATTTTTGCAGGATCCAGCTCAATGACTTTGTGGCTTACTAGGAATCCTAGAAATTTGCCTGATTTGACGCCAAAGGCACACTTAGTCGGGTTCAGCTTCAAGTTGTACTTACGCAACCAGTTAAAGAGCTTTTTGAGATGATCTAGGTGGTATTCCTCCCTTTGGGACTTCACAATGATGTCATCCGCATAGATTTCTATCTCTTTGTGCATTAGATTATGGAAAAGAGCAATCATGGCTTGCTGATAGGTAGCTTCGGCAATGATGAGGCTGAATGACAACCGTCTGTAGCAAAAGCTTCTCTAAGGAGTGATGAATGCAGTTTTCTCACGATCCTCTTCAGCAACCATGATTTGATGGTACCAAGCAAAGTAGTCAGCAAAGGAGTAAATGTCATACTATGTTGTATTATCAATGAGTATGTGAATGAATGGTACGGGAAAGCTATCTTTGAGACAAGCTTTGTTTAGATCCTTGTAATCCACGCAAACTCGTACCTTCCCTCTAGGTTTAGGCACAGGGACTATGTTGGATTGCCACTCAGGGTATGTTGATACCATGATGATGTCGGGTTAAAATTGTTTCACAATTTCTTCTTTGACTTTCAAACTCCACTCAGGTTTTAATCGCCTGAGTTTCTGTCTAACTTACTTGAATCCCTCTTTGATGGGAAGGTGATGACTGACGATGTCAGTTGACAAACTAACCATGTCTTCATGAGACCATGCAAACACGTCCTGGAATTGGGTCAATAAAGTAACCATGTCATTCATTTGGCTTGGAGTAAGGTTCGTACCAATTTGGATTTGTTTAGGGTTTTCTGAGGTTCCAAGGTTAAAAGAGGTGGTTTGATTAAGATTTGGCTTGGGTTTGTCTTAGACCCATTTTTTGATCTCCTGAGGTACCTCATAGTCCTCTTGCTCAATCTACATCAAGTTAGAGTCCAACTTTACATCAACGTTGCAGTCCTTGTGAAGAATAGGCACTCCATCAGCAAGTTTAGGCATATCTAACTTTAGAGTCCTGAAAGAAAATTCTTTCACCTAATATATGAAAATGTTTAATCATACAGAGTATTAGCATGAAATGGCAAAAATAACTGCTAATACTATGCAACAAAAGTAAGTAGTTATTGCTATCTACAGAGCATAGGGAGTTTCTACCCTTTTTACCCTTTTCGGCAAATGCAAGGAGTGCTGCTCCAATTGCCAAAGGTCAAGTCCTGGTGGACAGCTGTGATGAAGGGGATGTTATCATCCTCTTTATTTTGAATGATGACCATGATGTTTGGACAGTCGTGATCTAAGATATCCTTGTTCATACCCTCGGTATGCACTAGGAAGTACATCCTCGATAACCGCCTCTTAATGTCTTATTTATTCCTTTGATTCCTTTTCTCCATGTCTAGGTCTGGAATCAAGACTTCCTTTCCTTTAATCGGTATCGGCTTACAAAACAACATAGCTACCACAGAGGTAGGAACTTTCTGAAAAGGTCATACAGAATCAGCATCTACAGGTTTAGGCAGCAGCCTTGTAGATGACAGAACCGGTGTATGCTTGTGTGGGTTCTTGTGAATGGACCCAAAGGATTAGCCTAGTCCGGCTGTTCCTGTCTGGCTAAGAACTTGAATTGGGCATTTGATTCCTTTTTGATCCTTTCTTAACCTTTGTCCAGGTTGGAAACCCAAGGATATCATTTCTTGACTTGTCACTCGGCGGAAACTCTGAGTTTCAGAGGTGGAGCCCCAATGGGTTGATAGTGAGTGTTGCTCACCTCAAGGACTTGGAAGCTAAGAGGCTCAACTTCTTCATTAAAACTGATGAGAGGTATATCACTTTGCACAGGACACTTTGGCTCAACATTGACAGTGACCAGATTACTGCTGATGATATACTTGAGTTGCTGATGAAGAGTGGATGGGACAGCTCCCGCCATATGAATCCAAGGTCTTCCTAATAATAAATTATATCCTGTAGTGATTTTGGTCAATTGGAAGGATATGTAGAATGTATGTGGACAGATTTCCATGGGTAATTCAATCTCTCCGACAGCAGTTCGCCGAGATCCATCAAAGGCTTTGATGATTATATGGCTGCTTCGAATCCTATTGAGATTGATGTTCATTTTTTCTAATATGGCATAGGGGTAGATGTTTAGGGATGATCCTCCATCTATTAGCACTCCTCCGACCACATATTCGGAAGACATAACCGCTATGTGCAGCGGTTTGCAATGACCCATCCCTTCGGGAGGTATGTCATCATCAGTGAAGGATATCACAATGTGATCTACCAGATGATGGAATTTTTTAATATCCACTATCTTTGGTAAGTGGGCTTCTTCTAACACTCTTAGTAAAACCTTTCGGTGATCTTCTATAGAGAAAACTAAGTCCAGAATAGAGATCTGTTGTGGTGCTTTTTTCAAGCTTTGAACCACATTGGCTTTATTGTGTCCCATCTTGCGGAGAAATTCTTCAATCTTCTCCTTGGGCACTTTCCCCTTAGATCTGATGATAGGATATTGTGACCTGAATGGAAATATGATTGGCTTTGGTGCAACCACTTTCAAAGGGTTTTCAACTCTTTTGAGCTAAAATGGTTGAATTATAAGTGGTGTGGTAGCCAAATCACCTTCATAGGATATAACTGCTACAACTTCTTTCCATCCTAGAGGAAATGTGTATCCACTCTCAAATGACACAACGTTATCGTATGCCAGTTGCAGATCACCGCTATCAATCATGTTTTGGATAAGCCCAGCATTCCTCAATGTTGAGACCGCGAGAGTGGAAGTGGTATTGACACACTCCAGTGGCATCAAATCTCTTTGAGCGCGGATTGACTGGAGATAGCAGTGTTGTGATTTTTCCCTCATTGATCAGCATCTGCAATATTTCTTCCATCGATTGGCCTAAATAGGTGAATTCTCATTTTTGGCAAAGTCCCGACGGGCTTTATCTTTTGCTTTTCTGGCAAGATTTTCCTCCAAGGTTTCACTTTCTTGGGTAAGTGGTGTAGTATTTGTGATAAGTGAAAGGAGGCTAGCATGCTCCTGACTGAACAACTGTCGTGTGACTTGGTGTTGGTGTATCACCAGTTCTTCCAGTTGATTGACCTGTTCGCCAAGAGACTTTAACTCCCGTTCCATCATGAACTGGAACTCTGAATAATCCCACTTGTCAGAATTATCCTTGCTGATTTGGGATGAACCACCCACATATTTGAGGTATTTGGAGCTCTTTCTACTGCCCCTGTTGATCATGTTAACATCCTCTTCCTTGTGTTGAGGGAGAGGGTTTTCTTGAACATGCGATTGTTCGGGCTTGGTCACCATGATCTCACCACTGTCAATTAAGTCCTGGATCTTATGCTTAAGGGTCCAACAATCTTGAGTGTCATGGCCTGGAACTCTAGCATGATAAGCACACTTCTTGCTTGTATTGAAACCCTTTCCACTTGGGTTAGCTGGTGGAAGGAGATGAGTGATTTTCTTCTGAGCTGTCAGAAGTTTTAAAATGTTTTCGAGTGAATCCCCTAAGGGTGTGAACACTCTTGAGCGTTTGACTTCTCCATTCTTTGGCAAGGGAGGGTTTGAAAACTGTGCTTAAAAAGGGGAGTAGTTTCTCCTTTGAATATGCAAGTTTTGATTGCCTTTTTGTCTTTGCAGTATCAAGGAAACATCATCTTCTTTCTCCTTATGGACCTTCCGGGGGTTGTTGTATAACCCCAACTTTTATGAATAAAGATGACTTTTCTATAATTATAATTTTTAAATATTATGGAATGAATTTGATATAATGTTATAGTTGTGGGTAATATTCAGAAATTTTGCAAAGTACGCAAGTTGTTTATAATATTCGATTGGTCGGGGAATATTCGTACGACGGCACAATCATTGGTGGACCCCACAACAGAATTATTGTCGGATTGAGAAAACGACAAAAATATTTTTATGAAAATAATGGCGGAAGTTTTACCGTTAACTGTTGAAACACCTGGTGTTAAAAGTACAGGAATACGCGTGGTTACATAGTAGCATACGGTATTGATTATTGATGCTTACGTGAGAAGTCACTCAGTTTTGTTCAATTATTGCTTCAGTAATTGTTGCATAGTTTCTCACGTTAATTGATTCAATTATTGTTGATATTTTATATTGAGATGACGAAGTTATTAATATTATTATTTGGAAAGCCCCCTCTTTCCTAGGAACTACCTGGTCGATTAATAGTGTGAATAATAATAATGATGATGAAGTTTTTTTTTATTGGTTTTATTAATGTAATAAAACAGAAAAGCTTTTTATATAAAATAGAATACTTTTATAAAGTTATTCATTTTATTAGGCTAATAGTAAAATCTTTTTATATAAAACAGAATACTTTTATAAAGTTATTCGTTTTATTAGACAATAATTAGAATATATTATATTTTATTATGCATAGTGTTTGCATAGTGCCTGCATAGTATTTGTATAGTAAAATCTTTTTAAAAGTTATTCGTTTTATTAGATTATAAATAGAATATATTATATTTTATTGTAAACCAATCTCGACCGTCCGTTTAAAATAAAAATCAATCTGGACCGTTCATGGATTGGTTACTATTCAGTCCATTCTTTTATAAATAGAAGATCATTCCTTCATTATTTCTTACGAATTCACTAAAACTCTAGAGAGAGAAACTGTAGAGAGAATTATTCTTCTATCTTGAGTGTATTTCTTTAGCGTAGTACAAGTTTCTTCAAGTATATCCCCGCCCTACCGTCGGAGTACACTTCTTTATAAGGTAAGGGGTATTATTTTTTCATATTCATGAAGAGAACTTCTGTTATTCCATTCTTTATTATTCTGTTAGAATAACCTGTATACGTGGTCTACCCTATACTTGGTAATTTTTGTTGTTATTCCATTCCTTATTATTCTGTTGGAACATCCTGTTTGTGCATTATACGCCGGACCTGGTTCCGTCTTTATTATTCTGTTGGAATATCTTGTCTGTGCGTTTTACGTCGGACCTGGTTCCATCTTTATTATTCTATTGGAATATCCTGTATGTGCATTTTACTGTGGGACTGATTAGTTATTTATTATTACATTGGAATAACTTTTGTCTGATGCTGCGTGCCGCATGCATGGTGATTTCGTTGTTATTCCATTCTTTATTATTACATTTGGAATATCATGTTATGGTATATATTAAGCTGACACGGTTCTATTATTTATTGTTCTATTGGAATAACATGTCTATGCGAAGTACCGCATGCATGGTGATTTCTTTTGTTATTCTATTCTTTATTATACTCAGTTGGTTAAAGTTTTGACTTTTATACTCCATGAAATTAGTGGAATATCCTTGATATTTGCGCTTCATCCAGTATCTTTTCATGGAAATATTCTTCTGAGCATTCTTAAATTTACTCTACAAAGAGTATCATGTTGACAATTTGGACGTTTTTAGTTCCTGGATAAATTAATTCTTGAATTTGTTTTATTGAATTCTTATATCATTGTCATCATCCTCATGTTTATATTTTGTTGAAAGTCATATGTGGCATGTAGTGCATAGATGGACTTGGTATGCTTATGACTAGGGATTATTCGGTGTAATCATGACCGTAATGTTACAAATGATGTGGTAAAAGTTCTCATTGGCCCGTAGTGCATTGATGGACAGTTGTTGGCATGATCATGACCATTGATGAATACACGAATATCCTTGGCCCGTAGTGCATGGATAATTTGTGGTTGTGATACTAATGAATATCCTTGGCCGTAGAGCATGGATGATGTGGATTATTAATTAAGCTGAGTCTCAGCGATAAAAGTGATGAAAAACCTTTTTAAATCATAAAAGATAGTAGATTTTATTCTCTACTTGACTCTTTTAATGGATTGCTTGTTCCGCTGTAGTTAAACTTGATGTCTATTGTATTTTATCAGTATAACATTGTTGAAGACTAATAATAATTTATCCTGCATTATCTTAGTCATAATATTTCTTACTGGGCTAGTTGAGCTCACCCTTTCTTTTCTTCGTTCTCTTGAAATGAGAGCGTAAGCGGGACTAGTCGGGGAGCGGAGTGGCGCTCGGATGATAGTATTAGTAGTCCTCACTATTACATTAAATAGTGTGTTAATAAATGTAATGAGGACTTATTCTGAGAGTGGATATTGTCTAGAAGACAATGTTTGTATTAAAACTCACAGCTCTCTTGTTGTATATTTAAGATTGTATTTGTATTATGTACCATGTATTTGGCGACTCAGAATAGGTGATGTATACCTATTTTGGGGGCGTCACAGTTGGTATCAAAGCTTAGGGATATGATCCGTGGCTGAGATGTGAGACAAGAACTAGGAGGGGAGAGACGGGGAATTCCTTCGCTAATATGACCTACCTAAGTTTATTTGATATTTAATTAGTTGGTCAGAGTATAGGGATTATATGTGATATGTTAACTAACCCTTGTTTTGTGGCAGTATTTGAAAATGACATCCGAGAATGTTGAGAACATCAATGGAGCACAGGAGACCGTTGAGTCTCCACAGATCAATAATCAGGATAATGTGCATCAGGAAGGTGACAATCCTAATGAAAACAACAACATTGATCAAATGATGAACGATGGAATGTTCCGAGGCTTCATGCAATTCATGCAACATCAAGCGAGAGCGACTCCTGTCCAAAATGCATGTTGAAACACTGACAACTCTCAGACGGTCACTACCAAACAGTTCAAGGAGCTGGGACCACCGGAGTTTTTTGAAGAGCCAAAACTACTTAAGGCGGAGACGTGGATAAAGCAGATTAACAAGATATTTGATGTCTTGGGATGCTCCGAGGAGCAAAAGGTTCCCTTTGCCACCTTCATGTTGCGGACAGAGGCAGATTACTAGTGGGAATCTGTAAAGCGTACTCAACCTGCCGCACTGAAGATGTCTTAGGAGAAGTTCCAAGAACTGTTCAACGACAAGTACTTTCCCGAAAGTATTCATCACATGAAAGAGGTAGAATTCATTAAACTAGAACAAAACAACATGACCGTATCATAGTACGAAGCCAAGTTTACTGAGTTGTCCCGGTTTCCGTCCCATTTGGTTGATAATGAGGAGAGAATGACGTGAAAGTTCTAAGAGGTTTGAAACCCGAGATACGTCAATATCTTATCTCTCATAAACTGTGTTTGTATTCAGATGTTGTTAATAGGGCTCAGTTATTGGAGCGCGATAATGAGTCAACCCAACAAAAAGAGAGCAGCTGGCAAAATGATAATACCAGTGATAACAGTCATCGAAGTGGTGACAATAAGCGTGGAGGGAATCAACATGCCAGAAATGGTAACCAATTCAGTGGTAATCATGGCTAAAGCAATAAGAATGGACATTTCAAGAAGAGGAGATTCAACAATGATGGAAAGGCGTCAGCATCAGCACCTGTTGTTAAGGAAGGAGAATGACCACCTATCATATGCTTCAAATTCGGAGGGGAGGGACACATCAGTCCAAACTGTGCGATGCCGTCCAAAGCATGTTATAATTGTGGAAGAGAAGGTCACCTAGCCCAATTTTATCGTTCACCAAACACAAATTCAGCTAGGATAAAGGCACCAAAGGACGCCCCAGAAAAGTCAAAGCCAGTAGTGCAAGGGAGAGCGTTTGTCGTGACCTCCCAGAAAGCAAGGAACCCGAATGAGGTCATCATGGGTAATCTTATCATAAACTCTAGCGAAATATATACCTTATTTGATACCGGTTCTACCCATTCCTTTATTTCTCCTACTTGCGCTCAACGTTTAAATTTGACTCCGGAGAAATTGGACTTTGACTTATCTGTTGAAACTCCGTTGGGAGAAACCTTCATTACATCCACTTTTTATAAGTCTTGTTTGGTTCAAATCGGTACCCTCACATTACCTATCGATCTTATTTCATTGAAAATACTTGCATTTGACGTAATTCTAGGGATTGATTGGTTAACTACTCATCATGCAAAAATTGATTGTTTTCTTAAGGTTGTTAGCTTTCATATTCCTAATCAACCTATTATGCGAATTAAAGCAACCAAACCATTAAAATCAATCAATGTCATCCCAAGCCATAAAGCTATTCGTTTATTGAAAAATAGATGTCAAGCTTTCTTAGCTCATGTCACGGATCTAAACAAAAATACATCAGTTTTGAATGATATTTCTATTGTTAATGAATTTCCTGACGTATTCCCTGAAGAACTTCCTAGCCTACCCCCAGAATGTGAAATTGAATTTTGTATCGACCTGGAACCCGGTACAAAACCCATTTCCAAAGCCCATATCGAATGGCTCCTATTGAACTTCAGGAGTTAAAGACCCAACTATAGGAATTGTTAGACATTGGCTTTATTCGTCCTAGTACTTCTCCTTGGGGTGCTCATGTTCTATTCGTGAAGAAGAAAGATGGGAGTATGCGACTTTGTATTTATTATCGGGAGTTGAATCATGTCACCATCAAAAATAGGTACCCATTGCCACGTATTGATGACCTGTTTGACTAGTTGCAAGGCACCAAATTCTTTTCAAAAATTGATCTTCGTTCTGGATATCACCAATTGAAGATTAGAACCGATGACATTCCAAAGATGACTTTCAAAACTCGGTACGGGCATTATGAATTCCTAGTCATGTCTTTTGGATTGACTAATGCTCCTGCTGCCTTCATGGATATGATGAACCGAGTATTCAAGTAATATTTGGATCACTTTGTGGTCGTCTTTATTGATGACATCCTTATTTATTCCAAAAGCCGTGAAGATCATGACCAACACTTGAGGCTGATACTCCAAAAGCTTCGTAAATATAAGCTTTATGCCAAGTTGAAGAAATGTGAGTTCTGGCTTGAGGAAGTAGCATTCATTGGACACGTGGTATCAAGTCATGGAATATCTGTTGACCCGGCAAAGATTGAAGCCATTCAAAGCTGGGAACAACCTAAATCAGTGACCAAAGTGCGTAGCTTTCTCGGCTTAGCTAGTTATTATCGGAGATTCGTAGAAGGGTTTTCTTGAATCGCTACTCCATTAACTCAGCTGACTCGGAAAGATATAAAATTCGGTTGGAGTGAGGAATGTGAGAAGAGTTTTCAAGAACTCAAGAGAAGACTCATTTCAAAGACTGCTCGACAATACCATCCGCCTCGGAGGGATTTGTCATCTACAAGTGATGCTTGAGGTGCAAAGGGTTAGGATGTGTTCTCATACAACATGGGAAAGTCATAGCCTATGCCTCTCTCGACAACTCAAAAGAATATGAGAGGAATTATCCTACTCATGATCTAGAGTTGGCGGTTTGTTGTCTTCGCACTTAAAATTTGGAGGCATTACTTGTATGGAGAGAAACTGGAGATCTTTACGGATCATAAAAGCATCAAATATTTCTTCACTCAAAAGGAACTCAACATGCGACAACGACGTTGGCTTGAACTGTTGAAAGATTATGATCATATCATCCAATATCATCCTGGAAAAGCAAACGTGGTAGCTGACGCATTGAGTAGAAGATCATATGCGGGTACGAGTGCGATATTGTCAACGCAAAGGCCCATTTTGTATGACTTGCAAAGGATGGAGATAGAGATAAAAACTCCAGGGACCCACATGATGATGGCGAATATACGAGTAGAACCAACTTTAATCGATAAAGTTAAAGCTGCTCAAGCTACAGACCTGGAGCTGATGCATATGTGGAAGAAAGTACAAGAAGGTGATATGCCGGAAGCAAGAATCGATGAAGAAGGAATACTTCGAGTCAACTTCGGACTTTGTGTTCCTAACGACCTTGATTTAAAGTATAAAATCATGATGGAGGCGCACAACACACCATTTGCAATCCATCCTGGGAGTACCAAAATGTATCATGATCTTCGACATATATTTTGGTCGGGCAATATGAAGAGGGATATAGCGTTGTTTATCTCAAGGTGTTTAACTTGTCAACGAGTCAAGGCGGAACATCAAGTACCAAAAGGTCCATTGCAACCACTTGAAATTCCATAATGGAAGTGGGAGCACATTACCATGGATTTTGTTACTGGTCTTCCCAAGGTTTCTCAAGGCATAGATGCAATTTGTGTCATTGTTGATAGATTGACCAAGTCTGCTCATTTCTTACCTATACGAGAAACTTATACACTTGAACGTCTTACTCGTATGTACATAAACGAGGTTGTAAGATTGCATGGTATGCTAGTATCCATAGTTTCTGATCGGGACCCAAGATTCACTTCACGATTTTGTGTTAGTTTGCAAAAAGTTATGGGCACGGATTTACGATTTAGTTCGGCATATCATCCTCAAACGGACGGACAATCAGAGAGGACTATTCAAACTCTTGAAGATTTATTAAGACTCTGTGTCCTTGACTTCAAGGGAAGTTGGGACAAGTTCTTACCATTGATGGAGTTTTCCTATAACAACAGTTATCAAGCAAGTATTGGCATGGCTCAATTCGAAGCGTTGTATAGAAGAAAGTGTCGTTCTCTAGAATGCTAGGATGAGGTGGGTGAAGCAACGTTGTTGGGACCGAAGTTTGTACGTATGACTACAGAAAAGATACAAATGATCCGGCAAAGTATAAAAACCTCCCAAGATCGATAAAAGAGTTATGCTGATCTTCATCGAAAGGACGTGGAATTCGATATTGGAGATCATGTGTTGTTACGTGTTACTCCATGGAAAGGAGTTATGAGATTTGGAAAGAAAGGAAAGCTAAATCCTTGATTCATTGGCCCATTTTTAATCCTCGGTCGAGTAGGGACTATAGCCTATAGACTCGCTTTACCGCCAAGTATGTCTCGTGTTCATAACGTTTTTCATATATCCATGTTACGTAAATATGTGAAAGACCCGAACCACATTATTGAGTTAGAACCGGACGAAATAGCGGAAGATTTAACGTATGAAGAGGTTCCTGTTCAAATCTTGGATAAGAAGGAACATATTCTACGCTCCAAGGTTATACCTCAAGTCAAATTTTATGGAGGAACCACGATGTTGAGGAAATGACACAGGTGTTAGAATCAAATCAAATCATCAATCAGTATCCTTACCTCTTCGACATACCAGGTACGTACCCTAATTTCGAGGGCGAACCAACTTTTATGAATAAAGATGAATTTTCTATAATTATTATTTTTAAATATTATGGAATGAATTTGATATAATGTTATAGTTGTGGGTAATATTTAGAAATTTTGCAAAGTGCGCAAGTTGTTTATAATATTCGATTGGTCGGGAAATATTCGTACGACGGCACAATCATTGGTGGACCCCACAATAGAATTATTGTCGGATTGAGAAAACGATAAAAATATTTTTATGAAAATAACGGCGGAAGTTTTACCGTTAACTGTTGAAACACCCGGTGTTAAAAAATACGAGAATACGTGTGGTTGCATAGTAGCACACCAGTATTGATTATTGATGCTTACGTGAGAAGTCAATCGGTTTTGTTCAATTATTGCTTGATGGTTGTCGCATAGTATCTCACGTTAATTGATCAATTATTGTTGATATTTTATATTGAGATGATGAAGTTATTAATATTATTATTTGCAATATTAATGATGTCTAGAAGTTCTGCCAAGGAGAGGTTTGGTCACCTAATTGCGCGTCAATAGGGAGAAAATCCTTATTGAAAGCCCCTCTTTCACAGGAATGACCTGGTCGATTAATAGTGTGAATAATAATAATGATGATGAAGTTTTGTTTTAATAGTATTATTAATGTAATAAAACAGAAAAGATTTTTATATAAAACAGAATACTTTTTATAAAGTTATTCGTTTTATTAGGCTAATAGTAAAATCTTTTTATATAAAACAGAATACTTTTATAAAGTTATTCGTTTTATTAGACAATAATTAGAATATATTATATTTTATTATGCATAGTGCCTGCATAGTGTTTGCATAGTAAAATCTTTTTAAAAGTTATTCGTTTTATTAGATTATAAATATAATATATTATATTTTATTGTAAACCAATCTGGACCGTCCGTTTAAAGTAAATTGATCTGGACCGTTCATGGATTGGTTGCTATTTAGTCAATTCTTCTATAAATAGAAGCTCATTCCTTCATTATTTCTTACGAATTCACTGAAACTCTAGAGAGAGAAACAGTAGAGAGAATTATTCTTCTATCTTAAGCATATTTCTTTAGCGTTTAAGAATGCTTTGAGCGTAGTGCAAGTTTCTTCAAGTATATCCCTGCCCTACCGTCGGAGTACTCTTCTTTATAAGGTAAGGGGTATTATTTTTTCATATTCATGAAGAGAACTTCATTATTCCATTCTTTATTATTACATTGGAATAACTTGTATAATGTGGTCTACCCATATACTTGGTGATTTTTGTTGTTATTCCATTCGTTATTTATTACATTTGGAACATCATATGCATGCGTTATCGCCGGACTCGGTTCCGCTCTTTATTATTTTGTTGGAATATCCTGCATGCGGCGCGTTTTCTGTTGGACTCTGGTTCCGCTCTTTATTATTATGTTGGAATATCCTGCTTTGTGCATTTTACGCCGCACTGATTCCATTATTTATTATTACATTGGAATAACTTTGTCTATCGCGGCGCGTGCATGGTGATTTCGTTGTTATTCCATTCTTTATTATTCTCGTTGGAATATCATGTCGGTCGTATTACGCCTAACCTACTTCCATTATTTATTGTTACTCGTTGGAATAACTTTTGTCATCTGATCACCGCATGCATGGTGATTTCTTTTGTTATTCCATTCTTTATTATACTCAATTGGTTAAAGT
Source organism: Panax ginseng (assembly GCA_020205605.1). Classification (NCBI taxonomy): domain Eukaryota; kingdom Viridiplantae; phylum Streptophyta; class Magnoliopsida; order Apiales; family Araliaceae; genus Panax; species Panax ginseng. The sequence goes on along the minus strand of CM035149.1, from coordinate 58,196,761 downwards.
TTTGACTTCTATACTCCATGAAATTAGTGGAATATCCTTGATATTTGTGCTTCATCCAGTATCTTTTCATGGAAATATTCTTCTGAGCATTCTTAAATTTACTCTACAAAGAAGTATCATGTTGACAATTTGGACGTTTTTAGTTCCTGGATAAATTAATTCTTGAATTTGTTTTATTGAATTCTTATATCATTGTCATCATCCTCATGTTTATATTTTGTTGAAAGTCATATGTGGCATGTAGTGCATAGATGGACTTGGTATGCTTATGACTAGGGATTATTCGGTGTAATCATGACCGTAATGTTACAAATGATGTGGTAAAAGTTCTCATTGGCCCGTAGTGCATTGATGGACAGTTGTTGGCAGCACGGATAATTTATGGTTGTGATACTAATGAATATCCTTGGTCGTAGAGCATGGATGATGTGGATTATTAATTAAACTGAGTCTCAGCGATAAAAGTGATGAAAAACCTTTTTAAATCATAAAAGATAGTAGATATTATTCTCTACTTGACTCTTTTAATGGATTGCATGTTCCGCTGCAGTTAAACTTGATGTCTATTCTATTTTATCAGTTTAACATTGTTGAAAACTAATGATAATTTATTCTGCATTATCTTAGTCATAATATTTCTTACTAGGCTAGTTGAGCTCACCCTTTCTTTCACTGTTCTCTTCAGGAAATGAGAACATAGCCTGGACTAGTCAGGGAACGGAGTGACGGTCCAGATGATAGTATTAGTAGTCCTCACTATTCTGTTAAATAGTGTGTTAATAAATGTAATGAGGACTTATTCTGAGAGTGGATATTGTCTAGAAGACAATGTTTGTATTAAAACTCACAGCTCTCTTGTTGTAAATTTAAGATTGTATTTGTATTCTGTACCATGTATTTGGCGACTCAGAATAGGTGATGTATACCTATTTTGGGGGCGTCACAGTTGGTATCAAAGCTTAGGGATATGATCCGTGGCTGAGATGTGAGACAAGAACTAGGAGGGGAGAGACGGGGAAATTTGTTTAAAAAAACAAGTTTGAAAAGGTATGATGTAGCGCCCCCAAATTCGGGTATCTTCTAACCCGACAGATGGTGCTATACTGTACTAGCATTCATACATTCATTCAATTGAAAAGCCTCAAAAGAACGAACATCTCTTCTATATTATCAAAATAATATTTACATTGTCCCAAGTTCTAAACCCATTACAAAGGTTCTTTGTTATAATATCAATAACATTACAACAATAACCTATACTATTACATAGACAGTTAACGATCTGCCTTAGCTTTTCCTTTATCCTTATTTGATCCTTCGGGAACGTTCAATCTTAGCTGCATTTATATGGTTCAAGCAAGAGGGAGCATAACTAGCTCAGCAAGTATGATATTTTCAATAAACAACATGCTTGATACATACGAATCGTATATCTTCAATAACTGAACAATAGTTATGAAGTACTGTTGATGATTCAAAATAGCACATCATCTTTCTTTCAAAATGTTTTACAATAATATCAGTATTCAGTAAAACATTCACTCTGATCAAAGACCTCGAGCATTTCTTTCTTCTTTGAAAAGGACAACCCGGAACTAAGTCTGTAAGCCCGATATTACTTACGAGCACTTCTAGGTGATCAGCCTATTGTACTCTATGTTGATCAACACTACATTCATTAAACGTATGTACGTTTAATTGGTGGCAACCTCGCGTGCCTGTCGTTTTACCGACAAAACATTTGTTTAACATTTCAGTCTTCTTTTGAAAACCATATCAAGTAGTTGACAAAAGAGAATAACATTTGATAACAGATGAATAGATTATCAATAAATCTGTCAACATATCAAGTCTAGCCGAAAATATTGGCTTTAACTTGTTCGGATTGAACTAATACAAGAGTTAGAATACTTGCCTTTAGTGTCTGTTACGGTATAAATACTTTACGTTCAAGTCTTTCAAGTCTCTACAATACATGATCACATAATGCCTCACATTAGGTCATATATAATCAAGTATGTATATGACTATCTTACCCTTCATCTCAATTTAATTGTGTATTAGATTCATTTACAATTCATTCCGGTTTATCATTTATACTTGCATTTACATTAGACTAGTTTATATCAACCTTTATACAACATCCTTAAGGTTTAACAGAGTCTAAACAATGTTAAGTTATGTTCCTTAAAGTATGTTTACTTTTAAATCCATTACCATTCTTTCTTTATACTTAGAAATATTCTTCACTATCCTTGTTATTACGAGGGCTGGTGTGCACTGCAGCTTTTATAACTACTGACTTCGTGTTGTGGCGCGAGTTAGCAGTGGAGAGGTCCCGGACTTGGCGCTGCGACGCGAGTCCTTACTTAGTGGGTCGTGTTCTTGCATGCCACTCTCTGATGGAGGGTCCTTTCTTGCATAGTATGGCTGGCCACAAAATGTGTTATAGTTACGCCTTTGCTTGAAGTTTCAGTATGCTCGATTCTTTATTGTATGGCCTGCTGGCGCCATCATTTGTACTAGGGTTGGCGTCGCGGCGCCAACTCTGTGCACCAGAAAAATTTTTCAAACTTTAAATTTTGTGAACTTCCGGACGCATAACTTCTTCATTATAAGTCCGAATTGGTTCGTTCAAAATCTTACGGTTCACAAATTACATAATCTATGCATTTATGCAAAAAATTTATCTATTTGACTTTGTTTGCTAAAAATTCACTTATTGGTTCATTTTTAACATAAACGATAAACGTTCGTGAACGTTCAACGCTCGTTTCTTCGTTCTAAGTCAGAATTCGATCATTCTCGAGTCCGCAACCCTAAAATGACGAACATGACTTATCTCTATTGGAAAATAACATTTCCTAGTTCAAACTAAAAATTTGACTTCTAATCCGGGAATTTCACGAATTCGACGATTATCGTCTAATCGTTTGATTTTCGGCAAATCTTCATTACTTATGATTTGTTCATTACTTTCATTGCATTCAATTCATTCTATAAACAGCTTCACATACTTAATACAACAACATATTTTTATTATTGGATTTTGACTTAATCTTTATGAGCTTATAACTTATTCAATTATAAACTACTTATAGCTTCATTGTTCGTAACTTATGAAAGTTATAGTCTTTTAATCACCATGCATATATGTTCTCACATATAGTTTCATTCTTGTATATATGATACATATACATACAAATTCTTTACTTCCATATTACTTCTATTAATAAACTCATTACAAGTTCATAATACTTTCACATAAGTTTATAACTTATGCTAGCTTAAATGACTTATTACCAACTTATGTGGCTTAAGTTCATTACTTACACATTCTTCTTACTTATTAACATCCATGTTCCCTAATCCATCTTTTCTTATCAACCTATCATGAATAGAGATAGAAGATAATTTAGAGAAGAAGTCTTACTTTAGAAGTCTTGGTAAGTAGCTTCTTCTTCTTCTTCTTGCTTATGGAAGTGACTTATTTGTAACTTAAACTCTCTACCAATTAAGCACTTTGAGATGTTTGGATTATTTGAACAACTAGTAAATGGCTTGTAAGCCTCCTCTATATATAGATTTTCCAAAGTTAGGGTAATTTGGACTTTATAACAATCCCACCTCCTTATGCACCTCCTTACTATTAATTACTTGTATGGCACAAAACCTATCCTTTGCTTGGTCATTACATAACTTGGTTACCACATTAACTTGGTCCCCACTTATCTTGGTTATCACATATTAACCATATTAGTATGGTTTGCCCCTTGGGTCATAGTAATCCATTGGACTTTAATTTAGCTTAGATTAACCTATCTTTTGGACTTGCATTAATTAACTTGTTCATTAATTAATATTGGGCCTTAACATTTAATTCACTTGGGCTTGTACCAATTGTTAACCAATCTTCCAAGTCCATTAACACTACTTAATACATATACATATTGTCTATGTATTATTCTCGTATTATACTTCGTATACAACTTCATTATATACGATATTCCTTCCTTCATACAAACTCGTATAATACTTCGTATTATACTCATTTTCATTCCCTTATACATACCTAAGTATCATACAATTAATACTTACTTACTAATACTTCGTTCTCCTTAATATTCTCGAATCAAAGTCCGCAAGCGAAATATTACGTTTTCCATAACTAGATTATTATTACATAATCCGTCTTACTTTGATATTCTATCGTTACATATTTCTCAGAAGTTTAAAAATAATTCCCGAGCAAAACCTGATGAATAGTGTTTTTCAGAAAATTTCTCGGAAAACTTTTATTTTCGTCTTAGAAATTCAAACACTTTAATTCCTTCACGTAGCTAAAATACTACGACATTCCAACATCAATAGGTTATAGAATGACAACCATCTTGATATCACAAAAATATGATTTTATTTTTATTTATTTTAATAAAATCATTTTACAATAAAATCTGAATTTCTCGATCGTTACATATGACATGTGTATGTTGATGATTTAACTGTAAGAGTCACCAGTTGGTATTTTTAAATGGTTGCACTAACTCAACCGAGAAAAGGTTTGCACAAAGACCTAGTGATGTGATATTGTTTAACAGGTCTGTAAAACCGAAATTCGTTAGGGTTCGGGGGCTTGATTAAGCGGAGGGAAGGTGTTAGGCACCCCCCTGACTTCCATGATCACACGGTTATCACTACTTTTCAATTAACTTTTATCTGTGTATGTGTGTATGTGTGTGTGTGTGAGAGAGTTAGGTCTATGTGTAGTTATTTGAAAGTAGTGTTATGCCTCGTTCGCACCTATATACAAAGGGTTTGACTCTTGTATAAAAGTTTAATTTTAACAAGATATAGCAGTGATGTTTTGTAAAACAGGTTTTGTCAAACCCTTGTGTTCAATAGTAATTAATGCCTTTGATATTTTCATTTTATTATGTGTTCGGCTTGATTGCTTTTATTTTCGAGATGCGAAGCATCTTCAAGAAAATAAGGTATATAGCAGTGTCGAACTCCTTGTGGGCATTAAAGTCATCTAAGGAAATTCAGACACCGTAGATAATTTACAAACTGGCTGCAGGTTAAAATGTCCATCATGCGAACCAGATCTAGATTCAGAAGCTGAATCTGTGATCACATGATTCCTAGACTCACATGATAAATCAGTATGTACAAAAGCAAAAAAATAGACTAGATTTGAGTAAATCTAAGCATTCCAGCTTCAACGGTTCTAGTTTAGTTACCATGAACCGGTTAAAGTGAGAAATAGCCAGATTTAGGCAAATCTAGCCCACAGGCTGATAAAAGCTAGAAAAAGAACTAGATTTGAGTAAATCTAAACCATTCCAGCTTCAACGATTCTAGTTTAGTCACCATGAACCGGTTAAAGTGAGAAATAGCTAGATTTAGGCGAATCTAACCCGTAGGCTGAAAGATTAAATATCAACATTATTAAAGCAGATAAAACAGTTATACATATATATAAGCTGTAAATATATATATATATATATATATATATATAAACGATCAACTACCACAAACTAAACTCCAGGCAAGACTTTGAAATGTATATTTATATATATATATATATATATATATATTTACATTCATGTCTGGCCTGGAGTTCACTTTGTGGCCTTTTACTGCTTTTAACGCCTAAAAACTCGGTTTCCACCCGTTAAATTTCAGTATGTAGCAAAAAATGAGCTTACAAGTGTTTAGAAAGAAGAATCACTCAGTTTAGAGCACTCCAGAAGTGTTTACAGGCTGAAATGGACAAAGTTTTCTCTCCTTTTTCTTTTTTTTTCTCTATATAAAATGAGCAACCAAGAGCTTATATTTAAAGACCAGATGGTCGCGGGTTGCCCCGGGCCATGCGGGTCCCGTCGTCTCAAAGTATGTGTACTCGTGCAACACGATGTCCGCTCGAACCTTCATAACTTTCAATCCGGACATCCGATAGAGGCGTGTTGTACCTTTCCGGAATGTTGTTGTCGAGAACTACACAATGACATGGGATAAGAGGTTATATGAAGCCAGGAAGATGGGACCATAACCCGATCTTCAAGTCTTTAAGTTTTATCCGGTGTGTTGTCTTGAATAGTAGTCGCTCGGGATTTGAGTTATGGTTTTTGTGAGACACTTATGTATGAAGTTTTGATTAAAATGTGATAAGATGACATAAATGTAGTATCAAGGTGGCAAAATGATAATTTTATCCCTCACCGGTGTTATCCCCGACTTTGTGCAGATGTAGCAGTCGTTGCTCAGGGTTATCTCTAAGATTGGGCTGTTCTGAATGCTGAATGTCCTCAGGAATATCTCTGAGGTCTCTTGACCTCCCGGGGTTATCTCCAGGGTTAGAACTAAGTGCCTCGGGGTTGTCTCTGAGGTTGAAATTGACTTTTCTGGGGTTATCTCTAAAACTGGAACTGTATCCCTCGGGATTATCTCTGAAGTTGGAACTGAGTATCCCGGGGTTGTCTCCGGGATTGAAACTGAGTATCTCGGGGTTGTCTCCGAGATATAGCTAATTTATCTTCCAGGGTTATCTCTGGAAGACAATTTTGCCCTCTTGCAAGGTTAGTAACAGGAATATAAAATTTCATGTGTCTACAGGTATCATTTTCTTTCATACTCCATATTATATAAGTTATATTATTTCATTTCATATTCCTGAATTTAAACTTACGATGGTAAGTATTGCTTCTATATTTCCTGAAATGATTAGAAATTCCTTAAGTTTTGCGCTTCATCTAATATCATTTCACTGGAATATTGGTCTGAACATTCTTATTAAATTTTAATCTTTTCATGTTTGGGTACTATTCATAGGTACTATTTATACGATACTATTCATACGGTACTATTCATGAGTACTATTCACAACATAATTTAATTTTCTTTTCTGTCCAAATTATTTTTGATACATGAATATCATTCTTGAATTTTACTCCATAATTAGTTATCATGTTGACAATTTTGACATTCTTGAACTCTAGATAATTGAATTATAAATCTCTAATATTTATCCTTGATCTCACTTGATTGATTCCTTATATCATTGTCATCATCCTCATGCTTATATTATGGTAAAAGTCATCTTTGGCCCGTAGTTCATAGATGGACTATTGATTGGTATGATTATGACTAGGAATTGTATATTGGTATAATCATGACCTGTAATGTTACAGACAAATGATGTGGTGAAAGTCTTCTTTAGCCCGTAATGCATAGATGGACAGTTGTTTGGCATGATCATGACCACTGGTTATACTAACAAAAATCATTGGCTCGTAGTGCATGGATAATTCATTGATGTGAAATATTTATTGATTGTTATTACAGGGATAAAATATTGATGATGGACTTTTAAATCATAGAAGATAGTAGACTTTACGCTCTACTCGACTCTTATAATGGATTACTTATTCCACTGCAGTTGTTGATCTAAAACTTGTTGTCTATTATATTTTATAAGATTTTTCCCTGTTGAGGACTAAGGATAATTTGTTCTACATTAACTTAGTCATAATATTCTTTACTGGGCTAGTTGAGCTCACCCTTTTCCTATTGGTTCCATTGTTCTTCTCAGGAGGCGATAATGTGGCTGAGATTAGTCGGGGAGTGGAGTAATGGTCCGAGATCGTTATTATAGTAGTAGTCACTGTAACGCCCCAGAAAATTTGGATTTTTGAGAATTAAATTTTTATTTTTATTATGTGGATTAAATGAAAATTTAATTGATTATTTATGGAGTAAGCTAATTGAGGGTCGTTCTATGACCTAGACATAGCGGAATGTCGTAGTATTTTGGCTACGTGATAGAATTAAAGTGTTTGAATTTCCAAGACGAAAATAAAAGCTTTCCGAGAATTTTTTTTGAAAAATACTATTCACGCATTTCTGCTGGGGAATTAATATTTGAACTTCTGAGAAATACGTAATGTTATAATATCAAGGCGATATTGATTATGTAATAATAATCTAAGTATGGAAAACGTAATATTTCGCATGTGGACTTAATTTGGGAACATTAGGTTTATTAAGCATTAAGGAATGGAGGTTGTAATCATATGATGTGTAAACATTGTATGAAGTAATGAATGTAAGTATAATACAACGTATTATACTATCATGTATGAAGAATAAGATAACGTATATTACGAATTAATATACGAGTTAGCATACGAAGATTATACGTGGGGTATAAATGTTAAGTTGTTTAATAAAGGTAATGGACTTGTAGGATTATTAACCTAATAGTATACGTCCAATAGAATGTGACAATCAAGCCCAAGTGTTTAATAAGTCATAAGTCTAAACTATGGAAGTATAAGCCCAATAGGGATTTAGCTAGATTATTAACAAAGCCCAATGAGTAATCCATGATCCATGGGGCAAACCAAGAATGAAGTGGGTAGACTTGATGGACAAGAACTTTGTGTAATGCCCAAGTGTTGTGATGAGCAAGTGTTGTGACTAGCAAGTTTACTTAGTTGCTAGGTTATAAATAGTAAGGAGGTGGAGGATTGAGGAGGTTATTAAGGAGGTGGGATGGTATTATTGACCATTTTGTCCTAACCTTAAGTTGCCTATAAATACCAAGCTTGAATTCATTTGTTGGTTGTTCAATTTTCCTCCAACTCCTCTCAATATAAAGTAACTTATTTGGTAGAGAGAATAAGCACTTTTTAAGTCAAAGCTTCCTGTGTTAGATTTTCCAAGAAGAAGAAGTTAGACATCAAAGGTAATAATCTTGCGTCCAATATTCTTCAATCTCTATCATAATAGGATGATAAAGGGAGTGTAATTAATGAACATGTATGCTAAGATCATATAAAAATTGAGTTATGAATGGACTTAAGCCGAATAATTGAATAAGCAACTTGAACTCTAATAAGTTGCTAGAACCATTAAGAACTTATCATATGTTTGTCATATGATGATTAGTATGTTGAATATAGCATGAGAACATGGATTAGTGGACTTAAGTTATTAATAAGTCATGAGCATGAGGATTTGTAGTTCATAAGTTAAATAAGTCAATGAATTATAAGAATAAGTCAAAACCTACTTTGATTATAAGTTGGTTTAATAAGTCACTAGTAATTATCATATGTTGATTAAAATCCATTTAGAATCATTAAGAATGTAGTTTCGCTGTAATTCACACGATTGATTTACTTGATCTTCAATTGTGAAATTCTCGGAATGGAAGTCGTATTTTGAGATTGAAGTCAAAAACGTTGGTTTTTGATGGAGACGAGTAATATTTGGCATTATAGAGTTGCGGACTCAAAAATGACAGAATTCTGACTTAGAACGAAGAAACGAGCGTTGAACGTTCACGAACGTTTATCATTTTCGTTAAAAATGAACTAATAAGTGAAATTTTAGCAAACGAAGTCAAATAGATAAAATTCTTACACGAACGTGTAGATTATGTAATTTGTGAATCGTAGGCTTTTGAACGAGCCAATTCAGACATATAACGAAGAAGTTATGCGTCCGGGAAATTCACAAAATTTCAAAAGTCAGAATTTTTCTATAGGACAGAGTTGGCAGCCATGGCCAACCCAAGGCCAAATAGTGGTGCCGCAGTGCCAAGCACAGTGTCATTACCTATTGCTAACTCAGCATGCAGTTGCAGAGATGAAGAGTAAATGTGGTAGCCGCGCCATCCCGTAGTTTTGATAGACAAGAATGTTTACATGTATAGAAGGAAAGATAACTCATTAGTAATGAAATAAGGTGATAATATAACATTGTTAATGCATTGTTAGACACTTAATGTATGATAATTAAAGGTTAATAATCAATTGAAGATGAACGTAATGAGAACAACGTAATGTGTTAAGCCGGCTATAGAAATTTGTTGACTAAGTTGATTATGAATCCAATGTTTTGCAATACCAGTATGGGTTATGTAATTACTTAATGAACATGATAAGACCTTTCCTAAATCACTGTTATAGTGATGACTTTAGGAATTTAATGTTGTTTAATGAGTAGTTAAACGACGAACATAAAGTATAAGGAACGTGAACCGTATTCAATAAAGATAAGTCCTATAACGTTAAGAGTTACAACTAAAAGTTGTTAAGTAATACGTGAACGTAAACGGTATGCAATAAAGTGTACTTAACAAATGACGATCGAGTTTCGATTAATAACGTAAGGATGTTAGTAAGCCGTGAGGAAGGATGATTAACTTGAAACGAGTTGTATTAATAAAGTAAATCCAAGTAAGACATAGAATAGAAAGAATTTGGTAAGAATGATGTAAGTTATAACGATAAGCCGGAACCAATAAATAACAAATCTAATAAAGGATTAGATTGAGAAGAAGGGTAAGATTCATTAGGAACCATGTATGTTCATTCATGACCTAATGTGGTATGTTATGTGGTTATGTGTTGTAGAGGCCGTGATGCATCGAAAGGAAGCGTTATTATCTCAGTGAGCGATATCTCAAGGCAAGTTTTTCTTAAACGTTTGTCTAACTTTCGTGTTAGCCAAGTTTTCTGTGATTCATGTTATGAGATGCATGAATTGTTTTACAAAAATGTCGATGCCAGTTTTAACTCGGCTAGACTAATCTTGAAGATTGATTGATTTATTTACAAGTCTTTCAATATAGAATTGTTAATGCTATCCTACGCCAATTGTTTGGTACGGATTCAAGGCAAGCCTGTGTATGAATAAACAAATGTATTTTTCATCGATTATTCGATGGGCACGTGAGGTTGCCAAAACTTAAACGTACATACGTTTAATGGATGTAGTGTTGATCAACATAGAGTACTATGGGCTGATCACCCAGAAGTGCTCATAAGCTATGCCAGACTTACGGACTTAGTGTCGGGTTGTCCTTTTCAAAGAAATTATAAAATGTTCATGGTCTTGAGCCAGAATTGATGTTTTACTGAATATTGTTTATGTAAAACGTTGTGAAGGAAAAGAAATGCTATTTTGAATTATTGGTAGTACTTCATAACTATTATTCAGTTATTGAAGATATACGATTCCTATGTTTCAAGCATAGTTTTTAAAAGAACTTGTTGTACTTGCTGAGCTTGTTATGTTCACTCTTGCTTGAACCATATGAATGCAGCTAGGACTGAACGAACTGAGGGATCTGATAAGGATAGAGGCAAGACGAAGCTAAACGATTAGTTTACCTTGTAATAAACTAGTAAGTTGTATATATTATAGAATGATGAACAAAGAATGCAATGGTTTTAGAACCTATGAACAGGATGTAATATTATTAATGTAATAATAATGTCATTGATACACACATTTTGATGTCGTTTCAATAGAATGAATGTACAGTTATGAGTACCATGTAGCACCATTTGTCGGGTTGGAAGATACCCGGATTTGGGGGCGTCATAGTCACTATTTTGTAAAATAGCGTGACAATAATTGTAATGAGAACTTTATTTGAGTTTGGATATTGTCTACGAGACAATATTTGTATTAAAACTCACAGCTTGTGTTGTCGTATTTTGCACGACAGTTGTATAAGTAAAGTTTGTATTTGGATTCTGTACCATGTATTTGGTGACTCAGAATGGGTTGTGTGGACTTATTTTAGGGGCGTCACATCCATCATGGGAACCGAATCTAGATTCACAGGCTGAATCTTTGATCTCACGGCTCTTAGGCTCACATGATAGATTAATATGTACAAAAGCCAGAAAGAGAACTAGATTTAAATAAATCTATGTCATTCGAGCTTCAACGGTTCCAGTTTAGTCACTTTTGAACCGATTAAAGTCAGAGATAGCTAGATTTGGACAAATCTAGTCCACAGGCTGGAAGATTAAATATCTACATTGCGAAAGCAGTTAATGCAAATATATATAAAAGCAGTAAATATATATATAGGTATATATATATATATAGACGATCAACTGTCATGAATTTGGAATCTAGGCAGAACTTTGAAATGTTAATATATATATTTATATACACATATATATAAAAGATGTAAAAAGCCACGAAGTAAACTCCAAGCCAGACAAAAATGTAAATATATATAGGTATATATATTTATATATAAAAGCAGTTAATGGCCATGAAGTAAACTCCAGACCAGACAGAAATGTAAATATATATATATATATATATATATATATATATATTAAAGTAGTAGAAAGCTTAAAAATCTTACAATGGGATGCCAAGAAGACTTTAGATAGCTTTTGGGGCCTGAAAACTCGGTTTCCAGCGGTTAAACTTCAATATGTTGTAGAACACGAGCTTACAAGTGTTTAGAAAGAAGAATCACTCAGTTTGGAGCACTCTAGAAGAGGTAAAGGGCTAAAATAGACAGAGTTTTCTCTCTTTTCTTCTTTTTTTCTTACATTTTATAGCTAATGGGGGGTCTATTTATAGACCAAATATGTCGCGGATCAACCCGCGACAGTAACGGGTTTACCTGCGACTGCCTGGGTTGCCCTAGGCTTTGTGGGTTCTGTCATCTCGAAGCACGTGCACTCGAACGATGCATTATTCGCTCGAACCTTCATAATTTTCAATCTGGGAGTCCGATGGAAGCGTGCCATACCATTCCAAAAAGCTCTTTTTGAGAGCTACGCAATGACATAGGGCTTGCCCTTTTTTGAATCTAGGAAGATGGGTCCATGACTAAAATGGCATTTCTGGGTCTCCGCAGGCAATCCGTTGAGCTGTTTTGTGTAGTTTGCGCTCAAAAGTAAAGCTATGGTTCTTGTGGGACATCTTTTGATGCAATTTGCATTGAAATGAGTTGAAATGATGTTGAGTTGGCAAAATGACCATTTTTCCCCTCTCGCGTTTGTCTCCGACTTTGATGCAGTTGTAGTAGTCTTTTCTAAGGGTTATCTCCGAGATCGGCCTGCTGTTAACTCTGACAGTCCTTAGTGTTATCGCTGAAGTTGGTTTGACCTCTTGGGATTAACTCCGAGCTTTGTACTGGATCTCCTGGGGTTATCTCCAGGGTTAAAAACTGATCTCTCAGGGTTATCTCCGAGGTTGGAAATTGGATCTCCCAGGGTTATCTCCGAGGTTGGAAACTGGATCTCTCGGGGTTATCTTCGGGGTTGGAAACTGGATCTTCCGGGGTTATCTCCAGGGTTAGAAACTGGATCTCTCTAGGTTATCTCCGGGGTTGGAAACTGGATCTCTCGGGGTTATCTCCGGGGTTGGATACTGATCTCTCGGGTTTATCTCAACGATTGGAAAATGATGTTGTGGTCCTCCAGGGTTATCTTTGGAGTGTAAAAAAGATGTTTTTGTCCTCTTGCATAGTTAGTAATAGGAAAACAAAATTTTGAGTGTCTACAATGATCATGAGATCAATCATCCTCATCCAATGAGCAAGCAACGTATTTACCAATCTATCCGGATTCACTAATCCCCTTTTAGTAATCCATTAATTGGGAACATTTTATTTTTTAAGCTATCTAAGAATTTAGATCTCATTAGCATGATCTCATCATGATTCTAAAATCATTGCTTAAATGTGAGACCCCAGATTTTATGAATAAAAGATTTAAATTTCTCAAAATATTTTTTTTAATATTATGTTGTGGATTTGATATAATGTTATAGTTGTGGGTAATATTTGCAAATTTTGCAAAGTAAGCAAGTGGTTATATAATATTCGATTGGTCGTGAAATATTCATTTTAACAAGGAATATTCGTACGACGGCACAATCATTGGTGGACCCCATAACGAAAGTATTGTCGTAGTAAGAAAATGACAGAATTATCTTTTATTAAAAATAACGGTGAAAAGTGTTACTGCGTTAAAATTGTTGAACTACTTCGGTAGTAAAATACACAAAGATTACGCTGCGTGGTTGCATAAAGTAATACCTATATTGGTTATTGATGCTTACGTGAGAAGTCACTCAGTTATACTCAATTATTGCTACAGTAATTGTTGCATCATATCTCTCATATTATTGATTTGATTATTGTCACAGTATCATCTATATAATATGTTATATTATTCATATTATTATTTTCAATATTGACAATGTCTAGAAGTTCTGTCAAGGAGAGGTTTGGTCATCTAATAGCGCGCCAATAAGGAGAAATCCTTATCGGAAAGCCCCCTCTTTCCTAGGACCTGGTTGTTAAATATTGTGAGTTATAATATTAATGATAAATAAGTTCGTATTGATTAAAGATGAAATTGATAGTTCCATTGTGTTGGAATTATTAGTGTTAGTGAAAATCGACATTTATTTCGATAATAATTGATGTTTGGAGGTTATATTGACCAATCGGGTAATTAACCGGATAAATGAGCAATTAATTATTATTAATTCACATGATTATAACTATTTGTTCACATGTGTACTATTGATTCACATTCTTGTACTATTAGGGGAGGTGGTGCAAGATTGATAATACTTAATTTACTAAGTTAAAATGGAGGTATACCGTAATTCGATTTTTTTCATGATTATAACTATTGATTCACATGATTGAACTATTGATTCACATTATTTACTATGAAGGGAGGTGGTGCAAGTTTGATAATACTTGCAGGACTAAATTAAAATGAAGAAAAGAGAAAGGTATTATACTCAGAATATTTTGAGCCCCAAAACGTGCAATTATCGATACTATATTTTCCTATAAATAGAAGCTCATTCTTCCTTCATTTCTCACCAATTCACTAAAGCTATAGAGCAATTATTATAGAGAGAAATTATAGAGAGAAAGAAGAAGAAGTCTGCTACCTCACTATTCCAAAGATCTAGTTTTCTTCTAAGGTAAGGGTATTATTCTTTTGTATTCATGAAGAGAGTTATTTTCTTTCAATACTGTAAGAATTGTTATTCCATTCTTTATTATTATGTTGGAATAACTTTTATCTATACTGAAGTACCGCATACATGGTGAAATTCTTCTCATTATTCCATTCTTTATTATTATGTTGAATAACCTATCTATCCAAGCACCGCATACATGGTGAAATTCTTCTCGTTATTCCATTCTTTATTATTACATTAGAATAACCTATCGCTCTTGCGTCTATCACATGCCCGGTGAATTACGTTGTTATTCCATTCTTTATTATTCGTTGGAATATCCTGTTTGTCTGCGAATTACACATGAACTCGTTTTCATTCTTTATTATTCATTAGAATTTCCGTCTGCATGGGGTTATGTATGACTGGTTCCATTCTTTATTATTACATTGGAATAACTCGTCATCGCGCGATTACGTGACGCTTTCAATGAATTCTTCTCATTATTCCATTCTTTATTATTCTCGTTGGAATAACCTGTCTATGTGGATTACCGCATGCATAGTGAATGATCCTTCGTATTCATTCCTTATTAAATTATGGAAATGATCCGTCTACGTGGATTACCGCATGGTGGGCAAAAATCCATTTGCGGTTTCATATATAATCTATTATACTCAGTTGGTTAAAGTGTTGGCTTCTATACTCCATGAAATTAGTGGAATATCCTTGATATTTTCGATTCATCCAGTATCTTTTCATGAAAATATTCTTCTGAGCATTCTTGAATTTTACTCCACAAAGAAGTATCATGTTGACAATTTGGACGTTATTGATTTCTGGATAAATTAAAATTATAAATCTTAAGAATTTATCCTTGAACTTGTTTTATTGAATTATTATGTCATTCTCATCATCCTCATGCTTATATTGTGATGAAAGTCATCTTTGGCTTACGTGCATAGATGGACTTGGTATGATTATGACCAGGGATTATTCGGTATAATCATGACCGTAATGTGACGAATGATGTGGTGAAAGTCCTCATTGGCCTGTAGTTCATTGATAGATAGTTGTTGGTATGATTATGACCAGGGATTATTCTGTATAATCATGACCATTGATGATTACATGTATATCCTTGGTCGTGATGCAGGGATGATTCAATTTTATTTATTAAGTTGAGTCTCAGCGATAAAGTTGATGAAAAACTTTTTAAATCGTAGAAGATAGTGGATTTTATGCTCTACTTGACTCTTCTAATGGATTGCTTGTTCCGTTGCAGTTAAACTTGTTGTCTATTATATTCTATCAGTTTAACATTGTTGAAGGCTAATGATAATTTATTCTGCATTATCTTAGTCATAATATTTCTTACTGGACTAGTTGAGCTCACCCTTTCTTTCACTGTTCTCTTTAGGAAATGAGAATATAGCTGGGACGAGTCGGGGAACGGATTAACGGTCCAGATGGTTGTTTTAGTAGTCCTCACTATTCTGTGTATTAGTGTGATAATAATTGTAATGAGGACTCCATTGAGAGTGGATATTATCTAGAAAGCAATATTCTTGTTTAAACTCTCAGTTATGTTTTGTCGTATATTACCCGACAGTTGTATAATTAAGTTTGTATTTGATTTATGTACCATATATTTGGCGACTCAAGATGGGTGATGTATACTTGTTTTGGGGGCGTCACATTAAAACTATGGGTTTATCCCATATTATTAAAACAGCACCATGTAGATAATCAAATGCCTTTAGTAAATAAATACTTTTATTAATAAATAAATAAGATTGTTTACAAAGTATATGTTTTATCATCATACATGATTGGCTTGTATGCATACGACTTTCAATCTTCCACTTGCACTAAAGCCAATCGCCATGGTATCTCATACTCGTCTTCTCTAAGTGACGATCGAACTGTTATTATGTTAACGCTTTAGTAAAAAGATCTGCAATATTGTCTTGAGAGTCCACACGCTCTAGGGTGACGTTTCCTCTTTCAATGATCTCTCTGATCAAATAAAAGTGTCACAACACATGTTTGGATTTCTGATGAGACCTAGGTTCCTTAGCATTCGCAACAGCTCTAGTGTTGTCACAGAATAAAGGTATTGGTCCTCTAATGCTAGGAACAACACAAAGTTCGGTTATGAACTTCTTCATCCAAACAGCCTCCTTTGTAGCTTCACTTGCAGCTATGTACTCTGCCTCTGTCACTAAATCAGCAACTATTTGTTGTTTGGAACTTTTCTAGCTCATTGCGCCACCATTCAAGGTAAACACATACCCTGAAATAGATTTATTGTCATCTTGGTCCATTTGAAAACTTGATTCTGTGAAGCCCTCTAGTTTCAATTTAGACCCACCGTAGACATGAAACACATCCTTAGTTCTTCTTAAGTACTTTAGGATATTTTTCACTACCTTCTAGTGTTCTTCTCCAAGATTTGACTGATATCTAATTGTTACACTAAATGCATGAGTGACATTCGATCTAGTACATATCATACCGTACATGATAGATCCTATTGCTCAAGCATAAGGAATCTTACTCATACGGTCTCTCTCCTCAGTTGTCTTTGGGCCCTATTTCTTAGAGAGATGTATTCCATGGCTCATCGGCATGAGAGCTCTTTTGGAATCTTCCATGTTAAACTTCTTTAGCATCGAGTCAATGTACATTCCTTGGGATAAGTCAAACACCCTTTTAGATATATCTCTATAGATTTTTATCACCAAAATATAGGATATTTCTCCCAAGTCCTTCATGGAGAAGTGTTTAGATAACCAAATTTTAATCGATTGTAGAATAGGAATATCATTCCCAGTCAGTAATATATCATCAACATATAATACAAGGAATGAAAAATCACTCCTATTAACCTTCTTGTACACACATAGTTCATCCTCATTTTTGATAAAATCAAACTCTTTGATTGTCTCATCAAAATGGATGTTCCACCTACGAGAAGCTTGCTTCAATTCATAAATGGATTGTTGTAGCTTACAGACTTGATTTATTCCAATCGTTGAAACAAATTCCTCTGGTTATGTCATATACACATCCTCCTCAAGTTTCTCATTGAGGAAGGCCGTTTTCAAGTCCATTTGCCAAATTCCATAGTCGTAATAAACTGCAATTGCAAGCAATATCCGAATGGACTTGAGCATCGCTATTGGTGAGAAGGTTTCATCATAGTCAACTCCTTGTCTTTGTTTAAAACCTTTTTCAACCAGTCGGGCCTTATAGGTCTCTACCTTGCCGTCTGCTCCAGCCTTTCTTTTAAAAAACCATTTACACTTAATAGGCTTAATGCCTTCAGGTGGTGAAACCAAAGTCCATACTTGGTTTTCATAAATAGAGTCCATTTCAGATTTCATGGCTTCTAGCCATTTCCCTGAGTCTTTACTACTCATATCCTGTTCGTAATTCGATTGATCATCATCATCTATGATGCGTACCTCATCGTCATCCTCTATGAAAAATCCATACCTATCAGGTATCTTCGGTACTCTTCCAGATTTACGAATAGGATGTGTGTGACGCCCCCAAAATAGGTCCACACGACCCATTCTGAGTTGCCAGATATCACACTACAGAAATCAAATATAAACTTTATTTATATTAATCATTGAAATGCATGCAGCAGTACGACAAATGTATAAGCTATGAGTTTTAATACAAATATATGTAACTCTCATGGTGCCTTGACCACAATACCTTACAATGGTACTTTACATAAAGGTATAGTCAATAACTGTTTTAGAAATTAAAATCTTTAGAAAATACTCAAGGAAACCTTCGTACATGGGAGGCCATGCGTCTAGGTTATGATAGATATCATATGTCCACATAATTATCCTTGGTTGACCCAATAGTCCCCAAAGAAAAACAAGAAGATTGTTATCATCTTCTTTCCAATGGTGAGTCTTCTCTTGACATATAATTATCTCCGTTGTCTCTAAGTGAGAATTATATTTCAAATAAACTCCAAGATTATATAGGTAGTGCTCGTAGTCAGCAAGAGGATGTGCACAACCCTTTCTTATGATAACACGAGGTTGTATGTCATTAGATATCTTGTATGATAGTGGCAAAACACCCTTCCAAAGTTGGGTTCACTTCACCCTATTCGGTTCACCAAAATTAAATATCAAATGACGACACAATAATACGATACACTTATCTAAAGTTCTCAATAAAATTATTTCCATACTATTTAGGAGAACCTCAACATCTATAGACCACCGCTTCTATTCTCCTCATTAGCCCCGCTAACCCAAATTTACACTCTTATTACAGAAAGGAATTGTGAAGTAAAAAGGGTGAGCACAACTAGCCCAAGAAAAGAATATCATGACTAGAGATAATTTACATCATCAATAGCCTTCATCAATAATAAATCAGAGATTTAGAACATATGGTAGATGATAAAACTTTTCAACCATAGTTGCAGCGGAACGAGCAATCCATTAGAAGAGTCAAATAGACCATCATGTCTATTATCTTCTACATGTTAAAAGTCCACCAATAATGTTTTATCTCTATAACAACAATCAACAATTCCTGTCCACAATCATATGAATAACTCATAATCATAATTGTGATTCTAAATTCCTCTTCGCACCCAGGACGAAGATAATTTTCATCACCTATCTTCACCTGAAACATCAAAAATCATGGTTATACCAAATCGCAATTCATGCTCATAATCATACTAATAAATTCATCTTAGCACTACAGCCAAAGATATTCATTAACAATTCATCTTTGCACTACAGGCCAAAGATATACAACTGTATTTTAGAAGAGTCAAGTAAAGCATGATATCTACTATCTTTTACTAATTAAAAGTGTTTAATCAATATTTTATCGTTGAGACTCAGCTTAATAAATAATCCACATCATCGAATCATCCCTGCACTACGGCCAATGATATTCATGTAATCATCAATGGTCATGATTATACCGAATAATCCTTGGTTATAATCATACCAATAACTGTCCATCAATGCACTACGGGCCAATGAGGACTTTTACCACATCATCTATAACATTACGGGTCATGATTATACCGAATGATCCCTGGTCATAATCATACCAATAAACAGTTCATCTATGCACATAAGCCAAAGATACTCATCAATCAATAGTTCATCTTTGCACGTAAGCCAAAGATATACAACTCAGAAAACCAATAATCAATAATCCATCTTTGCACGTAAGCCAAAGATATATAAATCAGAAAAACCAATAATCCACAGTCCATCTTCGCACGTAAGCCAAAGATGACTTTCATCATAATATAAGCATGAGGATGATGACAATGATATAAGCATTAATCAAACGAAATCAATGATAAATATTAAAGACTTTAAATTTATCCAAATATTATCAATCACTTTATAAACTCATAATCTAATATTATTAATATTATAACAATATTTTAATCACTTCTTAAACTTATAAAAATTTATTTGAATTGTTTACACTTTATCAAATAATGCATTTAATCATTCAAAATGCCATACTCATAAGATTTCATCACCAATGATCAAATCCCTCATCAAAAATCTGCATATTCGTTATATAGGATTCCGAAGCCATAAAATCCTATTTTCCAATTTTGTTACTTCACATAACATATTTAATTCATTTACTCATAACAAGTTCATTTTCATAAAAAATATCAAATCAGTCCCAAAAATATTTCTTTTCTAGGATTTAACAGAATATAGTCCCATATTGAACATATATTTTTCTCGGAATTTTTTAAAATTCATTTACTATTTTTCATATGGCCAAAACTGCCGAATATTTAGACATTTATCATAAATTGTACTTTTGTCCAAAAATTTCAAAATTTACAGGGTATACTCATGTTATATACATGTACTCCCAATAAAAATTTCACCAATTTTGGAGTTAACCAAAAAGAGTTATAAGGGTTTACTTTTAAAATAGTCTTTTCCCATAAAATCCATAACTCTTAATCTATACATCCAAAATCACCATTTTGGACACAATCTAGAAAACTCATCAAATTATCATTTCAAATTTTTCTAGAATTTTTGAGGTTAGAAAATTATGAAACCGCCTCATGTAAATCCCTTTTGAATGAAAATACTATTCATATGAATACAAAGGATCATTCACCATGCATGCGGTAATCCACATGTATGCGAGTTATTCCAACAGAATAATAAAGAATGGAATAATGTAAGAATTCCACATGCATGCGATAGATCGTCTGATGCAGCTTTATTCTCAACAATAATAAAGAATGGAACCAGTCATACATAAACCATTATGCATGTGATATTCCAAATGTAATAATAAAGAATGGAACCAGTCATACGTGAAAGCAATGCATGTGATATTCCAAATGTAATAATAAAGAATGGAATAACAAAGAATTCACCATGCATGCGATAGACCGTACAAATAGTTTATTCTCAACAAAATAATAAAGAATGGAACCAGTCACAGTGAAACCGCATGCATGTATATTCCAACAAAATAATAAAGAATGGAATAATAGAAGAATTTTACCATGTATGCGGTACTTGATAGAGACAAAGTTATTCCAACATAATAATAAAGAATGGAATAATAGAAGCTCTCTTCATGAATACGAAAGAAATAATACCCCTTTACCTCAAAAGAAGACCGGATCTTCGGAATAGTGAGGTAGCGTACTTCTCTTCTTCTTTATCTCTCTAATTTCTCTCTATAATAATTGCTCTATAGCTTTAGTGAATTGGTAAGAAATGAAGGAAGAATGAGCTTCTATTTATAGGAAAATATAGTTTCGATAATTGCACATTTTGGGGCTCAAAATATTACAGTACAATACCTTCAACTTTTCTTTTATTTTTAATTTAGTCCTGCAAGTATTATCAAACTTGCACCACCTCCTCTAATAGTAAATAATGTGAATCAATAGTTCAATCATGTGAATCAATAGTTATAATCATGTTAAAATATGAATTACAGTATAGTACCTCCATCTATACCTCCATTTTTAACTTAGTCATGCAAGTATTATCAATCTTGCACCACCTCCCTTAATAATACATGAATGTGAATCAATAGTACACATATGTGAACAAATAGTTATAATCATGTAAATTAATAGCAATTAATTGCTCATTTATCCGGTTAATTACCCGATTGGTCAATATAACCTCCAGCCATCAATTATTATCGAAATAAATGTCGATATTCACTAACACTAATAATTCCAACACAATGGAACTATCAATTTCATCTTTAATCAACACGAACTTATTCATCATTAATATTATAATTCACAATATTTAACAACCGTGTCGCTCCTGTGAAAGAGGGGCTTCCGATATGATTTCTCCTAATCAAGCGCTCAATTAGGTGACAAAACATCTCCTTGACAGAACTTCTAGACATTGTCAATATTGCAAATAATAATATAACTTTATCGTCTCAATTATTGATTTAATAATATAACATATTATGCATATGATACTGTGACAATAATTGAATCAATAATATGAGAGATATGATGCAGCAATTACTGTAGGAATAATTGAGTATAACGGAGTGACTCGCACGTAAGCATCAATAATCAATACCATGTGCTACTATGCAACCACGCGTATTACTGTACTTTTATCACCGATTATTTTATGATAACTTGCTTACTTTGAAAAATTTTCACATACCACCCTTAACTTTAACCTTTTATCAATTTAACCATTTACTAAATAGAATAATTATAAGAAAATCGAATGTCGACGTCGGGATTTTTGAGTGTCCCTTTTCGTTACTTGTTCTTTGGTGTTCTCATGTTAATGTGAGATTTGTTTGAAAAAATAAGTGAAAAAGGTCCGACATGTATAATGTCAATGATTTGACTTTAAGAGTCGCCAAATTGGTGTATTTAATCGGTCGCACTAACGCAATCGAAAAAGGTTTGCACATCGACCCAAAGTGATTTGACACCGCTAGACGGGTTTGTGAAACCGAGATTCATTTTGGGTCGTGGGGCTTGATTATGCGAGGGAAGGTGTTAGGCACCCCAAACATCCGTGTTACTACTACGACCGCCACTCTTTAAAGAAATTGTTATACTGAATGTGTGTGTTTGTGTGTGTGTGTGGATTAATGTGCGCTTATTTGAAAGTAGTGTGAGGCCTCGTTCACACCTATATACAAAGGGTTTGAATTTATAGAAAAATTCAGCTTTAACCACGATATAGCAATGACGCTTTTGTAAAGAGGTTTTTAAACCACTGCTCAATAGAATTGAGACCTTTTATACTTATTTTATTATTAAATGTTCTACTTTGTTTGTTTTTATTTTCTAGATGCCAAGCATTCTCGAGAAAATAATATACAAGAGCTGCGAACTCCTCATGGGCACATGACAAACCATCCAAGGAAATTTAAACACCGTAGAATATCGTACAAGTTGCTTACATACCGAAAATGTCCATCATGGGAACTCAATCTAGATTCAAAGAACCAACTCGTGATCACATGATTCTTAGGCTCACATGATACTACAATTTGTATATAAAGCGAAGCGATTATATATATATATATATATATATATATATGTATGTATATGTATATATATATATAAAAAGTCAGAATATATATATAAACATGGTCAACCGCCATGAAGTAAACTCAAGCGGGACAAAATGTAAATAAAGTCAGTAAAAGCGATCAAGAAATAAACTCTGTGTTGGATAGAATGTAAATAAATCGTAAAAGGCCACTAAGTGAACTCCAGTGCTCTGATGTAAATGTATATATATATATATATATATATATATATATATATATATATATATATATATATATATGCAAGAAATGCAATCGATGTGAATCCATGCTCATCTGACATGTTTAAATGTTAATTATATATATACGTATATATATATATATAAAAAGCGATTAAACGCACTAGATGTAAATCCAGTGCTCATCGATATGTCTCGATAATGATATATATATATATATATATATATATATATATATATAAGAAATTAAACGCACTCTGGATATAAAATCCGTGCTCATCGACAAAAAGTCCTGACCACATCGCTTATATATATAAGTATATATATATATATAGCGATTAAACGCCTCGCACTAAAGTTCAGGCTCAATCGAGGCATAACTCGATAATGTTAGTCCATATATAAAATATATACATATAAGTATATATATACAGTATGTAAATGAAAACCACAGTAATCAAGTCCGAGCAAATAAACACAACACGACTCTCAATGTGTATAACAAAGGTGTGTGCTAATATGAGAAGAAGGCTTTATAGAATATAAGAAGGCTTACAGTGGGCTGCCAAAGTAGACTTCTATGACTTTAAATGGATAAACACTCAGCTCCCGTCGGATAAAAGATAGCTATATGTGAGCTAACTAGTGTTTAAAAATGAGGAAACACTCAAAAGATGTGTATGCAGAGTAAAATGGATAGGGCTTCCTCGCCTTTTTTCCTCCCTCTTCTTCTCAAATGGTCAATTCAAGGCTTGTATATATATAGATGGGTCATGTACACACTGCAGTAGCAGCGAGCTTGTACTGCGGTTGGTCGTGATGCATTCAAGCGTCGCGGGTCCCATCGTCTCATAGTACGTGAACTTATGCACTATAATATCCGTTTGAACTTGCAGAACTTCAATCTGAGCATCTGAACGAGATATATCTGACCTTCTTCAGACCGCTTGTGTCTAGAGTTACGTAATTACATGGATTAGAGGTTGTACAAAGTCAGGAAGAGGGGTCTATGACCATGGTCTTCAAGCTTCAAATTCTATCCAAAGTACTGTCACGCGTAATAGTCACTCGGGATTGTCAATCCTCGGTTCTTGTGGGACATTATTGGATGTATGTATGTATGAAGTGTTTAGATGACGTTCCATTGTCGAAGGAACAAGATGACGTTTGACTCCTCGCCGTGGTTATCGCCGGTTTGAGTTGAAAGTAGACGTTGCTCAAGGTTACAGCTGAGATTGGACTACTTGTTGGTATGTCGCGATATCATCTTATTGAGATGGTAAGATGACTTTGTGACTCCTCACCGGTGTTATCGCCGGTTTAAGTGGAAAGCAGACGTTGCTCAGGGTTACATCTGAGATTGGACTGCTGCTTATTTTATGTCTCACTGTCATCTGTGGGTGTTCCTGTCTGCCCATTTGTTAACTCCGGTCCGAGGTGTGTGTGCCTCGATAGATGTCTGGGGTCAGCTAATTGCATATGTTTCAAAACAAGCATTTTGGGGTTATCGCTGTAATCGCAATGCCATCTCTTGGGGCTATCACCAAGGATAGGTTGCTACTCCCTGTTATCTCTAGGATCGAACCGAAAGCGTTATGGTGTATTGCCAAGACGTAATCGTCCTCTCTGTGTTGTTGCTTAGGTCCTTTTGATCTCGTGATATGCTCAAGTTATCTCCTAGATTGGAAATGACATTCCCGGTGTGTGTTCTGGGGTTTGAACTGATGTTCCCAGTTTGTATTCCGGGTTGGAACTGATGTTCCCAGTTTGTGTTCCGGGTTGGAACTGAACTTTCGGTAGTATCCGAAATGGATGTAAGTTATCCTCCATGGTTATCTCCAAAAGACGAATCTACCCTCATGCAATGTTAGCAATAGGAGCGCAGAAAATTTTGAGTGTCTACATCAAATACTTTCATTTCATAAAACCCGGGGTCTTATAGTGTGGTACAGAAGGTATCTTTACTTGGACAGGTTCATCCATTTGACCTGTAGTGGTTTGTAGTTCTTGAATTTCTTCAAGATCTATTTTTCTCTCACTGGCCCCTTCAAGGATAAACTCTTTTTCCAAGAAGGCAACATGTTTGGCAACAAACACCTTTTGCTCAGTGGGATTGTAAAAATAGTATCCTAAACTTTCTTTAGGATATACCACAAACGTGCACTTATCAAATCTTGTTCCAAGCTTATCATTCTGAAACCTTTTCACATAAGCTGGACATCCCCAAATCTTAACATGCTTAAGACTAGGTTTCTTTCATGGCCACATCTCATATGGAGTCTTAGGGACAGATTTCATGGGGACCCTATTTAGTAGATATGTAGTCGCTTCTAGGGCATAACCACAGAATGATACTGGAAGATTGGTAAAACTCATCATCAAACGAACCATGTCAAATAATTTTCGATTTCTCTTTTCAGATACACCATTCATTTGTGGTGTTTCTGGTGGAGTCCATCAGGAGATTATACCATTTTCTTTGAGACAATTGAGAAAATCACTGCTTAAGTATTCACCTCCTCGATCTGATTGATTAATCTTGATACTCTTGCCAGTTTGTTTCTCTACTTCACTCATGAACTCTTTAAACTTTTCAAATGATTCAGATTTTTATTTCATTAAATACACATGTCCAAATCTTGAGCGGTCATCAGTGAAAGTAATAAAATAAGAATACCTCCTCGCATTCGCTGTCATGGGTCCACATACGCTCAGGTGTACCAACGCTAAACTCAGAACTCTTTTCTCTTTTCCACTAAAAGGAGATTTATTCATTTTGCCCATGAGACAAGATTCACAAGTTGGATATAATTCATAATCAGATAGCTCTAAGGGCTCATCTTTATGCAACTTGGATAATCTTGTTTCATTAATATGACCGAGTCTACAGTGCCACATATATATATATCAGCAATTAAACGCACCGGATATAAAATCTGTGCTCATCGTATAAAAGTCCGACCACGCTTATATATATATAAGTATATATATATTTATAAAAGCAATTAAACGCTCCAGACCGAAGTCTATGCTCAATCGAGGCATAACTCGATAATGTTAGTCCATATATAAAATATATACATATATAAGTATATTTACACAGATAGAAATGAAAATCACAGACCGAAGTCCGAGAAACCGCACACAACACGACTCTCAATGTGTATAACAGTGTGTGCTAATATGAGAATAAGGCTTTATAGAATATAAGAAGGCTTACAAAGGTACGCCAAAGTAGACTTCTATGAATTTAAATGGATAAACACTCGGCTCCTCACGATATAAAAGATAGCTATATGTGAGCTAACTAGTGTTTAAAAATGAGGAGACACTCAAAAGATGTGTATGCAGAGTAAAATGGACAGGGCTTCCTCGCCTTTTTACCTCCCTCTTCTTCTCAAATGGCTGACCCCAAGGCTTGTATATATAGACAGATGGCCGCAGGTACACCTGTGGTAGCCGCAGTTGTACCTGCGGTTGGTCGTGATGCATCCGAGCCTCGCGGGTCCCATTGTCTTATAGTACGTGCACTCATGCACTGTAATGTCCGCTCGAACTTTCAGAACTTCAATCCGAGCATCCGAACGAGGTATATCTGACCTTCTTCAGACCGCTTGTGTCGAAAGTTATGCAATGACAAGGATTAGAGGTTGTAAGAAGTCAGGAAGAGGGGTCTATGCCCATGGTCTTCAAGCTTCAAATTCTATCCAAAGTACTGTCACACGTAATAGTCACTCGGGATTGTTATCACCGGAACTGCAATGGCATCTCTTGGGGCTATCACCAAGGATGGGGTTGCTACTCGATGTTGTCTCTGGATCGAACCGAGCGTCATGGTTTATTGCCGAGATGTAATCGGTCATCTCCGCTGTTGTTGCCGATCTTTTGATCTGCATATATCGGGATTATCTCTGAGATTGGAAATGACATTCCCGGTGTATGTTCCGGGGTTTGAACTGATGTTCCCAATTTGTGTTCCGGGTTGGAACTGATGTTCCCAGTTTGTGTTCCGGGTTGGAAATGAACTTTCGGTAGTATCCGGAATAGATGTAAGTTGTCTTCCAGGGTTATCTCCAAAAGACGAATCTACCCTCCTGCAATGTTAGTAATAGGAGCGCAGAAAATTTTGAGTGTCTACATCGAATACTTTCATTTCATAAAACTCGGGGTCTCACAGTGTGGTACAGAAGGTATCTCTACTTGGACAGGTTCATCCATTTGACCTGTAGTGGTTTATAGTTCTTGAATTTCTTCAAGATCTATTTTCCTCTCACTGGCCCCTTCAAGGATAAACTCTTTTTCCAAGAAGGCAACATGTTTGGCAACAAACACCTTTTGCTAAGTGGGATTGTAAAAATAGTATCCTAAACTTTCTTTAGGATATACCACAAACGTGCACTTATCAAATCTTGTTCCAAGCTTATCATTCTGAAACCTTTTCACATAAGCTGGACATCCCCAAATCTTAACATGCTTAAGACTAGGTTTCTTTCATGTCCACATCTCATATGGAGTCTTAGGGACAGATTTCATGGGGACCCTATTTAGTAGATATGTAGTCGCTTCTAGGGCATAACCTCATAATGATACTGGAAGATTGGTAAAACTCATCATCAAACGAACCATGTCAAATAATTTTTGATTTCTCTTTTCAGATACACCATTCATTTGTGGTGTTTCTGGTGGAGTCCATTGTGAGATTATACCATTTTCTTTGAGACAATTGAGAAAATCACTGCTTAAGTATTCACCTCCTCGATCTGATTGATTAATCTTGATACTCTTGCCAGTTTGTTTCTCTACTTCACTCATGAACTCTTTAAACTTTTCAAATGATTCAGATTTTTATTTCATTAAATACACATGTCCAAATCTTGAGAGGTCATCAGTGAAAGTAATAAAATAAGAATACCCTCCTCATGCATTCGTTGTCATGGGTCCACATACGTCTTTGTGTACCAACGCTAAACTCTGGGTCCACATACGTCTGTGTGTACCAACGCTAAACTCTATAACTCTTTCTCCTTTTCCACTCTTCAAAGAAATTATTATATGAATGTGTGTGTTTCTGTGTGTGTGTGGATCAATGTGCAGTTATTTGAAAGTAGTGTGAGGCCTCATTCGCACCTATATACAAAGGGTTTGAATTTATAGAAAAATTCAGTTTTAACCACGATATAGCAATGACGTTTTGTAAAAGAGGTTTTTCAAACCATGTGCTCAATAGGAACTGAGACCTTTTCATACTTCCATTTTATTATTAAATGTTCGGCTTGTTTGCTTTTATTTTTTAGATGCGAAACATTCTCGAGAAAATAATATACAAAAGAAGGTTTAACTCCTCATGGGCATGACACCCATCCAAGGAAATTCGCACACTTCAGAAATAATGTACAGTCGCTTCATAAATTGAAAAAATTTCCATCATGGGAATCAAATCTAGATTCAAGAATCGAACTCGTGATCCCATGATTCCTGTGCTCACATGATACTTGTAATTTGTATGAAAGCGAAATGCTTATATATATATATGTGAAAGTCAGAAATATATATATAATGATGGTCAACCGCCACGAAGTAAACTCAAAAGTGACAAAATATAAATAAAGTCGTAAAAGCGATCAATCGCCACGAAGTAAACTCCGTGAAGGACGTAATGTAAATAAAAGTCAGAAAAGGCCACGAAAGTGAACTTGAACTTCAGTTCTGACAGAAATGTATATATATATATATATATATATATATATAATTCACATCTAGTGCGTATCGCTTATATATATATATATATATATATATATATATATATATATATATATATATATATATATAAAAGTGATTAAACGATCGGATGTAAATCTGTGCTCTCATCGATATGTCTGACAATTATATATATATATATATATATATATATATATATATATATATATACTTATATATATAAAGTGGTCGACTTTGTTCTGATGAGCCTAGATAAAGTCTGACCACTTTATATATATAAGTATATATATATAAGCAATTAAACACTCCGGACTGAAGTCTAGGCTCAATCGAGGCATAACTCGATAATGTTAGTCCATATATAAAATATATACATATATAAGTATATATATATATGTAAATGAAAACCACTTTTAATCAAGTCCGGCAAAACACACAAACACGACTCTCAATGTGTATAGCAGTGTGTGCTAATATGAGAAGAAGGCTTTATAGAATATAAGAAGGCTTACAGGTCCCATTGTCTCGTAGTACGTGCACTCATGCACTGTAATGTCCGTTCAAACTTACAGAACTTCAATCCAAGCAT
Source organism: Panax ginseng (assembly GCA_020205605.1). NCBI lineage: Eukaryota > Viridiplantae > Streptophyta > Magnoliopsida > Apiales > Araliaceae > Panax > Panax ginseng. The sequence goes on along the minus strand of CM035149.1, from coordinate 58,166,905 downwards.
CCGAATAAGGTATATCTGACCTTCTTCGGACCGCTTGTGTCGAGAGTTACGCAATGACATGGATTAGAGGTTGTACGAAGCCAGGAAGAGGGGTTTGTGCCCATGGTCTTCAAGCTTCAAATTCTATCCAAAGTACTATCACACGTAATAGTCACTCGGGATTGTCAATCCTCGGTTCTTATGGGACATTGTTGGATGTATGTATGTATGAAGTGTTGAGACAACGTGCCATTGTCGAAGGAACAAGATGACATTTGACTCCTCGTCGGGGTTATCGCCGGTTTGAGTTGAAAGTAGACGTTGCTCGGGGTTACAGCTAAGATTGGACTACTTGTTGGTATGCCGCGATATCATCTTGTTGAGATGGTAAGATGACGTAGTGACTCCTCACCGGGGTTATCGCAGGTTTAAGTGGAAAGTAGAAGTTGCTCAAGGTTACATCTGAGATTCGACTGCTGCTTGTTTGTATGTCTCACTATCATCTGTGGTTGTTCCTGTCTGCCCGTTTGTTAACTCCGGGTCTGATGTGTGTGTGCGTCGACAGGATGTCTAGGGTTGAAGCTGATTGCATATGTTTGAAACAATTATTTCTGGGGTTATCGCCGGAACTGCAATGGCATCTCTTGGGGCTATCACCAAGGATGGGGTTGCTACTCCCAGTGTTGTCTTTGGGACTGGAACTGAGCGTCATGGTGTTATTGCAAAGACAGAATTGTCCTCTCCAGTGTTGTTGCCGGTCTTTTAATTTGCATATCTCGGGGTTATCTCCGAGATTGGAAATGACATTCCCGGTGTGTGTTCCGGGGTTTGAATTGATGTTCCCGGTTTGTGTTATGGGTTGGATATGATGTTCTCGGCCAGTGTTCCGTGTTGGAACCGAACTTTCTTAGTATCCTAAAAGGATGTGTCGCCTTCTAGGTTATCTCCAAAAGATGAATCTACCCTCTTGCAATGTTAGTAATAGGAGCGCAGAAAATTTCGAGTGTCTACAGATGCCCCTTTTATCATATTCATGCAATGCAAGGCATGGATAGGATAAAGAATACTAGACACTTGAAATGCAAGCAAGATAAACATGAAGTTATATGCAGTAACATGATGCAAATGCATGTAGAATGCATGAATGATTGTCAGGTAATCCTGTTGGGATGACAATCAGTGATGTCTTGGACATGCGATCCAAGTCTCCAAGGATGTTAACGTTGAGGCTATCACCAATGTCTTAAATCCTAGACACTGGATTATATTCCATAGAGGTACCTCTTGTTTGTAAGAGATCTATGGGGATAAAGCTTTGCCTGTTTGAGGATGTGTATAACATATTCCCTCACTCTATCTGAAAGTTATCGCCAACAGCTTTGTTGTTATCAAGGTTGCTTAATCTTCACCGATGTGTATCATCAGTATAAATCCTCATTGGGTGCATTGTCAAGGCGCTTGACCTTCATTGATGTATGTGTCAATGGTAGCATTAAGGTGACCCCGCCAGTGGAAGGTTGCTTCGATGGGTTTACTTAACATCGGCTAACATGACGTCAAGGCTACTTGACCTTCATTGATGTGTGTGGCAATTGTTGCATTTCATTGTAACCCCCGCCAGGGACATGCAGAAGTTTGAAGGATGTACGCCAGATTCCGGCCGGGATACGAGATGTTGATAACTTCAAGCAGTAATTTTCACCGGGAGGTTTGATATATCGTGGTTTTCATTGTAACCCTTCGCTTGGGAGGTTTAGGGTCATGGACCGCAAATGATTTACATCGGACCTTTGTGGGGGGTATACGCCGAGCATGATTTGTGAAAAGCCGAGCTCATTGGTATAGTGTAATTATATTCAAAGCGAATACCTTTGAGACGAAGGGAGTTTAACTCGACCGACGAGAAACCAGATTTCAAAGTTATTCCGCTTCAATCGCGAAAGCATTTTTATTCCTGATTTGGCCTTTTCAACTTGTGAGACCTCATTTGCAACTCTAATTGGAGCAAGTCAGAGGTGTGGGGCCCATGTAGGGGTGTTGCAGGTATACTTGCAGGAGCCGCAGGTTAGCCTACGGCCAACCGTGCCTATGTATAGGCGGCTGGTTGATTTCATAAGTCATTTTCAAGTTGCGCAACGAAGGAAATCCGAGAGATCTTCTTCAGATCTGCTGAGTTCGGGCAACTTTTTGCATATTCTACACCGTATAAGCGTTCTTCACTGTCCTGGTAACACATGCATGTATTTTTTTCCAATTTATGTCCGTTGGAAAATGACTTATCGCATGAAATGCATTTAGACACATAGTAGTGAATATAAATGCTGATATGACTTGATAGAAAATATTCAACATAGTAAATGTTAGTATTAAACCATGCTGAACATAATGATGTGAAAAAATTTAACTTTTGAAATAGTCAAATTAGCCCCTTTTACTATCATTTCTTATCCTATCTGAGGACAAATGAGTAAAGGAAGACAAGCAAAATAATCCTGGTAATTAGACTACACTTATGGATTTTTTACTGCAATGTATTAATGTATATAGGATGTATATGACTGTGTACAGGTGTGCTACTGAATGGCCACCTAATCATGCCTATGTGTATGTGGATAGTCCCATTTACAAAGGGGGCTATGGCAAAATTTTCCCAAAATGTAGGTATTGGGTAGTCATACATTTTTAACTCTACTGTAGATGTATGTTAAAATAAGGCATTCTGAAAAGCTCCAAGTAAAAAATTACCACACCCTTTCTAAGGTGATTTGGAGACTTGTTGTCCAGATATCATGGATCCGGATCAGCCGAGTAGTTCCCGTAGGACAACTTCTGGTGTACGGAAGAGGGCTTTTGAAGAGCCTCAAATTGCTGCTTACATTAGATGTAAATTCATCGTTTGGCGAGGCGGTGATACGTCCCCTATTCAGTTGAAGTGCGAATGTAGAGAGGAGGAGGATGCACCGATCGAGGTTCCCGCCCATCGTATATGTTCCCCCATAGGAATTTCCGTATTCATGTGACGAACCCGCATCTTCTCCGGGTGACTTGAGTAGGCATCCTTCAAGAGACACCGCATGCAAATGAGGTATGAAGTTAGATCTTTAATCTTTCTTATTTCATATTGATGAGGAGTCAAGGAGTCTGATGTTGATCTACAATTGATGTAGGTTCCTGGCTTCACACATCCTCGAGGGAACTGGTTTAGCATCCACTCTATGTATCGGGCCTTGCATGATGACTATAGAGCGATCGTCCATGGTCAGATTCATTCGGAGGTTCTTCTCCATTCTACCCCGTCATTTGTCCTTTGGTTTACTTTCACGGCATTGTTCGAAAGCGGTGGTTCCACCTGCACTCACCACTCCATTTGCCGGATCTGTGAGGTGATGATGACGCCGATGGATTAGCGGGCTTATCACGTGTATGGAGTTTGAGGGGAGCCGTGCCTTCGCACGCTGGATATTACCCATACCGCCGCGATCCTTGTTGAAGTTCCCGATGGAAGCGCCAAGGCGCGATCTGCTCGTGATGTGTCCTTTGAGCGTAGATGCTATGAGCGAGCTGTTGAGTGAGCCCATACCCGATGAAGTGAGAGTCAGGGATCGTATTCTCCGACGATTGTTCCTGATGATCATTAGGGGCTACTTCATAGCAGATAACTCTTTTACTGTGTCATTCGCTTTTATCAGCGCCACTCGACACGTGGACCGTATAGGAGAGTATGATTAAGGTTCCTACACCTTTGCCCACTTTCTTAGGAGAATGCGCATGCGATCGCAGGGCTTGACAGAGGCGTGGTTAGGATTCTACCCATTTCTGCTGGTGAGTGTTTCTCTTGTCTTTTCCCATGTATAGGTTAAGAGTGTTGACTGACAGCAAATGTTTGCCTTTGTGTTGGCAGTTTTGGGCCTATGAGAGGCTTCCTTGTTTGCGTCTTGTGAACATATTAGGTTTAGATACCTGTCCACGAGGACGGAGATGGCATCATTCCATACTGGCGGAGGTCCCTGTTGCTGAGGGTTTCACTCATTGTTGCCTATAGCTGGAGCTATTGACAGCCGATGTCATCTCATGGAGTCCCTACTCTGGAGAGCATTTGGGAGTTGGTTTTGAGGATGGGTACCCGACTAGAGTAGAGTACGTCATTTACACCCGCAGGATTCCTCTCTTTACAGATGGAGGATGGGAGCTCTATTTAGGAGAGTGTGATATTAGGAGCACTAAAGGAGAGATTCGTATGCCGATCTTGTCTCCTGCCAGGCGTTATTGGCCTGTTTCGCAGTCACCCGTCATTGACATCCCATTAATGGGGATTGACAGCTTTACATTATCAGAGGGCCCATATTCTCAAGAGATGTTCTAGCATTGGTGATCCTCTCGCACTATTGGAGCTCGTACCGCGCCACACGCTTTACGGGGATATGGTTCCAGATCCGTGATGATGACGGATTAAGCTAGCCTGTGTCGTAGATCCGACTCATGTGACACGTATTGACAGATTGACTTCTAAGCAATGGATCGGTCACATCTTTTCATTCGGCATTTGGGCGTAGATCCCGCAGAGGTAGATACTTTTGATCCTTCCAGCTCAAGCGCCGTCCCTCAGTGACCCATATGGTTTTCCGCCAAGCACCCTCCTTTTATCGGCCGACATCCTCAGAGATAGAGATCCAAAGGACTCGGGAGGAGTTACATCGTGGGCGATGATCGATGATGTAGCGCCCCCAATCCGCCCCAAATCGCCATGATTCGGCTTGCTAATCTTTCTATAACTTTTGCGGAAGATATAAACATAAATTGTTTATACATTACATTACACACTATTCCCCAAGGTCGAGTAACCTTTACTTATTACACAATCATAAATGATCTAACATTTATCACATTTATCAAACTATACTATTACAAAATAGTCAGACAAATTTATCCCAAGTTGAACTTGGCATTATCTTTTCCTCAGATCCAACGCATTTGCCTTTATCTCGCAATGTTTTATCATGATATAGCAAGGGTGAGCATGAAAGTCGCCAGTAAAGTTTAAATACAACAATATAAGGATATATCATGATTGAAGAGTATTAATAATAAGTCAAGCTATAATTCATCAATATAATTGAGAACTAGCAGGAACAAACTTTCGAATCGAACAAGTTTTAAACATGAACAAACATTTCGGACAAACCCAAATGAAGGTGATCACCTTTTCATACCGACTTATACATGCAAGATGTACAGTAGTACAATTTTCATGGCAATCAGCAATGATTAACCATAAGCTTGAATAGAACACTCTTATTAGAGTTAAGTAAGAACAAACTTGCCTAAATCGTTGATTACCGCAACTCAATTTATAATGCTTTACCCGAAGACCTAATATTAGTAATATAGATCTCCAATAATTAGAATAATATCATCACAGTATAATATTGTTATATCTAAATACACAGAATAACCTAAACACATAACACATAACCCTATAAGTCTATACAGCACATAAGACTTAGTATTAGGTCAAACTATTTCAAATTGGACTTAAAACCGACATAATTCTATCATCCCGATTTGCCTAGTTTGATTTAATATCGAGTTTAAGTTCAATTAAACTCTTCTTAAACATTTAACAATTATCACAGATAATTTCTTATCAACAAAACATTTTTAAAGACTTATAATAATTTTCTTTTAATTAATATCATTTATCAATATTTTTCAATCCTTAAAACTCGTATTTAAATGAATTAAATACCACATAATTCCTTAATCATTAATATTCATTTAATATAAAATATTAATGAAAATCATTACATAATATTATAATGTAATTATAATATTTCAAAATATTTTTAATAATTTAAAATCATAATTATTTGATTTTTAAACACTTAAATCCATTATCCGATAATTAATATTAATATTAAAATATTAATATTTTCATGCCAAAATATCAAAAGTTATATTTTATAACTTAAAATATTTTTATAACACTTAAATCATTTTTATATGATTTTTAAACCATTAATTCTATTTTCCTTAATTTATTTAATATATTAATTAAATAAACTAATTACCATTAATAATAAATTATTAATGAAATTTATCACAAAATATTAAAAGTCATCAAAATAACTTAAAATATTTTTCTTTACCATAAAATAATTTTTCATGATTTTTCATGAATTAAAACTATTTTTAAATAATTTATTTAATATTATAATTAAATAAATAAATACCTTTTATATTCCCAAAAATATTAAATATTTTCAAAATATACTCAAAATAGTTAAAAACTATTTTTCGACTTTAAAATAATTTTTCATAATTTATTATGTATTTTTAATAATTTAAAATCATTTTTTCTAATTTTTAATCATTTTCCTAAAATAAAAATAAACTGTCGCTAAAGGGTCCTTAGCGACAAAAGTGTCGCTAATTATGTTCTTGGTGTTCTTGCCAATTTCCGTGATCTTCATGTCGTAATTCGAGGGCTAGTTCGACCGGATTTAAAATAAAGTTCTTTACGCTTTTCCGGGCTTGTAAAATCTTTGATGTTGTAGTACTAATGTAGTACTACAATTATATACCAATTCCATGACCAAACAACAACATAACAACGAAAATCTAAGCTTCCAAAATGATGTCAGACTGGGCCCTTCAAATTCGGGTTTTCCAGATTTGAAGAATGTACCAGTACCTACTTTGATTCCTTATGACTTGATGATCGAGCAACGCTTATGAGATCTATCAATTACGCTTTATAGACAACATGTATTACTACAACTATAAAGCATAATAACACAAAAACATCACAAAAGATGAATAAGATATGGCCGGCCAAAGTAGATTACCTGATTAATCGTTTTAAAGTTTTCCGGGTTCGCGATTTAGGGTGACCACAACTAAGTTTTGATTGCTTATATCTTCATGATCTATAACAGATCTGGTCTCCGATTCTTTTTGCACCTTCAAGAACACATATCGGATTACATGTTACAAGTTTTAAACATCAAAAACTTAACACACCTGATATATTAGGTCCGAGCATTCGACTAAAAAACGCAAATTTTTTCCATTTCCAGATTTTGAAAAACTTTAAATTGCAGCATTTTGATGTTACGGGTCATGCATTTAACAACCCGTAACATCAATTGACACCCTATTACACTACTTTCAACAATCAATTGCAACATTTAACAAAGAATCAAGGATTTCAAAAATTTAGGGTTTTATACCTTTTATGCTTGATTTTCGATTTCGACTTTGATGTTGTTATGATCAACGTAATGGATTTTGGGACCGATTTGCTTGATATTTTCTTGGAGGTTTGGTGAGAGAGATAGTTGGTGAGAGCAAAAATGAAATTGACTATATTTTTAGCATTTTCTCTCCAAAACCATTTATAATTCTTGATTCATTGTATGATGTCAATCACAGCAAGGTAGTCGATTTGTTGGATATATAGACCATGCTAAGTCAAAAGTGGGTTAACCACTCCATATTTGGAAAGATATGCAAGTTAGCTATATAAAAAAATGTGACATAAGGGTATTTTTGACATTTCCATTTATTTCTAGAATTTGCTATTGGTTGCAAAACCTCGGGGTTTAGGTTTTGAGCAATCTAGGGTTTAGGTTCGAGCATTTAGAGTTTAGGGTTTAACCCTTAAAATTTAGCAACTTGGATTTAAAAAAATTTCTAATTAAATTTTAAAATAGAAAATTTTTGATTTCTAATTATAATTAGGGCTTCCTAATTATATCATAATTTCCTAATCATGAATCATTATTTGCTAATTAGACAATTTTATCCTAATTAAAAATTGCTAATTAAGCACTTAGGGTCAAATTTGTACATTATAATTTATAACCCAAAATTAGGGTTTTAAATAGAAAATAATATTTCAATTTTTAGAAATTAGATTTCCCAATTAGATTAGGGGTTTCTAATAACTCGACAATTAGGATTTATATTTCCTAATTAACATTGCAATTATAGCAATTAAATCCACCAATCGCATAAATTAGGGTTCAAAATGGTCATTGTGGTTTTTAACCCACAAATTAGGGTTTCTAATAGAAAATAATTTTCTAAAATAGAAATTAAATATTCGTAATTAGATTAGGGTTTTCTAATTACTTAACTTTAAAATTAGGATTAATATATCCTAATTAACATTAAAATATTAAATTAATACTTTCATTTTTCCCCCATTTACAAATTAGGGTTTCAAATCCATCATTAGGGTTCCTAACGGAAAAGTTTAAGTTCGATAATTTGAAATTAGGGTTTGCTAATTAATTGCTGCTACCCTAATTAATATTATAATAATAATAGCAGAGAGCATTATAATTTCCATTAATTTCCCAGATTAGGGCTTTAATTTATCGTAATCAAACTAGGTTTTCAGATCTGACATTAGGGTTTCAGATTTGGAATTAGGGTTTTGTAATCAATTTGTTAAGATTAACCCTAATTAATCTTTTAGTTATTTACACTTATGCCATTAAGTTCCCGATTTAGGGTTTCATGTACCGAATTAGGGTTTCGGATGACCGGAACTGAAATTAGGGTTTTCTAACTGAACGTTGTTGTTCTTAATATATTCTTAGGGTTCACATGATATAATTTATCCGGTCAACCTCGACCTTAACCACATTCTCAACACGTAACATAACCATAATACGTAATATAGCCACATATACACTTAATCCTCGATAATTCACCTATATCCTTCACCGAATTTTGAAATCCTCAAAATTCCATCCTAATAACATCAAACGATACACTTATTTTCTATCTAGGTCTATTATTTGACCTTAAATCAATCATTTAAGATTTTAATAAATTGTCCAAATTCTCAAGTTATCACGGATGATGTGTACATCGACACTCTTGACTTTTTTCCTCGATGTATTTCTCGCTATCTCTTTCGATAGGCCTCTGTTAGTCACCGGGTAGCTTCACCCCATTCTCGCTATATCTTTTTGATAGCCCTATGTTGTATGTTGGGTAGCTTTACCCATTTCCTTGTATTTTAGTCAGACAGAGATGTATTAGATGATGATATACTTAGGAATGTATGTACAGTTTTTCTATTCCCTATATCATATTGCCATCTATTGTATCATGCTTGTTATTATGTTATGCATATATATGTATGTCCAGATATATTCAAAGATTGACCTGGATGGTCTTATGACACTACCGCATGTATGTCTTCTTCGACGCTTAGTCAGATTGATCATACCCCACCATTTGTGGTGGTAAATGTATGCGCCATGGTATGATAGTATATCACCATCAAATATGGTGATCGAGATGATTTACTACAAAGATACTATGACCCCGTTGATGTTTCAGTTCCCACAGATTTGTAGAGGTTATGCTAGAGCACCGGGTATCGGAGAGGCAAGTTTTTCCGATTTGGACCTGTGAGTCGACTTACTTTGGAGGAGTATGCACGGTTGACGATGTTGCCACCGGATGCACCTCAAGCGTATATGGCTATTGGAGACATGAGCGCATAGCCTCATGACCCTCACCGGATTGAGACGTAGAGTGGTCCAGACGAGATTACATCCGCCACGTGATATCCCAAAGCTTTCCTATTTGACAGTTTGGCTCGAGGACGTTTTATGCACGGATTCCGGGATTTCACCACACCGGAGGATCATCATGCTCAAATTTTAGTAGATGTACTTCTTCTATTCATATTGTCACACGTCTTCATGTCGCAGTACATGGATGAGTCGGATATCGCCATTATTATGGCAAAGGAGAGCTCTCGTGGAGGGTCATACCATCATTGTACCGATGATTATCGCAGACACCGAGGTCACCCTACATACATCGCACTTATCCCAGCAGAGTGTTTACATGTAGCTCTTACCATGCCAGACGTGTGGTTTATATCACACTTGAGACCGATCGCACATTTAGACTAAGTAGGGTTTTGTTTCACCCATGATATAGCCATGTCATACTCCTTTCAAATTTCACTGGAGTGTACAGATGTCGTGATCGTGGTCGGGCTTTTTCTAAGGTGGGATTAGGATCCGCTTTGCCATATTGTCGTGTTTAGAGGCTTAGTTCACCCTACAAATTTCATTACTCATGCTCCGCATGGATTATCTCCTCTCGGCCGATTGAGGGGCATGATCACTTACCACCCATCGCCGTGATGTGTCAATTTGACCAGCTTCTAGATTTTCATCCGTATGAGGGGGCAAGGAGTCGCTTCTTCACACACACAATCTTATCACGGAGGATGATCCAGTGTTGTATGACGCCGCGCTGGGATCAGTGAGAGTCACCGAAGTTTTCATCGTCACCATCCAAAGTTGTTCTCGCAGAGTATTCCGCATGGATGGAGACAGAGATCGATCACCGCAGCAGATCCATAGTGCAGTGGGATTGATTCTCGACGATGAGGAGCCTATAGAGGAGGCCATTATTCCCATCGATGATTCGATCACTGGGTCGCCAAAGATTTGTGATGGATTCTCCCACCCCGAAAAGCCATCATTACTCAAAGATTCTAAGACAAAGATTTTGGAGCAGAGCTTACATCCGATGACCTATGATAGAGATCAAAGCTAGGGGCCACGATGTCGATGTATTTCTTGATGAGAGAGATACCGCTCTGTTAGAGAGGGATGAGGCTAGATCACCAGTGGATGCATTGATCATGGAGCGGATGCCGCCTTATCTCGCTAGGGATGTGGCCATTGCGCATAAAGACTTCAAAGAGATCCCGATGACCGCTAATCTTGCCAACATGAGTGCTTACATCGATGAGCATTATGCCACCATGCAAGCTAGCCTCTCGATCCGCTAGCTCGTAGATACCTCAAGGTGAGCTTGCAGCAAGGCTACCTCCATCTTCGTGAGAGGGATGCTATGTTAGATCCGATAGTCCGCATGTATACGTATCTCAGAGATAGCTTTGTATTTTCCTCGCATGCACTAGCTTAGCCATTTTGTCATGTACAACATATGTATATATATCAAATAAGATTATATATGGCAGGAAATATATTTTGATTCACTTCCCTTTAGTTATGCCTTGATACTTGCTTGATATTTGCCTGCTTTCTTCAGTGGCCTTGTGATCTTGATGCATTCTCAACTTATCCTCGATAGATGGACATCGAGACGCCGCAAGATCTCTCGTAATCGGATCATTGATTTCTAAAATCCTACCATCTTTGGTGTCTTGGGACCGGTATCTCATATGAAAAAGTGGAGAGGAGGGTGGTTTCTTCCTCTCTCGAGATCGACCGCACTACGATGGTCGCCAAGATTTCTATTTGTGAGAAGCCTAGTTAATTCCATCTCTTATGGGTTGGTATTGCTTCGAGGCACGATCGCAGCTTAGATGGTCACCGAATCTTCTATTTGTGAGAAGAGGTTGGATAATTCCATCCCTTTGATCCAAAACCGGCGAAATGGGGCAAATCAAAGGTAGATCCCAAAGATCGCAGACAAGTATGTTGTTCTCGTAGGGGTTAGATCGCACCATGAATGGTCGCCACGCACTCCTATCAAGAGGAGATCAAGTCTCATGTAGTTCAAACCTCGTAAGAGGTTCAACGTCGAATGCGGAAGGCGTATGGGTGTAGAAGTATTTTTGTTGTTTTTGTTGTTTTGTAGAGAAAGGGCGTAAATGTTTTTGTTGTTTTTCTTTATCATGACCGCCATAAAGAATATGGTTGCCTACGCACTTCTCTGCATCGTGGAGATCAGTCGACGATAGTTCGCCCTCGTGACGAATTAAAGGCGAAGAGAAGTGTGAATCCCATGTGCAAAGCTATATCATGGGGAGAAGAAAGTTTGATCCCATAATGGGGACAAACCGCAGTGTGAAAAAGTTTGATCCCGCCCTCGTGATAAACTCGCAAGCGAGAAAAGTTTAATCCGCCTTCAAGATAAACCGCAGCGTAGAAAAGTTTAATCCCGCCTTCGTGATAAACCGCAGCGTAGAAAAGTTTAATCCCGCCTTCGTGATAAACCGCAGTGCATAGAAAAGTTTAATCCCGCCTTCGTGATAAACCCAAATCCCGTGTGAAAGGTTAAATCCGCCTTCAAGATAACCAAATTGTGAAAGGTTTGAAATGAAGTGATACCAGTCACCGGGTTTGAAGTGTATGTTTCGAGGGGCGTAAGAGTATTCAAAAGGAAAGGGTTCAAAACCGAAATGACCGGTGATTTGATGATCAAAACCAGATGTTTGTTTGATGGTAACTTCAGATATAGTACCGCTTTCACTGTCCGAAGTTGATAAGTCGTGGAAATTCATCGCCATCCATTTCCTCGCAATCTGAGAGCACCTCCTCAATAATACTCCTCGACAACAAATGGGCCTTCCCAGCTAGGAGCTTAATTTTCCTTAGATTGATCTTTGTTGTCAATGATCTTCTTCAAAACCAAGTCATGTTGTTTGAACTGCCAGAGTTGGATTTTTTCTATTAGAGGATCGCATGATCCTTTCACGATATAATCTAACTATGGAAGATAGTCATGATCGCTTTTCGCCTATTAGAGACAATTGGTGATACCGCCTTGTACCCATCGGTCTTCATCCAACCGAGCATCCATCAATACTCGAGGGATTCCATTTCCACTTCTACGGGGAGCACCGCTTCCATCCCATAGACTAAATGAGTAGGGGTTGCCCCAAAGGAAGCACGCATAGAAGTTCTCAGATGCTAATAAAGTCGAGGCAAGAGGTCGCCATCCTTTATGATCAAGACATTTTTTTGCATGATCTTTTTGATGTTTTTATTAGCCGCTTAAACAAAGACCATTCATCTTTGACTGGAGATGACGAGTCGAGATGTTTGATGTGGAATTTTCTCGCATAACTCCTCCATCATTTTGTTGTTGAGGTTCTTAGCATTGTCTCGACACAATGACCTCTCGTCCATCCATATCGATGCATGATGACATTGTTTCGATGAAAACAATGATAACTTCTTTAGTAACCCCGGGAAGGATGTCGCTTCTACCCATTTGGTGAAGTAATGATCACGGTGAATATGAATCGATGTCCATTATCGGCTTTGGGCTCGATGGGCCCGATCACGCCCATTCCCCACATCGAGAAGGGCCATGGAGAACTCATATCAGGGAGTTCCTCGAGGGGCGTGGATAGCATTCCCATGAATCGCATCGATAGCACCTCTCTGACGTGATCATCACAAATACCTTTGAGTGTAAGCCAATAATGCCCTGCTCGAGGATCTTCTTGACAAGTAGGGGTCCGCCATGTGAGGGCCACATACTCCACCATGGATCTCATCCATGAGTCTCTCGAGCTTGGTCTTTGTCCGCACATCCGAGGAGACCTAATCTCGCATCTCTTTGTAGAGTGCATCTCCGCCGTAGAATTTCATAAGAAGTCGATGAATCCGCTTCTTCTCGCTTAGGCTCACCTCACGGTGTGTAGATCCATCTCATAGATACTCCTCGATGTGTCGATACCAAGGGTTGTGGATGGGAGGTAGCTCATCCGATACTTCTCCAATGTAATTCCCATAGATCGGGCTTTTTTGCAGAGCAAACGTGATGTTTGGCATGTTTTCCTCGTCGTATGTAAACCAAGGAGGCCAACGCTATAATGATTCGCAAAATCATTCCTATTACGAGGAATGTAGAAAGGAGATTTCTTCAACTCCAAAGCCATCTCAGAAACTTGTCGATGGTAAGGCAAAATGTAATTTTTTGTTTGATAGATTCTCGTGGATTGCTTGATTACCAATTCGAATCCCCAAAGACAAGCTTAACCACCGATGCCCATCGAACGGGCAAGTTTTAGCCCCATGATACAAATTTCATACTCACCGTGTGTTGTTGGTGCCGATAAACCGCAATTTGACTACGACGGATACCGCTTCCCCATGCATCGATATTAAAACTACTTCCAGCTCCAGAGCCTTCAATTTAATACCCCATCAAAATACATTCTCCACGCACGGCATGTATCGCATCGATGTCAGAGTCGAATTGTCATTACCCTTCATCGTGAAAGTATGTTTCTAAGGGTTTGTAATCCCGCAGTGTGCGCGCCACCAATTGATCCGCAATTCTCGACCTTCGATGCACTTTTTTGCATCACATGACGATGTCAAATTGTCATAGATCAACCGCCATCCGGATAAATGACAAATTCAAGATGGGCCATCAACACATACTTGAGAGGATCCATTCGGGATATGAGATGGGTCAGTGTGACCATGGAGGTAATGTTGTAACCTCATGGAAGCCCATGCTAAAGCACAACAAGTCTTCTCAATCGAGTGTACTTGTGTTCACCGATGTCAATCTTTTGTCGAGGTAATAGATAGCTCGCTTTAGCCTCTATTGTCTTTTTTTGCCCCAAGATGATAAAATCCCATGGCATTGTCATTTATGGATGTACATGAACAGGGGAACATCATCCTCGGGTGGTACCAAAATAGAGCGCTAATCAGCTTGTTTTTTGATTGTGAGGAAGGCTTTCGACACTCATCATTCCATTTCATGGAGGAGTTCTTCCTTAACAACTTGAAGATCGCTCACAAAGTTGTCGTGAGTCGAGAAATGAATCTGCTAATGAAGTTGATCCTTCCCAAAATCCCCTCGTATTTCCTTCTCTCTCTCGAGGAATGGGCATTTCTTCGATGGCCTCGATTTTGGTAGATCCAGCTCAATCCTTTGTGGTCGACTTCAGAAACCTAGCAACTTGCCTCGACTTAACACCAAAGGCGACTTCATGGATTCAACTTCAAGTCAGACTTTACGCAACCTATTGAAAAGTTTTGTGAGATGGTCTAAGTGGTCATCCTCCTTCCGGATTTGACAATGATGTCATCCACGAGATCTCTATCTCTCTGTGCATTAAATCATGGAAAAGAGCCATCATAGTCACCGATAGGTTGCCCCAAATGCGATGAGGCCGAATGACAACCGTCTCAGAGTAAAAGGGTTCCCAAGGCGTGATGAAAGCGCTTTTCACGATCTTCCTCAAATACCATAATTTGATGGTACCCCGCAGCAATCAAAGAAAGGAGTACATGTCAGATTGAGCAAGATTATCAATAAGAATGTGGATAAAGGGCACGGGAAAGCTATCTTTAAGGCAAGCTTTGTTCAAATCCCGATAATCCACGCAGACTCGCACCTTTCCTCCCGGTTTAGGCACGGAACAATGTTGATATCCACTCCGGATATGTAGACACCATGATGATGCCAGCTTGAAATTGTTTCACAATTTCTTCTTTAACCTTTAAACTCCACTCAGGTTTCAATCGCCTGAGTTTTTGCTTAACTGGCTTGAATCCTTCTTTAATGGGAAGGCGATGAAGAACAATGTAATGGACAAACCCACCATGTCTTCATGAGACCATGCAAACACATCCTGGAATTGGGTTAATAAAGGCAACCATGTCATTCCGCTGATTTGTGGTAAGGTCCGAACCAACTGGATTAGCTTAGGGTCAGTTTCTAAGGTTCCAAGATCGAAAGGAGTGGTTTGATCAAGATTGGTTTGGGTTTGTCTCACACCCATTCCTTAATCTCTCGAGGTGTCTCAATGTCCTCTCGATGTCCATCAAGTCCGAGTCCAACTTTGCATCAAAGTTACAAATTTCTCAGGAGAGAAGGCACCTTATCGCCAGCAAGTACAGCACATCTAAATTCGTAGTCCTCAAACAAAAGATGCTTTCACTTAATATATGCAACTGCTCGATCATACAAAAGTGTTAGTATGTACTTGATAAAATAACCGCTAGTGTCAGAAAGGAAAGCAAGCAATTAAAGTTATCTACAGGGCGTAGGGATTTTCACCCCATTTTACCTCGTCGACCAATGCATGGAGTGCCGCTCCAATTGTCGAGGGAAAAGTCCTCGATGGATCGCAGTGATGGAAGGATCGCCATTGTCCTCCTTCTCCCGAATGATAACCATGACATCCGGGCAATCATCGTCTGGGTGTATCTGCTTGTATGTTCATCATGAACAATGACGCTAATACCGCCATCATCAAGGCAAGGTCATGTTTACGCTTCGCCTTTTTCTTCCGCTCGGATCGTGAATCAAAGACCTCTTTTGCTTTGATTGGCACCGGTTTTGGAAATAAAGATAGCCACAACATGGGCCGGAACCTTTATCGAGATTGCATTAACTCATGAGGTAAAGGTATAGAAAATCGCCGCAAGGCGGAAGCTTTCTTGAGGAACCCGCTTGGCTTATGAGGATTCCTCGTGATCGAATCGCGTAATAGCCTAGTCCTACTGCTCCAATTTGACCGACATTCGATAGGTGCTTAATACCGCTTATCTTTACCAAGCCCTTGTCCAAAGTGTTGATGACCCAATAACATCATTTCTCGAGTGGGTCGATATAACCTTAAGAGAAATCTTGGGTACGGAAGTGGCGCCCCAATAGAATGGTATTATGTGTTACTCACTTCCGTAGTATGGAAATCGGCTCGGCTCAACTTCCTCAATCGAAGTCGATAATTGGTAGAGTTCCTTGTTCAGACAATCCGCCCAAATGATAAAAAGGACTAGACCGTTGTTGATAATGTATTTGAGTTGTTGATGTAAGGTGGAGGAATAAATTCCAAACCATGTGTATCCATGGTCTCCCCAAGAGCAGTGTTGTATCCTCGATTCTATCTTGAGGACGTGGAAAGGTACATTGAATGTATTGGGACCAATCTCAATTGGCAATTCAATCTTTCCAACGGAATTTCACGATCCATCAAAAGCTCAATGACCGTATGGGTCGCTTTGGATCCGCTTGAGATTGATATTCATCTTTACCAAGGTGGCATAAGGACAAGATTTAGAGATGAGCCCATCTATCAATACTCCTCGCTAGATGTACCCTAAAGACAAAACTCCAATATGCAAAGGCTTGTAATGACCGGTTCTTCTTCGGAGGTATGTCATCATCATCAGAAGGATATCACATTGTTGTTGAAAATGTGATCAACCAAATGTTGAAATTTTTCCACATCCACCGATTTTGGCAAGTAGGCTTCTTCTAAAACCTTCAATAAGATCTTCCGATGATCCTCTAAGAGAAACCAAATCCAAAGATCGAAATCAAAAGTGAGCTTCTCGCAAGCTTAAAACCACTTTCGCTTCATTGTCAGGCCCATAAGACGGAGGAATTTTTCAATCTTCCACATGGGGCAACTTCCCTTTGCTTTTGCAAGTAGGTTTGACAACCCATCGAGGAAGGTACAATGGATTTTCCTTCAACACCGTAGCAAGCAGTAGTATGAGACGTGGATCCTTCAAATTTCCATAATTCCATGGAACTTTGTGTGTCGACAACAGATGTTATGGTCTCGAAAGGTAAAGGAATTGGCTCTGTGCGCGCCACTTTCAAAGGATTGTCACCCTTTGAGTTGAATTGGTTGTATGGGAAATACTTTGATAATCCTCATCATCCACTTCGATATAACTCGCCATCGATCCTTCCATTTGGTAGGATATGCATTCCCACCCTTGAGTTGCATACAAAGGTAATCATCTCGCTATTTGCAGACACCGCTATCAATAAGATTCTCGAATGAGATGGCGAGTGCCCAAAGATTCTTCTATGTCAGCGACCGCGAGAATGTGAATGATATCGACACATTTCATCGATTGAACCGCCTCGAAAGGGATTGATGGGAGGGAGAAGGAATGTAATTCTTCCTTCGTTGATCAACATTTGAAGTATCTCCTCCATAGATTGGCCCAAATAGGTGAATTCCCTCTGATTGGCAAAATCCCGACGGGCTTTAGCATTTGCTCGCTTTGCAACCTTATCCTCCATAGCTTCGCTTTCTGAAGGTGTTGATGGATCATTCACAACAAATGGAAGGAGATAGGCATGCTCCTCGCCGATTAATCAAGGCGCGACTTGATGTCGGGTGGGTCACCAGCTCGCCAATTGCTCAATTTGTTTGCAAAGAGCTTTCATTTTTCGCTCCATGGTAAATCGAACTTTGCATAATCCCATTTGTCAACACCGCCTATGATGGGTCGGGATGATTCGCCATTAGAATTGGAACCTCAGATGCTGGCTCCAACCGATCATGTTGACCTCTTCTTCTTTGTGTCGAGGAAGAGGGTTGTCTTGCATATGAGGTTGATCTGGTTTAGTGACCACGATCTCACCGCTGTTCATTAGATCTTGAATCTTATGTTTCAAGGCCCAACAATCTTGAGTATCATGTCCAGTGCCCCTGCATGATAAGCACACTTCCGAGTAAAGATTAAACCCCTCCCATTAGGGTCAGCTGTGGAAGAAGATGTAATTTTCTTCCGAGCAGCAAATGTAAGAGCAAGAATATTCTCGAGCGAGTCCCCTAAGGGTGTGAACGCTCGAGGTCGCTTTACTTCCACTTTTTAGGCAATGGAGGGTTCAAGATTGTGCCGAAAAGGGAGAAGTTTCTCCTCCGTATAGGCATGCTTTGATTGCCTTTTTTTTCCTTGTAGTATCAAGGAAACATCCTCCTCTTTTTTTATGGATTCCGGGGTTGTTTCCATAAGATCCGGACCGATGTGCTCAAGAATAGCTTTTAAGAGCTGCTAGGTCTTGAATTTTACCGACTTCAATCCCATTTCACCCATCTCACCGTGTTTGATCATTTCAGAGAATGGTTTGCCAATACCAAATAGAACTCTTTCATGTAGAAAGGAGCTTCCTCAGACATCTACGAAGGTCATGACCATTTCGATTCTCACATGGAAGGAATAACTTGAGCAAAGAAGGCGCCCCACCTTTGAGCATACTCTCTCTAAATGACTCATTAGACTGCTTTCGACCTTGGTAATTTGGTACCCACCAGAGCCATCCGAGATTGAAAATCAGATTGAGTGAGGAAGGCGTGAGCCACCTTCTTCCCAACTATGGATCTTTGAGTTGTCTAACTGCATACCATGAACGGGCTTCTCCAATGACTTTTCTCAAACAAATGTGATTCTCGAGCTTTTCATTTTCTCACAGAAGACCCAAGTTCTCCAATGAACACTTTAAATGTGTATAAGATCCCCTAATCCGCCATATTTCTCAAAATCGTGGGTCTTGAATTTCTCTCGATATTGAACACCGTGAATATGCAAAGGTCTCAGATATGAAACACCGCCACGTGTTCCAATCCTTTGAGAACGCGGATGGTTTCTCCATTTGGAGGACCTTCTTCCCGATATCACCGGTCCGGATCTCCTTTGAGATGGGTGTTTTGTGGTCTTTGTTGGTCGATCCAACCGATGTTCGAATTGTTTTTTCCAAATTTCTTGAACTCCTCCTCGTAGAGGATTCTCAGATGTAGGTATCTTCGCACTCGAGTGGACTGCGTGCAATTCTTTCAGAGAATCTACCAAGTCTCAGAATTTGTTTACTCAATCCACAAATTCTTCTGGAAAAACAAAGATTAGACCGGTCGTCAAGAAGACATGATCGGTCAGAAGTTCGTGGGCCTTTTTGACTTTGAAAGGTAATGTGCCCAATTGCTTCCCTACAAAAGACTTACGAAGTTTAGTCTTAGGGTAATGTAAATGTTATCATAATATGTCCGCTTAGGAATTTTGTCCTCGCAAAACCTATTGTTAATTGATAACATGTTATGCATGCACAATTATTCTTCATATTTTCCATTACATATGGATGAACATGGAATAAAATTACAAGTAAATGCTTTTACAAGTAATTGAAAATGGAAAGTATGAAGAGACTTTCCTCCGCTGCTTGGTTTATCGTAGGTCGACCTATCTTAGGGTTTCTCTCGCGCTTTTTGGCATGAAGGTTCCTGATCATCGCAATTTACTCGACGGAAGTTAATCCTATTTTCAACCGAGCGAATCTGGTGGTGCCTTTCCCCAGCCCCGGGGAATTATTCTTCCCACGAGTCCAAAGAATCAAACACCGACAGATATAGCCTCCCGATGGAGGAACCACACAACATACATTCACATACAACGTGTCTCACCGCTTATGCAAAATGATGATATGTGCAAGCACTAATATCATCATAGATATATTAAGAAAGGCAAAGAATAAAGATGCATTCGTACACATTCATCGTAAATGTAAATGCAACATTCACACACAAGCATATAACAATTTTGAAAAGCTTGTAATAGCGGCTTAAGCCCTCTTATCGAGTCCCCAAGCAGAAGTCGCCACCGTCGACGCCGGATTTTTGAGTGTCCTTTTCGCTACTTGTTCTTTTGGTGTTCTCATGTTAATGTGAGATTTGTTTGAAAAAACAAGTGAAAAGGTCCGATATGTATAATGTCGACGATTTGACTTTTAAGAGTCGCCAACAGGTGTATTTAATCGTTCGCACTAACGCAAATCAAAAAAGGTTTGCACATTGACCCAGTGATTTGACACTGCTAGACGGGTCTGTGAAACCGAGATTCATTTTGGGTCCGGGGGCTTGATTATGCGAGGGAAGGTGTTAGGCACCCCCCGACATCCGTGTTACCACGGTGACCGCCACTCTTCAAAGAAATTGTTATATGAATGTGTGTGTGTGTGTGTGTGTGTGATCAATGTGCGCTTATTTGAAAGTAGTGGTGAGGCCTCGCTCACACTTATATACAAAGGGTTTGAATTTATAGAAAATTCAGCTTTTAACCACAATATAGCAATGACGCTTTTGTAAAAGAGGTTTTTCAAACCCCGTGCTCAATAGAATTGAGACCTTTTCATACTTCCATTTTATTATTAAATGTTCTATTTTTTTGTTTTTATTTTCTAGATGCAAGCATTCTCGAGAAAATAATATACAAAGAAGCGTCGAACTCCTCATGGGCATGACAACCATCCAAGGAAATTCGTATACATCAGAAAATAATGTACAAAGTCACTTATAAATTAAAAAATGTCCATCATGGGAACCAATCTAGATTCAAGAAATCAACTCGATCATCACATGATTCCTAGGCTCACATGATACCGCAATTTGTATGGAAAAAGTAGAAGCTATATATATATATATATATATATAAATATATATATAATATATATATATATATATATATCAACCGCCACGAAGTAAACTCCAAAAACTCTGTGGGACAAAATGTAAATAAAGTCAGAAAAAGCGATCAACCGCCACGTAAGTAAACTCCAGCAGATGATGTAATGTAAATAAAGTCGTAAAAGGCCACGTAAGTGAACTCCAAGCCCCATGTAAAATATATATATATATATATATATATATATATATATATATATATATATATATATATATATATATATAAAAGCAAAACGACTAGATGTGAATCTGTGCTCATCTGATATGTCCGACAAAGAATTATATATATATATATATATATATAAAAGCGATTAAACGACCGGATGTAAATCCAAATATCATCGATATGTCCCGATAATCAATATATATATATATATATATATATATATATATATATATATATATATATATATATATATATATATATATATATATAAAATTAAACGCACCTGATATAAAATCAGTGCTCATCGTATAAGTCTATACTACGCTATATATATATATATATATATATATATATATATATATAAGCAATTAAACGCCTGCATCAAGTTCAGGCTCAATCGAGGCATAACTCGATAATGTTAGTCCATATATAAAATATATACATATATAAGTATATATATATACGTATTGTAAATGAAAACCACTTGATCAAGTCCCGCAAACGCACACAACACGACTCTCAATGTGTATAACAAAGTGTGCTAATATGAGAAGAAGGCTTTATAGAATATAAGAAGGCTTACAAAGCTACGCCAAAGTAGACTTCTATGACTTTAAATGGATAAACACTCACCCCCACGGATAAAAGATAGCTATATGTGAGCTAACTAGTGTTTAAAGATGAGGAAACACTCAAAAGATGTGTATGCAGAGTAAAATGGACAGGCTTCCTCGCCTTTTTTTTCTCCCTCTTCTTCTCAAATGGTCAATTCCCAAGGCTTGTATATATATGATGTACACTCATGTAGTCGCAGCTACACACAGCATGCATCCGCAGGTCCCATTGTTCTTAGTACGTACTCATGCATCCGGTCGTGATGCATCCGAGCCTCATGAGGTCCTCGTTCTTCTCCGCTTCTGTCGTAGAGACGCACACTCATGCAATCGTAATGTCCGGTCTTCAACTTGCGTAACTTCAAATCCGAGCATCCGAACGAGGTATATCCGACCTTCTTCTGACCGCCAGTGTTGTTGCCGTCGAGAGTTACGAATGACATGGATTAGAGGTTGACGAAGTCGAAGAGGGGTCTATGCCCATGGTCTTCAAGCTTCAAATTCTATCCAAATCCACATCTCATATGGAGTCTTAGGGATGATTTCATGGGGACCCTATTTAGTAGATATGTAGTCGCTTTGTGCATAACTTCAGAATGATACTGGAAGATTGGTAAAACTCATCATCAAACGAACCATGTCAAATAATTTTTGATTTCTCTTTTCAGATACACCATTCATTTGTGGTGTTTCTGGTGGAGTCCATTGTGAGATTATACCATTTTCTTTGAGACAATTGAGAAAATCACTGCTTAAGTATTCACCTCCTCGATCTGATCGATTAATCTTGATACTCTTGCCAGTTTGTTTCTCTACTTCACTCATGAACTCTTTGAACTTTTTAAATGATTCAGATTTTTATTTCATTAAATACACATGTCCAAATCTTGAGCAATCATCAGTGAAAGTAATAAAATAAGAATACCCTCCTTGTGCATTCGTTGTCATGGGTCCACATACGTCTGTGTGTAGCAATGCTAAACTCTGTAACTCTTTCTCCTTTTCCACTAAAAGGAGATTTATTCATTTTGCCCATGAGACAAGATTCACAAGTTGGATATAATTCATAATCAGATAGCTCTAAGGGCTCATCTTTATACAACTTGGATAATCTTGTTTCATTAATATGACCGAGTCTACAGTGCCACATAAAGGTATAATTTACATCATCTCTTTTCCTTTTCTTAGTATGTTCAATTTGAAGTATATTTTCATGAAAGTCAAATATATAAAGGCCATTTTGTAAATTACCAACACCATATAAAACATTATTATTATAAATAGAACAACTATTGTTCTTTATTATAATGTCAAAACCATCCATATCTAATACAGAAATTAAAATAATGTTTCTAATAAGTGATGGAACAAAATAACAATTATTTAATCTAATGGATTTGCCCGTAGGCAGTGCTAAACAATAAGTCCTTATAGCTAATGCAACAACCTTTGCTCTATTTCCCACTCGTAGGACGACCTCATCCTTATTCAGCTTTCTACTTCTGACCAATCCCTGCATATTATTACATATGTGAGAACCACAACCGGTATCTAATATCCAAGTAGAAGATTGACTTATAGAAAAATTAATTTTAACCATAAACAAACCTTGATTAGGAGTCGAAGCTTCTCCAAGATTCTTCTACTTTTGTTCCGTAAGGAACTCCTTGCAGTTCCTCTTCCAGTGACCCGGCTTGTTGCAGTGGAAGAAGATTTCTTTGCTATCTGGATCAGGTTTCTTATTATCCTTTCATTTTGCCTTTCCATTATCCTTCTTGTATTTCTTCTTTTTAAAAGATACCTTTGGTGTGAGACCCCAAATTTTATGAATAAAGATTTAATTTTCTCGAAATTTTTTTTTTTAATATTATGGTGTGAATTTGATATAATGTTATAGTTGTGAGTAGTATTTATAAATTTTGCAAAGTATGCAAGTTGTTATAAAATATTTGTTTGGTCTGGGGAATATTCTTTTGTCAGAATATCCGCATTTACTCAAGACAATCATCAAGCTAACCCACAACCTGAAATATTGTCGATTTAGAAAATGACGTAATTATCTTTTTATAAAAATAACGGCGAAAGTATTACCGTTAAAACTGTTGAACTACTCGGTCGTAAAAGTATAGTAATACGTGTGGTTGCATAGTAGCACACGGTATTGGTTATTGATGCTTACGTGAGAAATCACTCAATTATACTCAATTATTGCTACAGTAATTGCTGCATTATATCTCTCATATTATTGATTCGATTATTGTCACAGTATCATCTGCATAATATGATATATTATTAAATCAATAATTGAGACGACAAAGTTATTCATATTATTAAATTGCAATATTTACAATGTCTAGAAGTTCACTAATGAGAGGTTTGGTCACCTAATTGCGCCTTAATAGGAGAAATCCTTATTGGAAAGCCCACTCTTTCCGGGAACGACCTCGGTTGTTAAATATTGTGAGTTATAATATTAATGATGAATAAGTTCGTGTTGATTAAAGATGAATTTGATAGTTCCATTGTGTTGGGATTATTCGTTATTAGTGGAAATCGACATCTATTCCGATGATAATTGATGTCCTGGGGTTATATTGATAAATCGGGTAATTAATCGGATAAATGAGCAATTAATTGCTACTAATTCACATGCTTATATAACTATTTGTTCACATATGTGTACTTTTAAATCACATTCTTATACTATTAGGGGAGTTGGTGCAAGACGGATAATACTTGCATGACTAAGTTAAAGATGGAGGTATAGATGGAGGTACTATAACGTAATTCAGATTTTCACATGATTTTAACTATCGAATCACATGATTGAACTATTGATTCACATGATTTACTATTAGGGAGGTGGTGTAAGTTTGATAATACTTGGCAGGACTAAATTAAAAATGAAAGAAAAGTTGGAGGTATTATAGATCGTAATTTTCGAGCCCCAAAACGTGCAATTATTGAAACTATATTTTTCTATAAATAGAAGCTCATTCTTCCTTCATTTCTCACCAATTCACTAAAGGTATAGAGCAATTATTATAGAGAGAAATTATAGAGAAAGAAGAAGAGAAGTCTCACTACCTCTCTATTCCAAAGATCCAAATTTTATTCTAAGGTAAGGGGTATTATTTCTTTCAGATTAATGAAAGAGCTATTGTTATTCCATCCCTTATTATTTTGTTGGAATAACCTGTATATGCGAAGTACCGCATACATGGTGAAATTCTTCTATTATTCCATTCTTTATTATTATGTTGGAATAACCTGTTTATGCAAAGTACCGCATACATGGTGAAATTCTTTTATTATTCCATTCTTTATTATTCTGTCCGAATATCCTGTCTGTGCGTTTACGCCAGACCTAGTTCCATTATTTATTATTCTGTCGAAATATCTTGTCTGTGCGTTTACGCCGGACCTGGTTCCATTATTTATTATTCTATCGGAATATCCTGTCAGTGCGTTTACGCATGACCTGGTTCCATTATTTATTATTCTGTTGAGAATAACCTATCTGTGCGGTCTATCGCATGCATGGTGAATTCTTCTATTATTCCATTCTTTATTATTCTGTTGGAATAACATGTCTATGTGGATTACCACATATATGGTGAATGATCCTTTGTATTCATTCCTTATTAAATTGTGGAAATGATCTATTTACGTGGATTATGATGAAAGTCATAATAAAAGCATTGGACTGATGAAAATCATGGGTATATGTAGTATTATTAAGTGTTATGATGAGTTATATTGGTTGTTATGTGAAAACATGAAAGTTTCTTAGAAATCACAAAGGGTTGAAAAATCAGATTTTGGTGAAAATGGAACATGAAATTCAATTGACCATATCTCCTATTATATTTCGAATTTTTGAGTGTGTTCAAGTTTTAGAGTTAGATCTATGAGTTTTCTAACTAATCCAAGTGGAATCCCTAGAAAAGGTGTTGTAGATTTTTGTGTGGACTGATTTTAGCAAAGGAGTCAAAAGCTGCAAATTACCAAAAAGCTACTGCCTAGAAATTTAAAAGGGCATTTTTGAACACTTAAATTATGAGAAAAATTCTGGCCTTTTGGGACATAGAAATATATGGTATAAAGAACCTCCTATCCAAAAATGAGCTCATTCCGACTTAAAATGAGCAAGTTATGACCATTTCAATATTTAGGTTTTTCCAACGAAAAACTCTATAACCGGAGTTTTATAACTCCAATTACAATGAAATTTAAACTGGAAGCTCACGTTAACATGTGTAAGATCCTGCCAAGATTTGGGAATTTCTGGAGTTAACCTTGAGGTAGCTAATTTCTTAAGGAATTAATTAGAAATTGATTTTTGAAAAATAGTAAACGAATTTTAAAAACTCCGAGAAAAATATATGTTCAATATGGGACTATATTCTGCTAAATCCCAGAAAAGAATAATTTTTGGGACTGATTTGGTATTTTTCATGAAAATGGTTTAGTTACGAACATATGAGTTAAATATGTTATGTGAAGATGAAAAATTGGTAAATAGGATTTTATGGCTTGAAAATCCTATTTAAGGTATATGGAGATTTTTGATAAGGGATTTGATCATTGGTGATGAAATCTTATGAGTATGGCATTTTTGAATGATTAAATGCCTTATTTGGTAAAGTGTAAACAATTGAAATAAATTGTTTATAAGTTTAAGAAGTAATTAAAATATTGTTATACTATTAATAATATTAGATTATGAGTTTATTAAGTGATTGATAGTATTTGGATAAATTTAAAGTCTTTAATATTTATCCTTGTTTTCGTTTGATTAATGATTATATCATTGTCATCATTCTCATGCTTATATTATGATGAAAGTCATCTTTGGATTACGTGCATAGATGGACTTGGTGTGATTATGACCAGGGATTATTCTTGTAATCGTAATCGTAATGTGATGAATGATGTGGTAAAAATCCTCGATGGCCTCTCAGTAAGTGCATCGATTTTACGCTTTTGGTATGAATATGACCAGGATTATTCGGTATAGTCATGACCATCGATGATTTAATGAATATCCTTGGCTCAGTGAAAGTGTGGATGATTCGATGATGTGGTTTATTTATTAAGTTGAGTCTCAGCGATAAAAATTGATGCAAACATTTTAAATCATAGAAGTTAGTAGATATCATGCTCTACTTGACTCTTCTAATGGATTACTTATTTTGCTGCAATTAAACTTGATGTCTATTGTATTTTATCAGTTTAACATTGTTGAAGACTAATGATAATTTATTCTGTATTATTTTAGTCATAATATTTCTTATTGGGCTAGTTGAGCTCACCCTTTCTTTCACTGTTCTCTCCAGGAAATGAGAATATAGCTAGGACGAGTCGGGAAACGGAGTGACAATCCAGATGATAGCATTAGTAGTCCTCACTATGGCATGACATGCAATATATAATTGTATTGAGGACCTAAGATGTGTGTGTCGTATTTTATACGTCACTTATAATTGATTTTGGTGAACAACAATAGGGTGATGAGAACCCGAATTTCAAAAGCGCCAAAAGTGCACCGCAGAAAAAATAAGAGAATGTAAATCTTCTCGTGTCCCTTTGGAGACTTGAAATATTTGTTGTTGTACTTTAAATGGCATGTATTAATTTGAGTATAAATATTGTCGATTATATAATGCTATAATATTTGTATTAAAACTCACAATATATATATGTCAGATTTTTTGCACGACTATTGTATAATTAAGTTGTATTTGAATTTTGTACCATGTATCTGGCGACTCAAGATGGGTGATGTATACCTATTTTAGGGACGTCACATTTGGCCTCTTCCTTTTCTTGGAAGAATCATCTTCCAGTAAGAATTGGTTCTTCTTGGATGGGAAGTGACCTTCAGTAGTTTTCAACATGTTAAGTAACTCAGGCAAGCTGACGTCCAACTTGTTCATGTGAAAATTCACAAAAAATTGTGAGAAGGTGTCAGGGAATGACTGCAAGACTAAATCTTGACTCAACTCTCCATCCATGACAAACCCAAGTTGTCCAAGACGTTCAACCAAGTTGATCATCTTTAGGACATGAGTCTCAGTAGTAGTGCCCTCGGTCGTCTGAGATCGGAAGAGCTCCTTAGATATCTCATATCTAATAGTCCTACTTTGCTCACCATACAACTCTTGGAGGTGCAACAATATAGCTAGAGCATCTATAGTTTCATGCTGACGCTGAAGCTCGTTACTCATGGGTGCGAGCATGATGCATTGAGCCAAAGATGCATCATCTTGCCACTTCTTAAAAGTAGCAATCTCTTCCTCAGTGGCTGTTTCAGTTAGGACATAAGAAATCTTTTCAGCAGTGGGAACAATTCTCAAATTCCTTAACCAGTCTGTTAAATTCGATCTGGTCAGTTTGTTAACATCCAATATGCTACGCAATGATATTAGTTAGTGTGACATTTTCAAAATTCTGCATGTAAAAATATAATATTTTAGCAAACATTCATTTAATTAATTACCAAAATAAATTAGGTCTTATTTTAAAACAGTATCTCTCACTATTTTCTTCAAACTATATTACCATCATTATATAGTTCGACAATATCTAATTAAAGATATGGTAGTGAGAATAAGGATCTCATTTCAAATGTATATAGCCTTGTATGTGCACAACAAACTATATATAAATAAATAGGTAAACAACTCTTGTCAATTACATCATCATGTAACTCCTTATATTTTGCCTCTTAAATCATAATAGTCAAGTGTGTGCACATCCGAACTAAAATGATTTAAATTAAGTCAGACCCATCATTTCCATATAAGTGAAGAGAAAATTACAAATATCTTAAAACGTTACAACTTAATATAATTTCTTTGAGGGGTTTGTTATTATTTGTCTCATCTTGTTTATATATATATATATATATATATAACACGCGTCATATTATTAAACATGCGAAGCATGTTTTCATAATATATAATATATATAATAGTAGCATGCATATATAGAATATTATATTCTACCATGATTGATTATGGACTTTTACTCTAGTTTTGTTCACTAGAGCCACCAAGTAAACCAAAAGGTCAAACCCTAGGGTGCAAGAATTAACATTTAAATATTATTATTGCATTTAAATCCAGGCTCTATTATAAACGGGTCTTCAAGCGCTCCTTTCTCCTTGATCTCCAGTTCTTCGTGAAATTTTAACTAATCCTATTACATAAACTATTTAATTTAAATAAAAATCTTGATCAGCAGTCAGTGGGAAGTACATGGGAGAGACATAGAATTTACATCAAGAAGAAAACCAAAAAAGACGAGGTACGCAGACCCCATTTAATAAAACTCATACATTCAAGCATCCAACCAAAATAAATTCATTCTCATTGGTCAATAGTCCATAATCAATCTCATTTATTATCATACATATCACCATATGTATCAATAAATGAAAAATTCATCTCATTAATAAAAACATTTAATATATATTGATATCGATTTAATGGGTAAATTTAATTAGCATCAATTTCAATTATGATTTAAAATAAACTCCTTTATTTAATCAATGTGAAATTATATTCTAAATACAAAATAAACAACTTTATTTTAATTTATAATTTCTGGGAAAACATGAAATCCAATTTTTAATTTAAATAAACCTTTTATTTTAATTAAAAATTAAATTTTATAAATAAAACAATTTTTATTCCTTTTCGGTATCATTGACAGCAATACCACAAAAAATATCGAACAACAGCACTACATAGCAGATTAGTAGTTTTTCTGTAAATCCTCTGGCTAGCAGTCACCGATCGAATTCGCTTTTGAAAATCGACCAAGCGCCATGTACCAACATTTACTATGTAAAGTTAACAGGTGATGCAGCACTAGTTCACAGAAACTGTTTTTTTTCAGTTCACAAATTCTGCAGTTTTTCTCCAAAAACTCAATTCTATGCTAATAATTATGCCCAGAAAATTTGTACAAAATACATATCAATTATATATATCAAATCTAAGCAATTAATAACTGCATAAAGGTTTGGCTCTGATACTACTGTTAGGTTTTATGAAAATCAAAGACGCAATCAAATTGCATAAAATAGCGGAAGCATGGTAAAATTAGATTTTAAAATTTTCACAAACCAATTACATGAATCATCCTTTATGCATGTTATTAATTAAAACAAAGAATAAGAAGTTATGGAATCATACCCTTGTAGATTTGAGCTTCCACAGTACGAGTACTTCAACTCCTAGTTCTCCGCGATCTCCTTGAATCTCAAGGATTGATTCCTTTTCTTTGATCAATGTTAGTCACCCAAGTGTTTGGCCTCTAGATGTGATCCACCAAGAAAGAATGATTATTCAAGAAGGAGGGTGTTTGGCTAAACCCTAGTTTTTCTATCTCTGTAGAAAGGGGAGAACTCTCCAACAATTGGAATTACGTCTACTGATATCTGGCATAAGACTCTTCTTATATAGATATTAGTTAACCCTCCTAATCTAATTAAAAAAGGATTTTATTTAATTAATTAAACTCCCTAATCTTATTAGGGATAATTAATTAAACTCTTTTAATTAATTTGACACCTAATCTTATTAGTAATTAATGAGAATACTTATATTAAATTAATTTCCAAACTTTTTAGAAATTAAACTAATAATAATTGTAATAATATTAATAAGACTCCTCTTATTAATTTATATTTAATATTTTCAAAATATTAAATAATAAATATTAAGCAATTTAAATTATTATATCGTCATAGATTAAATTAAATACACATAACATATTATTACGATTATGTCATTAACTTCTTAAATAATTATTCTTCTTTTTATGGTGTGACCCTTTAGGTTCTTCATATTAAATCGATTTTGAATAAATCAATTAGAATAATTCTAATCTCATTTAAAAAAATAAATTAAACTATTAATCTATTTAAATAAATAATATTTATTCTACAATAAGGATAAGTCTCTTTAGCGATCAACGAATTTTCAGATAATATAGATTTTAACATTAATCATAAAAGAATCTTTGAGTAAATAGTTATCGTGCAGTTCAATCCTCCCACCATACAATATCTCAATTAAATATAAGACATGGAATTACTGTCAAGTCTTATTTTATTTAATTATATGTATTTCGATACCGAAATGCACAACTCCGAATGAATGCAAATTATAAACTCCTTTCTAATTTCATTCCACCTTGGCCAAGGATTCCTGGATTGTCATTTATCGAATCACATAGGATATTTCTTTTCTTTTACTAGAAGTGGTATATTCTTTATTGATCATTCATTATCTCCATACATAACTAATTACACCCAAGCATACCTTTTGATATACCCTAAGAGTCTTAAGGAATAAGTCAAAGTTTAATTCATTATACACAAGATACTATGATGATCTCAAGTCCAAGGATCACTTGTACTACTATCACTACAGGAATTTCTATTGACAGGCAAGTAAAACTCCATTAGGTATTCGTTAGTGAGCCACGTTTAGTGAACTTATTCTCCAATAAGCACCTACATACTTGCTTTAATGTCTTCACACAAATGATCGTGAGATCAATCATCCTCATCCAATGAGCAAGAAACATATGTACCAATCTATCTGGATTTAATAATCCCCTTTTAGTAATTCATTGATTGGGAACATTTTAGTTTTTAAGCTATCTAAGAATTTAGATCTCATTAGTATGATCTCATTGTCGACGTCAGGATTTTTGAGTGTCCCTTTTCGTTACTTGTTCTTTGGTGTTCTCATGTTAATATGAGATTTGTTTGAAAAAATAAGTGAAAAAGGTCTGACATGTATAATGTCAACGATTTGACTTTAAGAGTCGCCAGTTGGTGTATTTAAATGGTTGCACCAACGCAACCGAAAAAGGTTTGCACATTGACCCAGTGATTTGACACTGCTAGACGGATCTATGAAACTGAGATTCATTTTGGGTTCGGGGGCTTGATTATGTGGAGGGAAGGTGTTAGGCACCCCCCGACATCCGTTTTACCACGGTGACCGCCACTTTCAAAGAAATTGTTATATGAATGTGTGCGTGTGTGTGTGTATGGATCAATGTGCAATTATTTGGAAGTAGTGCAGTACCTCGTTCGTACCTATATACATAGGGTTTGAATTTTCAGTTTTAAACAAGATATAGCAATGATGTTTTATAAAAGAGGTTTTTCAAACCCTATGCTCAATAGTAATTGAGGGCTTTGATGCTTCCATTTTATTATTAAATGTTCGGCTTGTTTGCTTTTATTTTTGAGATGCGAAGCATTCTCGAGAAAATAATATACAGAAGTCTTAGAAGCTCTCATGGGCATGATGACCATCCAAGGAAATTCGTACAATCAGAAAATAATGTACAAGCTTCTTACAGTTGAAAAATGTCCATCATGGGAACCGAATCTAGATTCAATGGACTGAATCTGTGATCACATGATTCCTAGGCTCACATGATACTGTAATTTGTATGAAAAGAAGTAAGAAGTTATATATATAAAAGTTGTAAATATATTTATACAGACATGATCAACAACCACGAAGCAACTCCATGGGGGATCGGAAATGTAAATATATAAAAGCGGTAAATATATATATATATGGACATGATCAACCACCATGAAGTAAACTCCAGGTGGGACGAAATATAAATAAAGTTGTAAAAGCGATCAACTGCCACGAAGTAAACTCTAAGCAAGACGAAAATGTAAACAAACCTGTAAAAGGCCACAAAGTAAACTCCAGGCCTGACAGAAATGTAAATATATATATATATGTACAAATATATATATATATATAAGCAAAATAAACACTTGGATGTGAATCTGTGCTCACTCGGATATGTCCGATAACAATTATATATATAAGTATATATATATATATATATATATATATATATATATATATATATGCTAGAAATGCCTTGATGTAAAATCCAGGCTCATCAAATATGTCTGACAACAATTATATATAAGTATATATATATATATATAAGCAATAAACGCTCCAGACTGAAGTCTAGGCTCAATCGAGGCATAACTCGATAATGTTAGTCCATATATGAAATATATACATATATATAAGTATATATATACAGATAGAGATGAAAACCACGGACTGAAGTTCGGGCAAATGCACACTATACGACTCTCAATGTGTATAGCAGTGTGTGCTAATATGAAAAGAATGCTTTATATAATGTGAGAAGGCTTACAGTGGGTTGCCAAAGTAGACTTCTATGACTTTAAATGGATAAACACTCAGCTCCCGCCAAATAAAAGATAGCTGTATGTGAGCTAGCAAGTGTTTAAAGATGAGGAAACACTCAAAAGATGTGTATACTGAGTAAAATAGATGGGCTTCCTCGCTTTTTCTCTCTTCTTCTCTCCTTCAAATGGTCGACCCCAAGGCTTGTATATATAGATGGATGGCCGCAGGTACACCTGTGGCAGTCGCGGTTGTACCTACGGCTGGTCGTGGTGCATTCAAGCCTCGCGTCCTGCCGTTCTGAATGACGATGCACTCATGCACCGTGTAATGTCCGTCAACTTGCGCGGAACTTCAATCCGAGCATCCGAACAAGGTATATCTCGACCTTCTTTGACCGCTTGTTTAGAGTTACGCAATGACATGGATTAGAGGTTGTACGAAGTCGGGGAAGAGGGTCTATGCCCATGGTCTTCAAGCTTTAAATTCTATCCAAAGTACTGCCACACGTAATAGTCACTGGGGATTGTTACTCCTCAGTTCTTATGGGACATTATTGTATGTATGTATGTATGAAGTGTCGAGATGACACGCAGGTGTTGAAGGGGCAAGATGATGTTTGACTCCTCGCCGGGGTTATCGCCGGTTTGAGTTGAAAGTAGACGTTGCTCAGGGTTATATCTGAGATTGGACTACTTGTTGGTATGTCGTGATATCATATTGATGAGATGGTAAGATGACCTTTTTGACTCCTCACCGGGGTTATCGCCGATTTGAGCGGAAAGCAGACGTTGCTCAGGGTTACATCTGAGATTGGACTACTGCAAGTGTTTAAATACTGTAAGGTCATCTGTGAAAGAACCTATCTGCCCGTTGTTAGCTTTGGGTATGAGGTATAAGTGCCTCGGCAGGAGGTCTGAGCTTGAAGCTGATCGCATGTGTTTAGAACAAATAATTCTGGAGTTATCGCCGGAACTGCAAAAGCATCCCTTGGGGCTATCACCAAGGATGGGGTTGCTACTCCCAATGTTGTTTCTGGGACTGGGACTGGAACTGAGCGTCGCGGTGTTATCTCCGAGACAAAACTGTCCTCTCTGGTGTTGTTGCCGGTCTTTTGATTTGCAAACCTCGGGGTTATCTCCGAGATTAGAAATGACATTCTCGGTGTGTGTTCTAGGGTTTAGAAAGACATTCCCGGTTTGTATTCTGGGTTGGAACGGATGTTCCCAATTTGTGTTCCGGGTTGGAACTGAACTTCCGGTAGTATCCGGAATGGATGTAAGCTGTCATCCAGGGTTATCTCCGAAAGACGAATCTGCCCTCCTGCAATGTTAGTAACAGGCATGCAGAAAATTTCGAGTGTCTACACTCATCATGATTCTAAAAGCATTGCTTAAAACTATGAGTTTATCACATATTATTAAAATAACACCATATAGATAATCAAATGCCTTTACTAAAAAAAATACTTTTATTAATAAATAAATAAGATTGTTTACAAAGTATATACTTTATCATCATACATGATTAGCTTGTATACGTACTACTTTAATCCATAACTCATTCAATTTCATAAACTTTTACTTAAAATGCCTTATTCACAAGAGTGTACTAATCTTAACGGTCGAGCTGTCAAGCTTTTTGAGCATTTTGTTCTTTTGATGTGCAGGATATTGCTCACTCGCGACTTGGTCAACAAAGAGAGTTTCTCATAGAATCCCCGGCAACAACATACGAAAGGATTGAGGCATTTTTTGATTCCAAGAAATAGAAATAGTCTAAGTCAAGATCAAGCTTTTTATCAAAGGAAAGAGGAGAACTCCTGAAAGAAATCATGATGACATAAGCTTACCGCAACAAAAGAAGGGAAAAATTCTCAAGAGAGTCTTTAACTCAAAAGTAGAAGCCCAATGACAAAAGGTCTAGCGAATGAAATCTACACAATCAAACATGTCAACATGCGCCAAGTCCTCACAAGTACAGGCCTCTGCATCAAAGTTCAAATTTGGGCAGTGAAAGAACATGTTGCACCCTCCAGGGACGTCAGCGGCACCCAGATCATCAGTCCAGCCGGGTAGCGAATAAAAAGCACAAAGAAATGGGGCACAAGCACCCAACAGCTAAAAGAAACTCCAAATCGACTCAGAAAGGGTGAGGTATGTTTCTACATCTATTCAAGTCAATTAAGAATGTGCATCAACCTAGGAGAATAGACTCCTAAGATCATCACATCATGCATGGTCTGTACATGTGCAATCGCGTTATATCAGCGCACATCTCCATTAAAAAGTTTAGTATGCATCCTTAGTAGAGTTAAATATACATACACATTAAATGCCCAGACTTGAGAAAAAATTTCATTGTTGAAAATTACCGTTCGAGTAGGCAATGAGACAGTCCGGTGATTAACAGTTGTCAACTACCAGCAAGGTAGGCACCGTTGTTAACTACCAGCAAGGTAGACACCATTGTAAACTACTAGCGTATACATCGGGAAGGTTCAGTGATTTCAGAACATCATCCCTAGCAATGATGAAAAAAATTGTCTCAGTTTATCTTCATCAAACAAGCATCGGCAACACCAACAAAAATCAAACCGTTGGAGTCAACATCAGCATAGGCATCAGCAATAACCGGTAATGGTAAAGCGATTTATGATTTGCAAAGTCTGATTTGCAATGTGTGAGGTGCGAAGTGCGAGTTGCGAAGTGTGATTGGCCAAATGCGAAGTGCGAAGTGAGAAATACAACTTGTGAAGTGCGATTTACGAACGCATTTTAACATTCATTGCATTGCGATTTGCATCATTAAATATACCTTGTCGTATTTCAAGTGTCTAGTAATCTTTATCATGTTCATTCCATTACATTGCATAAGCATGATAAAGAGGGGCATCTGTAAACACTCGAAATTTCATTTTCCTGTTACTAATAATGCAAGAGGGAAAAAATGTCTTTTTTACACTAGAGATAATCCTGGAGGACCACAACATCAAATCTAACCATGGAGACATCCCTATGGAATGTCAAATCAACCTTGGAGATCCTAAGGACAAGAAATTTAGTAGTAATCAAACCCTGGAGACAACCCCGAAGGATAGCCAAAAGCCCCGTCAACCTTGAAGACAACCCCCGAAAGGGCAAAATGGTCATTTTGACAATTCAACTTCAAATACAACTGTAAATAGGGTCACAAAGAGCCATTGCAGCACTTTCGAGCGCAAACTACACAAAACAGCTCAACTAACTTCCTGCAAAGACCCGAAGAAGCCATTTTGATCATGGACCCATCTTCTCAGATTCAAAAAAGGGCAAGCCCAATGTCATTTTGTATCTCTCGAAAAGAGCTTTCCAGAAAGGTATAGCACGCCTCCATCGGATTCCCAGATTGAAAGTTATGAAGGTTCGAGCAGACATTACGTTGGTCGAAGTGCACGTAATTCGAGACAAAAAGGACCCACGGGTCCGGGCCCACCTGGGTCAGCCGTAGGTAGAACCGTGACTACTACAGGTTGACCCGCGGCTGATTTGGTCTATAAATAGACCCCCCATCAGTCATTTTAAAAAAGAAAAAGAAAAAATAGGGAATTCTGACCATTTCAGCTCTTAACCACTCCCATAGTGTTCTAAACTCCGATATTCTTCTTTGTAAACACTTATACATATAAATTACAACATATCAAGTTTTAACCGGTGGTTACTGAGTTTTTAATCTTCAAAAGCAGTCTAAAGCCTTCCTCGCTACACATTGTAAGATCCTTTCAAATCTGAAGCTTTTACTTGCTTTAATATATATATATATATATATATATATATATATATATATATTAATTGTTTGTTGTAATTAAATATCAGTTTTAACTATTTATTCAATGTAAAGAGGTAATATTTAAAATTTGTGGAATAGATTTATCTAAATTTAGCCATATCTAACTTTTAACCGGTTCAAAAGTTGTAAAACTGGAACCTTTGAGTTAGAATGGTTAAGATTCATTTAAATCTATTTGTCTTTCTAGTTTTGTAAATATTAAGCAACCACATGACCCTAGATCTGTATCTAGAGGGAATGGGAAGTTGGGTTATGTGCATATAAAGATTTAGCTGACGAATCCTTTGTTTTGTGAAGTCTAGATTTTAATCTGCATTTTAATTCAATATATTTACTATGAAAGCTTTTAAATAATTTTGTGAGCCTAGGAATCATGGGATCTATGATCAATTCCCTAGATCTGGATTCGATTCTCATTATGGACAAATTCGAACTGTATAGACAGCTTGCAGCCCATTGTAAATGTAATCCTGGGCCTTAAAGCGGGGATATGGATTTAAGGCCCTAACATAATCAAATTATGGTTTGTGGTGCTCGAGTTACTCCGATGGCTTTCATGCCCATAAGAGACCCGACACTTATATATATATATATATATATATATATATATATATATATATATATTATTTTGTTGAAGATACTTCGCATTTCGAGAATAAAATCAAAACAAGCCGAATACGGAAAAAAATGAAAGTATCAAATGCCTCAATTACTATGTGAGCATAAAGGTTTGAAAAGTTCTTTTCAAAACCTCACCTTTAAATTCTTTGCAAAAAATTGATTTTATGAATCAAACCTTTTGTATATAGGAGCAAAAGAGGCATAACACTACTTTCAAACTGAGCACTTAGGCACAATTAAATACACACACACACACTTCAAATAATTAAGAAATTGCAAAGACACGGTAACCGTGTTTTCATGGAAGTCGGGGTGTGCCTAACACCTTCCCCCTGCTTAAGCAAGCCCCCGAACTCTATGAATCTCGATTTTTAAGGCCTGTTAAATAGAGTCCAATAATTGAGCCTTTTTGCAAAACTTTTCATAACTCGGTTGAGTTGGTACAACCATTTCATTCTTACCAACTGGCGGCTCTGTAAAAATATCTATTTTCAAAACGTTGACATTTTATGTCGGACTCTTTTGTTAATTTCACCCTTTTAATAAGATTTGAACCACGTAGAAAACATAAAGGGTAAAAAATATTTAAAAGAGGAATTTCAGAGAAATTTTTCCTGACGTCGACACATGATGAAGTTCAAACATATAAAGGTCGTAGAACTTGGGGATTTGAGTAAAACGGTTTGTAATAACTTAGTAATTATATTTCTGTTGTTAAGTTTATGTTGAATGGGTAGTATCCTGATATACCATATCTAGGATTTAAAGGTACTTAAATTTGGAGGCGTCACACTCAGTAGTAGTAAATATTGTGCTTAATAATTACAACCGAATTCACTTGGTAATTGTTCATATTATGTTTAATTATTTGTTGCATTATTTTTTATTTTTTTAAGTTATTGATGATATATAGGTGTGATAATTTTAACACTGATAAAATATCCATGTATATTCGCTTTTTGAGTTTCATGAATGCATCTATTCATAATCACGTTAATTATCAGTGATGAGTGTAAAAAAAATTGCATTGGTATGACACCCATGTCAATTCATTTTTCAAGTTTGATGAGTGTATTTATTCATAACCGTATTTAGTCATAGGTTGTATATATAATCTAACAAATGTACACTCGATATATTACGAAAATTTACTATCATTATTACCTAGAGTAATATAGAATGTTGAAAATTGATATGGTTGACATCTATAAATTATAATGTTTTATTTATTACATATTTAATTACAAAATTTTAATAACTAACTACACATAAAAAATTATTGAATTATCGAAAGAAATTATAAAATGACAAAATAACAAGGCATGTATCTCACACGGGTTAATAGACTAATGATAAAATAACGGTAATAATACATAAATTTATTAAATTAAACAAACAAATAGATTTATAAATCTCCCTTAATAAATTCTACGTATACATATATAAATAAATTTCTCTTAATAAATTATACACACAAACTAAAT
Organism: Panax ginseng; assembly: GCA_020205605.1. Lineage (NCBI taxonomy): Eukaryota > Viridiplantae > Streptophyta > Magnoliopsida > Apiales > Araliaceae > Panax > Panax ginseng. The sequence continues at coordinate 58,127,969 of CM035149.1, read as the reverse complement.
ATTGGTACCTTTGTGGGGAATATATAGTATTTTATGTAAGAGGATTATTTATAAGGAAAACCCTAAGGGGTTGATCATGTAAATAAAGAGGTTTGCTCTCTTACTTGATTTCTTAGGTTTAAACATCGTGTCATCATTTAGGAGAATTCTGTTGAATGTACGAGGCCAATGTGGGGTGCGCCCTTAAGATCGTCCGAAGGGGATTTAATTTGAGTTGACTCAGAAGCTGGTACGAAGATACCTTTATCATTTAATATAAAAAAAGTATTGATAAGAAACTCTTATATTTTTTTAGAACATAATAAAATATTATATTATATTATATTATTTTCTTACATACAGATCATATTTATGCTATTGTGATGCAACAACCGTTATTAATGACTTCACTGATTTGAGTTTGCAAAAAAGGTGGATACATAGAACTAATCATATCAATTATCTCCTAATTATTCTCCATCATTTTTTTCTTTCAAGTTCTTATACTTGGACAGAAAAATGGAACAGAAAAATTGGATAGGAGGTGTATTTGAATTTTACCTATTTTTGTTGTTATCCTGTCTACATGTTCTATTGGAGATATAGAGGACTAAAATACCTATGGTTGCTAAAAGAAGTTGAAGAATTAGTGTATAATTCATATACCTTCAATCCTCTAATTGAAGAATTGTCTTTATAGAAGAATATGTCCTTGTTGATTGAAGGGCAACTTTCTGTCACCTTGTACAAAACAAAGAAAATACTCTACAAATTAGAATTTCATTTGACTTTTAATTTTTTATACAAAATATATTAAGAGTTCTCAATCATATATAGGGTTAAATACGCATTTCTCACTCTACTCGACTTCGGTTTACAAATGCATCACTGGATTGAATTTTTTTACGGTCAACTCATTGAACTATAATTTTTTTACAAAAATTAAAATTTTCGTTTAAAAGTGTTAAAAGTTAACGGAAAGTCTACATGACAATGCTTATGTGTAATATAAGACTCACCGTAGATTTTTTTTTAATAATAATAACAAAATAACTTTAGTTTAAATTTTGTTGATTTTCAAACTTGAATTTAATTTCTCTTTTTTTTAAATAACATATAATTAAATTAATAAAATAAATATATTAATATATAATTTTTATAAATGTATTTATATAAAATTAATGAATATATATTATTTTTTTAATTTTTAACTACTTAATGAATACAAATTATTTGTGAAACTACTTCATCTTCTTCTTCTTCACCACAACCCAGATCCAAAATTTAAAATAATTCAAAACCAAATCAACCCAGATCCGTAGTTGAAATTGTTGGCGAAATCTAAATCTATTTCATCATCTTCTTTACAACAACCTAGATCCGTCAATTGATGCTTGAACACCATTGATGAACCCGATTGCTTGAGTGGATTTCAGAAGAATGATTTGAAGAACGAATTAGAGGGAGATGCTTTTTTTAATTAGGTCTATTTAGATCTAGATCTGAACAACTCAGATCCAAATCTGAACTTTTAATTTCCACCGATCCACTAGCATATTTGAGTTATCTAGTTTATTATAAAAATTGAGGAACTTTGAATGTAATTTACCTGGCCTAAAATTATATAGGAGTTCTTTTATATTAAAAAAATCAATTAATCTGGAATGAGTTGGTAGAAAAAAGAGAACGAAGAATGTGGGTAGGGTTTTGTCTGTCAAATCTGGCTCTTGCAATTTCGGGCCCATCCATTCGAGAAATGGGGGGTGAAAACAAAGGAGGTGAAGGAGAATCTAGAAAGAACAACAACATCTAACATCATCTTCATCATCTTCTTCTCCTAAAGACCACCCAGCAACAACAGTATTAGTTCAAGAATCCATTACAGATTCATTAATTGTAATTATCGTAGTCACTACAGGACCTCCTTCCTTTCTCTCCCCTCCGCCTCCTCTTTATATTCTCACTCATGTACCAACTACAACTTCTTCCTTTGAACAACAACAATTTGAATTAGGTGGTACTGGTGTGAGTAATCCAAAGACACCAAGATACACAGCAGGTCAATGGAAACTCTTGCCATCTCCATCTCAAAAACAGACTCATAATAAATTGGCTTAAATATGATTTACTACCCTAAACTATAGGCCATATTTCACTTCGGTGATCCACCTTTTAATTTTGTCAATTAGATGATTGAACTATTAATTTTTTTTTATTTCATTCAATTGGGCTGCCATGCGTCGAAATTCAGCGGCGTGGCATCTATCAAACTAAATGAGTGCTTATGTGTAAAAAGAATATATATTTTTAATGAGATCAAAGGACAAAAGGTAAAATAACAAATAAAACAACTAAAAATTATACAAATAATATAAATTAGTTGTATAATTATTTATTTATAGTTATATAATAATTTTATATAAATTATTTTAATAATTATTATATAAATAATATAATAATTATTATATAAATAATATAATAATTATTTTTTATTAAAAAAGCTGCGTTTTATGATTATTTTTTATTAAAAAAGCGTGTTTAATATTAATGATAATAAAAAATAAAAATAAACTCGCTTTTTTTGTAATAAAAAAACGCAGCTTTTTGGTAATAATAAAAAAATGCGCTTTTTTTAATAAAAGAAAAAAAAGCAGCTTTTTTAATAAAAAAATAATTATTTTATTAAAAAAGCGGTTTTTTTAATAAAAATAAAAATAATTATTCTTATTAAAAAAAATAAGAGAGGCGTTGTTTGTTTTTTTTTAATAAAATAATTATTTTTTATTTTTATTAAAAAACCATTTTTTTTATTTTATTAAAAAAAGCTGCGCTTTTTTTTATTATTACAAAAAATTGCATTGTTTTTTATTACAAAAAAACGCGCATTTTTTTATTTTATTATCATTAATATTTTTATTTTATATCATTAATATTAAACATAGTCTTTTTAATAAAAAATAAAATAATAAAACGTAATTTTTTTAATAAAAATAATTATTATATTATTTATATAATTAAAAATAAATAATTATACAACTAATATATATTATTTGTGTAATTTTTTCGTTGTTTTGTTTGTTATTTTACCTTTTATCCTTTGATCTCATTAAAATATATATTCTTTTTTATACATAAGCACTTCATTCAAATTTATTAGGATGTCACGTCGATAATTTCGTAAGTGGCGAGCCCCGATTGAATGAAATCGAAAAAAAATTAATTGTTCAATCATCTAATTGACAAAAATTGAAAGGTGGATCAATAGAAGTGGAATATGGCCTATAGTTTAGGGTAGTAAATCATATTTAAGCCTAATAAATTTAATATTTATTTAATGATTTCATAATACAAATAATAATTATATTAGTTTTCAAAAAAGAAAAATTAATTTTCAAAATTTTAGTTATATTTTTGAAGTTTGAATTTATTTTATAAATTTTAATTTTTAATTTATGTTTATTATAAAATACTTATGAATAATGTAAAAGACATTACTCAAATTCAAAATTTACCCAAAATTTTCTTATTTTAATAATATATGTAATATATCTTAATACAATAACATGTTAGACATTTATATGTTATATTACTAATTTTAGTTTTATCTCGAAGAGAGGTTAATTAAATTAATGAATTTAATGAGTTATTTAAATTAAAAGAAAATTATATAATTATATGTAATTTATATAATTTAGTTAAAATTGTACAAATATTAATGATTAAAATAAATTTTAAAAAATTATTTTTATTGTACTTTTATTTTGAATGCATTATATTATTTTATTTATTTGATTTTAGATTAATTTAGCATTAAATTTATATAAGTTTCTATCTAGGCATGCCACAAAAAAAAATATTTGACATGTATGATTTCTCTCTCACACGTGGCAATTTGTATAATTTTTTCGTCCAAAGTCAAACAATTTAACAGAATTTGTAATGGTTTATAAAAAAATTGTAGTTCAGTGAATCGAATGAAAAAAAATTCAGTTCAATGATTCATTTGTAAACCGAGGTTGAGTAAAATAGGGAAATGTGTATTTAACCCACCATATATAAATATGTACAAAGACGAGAGTCAAGTGTTTCCGGAATGAACGAATATTTATTATTCTTGTTTTGCAATATAACTAAACAAAGTTATTCGTCCATCTTCACTGGTTGCGAGGATATTTAAGGCCAGATATTACCCTTCTTCTTCTTTCTTCTATGCTCAGAAAGGCAATAATTCCAACTTCATTTGGTCTAGTATCATGGCTTCCAAACCTCTCTTAAAGCAAGGTGCCAGATGGCGTGTTGGCAATGAAAAAAGCATTAATATTTGAACGGAGCCTTGGCTGCCTGACGATGATAATCCTTGGTTGTCTTCTTCCCTTGTTCCAGGGACGAAGCATGCTTCTGTGAACAATCTCATGCTCCCTGGTGCGCTTTCCTGGGACACTGATTTAGTAAGGGATTTATTTGATGCTCGTGACTCTTCGTTGATTTCTAATATTTTCATTGAGCAATAGGTGTCAGGAGGATCGCATGTATTGGAGATTCGAAAGAAGGGGGTTGTATTCGGTGAAGAGCTCTTATGACTTCTTGACCTCTGACCTGAGCACTCTTCACCCTCGTCATGATGCTCCAACTTGGAAGAAACTCTGGGCGGTTCGTATCCCTCCGAAAGTGAAACATATTCTATAGCGTTTGTGTAGTGGCAGTCTACCGACCAAAGATAACCTTCTGAAGAAAAGAGTCATTGTGGATGGTACTTGTCCCATGTGTAACTCTGCAGTAGAATCCAGTCATCATGTGTTTACCTCCTGCCCTTTTGCGAAAGAATATTGGAAGCTGTTTACTGTGCGTTTTATTCCCCCAGGTAACCAAGACTTCTTTGAGTAGTTTTCTAGTTTGTTGGTTAGTGGTTCACAAGAGGAGATTAAGCTAGCTTCTATGATAATTTGGTGTATTTGGCGGAATCGAAATGAGGTGTTATGGAATAATCGGGTCCAAAAGCCAGCTAGCCTACTAAATCTTGTGAGTTCTTATCTTTTCCAATGGACTGTCGCTCAAGGAAAGTTTGTTAATGGCAATACTTCCATATCTGAAGATGGGCATATTTGTTGGTCTAGGCCAGGAACAGGTTGGATCAAATGTAATGTAGATGGTGCCGTTTTTAATCAGGAGACAAAGCTTGGTTATGGTTGGGTGATTAGAGACTGCACTGGTTCTTTGATTGCTGCTGGGTGTGGCTCTTTTGCGGGTCATTTAGATCCTGAAATGGGGGAAGCAATCAGCTGCAGAGAGGCCCTTAGCTGGTTAAAGACTCTTCAAGCAGCGAAAGTGATCCTTGAATCAGATGCTTTCAATCTTGTTCAGGCTATTCGAGGATCTGATTCTTTTCCGAGTCCTTTAGATTTGGTTATTGATGATTGTAAGCAACTCCTCATTGATATTGAGGATTGTCGTATTTGTTTTATTAAAGTATCAATGATCTGTGTCGCATTCCTTAGCTCGTGCGTCGGGTTCTATGTCTGGTAGCCATGTTTGGATAGGTTCTCCACCTCCCTTTGTTTGTAATGCTTTGATGTTGAATAATCAATACTAGTACTCCATACTTTGTCAAAAAAAAAAAAAAAAAGGTTATCAATATATACATATATAGTTATTCTACTAGGTTTACAAACTCTAGATTTGGCTGATCAATGTACGTATTAGTTGTCTTTTATACACGTGTTTTCTCTTGTATATCTATTTTTAATTAATGAATAGATAAAATGGATTCTTACCAATTAGTCCTCACATAAAAAAGGCCTTCTTCATTATTAGTGGGTCAAAGGTCACATATTTCAAGTGAGAAAATTGATACAGTTCTTTTTGGAGCTTGCAGGAGGTAGTGTCTGAAGATAAAGCCAAACACATGCAGATGTTTTGATATCCCTGAAAAAGCTTACAGGAATAGAGAAGAACTTAAAATAGAGAAACATGATATTTTGGATCAACAAAAACTGTAATTGCATTAGGGAATAAAGTTTATAGTGAAACAACGTGAGCTAGAATTTACATGCTTACAAAATTTCATAATTGATCTCTTGTACATAATTCAATTGTGTGGCGGTTTCTATTTTATTGTTTCTTAACAAATTGAGTACACTTTAGAAATATATTTCTGATTCCTATGGTGATAATCTATCATAAGCTAGCAAGAAGGAGTAACAAAACAACACATGAACATATCATACACAGTCGCAAACTAAGAAAACATAGAAACAAAGGCTAAAAGTGTTAGTCAAAAAGGTCCTCATCCACCCACTCCACTACCAATTATTTTTTTCCTTCACCAACTCCACTCCACCACCCTTGTGTTTTTTATTCCCACCCACTTACTCATCTTCTCCTTTTCTTCAGCTATAAAAGGGCAGCAATGCTCAAAGGAAAATACACCAGCAACAATAGCTACTCGCATCCGAGAGAGGAAAATAGAAAGGGAGAGAAAAGCTTTTGTAAAGCATTAGAAAATAGAAAGAAAGGTAGTTCAAACAAATAGGAGTTTTATTTGGGTTCCATCACATAGTTATTGTGGTGAAGTAATTTGGGTTTGTACTCAAATTAAGATATCTTTGTATTCTCTCATATTATTCTAGTGGATTTGTCGGAGATCGTCCCGTGGTTTTTACCTCTTAGTTTTAGAGGGTTTTCCACGTAAAATTCTTGGTGTCTCGTGGTTTGATATTTTCTACTTATTATTTCCTGCAGTGGTTATTATTTTGGTGGAGTTGCAGTTTTATTCTGTTTGGCTTATAATTGATATTATTATCCGTCTAATTTATCAAAGACAATGATTTTTGGTGGTGATTTTTTCCCAACAACCGGTATCAAAGCTAAGGTTATTTGCTTTGGTTGTTTTTGATAAATTTTATGGAGGAATCAATTTGAGCCATGATTAAATTGACCTCTTCAAATTTTTTCGATCCGGAAGCCTGTAATGGAGGATATCCTTTATTGCAAGGATTTATATGATCCGTTGGAGCTCGAGGAAAGAAGCTTCGTGGATAAATCTCGAGGTGATTGGAATAAAATGAATAGGAAGACTATTGGTCACATCCGGCAGTGGATTGATCAAAGTGTGTTCCATCATGTTTCGCAGGAGACGGATGCTTACAATTTATGGACAACACTAGAGTCTATGTACGAGAAGAAGAATGCACAAAATAAAACTTGTGTCATTCAAAAAATTGTGAATCTAAAGTACAAGGACGGGAGCAGTGTATCGGAGCATATGAGTGAGTTCCAAGGTTTGGTGAACCAGTTGTCTACCATGAAGTTGAATCTTGATGATGAGATTCAGGCTCTTTTGCTTCTCAGTTCGTTTCCAAACAGCTGGGAGACTTTGGTGGTGTCTCTAAGTAATTCACTCCGTAAGGAAAAATGACTATCACGAGATGGTCAAGGATACCTTCATAATGAGGAGACAAGGCGAAAGGAGCAAGGCGTAAATTTTGAGACACGTGCTCTTGTCACAGAAAACAGGGGCAGAAGCAATTTTAGAGGATCTCACAAAGGAGATACAAGTCGCAACAAAAGCAAAAGCTACAGGAGCAAGTCAAAGACCAGACAATGTGAAACGTATAGATGCTTCCATTGTAATAAGGAAGGTCATTTCAAGAGAAATTGCGAAATCAAGTTGAAATGCGAGAAAAAATGGTGAAAGCGAGGAAAGGTTGAGGAGAAGAACAATCGCAGCCCACAATTCATCAAGATGTTATTCTTTCATTTGGGGAAGAAGAATGCTTACATGTTGATAATCAGAAAGTTGATTGGGTGGTTGATACTGGTGCCTCGTATCATGCTACACCTAAGAGAGAATTTTTCACAACTTACAAAGCTGGAGACTTTGGGTACGTGAGAATGGGAAATCTTGATCACTCCAAGATTATTGGAATTGGTGATGTTTGCATTCGAGACATGTGTTTGTTGATAATTGCTACCTTGAGGGGATGTTAGACACGCTCCGCATTTACGCCTCAACTTGATTTACGGTATGGCCTTGGACGAGAGAAGGCTATGAGAATCACTTTGGCAGTGGAAAGTGGAAGCTTACCAAGGGCTCTATGGTGATTACAAGAGGCGTTACTTGTTGTTCGTTGTACAAGACTCATGTGAAGATGTGTTCTAGTGAATTGAATGCACAGCTTGAGGATGACTCTTCACCAAACTTGTGGCATAAGAGGCTTGGCCACACATGGTGAGAAAGGATTGCGCTTATTAGCAAAAAAGGTCATTCATTTCTTTTGCTAAAGGTACTGTTTTAAGCCCTTGTGATTATTGTTTGTTTGGGAAACAACATAGAGTCTCTTTTAGTAGTTCAACTAAAAGAAAATCAGAACTACTAGAGAGAGTATATTCCGATGTATGTGGACCCATTGAGGTTGAGTCTTTGGGTGGAAATAGGTCCTTTGTTACCTTTATTGATGATGTTCGCATGGAAGGTGTGGGTATTTTGTTGAGAACAAAAGACCAGTATTTCAAAGATTTTCGAGTCTTCATGCTATGGTTGAAAGAGAGATCGAAAATCGTTGAAGTGTCTTCAGTATGGCGACAACCGGAGGGGAATACACTTCAAAGGAGTTTCTTGAATCTTCGTAGTAAACATGGCATTCGACATGAAGCATATCGTCCTCGCACCCCACAAAGATAATGGTGTGGCCGAGAGAATGAACCGTACTATTATTGAGAGAGTGCGATGCATGTTGAGAATGGTTAAGCTACCTAAGTCATTCTGGGGTGAAGTTTGTTACAGATTGCTTGTTACACGATTAATGATCTCCATCAAGACCGCTTGGATTTTTCGATTCGGTAAAAGATTTGGAGTGGTAAGGATTTGTCTTATTCTTATTTGAGGGTATTTGGGTGCAAGGCTTTTGCACATATCCCCAAGGAACAAAGATCAAAACTTGATGACAAGTCTACTCCATGTGTATTTGTTGGCTATGGAGATGCAGAGTTTGGATACCCCTAAGTTATGGATCCAAAGTCGCGGAGAAAATTATTCAAGAGCAGAGATGTGGTGTTTCATGAGCACCAGAATTATGAGCATTCTGATAATGCTACACAGCCCAGAGATAATAGAGTTCCAGATCTCAATAAGTTCCTCCTCCAAAGATGTAATGCCACAGGTTGGAGAAGGAGGTCGAAATGAAGATATAGGTCGATACAGACTTGAATGATGGTGATGGGTCGATCACGGAGAGTGTTGATCGTGGGAGCAACTGATATTGAAGAACCTCGACTAAGAAGATCCACTAGAGAACGTGTGCCATCGATCGATATCCTTCATCCGAATATCTTTTAGTTCTTTGAGGAGGGAGCGGAGGATTTTCGTGGAAGTCAAGACTCATAAGGAGAAGGGCAATTGGCTGAGAGCTATGCAAGATGAGATGGATTCTTTGCACAAGAATCACACCTATGAGTTGACTACACTTCCGAAGGGCAAGAAAACATTGAAGAACAAATGGGTGTTTAAGCTTAAGAAGGATGGCGATAAACTAGTGAAGTACAAGGCTCGATTAGTCGTCAAGGGTTTTGCTCAAAAGCAAGGTATCGACTTGGTGAGATTTTTTCTCCAGGTTGTGAAGATGACTTCTATTCGAGTAGTGCTAGGGTTAGTAGCTAGTATGGATCTTGAGCTTGAGCAGTTGGATGTGAAGACTGCTTTTCTTCATGGTGATTTGAAGGAAGAAATCTACATGGAATGTACCAGAGAATTTGAAGTTAAAGGAAAAGAGCACTTGGTTTGCAAGTTGAAGAAAAGTTTATACTCACACAAAACAAGCTCCAAGCGGTGGTACATGAAATTTGATTCATTTATGGTGGATCAAGGTTATAGTAGAACAATTGCGGATCAACGTGTGTGTATGTCGAGAGGTTCCCGATGGTAACTTCGTTATTACATTGCTATATGTAGATGATATGTTGATAGTTGGGTAGGATGCAGATATGATTCGCAGGCTCAAGGGTGAGTTGTTCAAGTCCTTTGATATGAAGGACTTAGGTTCAAATAAAACAAATTTTGGGTATGAAGATTGTTCGTGACAGAAAGCGAAGAGGTTGTGGTTGTCACAAGAGAAGTATGTTGAGCGGGTGCTTGCAAGATTCAACATGAGTGATGCTAAACCATTAAGACACCACCGGCTAGTCATATTAAGTTGACAAAGTGCATGTGTCCTTCTACCAAGGAAAGGAGAGATGATATGGAAGCGCCTCCTACTCCTCTGCTTTGTAGGGAGTCTTATGTATGCAATGGTTTATCTGCTGCAGATATTGCTCATGCAATTGGCGTTGTGGCGGTATTTTCAAATCTGGCGAGAACATTGGGAAGCGATTAAGTGGATTCTCGATACTTGAAAGCTACTTCCAGATTTATGTTTGGTTTTTTGGTAAAGTACGAGTCCGATCTTGGAGGGTTTCTGAGATGCGAGACATGGCGAGTTCAAGAGAAGAAGTCTACTTCGGGGTATTTGTTTACTTTTGCAGGGGGAGCAGTATCATGGCAATCCAAGTTGCAAAAATGTGTTGCTTTGTCTACAACTAAGTCAGAATACATCATCGTCTCTTTGAGCGTGCAAAGAGATGTTATGGTTAAAACGGTTTCTCCAAGAGTTGGGTTTAAAACAAGATGAGTATGTGGTTTATTGTGATAGTCAGAGTGCAATTGACTTGACCAAGAATTCCACGTATCATAATCGGACCAAGCATATTGATGTTCGTTATCACTGGCTTCGAGAAGTGATAGAAAAGGAATTGATGAAAGTGAAGAAAGTGCATCTGGCGAGAATCCCTCGGACATGTTGACAAAAGTTGTCACTCGTGACAAAATCGGAATTTTGCAAGGCCTGTGGGATGGACTCCAAGTGATGACGGTCACAGAGATTACCTCCTCTAATGGGTTCGGAGGGGGAGATTGTTAGTCAAAAAGGTCCTCACCCACCCACTCCACTACCAATTATTTTTTCCTTCACCAACTCCACTCCACCACCCTTGTGTTTTTTATTCCCACCCACTTACTCATCTTCTCATTTTCTTCACTATAAAAGGGCAAAAGAATGCTCAAAGGAAAATACACCAAAGAATAATAAATACTCCCCATCCGAGAGAGGAAAATAGAAAGGGAGAGAAAAGCTTTTGTAAAGCATTAGAAAATAGAGAGAAAGGTAGTTCAAACAAATAGGAGTTTTATTTGGGTTCCATCACATAGTTATTGTGGTGAAGTAATTTGGGTTTGTACTCAAATTAAGATATCTTTAATATTCTCTCATATTATTCTAGTGGATTTGTTTGAGATCGTCCCAGTGGTTTTTACCTCTTAGTTTTAGAGGTTTTCCACGTAAAATTCTTGGTGTCTCGTGGTTTGATATTTTCTACTTATTATTTCCTGCAGTGGTTATTATTTTGGTGGAGTTGCAGTTTTATTCTGTTTGGCTTATACTGATATTATTATCCGTCTAATTTATCAAAGACAACAGTATTTTGGTGGTGATTTTTTCCCAACAAAAAGTAATTAATATTCATTAAATAAAAGTAGCTTGGACATAATAAAAACCAAATTATTACTTAAAATAAAAAGAACTGTCATGACCAGATTGAATAGAACTCATGAAACATGATCTATCAAAAACAATAAGATTTTGAAGGCATAGTTCTTAGATCTATCAAATATGTCGGCCACAACTAAGATTTTGAAGGCTTCATCTCATTTAACAACATTTGAGTTTGATCGTGAATCAACTCTAACCGCTTAGCAAACAAATTACATTCCATTACACGAATATCCTTCCACTTCTCCTCCAACTGGCTCACCTTCTCTCTCCCAAGCAAGCTAATTCTTTCCTTCACAAAATTCTTAACATCCTTTGGCAATGATAAATAGACAGATGTCTCAGACTCCAGAGACTCACTCAATCGCGGATACATTGACCAAAAATCCATTCCTTCTTTCGTGTTTTCCATCAATTTTGGCACGGTGTTATTAACCACTTTCTCATCCTTCTTATCTTTCCTCTTACTACTCTTAACTTTACTGCCATCCACCCCATTAATTTTAACTCTTCCACCCCAAATCTTTTTCGAAAGCTCAAAAGTCTTATGTTCATGCGACTTAGAAAAGACAGGATCCTCGTCATTCTCCCCTTTCTCAGCATTGTTTTGATACTTTTTCTTCAACCTCCTAATCTTTTCAGCCAACTGACTATTCGAAACATCAACACTAAGTGAATCCTTAACAAACTCATGAAACGCAGCCATATCAGAATACGGGTCAGCATCTTTCTCCGTCTGGTAATCAATCATCCCTTTCAATATCACAATTTCATCATCCTCGCTCCATAGCAGATTGAACGTAGACTTTTTCCCTGGACCATCACCATTTGAGACCTTACTCTTCTTATTCATTGAACCACTACCATTTTGCTCAGTCTCATCAACTGGGCGCTTGGCAGATGGTTGCTCTAATTGGATGTATTTCGATATGGGTTTCTTGAGTTTTGGGGACATTTCCATTGGCTTAGAAGCAAGTGGTTTGATTGTAAAAGCATAGGCAGTGGGAGAGTTTTGGGTTCCGTCGGAATCAGAATCAGAACCGGACCCTTCGCTTGGTTCGGATTGTGAAGGTGATGGGTACTTTTGAACGGAGTGTTTGTGAAGAATGGGTTCTTCTCCTTCAGGTTCTTCTTCTTCATCATTAGACTCTTCGGGTTCGTCTTCATCTTGATCAGGTTGTTGTTGTTGCTCTTTATCACTGGAGTCTTCCTCTTGTTCTTCTTCTGTTTCATCAGACTCTTCCGATTCGTCTTCATCTTGTTCAGGGTCAGTTTCTTGGGGCTTGGATTCTTCATGTTGTTGTTGTTCTTGATCGCTGGAGTACTCTTCCTCTTGTTCTTCTATTTCATCATCAGATGAAGCGGATGAAGCAGCAGCAGGTAGGTCATCAATTTGAGGGTATCGCTTTGGTGCCATTTTCGCTCGGGTCTTCTGATGAGGAGATGAGATGAGGAGATGAGGAGTTGAGGAGGGGGAGAGACAGTAGGGTTTTAATGTTGGAAGACTGGGGGATGAGGCAATTGTAAGGATTTTGGAGTTCACTCTGGTATTATATACAAAGAGTTAGGGAATGTACTAGTGCTTCTACGCGGGATTTTGGAGAGCAAATGGGACCGTGGGTCCATAACATTAAAAAAAGCAACCCCTTCCCATTCCTAACTTAATTTAATATTTCAGTCCTAAATGAACCCCTAAAGGTGAATAACATGGGAGGAAATTATAATTATTCAATATTTTTTTATGTTCCGAAATATAGAATTAAATTAATTTAAAATTTTTTTAAATATTACAAAATAAAAAATAAACTTTATATAAAAGAAAAAAAATAAATAGAATAAGGATATAAGGGTCACATGATCTTATTATTAACTATCAACTCAAGACTGCATAAATTTATTAAATCCAACTTTAATTGTTATCCTGAGAGCATAAAATTGTATAGGTTTGTTTCCGCCCTAAAATATTAAATCATGCAAACTCCACATCTACTGTAACACGAGCCACAATGCGCTTCACGTTATGACCTACAATAAATTTGAACTTGGTGAAGCTTTTATTTTTCCATGAAGGGCTTTCTTGGATAAACAACTCAAGAAGATTTACTTCAGGAAAGTATAAACTAAGATTCTTCAACTCCTTCAAATTGAGAACCTCCTTTGCCACGGACACGCCCCTACTCCTCCGTTGATCTCCTGGATAGACATCAATGCTCAGTTCATTCAGCTGAAGAAGCCTTGAAATAATTCCTTTAGAAATTAATTCTGTTGGCAGCTTGGCAAACTCGCTACTGTTGCTAGTTCCGTGGAAAGATACAAGCAAATGTTTTAGACAAGTCAAACTAGCAATAGCATTGGGCATGTTATAGATCTCAGTTTCTCGGAGATCAAGCAACTCAAGATGTTCTAGAGCTCCAATCTCAGGCGAAAGCATGCAGGAAAAACGTTTACCATCATGTAAAAGGATCCTTTGAGTAGCTTAACCTTGAAGAGTGATGGTGGCAGGGAATTGATTATGGTTCCAGATAGATTCAGAATTTTCCTACTCTCGACCGATTGTTTCTTTGGAAACACAAAGTCAATATCTTGGGGCAAGATAGATTATCAGGTAGACTGGATAAGTCATTGTCCATCAAAAATATCATCTTGGCTTGTTCCCATTTATCATTTGCTGGTGGTTTTGTTAATCCTGCACTAGCCTCCGACAAGAATTGAAGACCTTCTAAAGCAGACCTATTTAATAGTTCACTTTCAGCGTTGACATCAACAGTGCTACAATTGGGATCCTCAGGTTCCAATGTCAATCTTATATCAGCACGTACCAAAAACTGGCAACCTTCTTCTTCTGGTGACATAATCACTAATACTAATTCCCGAATTACACTACAAAAAAATAGACTGTAATGGCTCAAATCCATCATATAAATTAAAAAAAATCATCACAAAAGGTTTTTGTGATGACTTTAACCGTCACAAAGATCATCTTGTTATATCATACATTTTCACAGAAACACCATCATCCTTCCTCTCCAAAAGAGAGGCGTTTAAAAGAATATTTACAATAGTACTATACGCCTTCTCATATAAATTCCCCAAAAGTGTCACGCTTTTGAAAAATTTATCAAAGTTTTGAATTGAAGTACATGTATGGGAGTACAAAATATTTCATTTACCTTTAACTGAAGTGTGCATGATTTAATATTATAGGGCGGAAACAAACATATACAATTTTATGCTCTTAGGATAGCCATTAAAGTTGGATTTAATAAATTTATCCATGAAGTTTTAGGTTGATAGTTAATCGACTCTTATATTTTTATTCTATGTAAAGTTTATTTCTTATTTTATAATATTTGAAAATATTTTATATTAATTTAATTCTATATTTCGGAACATAAGAAAATATTGAATAACTATAGTTTTCTCCCATGTGTTTTCGAGTGAAATGTTAAATTAAATAAATATCATTCACTTTTATGGGTTGATTTAGTAATGAAATATTAAATTAAGTTAGGAATGGGAGGGGTTGTTAAATTAAGTTACGAATGAGAAGGGGTTGTTTTTTTTAAATGTTATGGGACCCACGGTCCCATTTCCTGTCAAAAATTACGGTCCGCCTAAAATTATTGATATTATCTTTTTGTCCAACGAAGACAAACGGTCCATTAAGAAATCAATAGTGATACAATTTAATTTAATTTTATTATATTTTTAAATTCGATCATGTCAAAAAATATTACCTGTTTGAACATATTATTTTGAAAACTTATTATCTTACAAAATTTAATAATATTACACTTCATCAATTATCTATATTATAATTAAATAGACAATTTGATTCTTCTTTTTTTTTTTATTCGACATTTGACTTTTATTAAATTAAGTTCACCTTTATTATTTAAAAATCTAAATTAGAAACTGGAATTAGACATATCGTAGTTTTATAAAAAACAAAAATTAGTTGTATAGCACTATAAGAAAACAAACAAAATAAGATCATCTTATATAATATTAATTTATTATTATTCTTATATATATAGGACAAGCTTATTTAAAAATTAGAATTACTATCATAGTTTTATAAAGAGATGAGAATTAATATCGTAGTTTTATAAGGAAACGAGAATTTGTAATCATACTTCATATTACCTCCGTTCTTAAAAGATTGTCGTTTAAGGTTTTGACACATTAATTAAAAAAGTATTATTTACCGTGTAAAATTTGTTCAAAATTTCATCACTACTTTTTTATGGAAAATTGAAAACTATTAATACAAGGGAGTAGGGGTGTTCAAACCGGTCGGTTTATTCGGTTTTTAGGGAAACCGAACCGATTCGAACCGGTTGGTTCAGGGAAAATATGAACCGGTTCAATACCGGTACAAAAAACCGATACATACCATATTTTCAGTTCCAGTTTCGGTAGGGTGTTTGGCTTGGTCGGTAAATACCGAACCGAACCGATTGTACCGGTTATTTAAATAATAACTTGAAAGACCAATTCTAAGATTTTTTTGTCTAACCATGTAAAATTACCTAAAAATTCTCCTCTATTTATAGAATAGAAGTATGACAAGAAATGGCATACTAGACAATGTGGGATGTTTTTTTGTCTAACCATATAAAATTAACTTGGAAGTCTCCTCTATTTATAGAATAGAGGTAAGACAAGAGATGTCATACTAGACAATGTGGGATGTTTTTTTGTCTAACCATGTAAAATTAACTTGAAAGTTTCCTCTGTTTATAGAATAGAGGTAAGACAAAAGATAACATACTAGACAATGTGGGATGTTTTGAAATTTGGTGTGGCTTCCTTACATGCAGTAGTGGTCATTCAATGTGGGACTTATTAGACAAAAGATGGCATACTACATTACTACCAAGTGAAGCCCTTAGTATTTGCCTATTTGGTTGTCTCCAAGTCTCCAAGTCCCATATTGGCTAAATTGGTAAAACTTTAAGGAGATGTTCCTTATAAATAGAATTACCATGTAATAATGAATTCAAGATAACAAGTAATCAAAGCATGATTATTTATTAATATTGGGATGTAAATACCAACTTTACCCTCATCAAATCCACTATAATGACACTAATAGTGATGTAAATAACTTGACCCTTATAATGACACTAATGAAGAAATTATGGCACTATCTCACATAACTTGTTTCTAAGTACCACATGTAATAATGAATTCAAGATAACAAGTTATCAAATTATTATTATTTAATATAGGGATGTAAATTTAATATTGGAATGTAAATACCAACTTAGACTCTCATCAAATCAAATTCACACACTAATGAATGCCAAGAAAATCACATAAGGGTACTTATGGCACCATCTTACATAACTTTTTTCTAAGTCCCACATTGATTAGATTATAAAAATTTAAGAAAGTTTTCTTTATAAAAACACTACCAAGTGAAGCCTTTACTATTTACTTATCTCCAAGTCCCATATTGGTTAAATTGGTAAAACTTTAAGAAGATTTTCCTTATAAAATGATTACCATGTAACAATAAATACCAATTGGGCCAATTAATTTTGGGTTTGGGCCAAAAGTTTTTGGGCAAAAACCGGTAAGACCCATAATTCAAGTCAGTATTTAAGTTTGGTAAAAGCTTTTGGGCTAAAATCCAGCTTTTAAAATGAAAATAGTTTGGCCTAAAATTCTGTATAATTTAAGGTAAAAATCGAGAATCCGATCCAATGACTTGACCTAAGATCGGTTCAGATATCTGCTTCAATCGGTACTAGTATCGGTACCCAATTTTCAAGATTACTTGGTGATTCTCGCATTACGGTTTCGGTCCAATTTTTTACCGATGAACACCTCTACAAGGGAGAGAATTTCTTGGGACAATGAGAGATGATAGGGGTAATATTGGAAAGTAAATAATTTATTCTCCTCGAAAGTTGTAAACGACAAACATTTTGGAAAAAAAAAATTCTTCTAAAACGATAATCTTTTAGTAGAATACACTGAGCTTTATTTTTCCCTCCAAAACAAAAAAAATACAGTTAACATACAATTTTCCCCCCAAAATCCTTTCTTTATTTTTCCCTCCAAAACAAAAAAAACAATTGACACACCATTTTCCCTCCAAAATCATCTGATGTACTTTTACACGTTTAAAAAAAAAATCTTCATTCCTTTTATATCATTTCCCATTTTACAAGAAAATATCACTCCACTACTTAATGGTATTTATCACCATCAATAGCATTTCTAACCAGATTCTCTTTTTCTAATGGATTGAACACAAATTGGTTGTTTGATGATTTGACTTACACGTTATTAACTCTTCATTGCCCTAACTCAACCACAATCCTTTCACATTCGACTTATACACTTCATTTTTGAAGATTCCCTAACTCAATCAGCCTCATTCATAAATCTTTTCATTTTCTCTTATTGCATAATATTTATTGTCGAGAATACAAAGGGGTATTCTGTTAGATAATTTTGTGTATTTTGAATCAATCTTTAGATGCAATGATCTATTCTATTCGTCTTCTATCTTTAATTCAGAGGAGTTTTTGAAAAATCGTTCGATATTTGTATATGAGCTATGTATATATATGATGATTGGATCCAGTCTGACTACCAGCTTATATTTTCTTCTTCTTCTTCTTCTATTGCCATTTTTTTATTGTTAATGGCTCGAAGAGTGGACTTCATTTCTTCTATAACTCCAGACAAACATGAGTGGAAGTTGAGAGTCCGAATAATCTGCCTGTGGACAATCCCAAATTTTGTGAATCCTCAACATATTAATATGATTGAGATGATATTACTTGATGAAAATGTATCATTTTTTTATAATCTTTCATATACTAAGTGTAAATCAAAATTTAGTTCCCTTTATTTGTTAAAATAATCATATTTAGTTAATCATTTGTGTTCCTCTCTTCATAATAGTATGGTAGAATCCACGCATCAGTCAAGAGTTCTTTACTAAGAAGGTTCAAAGAAATTCTGGTAGATGGTGTTGGATACTGTATGACAAATTTTATTGTTGGTTACAACAATGCTAAATTTAAATCCACCCATCATAAGTTTAAGTTAAATTTTATAGCAACAACTGATGTATCTCCTCCAATAACTAGAGCTGAATATCCCCAAGGAAGCTTTTTTATTTGTTTCGTTTGCTGATTTAAGCTCGAATATGGATCGATGAGTCGTATCTTATTGGTGTGATCATGATATAATTCGGCCTTGATTTTATTTTTACCTCAATTTGTTATTTGTAAGTGTTTGATCCTTTTATTGTTTTAGATATTATTGGGGAGATTATATAAATTGGTGATCTTATTCAGAGTACAAAGGACGAAAAAATCACTAAGAGAGTTGATATTGTCTTGGAAGATGCAGAGTGAGCATGCTATATTTGCAGTAAACATTTTTTAATTGCATATACTATTTTACTATTATTTTATTCTGCTTGTTTATTCTTTATTTCCAGAAAGGATCAGTTGATTTATACATTGTGGGGGTAATTTTGTTGAATAGTTATGTTCTTGTTTAAAAGAAACTATTCAGGGACCTAACATATAGGTACTTCAATCATGTAGAGTTAGGGAGTACCACAGTATATATAACAAGTTTCTTTTTGTTAAAGTATTATATTTGAGATTCTTATATGTACAATAAAATTAGAAATATTTTTGCACTATTACCCTGTTATCTTCTGTGTTTATTTTGATCCATAATTCATGTTGTAGGCTTGATTCAAGTTTCTGAACTGCTTATGTTATAATTGTGACGCCCCCAAAATAGGTATACATCACCAATCTTGAGTCGCCAAATATATGATACATAATCCAAATATAAACTTAATTTATACAACTGTTAAGTGTCGTGCAGAATACGACAAAACATAAATTGTGAGTTTTAATACAAAAATTGTCTCCTAGACAATATCCAAACTCAAAATAAGTCCTCACTACAATTATTATCACACTATTCTTATAGAATAGCGAGGACTACAATAGCAATCATCTTGGACCATCACTCCATTCCCTGACTAGTCCCAGCTATATTCTCATTTCCTGAAAAGAAGAATGAAAGAAAAGGGTGAGCTCAACTAGCCCAGTAAAGAATATTATGACTAAGATAATGTAGAATACATTATCGTTAGCCTTCAACAATATAACAACTGATAGAATACAATAGACAACAAGTTTTAGATCAACAACCGCAGCAGAAATAACAATCCATTAGAAAAGTCAAGTAGAGCATGATATCTACTATCTTCTATGATTTAAAAGTTTATCATCAATTTTATCGCTAAGACTCAGCTTAATAAATAATCCACATTACTGAATTATCCATGCACTATGGGCCAAGGATATTCATTAGTATCACATCCATGAATTATCCATGCACTACGGGCCAAAGATATTCGTGTTATCATCAATGGTCATGATCATGCCAAATAACAATTCATCTTTGCACCCTTGGCCGAAGAGAACGCATGGTCATGATCATACCAACATCTGTCCATCAATGCACTACGGGCCAATGAGGACTTTTACCACATCATTTGTAACATTAAAGGTCATGATTATACCGAATAATCCTTGGTCATAATCATAACAATCAATAGTCCATCTATTCACTACGAGCCAAAGATGACTTTCATCATAATATAAGCATGAGGATGATGACAATGATATAAGAATTTAATTACTTGAGAGCAAGGATAAATTTTAAAGCTTTATAATTTAATTTATCAAGAATTCAATAATGTCCAAATTCTCAACATGATACTGCTTTGTGGAGTAAAATTCAAGAATAATATTGTATCAAAAATAATTTGGATAAAAAAGAAATTAATTTTTATCATGAATAGTACGCCGGGTGAATAGTACCCGAGTGAATAGTACCTCGTGAAAGTACTTCGTGAATAGTCCCCTATAAATAGTACCCCAACATAAAAAGATTAAAAATTATCAAGAATGTTCAGAATAATATTTTCGTGAAAAGATACTAGATGAAACACAAATTTCAAGGATATTCTACTAATTTCACGGAGTATAGAAGCAATACTTAACAAAATGAGTGTAGAATTCAAAATCTGAAATGAAATAATATTACTTACATACTACATAGTATGCAAGAAAATATTATTTCTTACGAATATTGAACAAAAATAACATCCCTTACAACTGTTAAACGAAACTAATATTTCTTACGAATATTGAATGAAGATAATATTCCTTACAAATATTAAACGAATATAATATTTCTTGCGAATATTAAACGAAATAAAATTTCTTACGAATACGAAAAATAATATCGTATGCGAACATGAAATAAATAATACCCCTTGCGTCAAAAAGAGAGCAATTTCGACTGGTATAGCAGATATATTCTTGAAGAAAACTTGCACTGTTTTCTACACTCAAAACTTCCTTAAACTCTAAAGAAATACGCTCAATATTATAGAAGAAGAATTCTCTGATTCTGGTGTGATTTTTCATTTCTAAACTGAACATCCTATTTATAGGAGAATGGCATGATACTATTTGGACGCACAGTAGGAGAAATCACGAGTGAAGAATAATAATTACGGACGAATTCTAAAATTTTCTAATTTTTACTATGCAAACACTATGCAGATACTATGCATAATAAAATATAATATATTCTATTTTACATAAAAAATAAAACTTATTATAATATATATATATATATATATATATATATATATATATATATATATATATATATATATATATATATATATATATATATATAGATTCCTGATTAGGTCCTAACTCTGGACCATAAGAAAATTCGGACCTTTTTTTTTAAAAAAAACTAAAAAACAATTATTTATGGAACTTGAATTTTTACATAATACAAAGTGTTTTGAGTGCGATTTGAATACATACAGAGACATGTTTTCTTATGTATTCAAATCACACCCAAAACACTTAGATTATGTAAAAATTCAAGTTCCAAAATTATTATTATTTTAGTTATTTTTTTTAAAAAGCAAAAAAAGGTCCTGATTTTCTCTTTGATCCTAGTCCCCACTGATCAATTCTCTCTCTCTCTCTCTCTCTCTATATATATATATATATATATATATATATATATATATATATATATATAAAATAAAACTTAGATAACTTCTCCCGACTATTTTAAAAAATTGGGTAAGTGGGGGTCCATAAGCAAAATTTACAACAAATACTTTATAAAAATCCCCTCTATTTATCTCAAATCACTTGGCTTCACAAAACACATTTTTAATAATATTCATCATTAATATTATAACTCACAATATTAACAACCAGATCATTTTACGAAAAGAGGGGGCTTTCCGATAAGGACTTCTCCTTATTGGCACACAATTAGGTGACCAAACCCCTTTCCTCGACAGAACTTTCTAGGCATTGTCAATAATGTAAATAATAATATAAATAACCGTGTCATCTCAATTATTGATTTAATAATATAAAATATTGCGACAATAATTAAATCAATAACGTGAGATACTATGCAGCAAGTACTGTGGCAATAATTGAATAAAACTGAGTAGCTTCTCACGTAAGCATTAATAAACAATATCGTGTGCTACTATGCAACTACGTGTATTATTATAATTTTACCATCGGGTATTTCAACAGTTAACGTTAAAACTTTCGCCGTTATTTTTATAAAAATATATTTCTATCATTTTCTAACTCCGACAATAATTTCGTTGTGGGGTCCACCAATGATTGTGCCGTCTTACGAATATTTCCTAATAAAACAAATATTCCCCGACCAATCGAATATTTATGACAATTTGCTTACTTTGCAAAATTTGTAAATATTACCCACAACTATAACATTATATCAAATCCACATCATAATATTAAAAAAAAAATTGAGAAAATTAAATCTTTATTCATAAAAGTTGGGTTCTTACAACCTCCCTTCTTATGAAATTTCGTCCTCAAAATTGGCGTACGTACCTGGTATGTCGAACAGGTGAGGATACCTCATTTTTCTTTCAGATTCTAACTCTTGAGGTATAACCTTTGAGCATAGAATATGTTCCTTCTTATCCAAGATTTTAAAAAGTACCTATCTTCATACATTAAATCTTCCGTTGTCTCGTCTAGTTCTAATTCAATAATGTGGTTCAGGTCATCCACACATTTACGTAATATATATATATATATATATATATATATATATATATATATATACGAAAAATGTTATGAACATGAGACATACTTGGCAGTAAAGCAAGTCTATAGGCCATAATTCCTATTCGATCGAGGATTTCAAATGAACCAATTAAATCGAGGGTTGAGATTTCCTCTCTTCGTCAATTCTTGCTTCTAGAATAACGCCTTCTTGCACCTTCTTCTTCATATTCATCTGCTCCGGGTGTGTAGCTTGAGCGACTTTAACTTTATCGATTAAAGTTGGTTGTAATCGTATATTCATTATCTTCACGTAGGTTCTTGGAGTCTTTAACTCTATCTCCATCTTTTGTAAGTCGTACGAAATGGGCCTTTGTGTTAACAACGTCGCACTCATAACCTCAAACGATCTTTTACTCAACGCGTCAGTTACCACGTTCGATTTTCCAGGATGGTATTGAATGGTATGGTCGTAATCTTCAACAGCTCAAGCTAGCATCTTTAGCGCATGTTACGTTCATTTTGGGTGAAGAAATATTTGAGGGTTTTGTACCTGATTCAAGGTCGATAAAAAATTTGATTTCACGCTCTAGGGGTAGGCTAGAAAGTTCTTCGGGGAATACGTCAGGAAATTTATTAACGATAGAAATATCATTCAAAATTGTGACTCTTATCCAAGACTTGGATAACACCTCACATTAATACCTATCAGCTTGCTACCATTATTCACGGCGTCCCCTACGGAAAGTCTGGCTTCGGTACATCTCACATAAGGAAGTCACCAGCGAAAGGCTCAGGGCTCTTTACTTATGGCTTGATATGACAGTGATTGACTTTAGTGGTTTGGTTGTTTGAATTCGCATAATAGGTTGGTTATGAATATGAAAGCTAACAACCTTACGAAAATAATCAATTTTAGCATGATGAGTAGTTAACTTATCTTCCTAAAATCACATCAAATGCAAGTATTTTCAAAGAGATAAGATCGACAGGTAACGTGAGGGTATCGATTTGAATCAAACAATAGATTTATAAACAGTGGATGTAACAAAGGTTTCTCTTAACGGAGTTTCAACAGATAAGTCAAAGTCTAATTTCTTCGGAGTTAAATTTAAACGTTGAGCACAAGTAGGAGAAATAAAAGAATGGATATAACCGGTATATAATAAGGTATAAACTTTGCAAGAGTTTATAATTAACTTACCCGTGATAACTTCGTTCGAGTTCCTCATCACAAAAAACGCTCTCCCTTAAACTACCGATTTTGACTTTTCTGGGACAGCCTTCGGTGCTACCATCCCAGCTGGACTTAACTTCACTACACGAAACAATTGAGATAGATGACCTTCTCTTCCGCAATTGAAACACGCTTTGGGTTGTCAGCAGATAATTTGGACTCGATGTGTCCTCCTCTCTCCGTGATCTCAGAGTATATGACCTAAGTGGTCGCTCTCCTTCCTTGGAAACGAAATTTGGTCTCAGCCGACGTCTTTTCATCATTGTTGAATCTTCTCTTCTTAAAGTTGTTCTCACTTAATTCACCTTTCCTATTATCTTGGCCACGATTACCACCGAAGTGGTTACCATTCTTGGCATGATAATTTCCTCCACAATGGTTATCGTTGTTCCGATGGCCGTTGCCACCGGTATGATTATTATCGTATTTTTGGTCGTTACCTTTTGGTTGAGCTGACTCATAATCGCGTTCTAATAACTGAGCCCTATTCACAACATCTGAATATAAATAAAGTTTGTGTTAATGAGGTATTGACGAATTTCGGGTTTCAAACCTCTTAGAAACATCTGCGTCATACGTTCCTCATTATCTACCAAATGGGATGCAAACCGGGATAACTCAACAAACTTAGCCTTGTATTGCGATACGGTCATATTATTTTACTCCAGCTTGATGAGTTTCACCTCCTTCATGTGACGAATACTTTCGGGAAAGTACTTGTCGTTGAACAATTCTTGGAACTTCTCCCAAGACATCTTTAGTGCGGCAGGTTGAGTATGTTTGACAGATTCCCAACAATAATTTGCCTATCCTCGCAACATAAAGGTGGCGAAAGGAACCTTTTGCTCCTCTGAGCATTCTAAGACATCAAATATCTTGGTGATCTTCTTAATCAACGTCTCTGCCTTAAGTGGTTCTGGCTTTCCCAAAAACTTCCGTGGTCCCAGCTCCTTGAACTACTTAGCGGTGACAGACCGTGAGTTGCCATTAACTCCACCTGCATTATGAATAGGAGTCTCTCTTGTTTGGTGTTGTATGAATTCTAAAAAGTTCCTAAACGTACCATCGTTCGTCATTTGGTTGGTGTTATTGTTTACATGAGGATTATTTCCTTCTTGATGCACATTATCCTGGTTTTTGATTGGCAGTGACTCAACGGTCTCATGTACTCCATTGCTTATCTCAACATTTTCAGATGCCATTCTCAAACACTGTCACAAAACAAGGGTTAATTGACATGCCACATATTATCCCTATATTCTGACCCACCATTTAAATATCAAATAAACTTTGGTAGGTCATACTAGCAAAGGATTTACTCGTCTCTCCCCTCCTAGTTCTAGCCTCATAGCCTCACATCTGAGCAAGGGATCATATCCCTAAGATTTGATACCAAATGTGACGCCCCAAAAATAGGTATACATCACCCATCTTGACTCGCCAAATATATGATACATAATCCAAATACAAACTTAATTTATACAACTATTAAGTGTCGTGTAGAATACGACAAAACATAAGTTGTGAGTTTTAATACAAATATTATCTCCTAGATAATATCCAAACTCAAAATAAGTCCTTATTACAATTATTATCAAAATAGTGAGGACTACTATAGCAATCATCTTAAACCATCACTCCATTCCCTGACTAGTCCCAACTATATTCTCATTTCCTGAAGAGAATAATGAAAGAAACGGGTGAGCTCAACTAACCCAGTAGAGAATATTATGACTAAGATAATGAAAAATAAATTATCGTTAGCCTTCAACAGTATAACAACTGATAGAATACAATAGACAACAAGTTTTAGATCAATAACTGCAGTGGAAATAACTATCTATTAGAAGAGTCAAGTAGAGCATGATATCTACTATCTTCTATGATTTAAAAGTTTATCATCAATTTTATCGCTGAGACTCAGTTTAATAAATAATCCACATCACTGAATTATCCATGCACTACGGGCCAATGATATTCATTAGTATCATATCCACGAATTATCCATGCACTACGAGCCAATGATATTCGTGTTATCACCAATGGCCATGATCATGCCAAACAACAATTCATCTTTGCATCCTTGGTCGAAGAGAATGCATGGTCATGATCATACCAACATCTGTCCATCAATGCACTACGGGCCAATGAGGACTTTTACCACATCATTTGTAACATTAAAGGTCATGATTATACCGAATAATCCCTGGTCATAATCATACCAATCAACAGTCCATCTATGCACTACGGGCCAAAGATGACTTTCATCATAATATAAGCATGACGATGATGACAATGATATAAGAATTTAATTAAATGAGAGCAAGGATAAATTTTAAAGATTTATAATTCAATTTATCCAAAATTCAATTATGTCTAAATTGTCAACAAGATACTGCTTTGTGGAGTAAAATTCATGAATAATATTGTATCAAAAATAATTTGGACAGAAAAGAAATCAATTATTATCATGAATAGTACCTCAGGTGAATAGTACCCGAGTTAATAGTACCCCGTGAATAGTACTTCATGAATAGTACCCCAGCATGAAAAGATTAAAATTATCAAGAATGTTCAGAATAATATTTCCGTGAAAAGATACTAGATGAAGTGCAAATTTCAAGGATATTCTACTAATTTCACGGAGTATAGAAGCAATAGTTAACAAAATGAGTGTAATATTCGGAATCTGAAATAAAATAATATTACTTACATACTACAGAGTATGGAAGAAAATATTATTTCTTACGAATATTGAACAAAAATAACACCCCTTACAACTGTTAAACAAAAATAATATTCCTTACGAATATTGAACGAAGATAATATTCCTTACGAATATTAAACGAAGATAATATTTCTTACGAATATTAAACGAAATAAAATTTCTTACGAATACGAAAAATAATATCGTAAGCGAATATGAAATAAATAATACCCCTTACCTCAAAAAGAAAGCAATTTCGACTAATATAGCAGATATATTCTTGAAGAAAACTTGCACTATTTTCTACACTCAAAGCTCTCTTAAACTCTAAAGAAATACGCTCAATATTATAGAAGAAGAATTCTCTGATTCTGGTGTGATTTTCATTTCTAAACTGAACATCCTATTTATAGGAGAATGGCAGGATACTATTTGGACGCACAGCAGGAGAAATCGTGGCTGAACAATAATAATCACGGGCAAACTCTAAAATTTTCTGATTTTTACTATGCAAACACTATGCATAATTAATAAAATATAATATGTTCTATTTTACATAAAAAAACAAAACTTATTATAATATATATATATATATATATGTATATATATATATATATATATATATATATATATATATATATATACACACACATAATAATATTATGAAATAATATTACTTACATACATAATATTACTTGCTGAGTAAGACTCTTTTTAATCAAATTCTCTTTCCTTCTTTCAAAACTTCTTCTTCCTGCGTTCTGAAGTCACACTTACCTGTAGTCCACCTAGTTTGTGTCTAACCTTTGTAAGTCTCCAGGGTGAGCAGTGTCTAGTTATAGAACATATGTATGAGTCTGCTTATGGTAAGAGGGTATGCATAAACGAACCATGAGTAATAATTATTTTTGAAACTAGTAAAGATGAGTAGATTATTTAGATATAACTCCTCAGTTAGTAACCGGTCAGCTTTGCCCCCTGTTCCAGACATAGTTAACCAAGAAGAACACTGTTATGAAAATATTAGTCAAGTTTTAAGTAATTGGATCATACCTAAGGTTTGTCCTAAAGATATTTACCAGTTAACCTTCTTAGATAACTTTAAAACTGACTATAATGTCAAAACAATTGAAAAGGTTTATGCCATTAACAAAGAATATGAAAATTGTAGCCTCTTAACTCCTGATGTGATTAAAAACATAGGAAAAAGGGTTATAATTTTATTCATATAGGACTCGTTCAAGTTGCTGTCAAACCATTGAATATTAGATGAATTAATTCAAGTATCTACCTCTACTTAAGAGATGCTAGATTTCTTAATTATTTTCCTAGCATCATTGGAATTATGGAATCAAGTCTGCATAATGGTCCTATCCATTTCAATTGCTTTATTGATTTCACTTTAAGCCTAAGTGATCATAATCTATTAAAAGCCTTGACGTTGAACATTAAAACAGTTGGAGAAATCACTAAAATGATTGAGGGTTCTCAACCACTTGCTTTGATCTATATGATATATTATAAGACTATGAAAACGAATTTAAATGTTCATGCTCTTAATAAAAGTCCTGAGGATCATACTATTTTAATTCAAAGTTAAGTGATGCTAATATTCAGATCCTGAGAACCATCCTCTGGAAGGATATTACGTTACCTAGTCAATGGACTTTACCCAGTGAAATACCTCAACAGACAATTAATAACAATTTATTAAATGTTGAAAACATTAGACAATTTTCTGATGGTACGGTCAAAATAAGTTTTGAACGAACCAGAAGGCCTGTAGTCATAGAAGATTTTACTAGTTCTTCAGCACCTTCGGTCCAGACTAGAAGAGATACTGAAGTACTTAGTAACCCTTCTATTAGAGATATAAAAGTGAAAGGTATCCTTAATCAAGGTCAAGCCAGTCACCCCTGTTATACTCATAATGATATGGCAGAAGAAGAAGGCTCTTCTTTTCCTACCTCTTCAGAGTTTCCTACTCCATCGGATTTTGAAGCTCCTATTAATAAGCAATTAAGAGTCATTAAAAAAGAATTCATTTCCGATTGGAATAATCTCGTTAATGATTTTAATTCTAAATCTAATAAAGAAAAAAGACATTTATTTCGCTCAAACCACCCTAATAATACAGAACGTGATAAAATAATTAATAGATGGAAAAGATTTATAAAAAATGAACAGATAAACATTACTTTTTACGATTGGTATGATCAATATCAAGGTAAATGTAATGTTATAACAAAAATTCAATGGATTAAAGAAGATAAGTTGAAGATTTCTTCTTGTCATCCTCATCTTGAAACTGTCCTTTTACCAGTTAAAAACACGTCAGTTGTTGCCAATCCATTTAAAATTTTAGACGGCAATAAAGACGACAAGAAAATTATTGAACAGAATAATTTCACGAATCAGTATCTAGCAACCATAGGAAAACAGCTAGATAAGATTGAAGAAAAATTCGATGAGTCAGTTGTTAAAAAACTAGATTCAAAAATTGAACATCCTTTGCTTAAATTACCAAAAAATAGAAATAAATTAGGTTTACCTAATAAAGATGGTGAACTTACCCAAGCTATTGATAAGTTATTTAAAAAATTAAAAACTAAAGCTGGAGCAAGTGGTACTATTGCTATCATTGATCAAGTTGAATCTGACAATGAGAGTAGTAGCCAATTAGATCATTCTGATGCTGTTTTAATTCCAGATTTTAATGACCAGTTAAATAAATTAACCATTGATAACACTAGCATTACCAGAAATTGGTATTCTAGACCTACTTCTCCAGATCTACAGTTCGAAGAGAGAAACCTAGATAAACAATTTTCGGTTTCTTCTAATAAAATTTATTAATGGAATATTGATGGTTTTAGTGAACAAGAGATTTTGAACAAATTAAATCACATGTCCATGATAACTAATAGCTATATTACTAAATTCAACAATTTGACTCAGCCAGATATTTTTGAGTTACTAGCTAGCGGATTTACTGGTATTCTTAGATCTTGGTAGGAAAAAAATCTCACAGAAGACACTAGACTATTAATTATCCATGCTGTCCAATTTGATGATGACGATAACCCCATCTTTGATGAAGATGTTGGTGTTGGTCCGCCTGATGGATTCAATACTCTAATTTTCACAATTATTAAACATTTTATTGCAACTTCTAGTAATATCACAGAAAGAATTCACGATCAGTTGAGTAATCTCACTTGTCCCACCCTAAGTGATTTTAGATGGTACAAGGATGTGTTTACTTCTCGTGTTATGATGCGTAATGATAGCAATAAACTATTTTGGAAAGAAAAATTCGTTAATGGTTTACCTTCATTATTTGCGCATAAGGTTCATGAAGAATTAAGTAAAAATCTAGGTTACATTGATTATGATAATCTTACCTATGGTGATATTATAAGTTATATTCAAAATATTGGTTTAAAAATGTGTATTGATTTTAAACTAGCCAAACAAGAAGGTAAGGATAAAATAAAGCCAAATATGAGTTAGGGACTTTCTGCGAGCAATATGGTTTACCCCCGTTGCTCCCTCTAGAAGAAAACACATGCATAAACATATTGAGTCTCGTAAGAGTCACAAACGTCATAAAAGAAAATATAGTCAAAACAAAGACAAAAATCAAGATAATTATTATACTAAACCAAAAACATCAGGTAAAAAATCCACTAAAAGACCAAAGAAGTTTGACAAAAGTAAAATTGTTTGCCACAATTGTGGCAGAAAGAGCACTACAAAAGTGAGTGTAAAATAAAATAAAAGCTATGTCAGCTAAAGGTTTCAAGTGAAGATACTGAACAACTATTAGAATTAATGAGAATAGAGAACAACGTCAGTAATGATGATGGTTCTGATATTCCTTTTTCCTCTAATAGCAGTTCTTGCAATGATGAATCAAATAGTTATAATGAAATTACTATATATGATAAGAATTGCAATGAAAACTGCTGTGTTAAAAGATTAAATGTAATTACCAAAGAAGATGAAGAAAGCTCTTTGTTAATTGATTTAATTAGTAAAATTACTGATCTTGAGTTGAAGGTTCAATATACAAACAGTTAAAAGATTTGTTAACAAAGGATAACAAAGTAAAAGAAAAAATTATTAAGGCCAAAGCAAAACCTATATTTAGCCTGAATAAAACTTTGAAAGATTTAAAACTCCAGTCAAAGAAATCACCCTCCCTGAGTTAAATCAAGAAGTTAATAAATTAAAAAGGGAAATTTCTAACCTAAAATCAGATATTTATAATTTAAGAAAAGAAATTGAAATCAAAAACACTGACCTTCATATCCATGATTCTTCATCTAGTGATGAAAGTCATGATATTCCTGAAGCATCTAATTCTAAGGAGGAAGACCTTTGTATTCAAGGGCTCTCCCTCAAACGTATTAAAGATATCACCATTCAAAAGTGGTATATCTCTATTAACTTAGTCATCGATAAGACCTTCTCAATACAACTCCCTGCCTTAGTTGATACTGGTGCAAATCTGAATTGTATTTAGGAAGGTCTAATCCCTACTAAGTATTATAAGAAAACTACTGAAAAATTAAATTCTGCCAATGGTAGTCAGATGGAAATAAAATATAAACTACCTAAAGTTCATATTTATCAAGATAATATGTGTTTTAAAACATCATTTGTTTTAATCCGCAATCTTATAGATAAGATCATCTTAGGGTTACCTTTTATATATTTATTATATCTTTTCACTACCATCATGATTATACCGAATAATCCCCTAGTCATAATCATACCAATCAATAAATTCATCTACGCACTACGGCCAAAGATGACTTTCATCACAATATAAGCATGAGGATGATGACAATGATATAAGAATTCAATTAAATGAAAGCAAAGGATAAATTTTAAAGATTTATAATTTAATTTATCTAGAATTCAATAATGTCCAAATTGTCAACATGATATCGCTTTGGGAGTAAAATTCAAGAATAATATTGTATCAAAAATGATTTAGACCAAAAAGAAATCAATTTTTGTCATGAATAGTACCCCGTGAATAGTAATCGAGTGAATAGTACCCAGTGAATAAGTAATTCGTGAAATAGTACCCGTGAATAGTACTCCGACATGAAAAGATTAAAACTTATCAAGAATGCTCGTAATAATATTTCCATGAAAAGATACTTTGATGAAACGCAAATATCAAAGGATATTCTACTAATTTCATGGAGTATAGAAGCCAAAACTTAACAAAATGAGTGTAGAATTTGAATCAAAAAAAAATAATATTACTTACATACTACAGAGTATGGAAGAAAATATTATTTCATACTTAATATTGAACAAAAATAATATCCCTTACCTTAAAAAGAGAGAGTATTCCAACCGGTATAGCGGAGATATTCTTGAAGAAAACTTTCACTGTTTTCTACGCTCAAAGCTTCTTAAAACTCTAAAGAAATACGCCAATATTATAGAAGAAGAATTCTCTCATTCTCGTGTGATTTTCAATTCTAACTAAGCATCCTATTTATAGGAGAATGAAAAGGATACTATTTGAATTTTAGAATCACTACCAATAAAAAGTTATTTCACGACGCAAAATTCAATTTAAATTTCACAAGACTTTATTTTTATAAATACTATGCATAATAAAATAATAAATGCATATAAAATATAAATATATTCTATTTTTATATAAAATTTTTTATTATAATATATATATATATATATATATATATAATATACATATACCACACATAAATAATCTCATTTCATGACCACCTCCACTTCCATTTATTCCACCAATTCCACACCCCCACGCCCCATATACTTTATATATATATATATATATATATATACCTAAACCGAATAACTTTTCTACCGATTATTTTGAAAAATGGGTAAATGGGGGTCCAAATAATAAGCCAAAATTTACAACAAATACTTCATAAAAAAATCCCCTCAATATTTTTAACAACATTTATTCATCATTATTATAACTCACAATATTAACAACCAGATCGCTCCTGTGAAAGAGGGGGCTTTCCGATAAGGATTTCTCCTATCATGCCAAGCAATTAGGTGACCAAACCCCTTTCCTCGATGTAACTTTCTAGACATCATTAATTATGCAAATAATAATATGAATAACTTGTCATCTCAATTATTGATTTAATAATATAAAATATTATACAATAATTGAATCAAATAACGTGAGATACTATGCAAAGAATTATCGTAGCAATAATTGAATAAAACCGAGTGACTTCTCACGTAAGCATCAATAATCAATACCGTGCTGCTACTATGCAACCACGCCAGACATCGTATTTTTTTCACCACCGGGTATTTCAACAGCTTAACGGTAAAACTTTCGCCGTTATTTTTATAAAAAGATATTTCGCTGCTTTCTAACTCCGATAATAATTTCGCTGTGGGGTCCACCAATGATTGTGCCGCCGCATTTAATATTCCCTCGTTAAAACTAATATTCTCCCACAATCGAATATTTTATAACAACTTGCTTACTTTGCAAAATTTATAAATATTACCCACAACTATAACATTATATCAAATCCACACCATAATATTCAAAAATATATTTCGAGAAAATTAATCTTTATTTATAAAAGTTGGGGTCTTACAACCTCCCTTCTTATGAAATTTCATCCTCAAAATTAGGGTACGACTTGGTATGTCAAAGAGGTGAGGATACCTTGATTTCATTTCGATTCTAACTCCCGTGTCATTTCCTCAACATCGTGGTTTCTCCACAAAACTTTGACTTGAGGTATAACCTCGAGCGTAGAATATGTTCCTTCTTATCCAAGATTTTAACAGTACCTCTTCATACGTTAAATCTTCCGCTATTTCATCCGGCTTCTAACTCAATAATGTGGTTCGGGTCTTCCACATATTTACGTAACATGGATATGTGAAAAACGTTATGAACACGAGACATACTTAAGTGTAAGTGCGAGTCTATAGGCCACGCTTCTACTCGATCGAGGATTTCAAATGGGCCAATGAATCGAGGATTGAGCTTTTCTCTTTTCCAAATCTTGTAACTCCTTTCCATGGAGCAACACGTAACAACACATGATCTCCAACATTGAATTCCACGCCCTTTCGATGAAGATCAACATAACTCTTTTGTCGATCTTGTGAGGTTTTTATACGCTGTTTGATCATTTGAATCTTTTTCGTAGTCATATGCACATCAATTCTCGGTCCCAACAACGCTGCTTCACCCACCTCATCCCAAAGATACCGAGAACGACACTTTCATCCCATACAACGCCTCAAATGGAGCCATGCCAATACTTGCTTGATAACTCAAGTTGTAGGAGAATTCCACCAATGGCAAGAACTTGTCCCAACTTCCTTTGAAGTCAAGGACACACGTAGTCTTAATAGATCTTCAAGAGTTTGAATAGTCCTCTCCGATCGCCTCATCCGCTTCGAGGATGATATGCCAAACTAAATCGTAAATCTGCGCTCATAGCTTTTTGCAAACTAACCCAAAATCGTGAAGTGAATCTTGGGTCTCGATCAAAACTATGGATACCGGCATACCATGCAATTTACAATCTCATTTATGTATATACGAGCAAGACGCTCAAGTGAATAAGTTTCTCAGATAGGTAAGAAATGAGCGCACTTGGTCAATCTATCAACAATGACCCAAATCGCATCTATGCCTTGAGAAACCTTGGGGAAGACCAAGAATCTAAATCCATGGTAATGTGCTCCCACTTCCATTCTAGAATTTCAAGTGGTTGCAATGGACCTTTTGGCACTTGATGCTCTCACTTGACTCGCTGACAAGTTAAACACCTTGAGATAAACTCCGCTATCTCTCTCTTCATATATATTGCTCCACCAAAATGTATGTCAAAGATCACGATACATTTTGGTACTCCCAAGATGGATTGCAAAATGGTGTGTTGTGCGCCCCATCATGATTTTATACTTTAAATCGTGGTCGTTAGAACACAAAGTCCGGAGTCGACTCAAGTATTCCTTCTTCATCGATTCTTGCTTCCTAATAACACCTTCTTGCACTTTCTTCCTCATACGCGATCACCTCCAGTGTCCGTAGTTTGAGCAACTTTTAACTTTATCGATTAAAGTCTGCTTCTACTCAGATATTTGACATCATCACATGGGTCCCTCGAGAGTCTTTAACTCTATCTCCATCCTTTGTAAGTCATACAAAATGGGCTCTTACGCTGACAATATCGCACTCAGACATTCAGATATGATCTTCTACTCAACGCGCCACCTACCACGCTCGCTTTTCCAAGATGGTATTGAATGGTATGATCATAATCTTTCAATAGCTCGAGCCAACGCCATTGTCGCTATGTTGAGTTCCTTTTGGGTGAAGAAATATTTGAGGCTTTTTATGATCCGTATAGATCTCCACTTTCTCCCCATACAGTAAATGCCTCCAAATTTTAAGTGCAAAAAATGACACCCGCTAACTCTAGATCATGAGTAGGATAATTCCTCTCATATTCTTTGAGTTGTCGTGAGGCATAGGCTATGACTTTCCCATGTTGCATGAGAACACATCCTAACCTCTCCCCTCAAGCATCATCAGAGATGACAAATCCTCCAAACCGATGGTATTGTCGTAACAAAAATAAATGAGTCTCCTCTCGAGTTCTTGAAAACTCTTCTCACATTCCTCGCCTCCAACCAAATTTTGTATCTTTTCGAGTCACCGAAGTTAATGGAGTAGCGATTCGAGAAAATCCTTCCACGAATCTCCGATAATAACCAAATAAGCCCGTAGAAAGCTACGTATTTCTATTATCGACTTAGGTTGCTCCCAAATTTTGAATTGCTTCAATCTTTGTTGGGTCAATAGATATTCCATGATTTGATATCACGTGCCCAAGAATGCTACTTCCTCAAGCCGTAACTCGTGATTTCTTCAACTTGGCATATAGCTTGTTTTCACGAAGCTTTTGAGTATCAAATTCAAGTGTTGCTCATGATCTTCACGGGCTTTTGGAGTAAATGAGGATGTCATCAATAAAGACAACCACAAAATGATCCAAATATTCCTTGAATACTTGGCTCATCATATCCATGAAGGCAAGAGGAGCATTAGTCAATCCAAAAGACATGACTAGAAATTCATAATGCCCGCATCGAAGTTCTAAAAGCAGTCTTTTGAATGTCATCGCTTTTAATCTTTAATCGATGATATCCTAAACTAAGATCGATCTTTGAAAAAGAATTTGGCGCCTTGCAACCGGGTCAAACAGTCATCAATGCGAGGCAATGGGTACCTATTTTTGATGGTGACATGATTCAACTCCCGATAATCAATACAAAGTCGATACTTCCCATCTTTCTTCTTCACGAATAGAACAGAGCACCCCAAGGAGACGATTAGGACGAATAATGAAACCGATGTCTAACAATTCCTCAGCAGCTTGGGTCTTTAACTCCTCAAGTTCAATAGAGCCATTCGATATGGGGCTTTGAAAATGGGTTTTGTACCGGTTCAAGGTCGATACAAAATTCAATTTCACGCCTCGGGTAGCTGTGAAGTTCTTCAGTGAATACGTCAGAAAATTTATTAACAATAGAAATATCATTCAAATCGACGATTTTTTGTTTAAATCGATGATATGGGCTAAGAAAGCTTGACATCCATTTTTCAATAAACGAATAGCTTTTATGGCTTGATATGACAAAGGATTGACTTTAGTGGTTTGGTTGTTTGAATTCACATAATAGGTTGGTTAGGAATATGAAAGCTAACAACCTTACGAAAAATAATCAATTTTAGCATGATGAGTAGTTAACCAATCAATCCCTAAAATCACATCAAATGCAAGTATTTTCAAAGAGATAAGATCGACAAGTAATGTGCGGTTACCGATTTGAATCAAACAAGATTTATAAATAGTGGATGTAATGAAGGTTTCTCCCAACGAGTTTCAACAGATAAGTCAAAGTCTAATTTCTCCTGAGTTAAATTTAAACGCTGAGCGCAAGTAGGAGAAATAAAAGAATGGGTAGAACCGAGATCAAATAAGGTATAGACTTCGCTAGAGTTTATGATTAGCTTACCCGTGATGACCTCGCTCGTTCCTCACTTTTTGGGAGGTCACGACAAACGCTCTCCCTTGAACTACCGGCTTTTGACTTCTCTCGACGGCATATTTGGTGCCACCATCCCAAATCGACTTGGCTTTTACTCTGCATGACAAAATCGAGCTAGGTGACCTTCTCTTCCATAATTATAACATGCTTTGACTCACATGCATAGCTTTGACCGATGTGTCCTCCCTCCGTGATTTAGCATACGATCGGTGGTCGCTTCCTTCCTTAACAACGGTGTCGGGTAGCCGACGACGCCTTTCCATCATTATTGAATCTCCTCTTCTTGAAATTTCCACTTTATTATCTTGGCCATGATTACCACCAAGTGGTTACCATTTCGCATGTTGATTTCCTCCACGCTTGTTGTCACCGCTTCGATGACTCGCTACCACCGGTATTATCATTTTGCCGATACCGCTTTCTCTTGGTTGGTTGACTCATTATCGCGCTCCAATAATCGAGCCCTATTTACAACATCCTAATACAAACACAGTTTGTGAGAAATGAGGTATCGACGATTTCGGTTTCAAACCTCTCAGAAACATCCGCGCCATTCTCTCCTCATTATCAACCAAATGGGATGCAAACCGATAACTCTAAAAAACTAGCTTCAGATCGCGACACTGGCCATATTGTTTTGCTCCAAATTTTGATGAACTCCACCTCCTTCATGTGACGAATACTTTCGGGAAAGTACTTGTCGTTGAACAGCTTCTTGAACTTCTCCCAAGACATCTTCAAAGGCGGCAGTCGAGTACGCTTTTACGATTCCCACCCAAGAATCGCCTCTCTCGCAACATGAAGGTGGCAAAGGGAACCTTTTGCTCTCTGAGCATCCCAAGACATCAAATATCTTGGTGATCTGCTTTATCCACGCTCCGCCTTTAAGTGGTTTTGGCTTTCCCAAAACTCCGGTGGTCCCAGCCCTTGAACTGCTTAATGAAGTGACCATCCGAGAGTTGCCAAGTGTTTCCACCTCATATTTGAACAGAGTCGTCTCTCACCGATGTCGCATGAATTGCATAAAGCCTCCTAACATCCCATCGCTCATCATTTGGTCTGTTGTTGTTGTTTTCCCGAGGATTATTGCCTTCCGATGATGCACATTATCCTCGTATTGATCATTGGTGACTCAACTGCCTCATGTGCTCCATTGCTTATCTCAACATTCTCGGATGTCATTTTCAAACACTGCCACAAAACAAGGGTTAATTGACATGCCACATATTATCCCTATATTCTGACCGACCAATTAAATAACAAATAAACTTAGGTAGGTCATACTAGCAAAGGATTTCCCCGTCTCTCCCCCTAGTTCTAGTCTCACATCTTAGCCAGTGGATCATATCCCTAAGCTTTGATACCAACCGTGACGCCCCCAAAATAGGTATACATCACCCATTCTGAGTCGCCAAATACATGGTACAAAATTCAAATACAAACTTAATTATACAACCGTCGTGTAAAATACGACAAAACATAAGTCGAGAGTTTTAACACAAATATTGTCTTCTGATAATATCCAAACTCAAATTCAATCCTCATTACATTATTATCACATTATTTCACTAATAGTGAGGACTACTAAAACAACCATCTCTGACCATCACTCCATTCCCCGACTAGTCCCTTGCCACGCTCTCATTTCCTCAAGAGAACAATGAAAGCAAAAGGGTGAGCTCAACTAGCCCAAGAAGAAATATTATGACTAAGATAATGCGTAATAAATTATCGTTAGCCTTCAACAAAGTTAAACCGATAAAAATATAATAAACATCAAGTTTAATCAAATAAATGAACAAGCAATCCATTAAAGAGTCAAGAGAGCATGATATCTACTATCTTCTATGATTTAAAAAGTTTATCATCAATTTTATCACCGAGACTCAAATTTAATAAATAAATCCACATCATCGAATCATCCTCGCACTACGCCAAGGATATTCATTAGTATCACGACCACGAATTATCCATGCACTACGCCCAAGGATATTCGTGTTTTCACCAATGGTCATGATCATGCCAACAACCGGCCCATCAATGCACTACGGGCCAATGAGGACTTTTACCACATCATTTGTAACATTACTACCATGATTATACCGAATAATCCTCGGTCATAATCATACCAATCAATCCATCCATCTATGCACTACGGCCAAAGATGACTTTCATCATAATATAAGCATGAGGATGATGACAATGATATAAGAATTCAATTAAAAGAAAGCAAAGGATAAATTTTAAAGATTTTATAATTTAATTTATCTAGAATTCAAAAACGTCCAAATTATCAACATGACACTGCTTTGTGGAGTAAAATTCAAGAATAATATTGTATCAAAAATGATTTGGACCGAAAAGAAATCAAATTTTGTCATGAATAGTACCCTGGGTGAATAGTACTCGAGTGAATAGTACCCCGTGAATAGTAATTTGGGAATAGTACCCCGTGAATAGTACTCCGGTATGAAAAGATTAAAACTTATCAAGAATGCTCAGAATAATATTTCCATAAAAAGATACTAGATGAAGCGTAAATATCAAGGATATTCTACTAATTTCATGGAGTATAGAAGGCAAAACTTAACAAAATGAGTGTAGAATTCGAAATCGAAAATGAAATAATATTACTTACATACTACAGAATATGGAAGAAAATATTATTTCATATGAATATTAAACAAAAAATAATATCCCTTACCTTAAAAAGAGAGTATTCCAACCGGTATAATGGATATTCTTGAAGAAAACTTTCACTATTTTTCTACGCTCAAAGCTTCCTAAAACTCTAAAAGAAATACGCCAATATTATAGAAGAAGAATTCTCTCGATTCTCGTGTGATTTTCAATTTAAACTAAGCATCCTATTTATAGAGAAATGGAAAGGATACTATTTGAATTTTTAAATCACGGACAAATAATTCATTATTTCAATTTTCCACGAATTTTTTCGGTTTTTTATACAAATAAACTTTATATAACTATATATATATATACTATAATACTAAAAATAAAAATAAAATATATATATATATATTTATATATATAAAATAAATATATATATATATATATATATATATATATATATTTCCATTACTTATTAAAAATTTTTCATTCTTATTATAATATATATATATATACATATCACATATATATATATATATATATATATATATATATAATATATATCAATAACTTTCACCGATTATTTTGAAAAATGGGTAAATGGGGGTCCAAATAATAAGCCAAAATTTACAACAAATACTTCATAAAAATCTCCTCAATATTTTTAACAACATTTATTCATCATTATTATAACTCGCAATATTAACAACCAGATCGCTCCTGTGAAAGAGGGGCTTTTTCGATAAGGATTTCTCCCTATCATGCGCCGCAATTAGGTGACCAAACCCCTTTCCTCGATAGTAACTTTCTAGACATTGTTAATTATTGCAAATAATAATATGAATAACTTGTCATCTCAATTATTGATTTAATAATATAAAATATTGACAATAATTGAATCAAATAACGTGAGATACTATGCAACAATTATCGTAGCAATAATTGAACATAAACCGAGTG
Source organism: Panax ginseng (assembly GCA_020205605.1). Classification (NCBI taxonomy): domain Eukaryota; kingdom Viridiplantae; phylum Streptophyta; class Magnoliopsida; order Apiales; family Araliaceae; genus Panax; species Panax ginseng. Next base: position 58,087,613 of record CM035149.1, on the reverse strand, counting down.
ACTTCTCACGTAAGCATCAATAATCAATACCGTGTGCTACTATGCAACCACGCCAGACATCGCATTTTTTTATCACCGGGTATTTCAAATAGCTTAACTCAGAAAACTTTCGCCGTTATTTTATAAAAAGATATTTCGCTGCTTTCTAACTCCGATAATAATTTCATTGTGGGGTCCACTAATGATCGTTTGCCGTCATGCATTTAATATTCCCTCGTTAAAACGAATATTCCCCACCAATCGAATATTTTATAACAACTTGCTTACTTTGCAAAATTTATAAATATTACCCACAACTATAACATTATATCAAATCCACACCATAATATTCAAAAATATATTTATAGAAAAATTCATCTTTATTTATAAAAGTTGGGGTCTACTAAATAGTGAGGATTACTAAAACAACCATCTCTACCATCACTCCGCTCCCCGACTAGTCTCTACTATGTTCTCATTTTCTGAAGAGAATAATGAAAACAAAAGGGTGAGCTCAACTAGCCCAGTAAGAAATATTATGACTAAGATAATGCAAAATAAATTATTGTTAGCCTTCAACAGTGTTAAACTGATAAAATATAATAACATCAAGTTTAACTGCAGCAGAACAAATAATTTATTAAAAGAGTCAAGTAGAGCTTGATATCTACTATCTTCTAAGATTTTAACAGTTTATCATCAATTTTATCGCTGGGACTCAACTTAATAAATAAACCACATCATTGAATCATCCCTACACTACGGGCCAAGGATATTCATTAGTATCACGTCCACGAATTATCCCTACACTACGAGCCAAGGATATTCATGTAATCATCAATGGTCATGATCATACCAACAACAATCCATCACTGCACTATGGGTCAATGAGGACTTTTACTACATCATTTGTAACATTACTGTAAGACGCCAACTTTTATTAATAAAGATGAATTTTTCTATAAATATCATTTTTGAATATTAAGGTGTGAATTTGTTATAATGTTATAGTTGTGGGTATTATTTACAAATTTTGCAAAGTAAACAAGTGGTTATATAATATTCGATTGGTCGGGGAATATTCGTTTTAACAAGGAATATTCGTATGACGGCACAATCATTGGTGGACACCACAACGAAAGTATTGTCGTAGTTAGAAAATGACATAAATATCTTTTTATAAAAATAACGGTGAAAGTTTTACCGTTAAACTGTTGAAATACCCGGTGGTAAAAGTACAATAATACGCGTGGTTGCATAGTAGCACACGACATTGATTATTGATGCTTACATGAGAAGTCACTCAGTTGTGTAAAATTATTGCCACATTAGTTGCTGCATAGTATCTCACACGTTATTTGATTCAATTATTGTCATAATAATTTTTATATTATTAAATCAATAATTGAGATGACAAGTTATTCATATTATTATTTGAATAATTAACAATGTCTAGAAAGTTCTGTCGAGTAGAGGTTTGGTCACCTAATTGCGCGCCAAAGGGACAAATCCTTATCGGAAAGCCCCCTCTTTCTTAGGAATGATTTGGTTCTTAATATTGCGAGTTATAATAATGATGAATAAATGTTGTTAAAAATATTGAGGTGATTTTTATGAAGTATTTGTTGTAAATATTGGCGTATTATTTGGACCCCCATTTACCCATTTTTAAAATAATCGGTAGAAAGTTATTTAGTATATATATAATGGGACCCACCTGTGATGGTGAAATGTTGGTGGGAGGGGAACACATGTTATTTAGTATATATATAATGGGGCCCACGTTGGAAGAAAAAAAAAAAAAATCCTACAAAATTTGTCACGGAGGGAGATAATTTTTTCAAAGCACCATGTGCTTATATATATATATATATTATACTTTTGTTTTACTTGATATTTGTAATTCGATTATTGCGTATAACATCTGTGACTACTAAAATTTTATCCATGAAATTATTATTCGGTACACCCGTGATCAAACAGTATCATTTCCATTCTCCTATAAATAGGATGCTTAGTTAGAATTGAAAATCACACCAGAATCAGAGAATTCTTCTTCTATAATATTGAGCGTATTTCTTTCGAGTTTTAAGAAGTTTTGAGCATAGAAAACAATGAAAGTTTTCTTCAAGAATATCCCCACCCTATCAGTCAGAAGTACTCTCTTTTTAAGGTAAGAGATTTTATTTTTGTTCAATATTCGTATGAAATAATATTTTCTTCCATACTCTGTAGTATGTAAGTAATATTATTTCATTTCAGATTTAAAATTCTACACTCATTTTGTTAAGTTTTGGCTTCTATACTCCATGAAATTATCTTTGGCCATAGTGCATAGATGGACTTGGTATGATTATGACCAGGGAATATTCGATATAATCATGACCGTAATGTTACAAATGATATGGTAAAAGTCCTCATTGGCCCGTAGTGCATTGATGGATAGTTGTTGGCATGATCATGACTATTGATGAAAACACGAATATCCTTGGCCCGTAGTGCATGGATAATTTGTGGTCGTGATATTAATGAATATCCTTGGCCGTAGTGCAGGGGTGATTCGATGATGTGGATTATTTATTAAGTTGAGTCTCAGTGATAAAATTGATGATAAATTATTTTAAATCATAAAAGATAGTAGATATCATGCTCTAATTGACTCTTCTAATGGATTGCTTGATCCGTTGTAGTTAAACTTGATGTCTATTGTATTTTATCAGTTCAACACTGTTAAAGGCTAACGATAATTTATTCTGCATTATCTTAGTCATAATATATCTTACTGGGCTAGTTGAGCTCACCCTTTTCTTTCATTGTTCTCTTCAGGAAATGAGAATATAGCTGGGACTAGTCGGGGAACGGAGTGACGGTCCAGATGTTTGCATTAGTAGTCTTTACTATTCTGTGAAATAGTGTGATAATAAATGTATTGAGGACTTATTTTGAGTTTGAATATTATCTAGAAGATAATATTTGTATTAAAACTCATAGCTCATGTTGTATATTTAAGTTGTATTTATATTATGTACCATGTATTTGGCGAATCAGAATGGGTGATGTATACTTATTTTGGGGGCATCACAGTTGGTATCAAAGCTTAGGGATGTGATCCCTGACTGAGATGTGAGACTAGAACTAGGAGGGGAGAGACGGATAATTCCTTCGCTAGTATGACCTACCTAAGTTTATTTGTTATTTAATTGGTAGGTCAGAATATAGGGATAATATGTTGCATGTCAATTAACCCTTGTTTTGTGGCAGTATTTGAAAATGACATCCAAGAATGTTGAGAATAGCAATGGAGCACAGGAGACCATTGAGTCACCACAGATCAATACTCAGGATAAAGTGCAACAGGAAGACAATAATCCTCAGGTAAACAACAACACCGGTCAAATAATGAATGATGGGATGTTCAGAGGCTTTATGAAATTCATGCAACATCAGGCAAGAGCGGCTCCTGTCCAAAATACAGGTGGAAACACTGGCAACTCTTGGACGGTCACCGCTAAACAGTTCAAAGAGCTGGGACCACCAGAGTTTATTGGAGATCCAAAACCACTTAAGGTAGAGACGTAGATAAAGTAGATCACCAAGAAATTTGATGTCTTGGGATGCTCCGAGGAGAAAAAGGTTCCCTTTACCACCTTTATGTTGCGAGGAGAGGCCGATTACTGGTGGAAATCTGTAAAGCGTACTCAACCTGCCGCACTGAAGATGTCTTGGGAGAAGTTCCAAGAATTGTTCAACGACAAGTACTTTCCCGAAAGTATTCCTCATATGAAGGAGGTAGAGTTTATCAGGCTGGAGCAAAACAATATGACCGTGTCACAGAACGAAGCTAAGTTTGCTAAGTTGTCCTGGTTTGTGTCCCACTTGGTTGATAATGAGAATAGAATAACGCGGATGTTTCTAAGAGGTTTAAAACCTGAGATACGTCAATACCTTATCTCTCACAAACTATGTTTATATTCAGATGTTGTAAATAGGGCTCAGTTATTGGAGCGCGAGAATGAGTCAACCCAACCAAGAGAGAGCCGCCAACAAGTCGATAATACCAGTGGTAGCAGTCATCGAAGCAGTGACAACAAACGTGGAGGGAATCAACATGCCAGAAATGGTAACCACTTCGGTGGTAATCATGGCCAAGACAATAAAAGTGGATATTTCAAGAAGAAGAGATTCAACAATGATGGAAAGACGTCAGCACAAACACCCATTGTTAAGGAAGGAGAATGACCACCTATCATATGCTTCAAATGCGGAGGGGAGGGACACATCAGTCCAAACTGTGCGCATCAGTCCAAAATGTGTTACAACTATGGAAGAGAAGGTCACCTAGCTAGATTTTGTCAAGCAGGGAAGCCAAGTCCAGTTGCAATGGTGACACCAAATGCCATCCCAGACAAGTCAAAACCAATAGTTCAAGGGAGAGCGTTTGTTGTGACCTCCCAAAAAGGAAGAAACCCGAACGAGGTCATCACGGGTAAGCTTATCATAAACTCTAGCGAAGTATATACCTTATTTGATATCGGTTCTACTCATTCTTTTATTTCTCCTACTTGCGCTCAACGTTTAAATTTGACTCCGGAGAAATTAGACTTTGACTTATCTCATTGAAACTCATTAGAGAAACTTTCATTACATCCACTATTTATAAGTCATGTTTGGTTCAAATCGGTACCCTCACATTACCTGTCAATCTTATTTCATTGAAAATACTTGCATTTGACGTAATTCTAAGGATTGATTGGTTAACTATTCATCATGCAAAAATTGATTATTTTCGTAAGGTTGTTAGTTTTCATATTCCTAACCAACCTATTATACGAATTCAAGCAACCAAACCATTAAAATCAATCACTGTCATCTCAATCCATAAAGCTATTCGTTTATTAAAAAATGGATGTCAAGCTTTCTTAGCTCATGTAACGAATTTAAACAAAAATACGTCAGTTTTGAATGATATTTCTATTGTTAATAAATTCCCTGATGTATTCCCTGGAGAACTTCTTGGCCTACCCCCAAAGCGTGAAATTAAATTTTGTATCGACCTTAAACCCGGTACAAAACCCATTTCCAAAGCCCTATATCGAATGGCTCCTATTGAACTTTAGGAGATAAAAACCCAACTGCAGAAATTGTTAGACATCGGTTTCATTCGACCTAGTACATCTCCTTGGGGTGCTCCTGTTCTATTCGTGAAGAAGAAAGATGGAAGTATGCGACTTTGTATTGATTATCGGGAGTTGAATCATGTCACCATCAGAAATAGGTACCCTTTGCCACATATTGATGACATGTTTGACCAGTTGCAAGGCGCCAAATTCTTTTCAAAGATCGATCTTCATTCTGGATATCATCAGTTGAAGATTAAAACTGATGACATTCCAAAGACTGCTTTCAAAACTCGGTACGGGAATTACGAATTCCTAGTCATTTCTTTTGGCTTGACTAATGCTCCTGCTGCCTTCATGGATATGATGAACCGAGTATTCAAGGAATATTTTGATCATTTTGTGGTCGTCTTTATTGATGACATCCTCATTTACTCTAAAAGCCATGAAGATCATGAGCAACACTTGAAGCTGATACTCCAAAAGCTTCGTGAAAATAAGCTATATGCCAAGTTAAAGAAATGTGAATTTTGGCTTGAGGAAGTAACATTCCTTGGGCACGTAGTATCAAATCATGGAATATCTGTTGACCTGACAAAGATTAAAGCAATTCAAAGCTGGGAGCAACCTAAATTAGTGACCAAAGTACGTAGCTTTCTTGGCTTAGCTGGTTATTATCGGAGATTCATAGAAGGGTTTTCTCGAATCGCTACTCCATTAACTGAGCTGACTCGGAAAGATACAAAATTCAGTTGGAGCAAGGAATATGAGAAGAGTTTTCAAGAACTTAAGAGGAGACTCATTTCAGCACCTGTTCTGACAATACCATCTGGCTCAGAGGGATTTGTCATCTACAGTGATGCTTCAGACAAAGGGTTAGGATGTTTCTCATGAAACATGGGAAAGTCATAGCCTATGCCTCTCGACAACTCAAAGAATATGAGAGGAATTATCCTACTCATGATCTAGAGTTGGCAGCTGTTGTCTTCACACTTAAAATTTGGAGGCATTACTTGTATGGGGAGAAAGTGGAGATCTATACAGATCATAAAAGCCTCAAATATTTCTTCACTCAAAAGGAACTCAACATGCGGCAACGACGTTGGCTCGAACTGTTGAAAGATTATGATCATACTATTCAATACCATCCCGAAAAGCGAGCGTAACGAGTAGTGCGTTGCATTGAGTAGAAGATCATATGCGGGTACGACTGCAATATTGTCAACGCAAAGGCCCATTTTGTATGACTTACAAAGGATGGAGATAGAGTTAAAGACTCCAGGGACCTATATGATGATGGTGAATATACGAGTAGAACCGACTTTAATCGATAAAGTTATAGCTTCTCAAGCTACAGACCTGGAGCTGATGCGTATGAGAAAGAAAGTGCAAGAAGGTGCTATTCTGGAAGCAAGAATCGATGAAGAAAGAATACTTTGAGTTAACTCCAGACTTTGTGTTCCTAACAATTCTAACTTGGAAGTATAAAATCATGATGGAGGCGCACAACACACCGTTTGCAATCCATCGTCGGAGTACAAAAATGTATCGTGATCTTTGATATACATTTTGGTGGAGCAATATGAAGAGAGAGATCGCGGAGTTTATCTCAAGGTGTTTAACTTGTTAACGTGTCAAGGCGGAACATTAAGTGCCAAAAGGTCCATAGATGGACAGTTGGTTATTGGTTTTACACTTGTATGTCTTTGGCCTGTAGTGCAAAGAAGAACTGTTGATTAATATCTTTGGTCGTAGTGCAAAGATGAATTGTTGATTGATATCTTTGGCCCGTAGTGCAAAGATGGATAGATGTATGACATGATCATGACCACTAGTGATACTAACGAATATCCTTGGCCATAGTGCAGGGATAATTTAATGATGTGATTGGTAGGATCATGAGCATTAGTTAACAGTTGAATGTCTTTGGTCGTAGTGTACTGACATGAAATTGATTGGTATGATCATAACCATTGGTTTTATAGTTGAATATCTTTGGCCCGTAGTGCAAAGATAGACAATTGATTGGTATGATCATTGTTATTACATTTGAATATCTTTAGCCTTTGGGGTAAGGATTTTGAGTAAACGTTCTATTAAGCCTTTGTAGCAAGGAGGAACTGTTGATTCACATTATTATAAACATGAATTATAGATTTAACTATAATTTTTGATGGTTCAGGTGAAGACAGGTGATGAGAGTTCTTTTTGTCTTGGGTATAATAAAGAACTGTTGATGAGTATTACAGGAATGAAATATTAACGATGGACTTTTAATCTAGAGGAGATAGTAGACATTATGTTCTACTTGACTCTTCTAATAGATTGCTTATTTCGCTGCAGTTGTTGATCTAAAACTTGTTGTCTATTATATTCTATTAGTTGTTATACTGTTAAAGGCTAAGGATAATTTATTCTGCATTATCTTAGTCATAATATTTCTTACTGGGCTAGTTGAGCTCACCCTTTTCTTTCACTGTTCTCTTCAAGAAATGAGAATATAGATGGGACAAGTCGGGGAATGGAGTGATGGTCCGAGATGGTGGCTATAGTAGTCCTCACTATTTTTATAAAATAGTGTGATAATAATTGTAATGAGGGCTCCATTGAGTGTGGATATTGTCTAGAAGGCAATATTCGTGTTTAAACTCTCAGCTATATTTTGTCATATTTTGCATGATAGTTGTATAATTAAGTTTGTAGTTGAGTTCTGTACAATGTATCTGGCGACTCAAAATGGGTGATGTATACCTGTTTTGGGGGCTTCACAGTTGGTATCAAAGCTTAGGGATATGATCCCTGGCTGAGATGTGAGACTAGAACTAAGAGGCAAGAGACGGGTAATTCCTTCGCTAGTATAACCTACCTAAGTTATTTGGTATTTAATTGGCCGGTCAGAGTATAGGGATAATATGTGGCATGGTAATTAACCTTTATTTTGAAACTATATTCTAGAATGATATCTGAAATACAAGAGATGAGAAATGGGAAAATCATGATAAAGAGGAAATAACCGGGAAGGTACAATCCAAAAAGAAAGCAAGGTATTCTCATCTCTTCGAACTACCAGGTACGTAAATTTCGAGGGAAAAATTTCATAAGGAGGGGAGATTGTGAGACCCCGAATTTTATGAAATGAAAGTATTCAGTTTTCTTATAATTATTCTATTTAGTAAATGGTTAAATTGATAAAAGGTTAAAGTTAAGGGTGATATGTAAAAATTTTTCAAAGTAAACAAGTTGTCATAAAATAATCGGTGATAAAAGTATAGTAATACGCGTGGTTGCATAGTAGCACACGGTATTGTATAATATCTTTTATTATTGATACTTATGTGAGAAGTCCTCAGTTTTATTCAATTATTGTCACAATATTTTATATTATTAAATCAATAATTGAGATGACACAGTTATTCATATTATTATTTGCAATATTGGCAATGTCTAGAAGTTCTGTCAAGGAGAGGTTAGGTCATCTAATTACGCGCCAATAGGGAGAAATCCTTATCGGAAAGCCCCCTCTTTCCTGGGAACAATCTGGTTGTTAATATTGTGAGTTATAATATTAATGATGAATGTTATTAAAAATCAAATTTGAGCTCGGAGAATTTGGAGACGCGGACGTGATATTTGAGTCCGGAACGATGAAATTAGTAAAAATAGACTATAAACACAAAATTTATCGGGGTTTACTTTTTGGTCAAAAAGTTAACAGTTGACTTTTTCAAAAAAAGTCAAACTTTGAAAATTCAAAAATAAAATTGTTGATAAAAATATTTTCATTGTGTTGGGATTATTAGTGTTGGTGGAAATCGACAATTATTTCGATAATATTTGATTTCTAGAGGTTAAATTGACTAATCGGGTAATTAATCGAATAAATGAGCAATTAATTGCTATTAATTCACATGTTTATTAACTATTAATTCACATGTGTGTACTATTGATTCACATGCATGTACTATTAGGGGAGGTGGTGCAAGATTGATAATACTTGCATGACTAAATTAAAAATGGAGATATAGATGAAGGTACTATACTGTAATTATTTTTTTCACATTTATAGAACTATTGAGTCACGTGATTGTACTATTGATTCACATGAAGTACTATTAGTGGAGGTGGTGCAAGTTTGATAATACTTGCAGGACTAAATTAAAAATGAAGGAAAAAATAAAGGTATTATACTATAATATTTCGAGCCCCAAAATGTGCAATTATCAAAACTATATTTTCCTATAAATAGAAGCTCATTCTTCCTTCATTCTCACCAATTCACTAAGACTCACAAGAGCAATTATAGAGAGAAGCTATAAAGAGAAAGCTATAGAGAAAAGAAGAAGAGAAGTCTGCTACTTTCTTATTCCAAAAGATCCAATCTTCTTCCGAGGTAAGAGGTATTATTTATTTCATATTACGAAGCGATATTATTTTTTCGTGATTCGTATGAATATTATTTTAAGCTTCAATATTAAGTAAGGAATATCATCTTCGATTCAATATTAAATAGGAATATTATTTTCGCTTCAACAATCGTAAGGGGTATTATTTATTTCATATTCTGAAGAGATATTATTTTTTATATTCGTATGAATATTATTTTTGTTCAATATTCGTAAGGAATATCATCTTCGTTCAATATTCGTAAGAATATTATTTTTATTCAACAGTCGTAAGGGGTATTATTTATTTCATATTCTGAAGAGATATTATTTTTCGTATTCATATGAATATTATTTTCATTCAATATTCGTAAGGAATATCATCTTCGTTCAATATTCGTAGGAATATTATTTTTGTTCAACAGTCGTAAGGGGTATTATTTCTTTCGTATTCATGAAGATAGTTATTTTCTTTCAATACTTGTAAGGGTTGTTATTCCATTCTTTATTATTCTTTTGGAATAACTTGTCTACGCGGACTACCGCATGTATGGTGAATGACCCTTCGTATTCATTCCTTATTAAATTGTGGAAATGATATGTCTACGTGGATTTACGGACGAAAATCCATTTTGCAGTTTCGTATATTCTATTATACTCGTATGAGATAGTCTTTCTTTTGTACTCGTCATGGAATATCGTTTTCTTTTGTATTTTCCTTTCATGGGTACTATTCACGTATATGACACTATTCACGTATACGGTACTATTTATGAATACGAGTACTATTCACAAAGTACTATTTATAAAGTACTATTCATGAAGTACTATTCACAGGATACTATTTACCCAAGTACTATTCACCCAAAGTACTATTCATGACAAAAATTGATTTATTTTCGGTCCAAATCATTTTTGATACAATATCATTCTTGAATTTTACTCTACAAAGCAGTATCATGGTGACAATTTGGATATTTTTAAACTCAGGATAAATTTAAAGTCTTTAATATTTATCCTTGATTTCGTTTGATTATTGCTTATCATTGTCATCATCCTCATGCTTATATTATGATGAAAGTCATCTTTGGCTTACGTGCATAGATGGATTGTTGGTTATTGGTTTTACACTTGTATGTCTTTGGCCTGTAGTGCAAAGAAGAACTGTTGATTGATATCTTTGGTCGTAGTGAAAAGATGAACTGTTGATTGATAGCTTTGGCCCGTAGTGCAAAGATGGACATGTGTATGGCATGATCATGACCACTAGTGATATTAACGAATATCCTTGGCCATAGTGCAGGGATAATTTGATGATGTGATTGGCAGGATCATGAGAATTAGTTAACAATTGAATGTCTTTGGCCGTAGTGCACTGACAGGCAATTGATTGGTATGATCATAACCATTGGTTTTATAGTTGAATATCTTTGGCCCGTAGTGCAAAGATAGACAACTGATTGGTATGATCATTGTTATTACATTTGAATATCTTTAGCCTTTGGGGTAAGGATTTTGAGTAAACGTTCTATTAAGCCTTTTTGGCAAGGAACTGTTGATTCACATTATTATAAACATGAATTGTGGATTCAACTATAATCTTTGATGGTTCAGGTGAAGACAGGTGAGGAGAGTTCTTTTTGTCTTGGGTATAACAAAGAACTATTGATGAGTATTATAGGAATGAAATATTAACGATGGACTTTTGATCTAGAGGAGATAGTAGACATTATGTTCTACTTGACTCTTCTAATGGATTGCTTATTCTGATGTAGTTGTTGATCTAAAACTTATTGTCTATTATATTCTATCAGTTGTTATACTGTTGAAGGCTAAGGATAATTTATTCTGCATTATCTTAGTCATAATATTTCTTACTGGGCAAATTGAGCTCACCCTTTTCTTTCACTGTTCTCTTCAAGAAATGAGAATATAGTTGGGACGAGTCGGGGAATGGAGTGAGGGTCCGAGATGGTGGCTATAGTAGTCGTCACTATTTTTATAAAATAATGTGATAATAATTATAATGAGGACTCCATTGAGTGTGGATATTGTCTAGAAGGCAATATTCGTCTTTAAACTCTCAGCTATATTTTATCATATTTTGCACGAAAGTTGTATAATTAAGTTTGTAGTTGAGTTCTAAACAATATTATTGAGTTAGAACCGGACGAAATAGCGCAAAATTTAACGTATGAAGAGGGTTTCTGTTAAAATCTTGAATAAGAAGGAACATATTCTACGCTCCAAGGTTATACCTCAAGTCAAAGTTTTGTGGAGAAACCACGATGTTGAGGAAATGACCTGGGAGTTAGAATCTGAAATGAGATCAAGGTATCCTCACCTCTTTGTTATACTAGGTATGTACCCTAATTTCGAGGGCAAAATTTCATAAGAAGGGGAGGTTGTAAGACCCCAACTTTTATGAATAAAGATGAAGTTTTCTTTTAATATCATTTTAGAATATTAAGGTGTGAATTTGTTATAATGTTATAGTTGTGGGTATTATTTACAAAATTTTCAAAGTAAGCAAGTTGTTATATAATATTCGATTGGTCAGGGAATATTTGTTTTAACAAGGAATATTCGTACGATGGCATAATCATTGGTGGACCCCACAACGGAAGTATTGTTGTAGTTAGAAAACGACAGAAATATCTTTTTATAAAAATAACGGCAAAAGTTTTACCGTTAATACGCGTGGTTGCATAGTAGCACACGGTATTGATTATTGATGCTTACGTGAGAAGTCACTCAGTTGTGTTCAATTATTGCCATAGTAGTTGCTGCATAGTATCTCATGTTATTTGATTCAATTATTGTCACAATAATTTTTATATTATTAAATCAATAATTGAGATGACAAGTTATTCATATTATTATTTGCATAATTAACAATGTCTAGAAAGTTCTGTCGAGAAGAGGTTAGGTCACCTAATTGCGCGCTAATAGGGAGAAATCCTTATCTGAAAGCCCCCTCTTTCCTGGGAACGATCTGGTTGTTAATATTGCGAGTTATAATAATGATGAATAAATGTTGTTAAAAATATTGAGGTGATTTTTATGAAGTATTTGTTGTAAATATTGGCGTATTATTTGGATCCCCATTTACCCATTTTTAAAATAATTGGTAGAAAGTTATTTAGTATATATATAATGGGACCCACCTGTGATGGTGAAATGTTGGTGGGAGGGGAACACGTGGGGCCCACGTTGGAAGAAAAAAAATGGGGGGGGGGGGAATCCTACAAAATTTGTCACGGAGGGAGATGTTTTTTTTCAAAGCACCCTGTGCTTATATATATATATATATATATATATATATATATATATTATATTTTTGTTTTACTTGATATTTGTAATTCGATTATTGCGTATAACATATGTGACTGCTAAAATTTCATCCGTGAAATTATCATTCGGTGCACCCGTGATCAAACAGTACCTTTTCCATTCTCCTATAAATAGGATGCTTAGTTAGAATTGAAAATCACACCAGAATCAAAGAATTTTTCTTCTATAATATTGAGCGTATTTCTTTCGAGTTTTAGAAAGCTTTGAGCGTAGAAAACAGTGAAAGTTTTCTTCAAGAATATCCCCGCTATACCAGTTGGAATACTCTTCTTTTCAAGGTAAGGGATATTATTTTTGTTCAATATTCGTATGAAATAATATTTTCTTCCATACTCTGTAGTATGTAAGTAATATTATTTCGTTTTAGATTTCGAATTCTACACTCGTTTTGTTAAAATTTTGATTTCTATACTCCATGAAATTAGTAGAATATCCTTGATATTTGTGCTTCGTCCAATATCTTTTCATGGAAATATTATTCTGAGCATTATTGATAAGTTTTAACTTTTTCATGCTGGAGTACTATTCACGGGGTTACTATTCCCGAAGTACTATTCATGGGGTACTATTCACTCGGTTACTATTCACCCGGGGTACTATTCATGACAAAAATTAATTTTTTTTCGGTCCAAATCATTTTTGATACAATATTATTCTTGAATTTTACACCACAAAGCAGTATCATGTTGATAATTTGGACATTATTAAATTCTGGATAAATTAAATTATAAATCTTTAAAAATTTATCCTTTTCTTTCTTTTAATTGAATTCTTATATCATTGTCATCATCCTCATACTTATATTGTTATGAAAGTCATCTTTGGCCGTAGTGCATAGATGGACTTGATATGATTATGACCAGGGATTATTCGGTATAATCATAACCGTAATGTTACAAATGATGTGATAAAAGTCCTCATTGGCCCGTAGTGCATTGATGGACATTTGTTGGCATGATCATGACCATTGATGAAAACACTAATATCCTTGGCCCGTAGTGGACGGATAATTTGTGGTCGTGATACTAATGAATATCCTTGGCCGTAGTGCAGGGGTAATTCGATGATGTGGATTATTTATTAAGCTGAGTCTCAGTGATAAAATTGATGATAAATTCTTTTAAATCATAGAAGATAGTAGATATCATGCTCTACTTGACTCTTCTAATGAATTGCTTATTCTGCTGTAGTTAAACTTGATGTCTATTGTATTTTATCAGTTTAACACTGTTGAAGGCTAACGATAATTTATTCTGCATTATCTTAGTCATAATATTTCTTACTAGGCTAGTTGAGCTCACCCTTTTCTTTCATTGTTCTCTTCAGGAAATGAGAATATAGTTGGGACTAGTCGGGGAACGGAGTGACGGCCCAGATGTTTGCATTAGTATTCCTTACTATTATGTGAAATAGTGTGATAATAAATGTATTGAGGACTTATTTTGAGTTTGAATACCGCTCGCCTGAAGATAATATTTGTATTAAAACTCATACTTCATGTTGTATATTTAAGTTGTATTTGTATTCTGTACCATGTATTTGGTGACTCAGAATGGGTGATGTATACCTATTTTGGGGGCATCACAATTACGGTCTTGATTATACCGAATAATCCATGGTCATAATCATACCAATTAATAGTACATCTATGCACGTAAGCTGTGGCGCCCCCAAAATAGGTATACATCACCCATCTTGAGTCGCCAAATACATGGTGCGAATACAAATACAAACTTAATTATACAACAACCATGTAATATAATGACGACAAAACATAGGCGAGAGTTTAAACATGAATGTTGCCTTCTAGACAATATCCACTCTCAAATAGAGTCCTCATTACATTTATTGTCACACTATTTTATAGAATAGTGAGGACTACTAATACACCATCTCGGGACCATCACTCCATTCTCCCACTAGTCCTTTACTACGCTTCTCATTTCAAGAGAACAATGAAAGCAAAAGGGTGAGCTCAACTAGCCCAAGAAGAAATATTATGACTAAGATAATGCGTAATAAATTATCATTAGTCTTCAACAATGTTAAACTTATAAAATACAATAGACATCAAGTTTAATCTAACAGCCGAATAAGCAATCCATTAGAAGAGTCAAGTAGAGCATGATATCTACTATCTTCTATGATTTAAAATGTTTTCATTAATTTTTATCGCTGAGACTCAGCTTAATAAATAAAAAACATCATCGAGTCATCCCTGCACTACGGGCCAAGGATATTCATTAAATCATCAATGGTCATGACTATACCGAATAATCCTTGGTCATAATCATACCAAAAACTGTCTATCAATGCACTACAGGCCACTGAGGACTTTTACCACATCATTTATAACATTACAAGTCATGATTATACCGAATGATCCCTGGTCATAATTATACCAAGTCCATCTATGCACGTAAGCCAAAGATGACTTTCATCACAATATAAGCTTGAGGATGATGACAATGACATAATAATTTAATAAAACAAGTTCAAGAATAAAGTTTAAAGATTTATAAGTTAATTTATCCTGAAATCAATTATGTCCAAATTGTCAACATGATATTGCTTTATGGAGTAAAATTCAAGAATGCTCAGAAGAATATTTCCATGAAAATATACTAGATGAAGCGCAAATATCCAGGATATTCTACTAATTTCATGGAGTATAGAAGCCAAAACTTTAACCAACTGAGTATAATAGAATATATGAAACTGCAAATGGATTTTCGCCCGCCATGCGGTAATCCACGTAGATAGATCATTTCCATAATTTAATAAGGAATGAATACGAATGATCATTTACCATGCATGCGGTAATCCACATAGACATGTTATTCCAACAGAATAATAAAGAATGGAATAACAGAAGAATTCACCAGGCATGCGATAGACCGCACCGACAAGTTATTCTCAATAGAATAATAAAGAATGGAACCAGGTCACGCGTAATCCACACAGACAGGATATTCCAATAGAATAATAAAGAATGGAACCAGGTCATGCGTAATCCATACAGACAGGATGTTCCAACAGAATAATAAAGAATGGAACCAGGTCATGCGTAATCCACACAGAAAGGATGTTCCAACAGAATAATAAAGAATGGAACCAGGTCATGCGTAATCCACACAGACAGGATGTTCCAACAAAATAATAAAGAATGGAACCAGGTCATGCGTAATCCGCACAGACAGGATGTTCCAATAGAATAATAAAGAATATAATAACAACAGAATTCACCAGGCATGCGATAGATCGCACAAACAGGTTATTCCAACAGAATAATAAAGAATGGAATAACAGAAGAATTTCACCATGTATGCGGTACTTCGCATAGACAGGTTATTCCAACATAATAATAAATAATGGAATAACAACTCTTACGAGTTTTGAAAGAAAATAACTCTCTTCATGAATACGAAAGAATAATACCCCTTACCTTAGAAGAAATCTGGATATTGGAATAGTGAGGTAGCGTGACTTCTCTTTCTTTTTCTCTCTATAATAATTGCTCTAAAGCTTTAGTGAATTGGTGAGAAATGAAGGAAGAATGAGCTTCTATTTATAGGAAAATATAGTTTTGATAATTGCACGTTTTGGGGATCAAAATATTATAGTATAATACGTTCCTCTTTTTCTTTATTTTTAATGTAGTCCTGCAAGTATTATCAAACTTGTACCACCTCCCCTAATAGTAAATAATGTGAATCAATAGTTCAATCATATGAATCAATAGTTATAATCATGTGAAAATACAAATTACAGTATAGTACCTCCATCTATACCTCCATTTTTAACTTAGTCATGCAAGTATTATCAATCTTGTACCAACTCCCCTAATAGTACAAGAATGTGAATCAATAGTACACACATGTGAACAAATAGTTATAATCATGTGAATTAATAGCAATTAATTGCTCATTTATCCGATTAATTACCCGACTAGTCAATATAACTTCAGACATCAATTAATATCGAAATAAATGTCGATTTCCACTAACACTAATAATTCCAACACAATGGAACTATCAATTTTATCTTTAATCAACATGAACTTATTCATCATTAATATTATAACTCACAATATTTAACAACCAGGTCGTTCGCAGGAAAGATGGGGCTTTTCGATAAGGATTTCTCCTTATTGGCGCATAATTAGATGACCAAACCTCTCCTTGACAGAACTTCTAGACATTGTAAATATTGTAATTTTATAATATGAATAACTTTGTCGTCTCCATTATTGATTTAATAATATATCATATAATGCAGATGATATTGTGATAATAATCGAATCAATAATATGAGAGATATGATGTAGAAATTACTATAGAAATAATTGAGTATAACTGAGTGACTTCTCACGTAAGCATCAATACTCACTACCGTGTGCTACTATGCAACCACGCGTATTACTGTACTTTTACTACCGGGTAGTTCAACAGTTTAACGGTAAAACTTCCGCCATTATTTTTATAAAAAGATAATTATGTCATTTTCTAATTATGACAATACTTCCGTTGTGGGGTCCACCAATGATTGTGCCGCATTTAATATTCCTGTTAAAACGAATATTCTCCTAATTAATCGAATATTATATAACCACTTGCTTACTTTGCAAATTTTGTAAATATTACCCACAACTATAACATTATATCAAATCCACACCATAATATTCAAAAATATATTTCGAGAAAATTATTCTTTATTCATAAAAGTTGGGGTCTTACATAAGCCACATATGACTTTTATCACAGTATAAGCATGAGGATGATGACAATGATATAAGAATTCAATCAAACGAGATTAAGGATAAATATTACAGACTTTAAATTTATCTAGAGTTTAAAAATATCCAAATTTTCAAGATGATACTACTTTGTGGAGTAAAATTCAAGAATAATATTCATATATCAAAAATAATCTTGGACAGAAAAGAAATCAATTTTTATCATGAATAGTACTCCGGGTAAATAGTACCCGAGTGAATAGTACCCCGTGAATAGTACCCCGGCATGAAAAGTGCCCTGAATACTCGAGTGAATAATATTCAAGTGAATAGTAATTGGATGAATAGTAACCCGTGAATAGTAACTCATGAATAGTACCCCAGCATGAAAAGTACCCCGAATACCCGAGTGAATAATATTCTAGTGAATAGTAACCAGGTGAATAGTAACCCGTGAATAGTACCCCGGGTGAAAATAGTGATATTTAATATTGATATTTAATAAGAAAGTTCAGATCAATATTCCAATGAAACGATACTGGATGAAGCACAAAACTTCAAGGATATCCCACTAATTTCAGGGATTATAGAAGCAATACTTACCATAGTAAGTTTAGATTTAAGAATATAAAAGAAATAACATACTGAAGTCAAGAATGGATTTTCACCGCTATGTGTGGTACGTAATCCATGTAGACAAAGTTATTCTCGACATATTAAAGGATGAATATGAAAATTGTATTCCTTATGAATACGTGAAAAGAAATAATACCCTTACCTTAGTAGAAGACCGGATAACGCAATGGAAGTAAATGTATACTCTTCTTCTTGCTCTCTATAGTTTCTCTCTATAGCTTCTCTTGTGAGTCTCAGTGAATTGGTGAGAATGAAAGAAGAATTAAGCTTCGATTTATAGGAGAAATGACTAAATAGTAACTAATTCACGAACGGTCCAGATTGATTTACTATTAGAACGGATGATCTAGATTGATTATTATTAAAACCACAACCGACGATCCAGATTGATTTACTTTTAAAACCACCACCGATGGTCCAGATTGATTTACTTTTAAAACCACCGTCGACGGTCCAGATTGATTTACTTTTAAAACCACCACTGACGGTCCAGATTGATTTACTTTTAAAACCACCACCGACGGTCCAGATTGATTTACTATTAAAACCACCATCGACGGTCCAGATTGATTTACTATTAAAACCACCACCAATGGCCCATATTTATTTAACTTATTACACTTTAATACCCCTAAAGTTTTCCAAGTTTGCACTATTCCCCTCTAACTTTTGTAATTCACTTATCTTCAATAAACACATTCTTAATACTTTAACAATTATTGATCATTAATATTATAACTTACAATATTTAACAACCAGATCATTCCCAGGAAAGAGGGGGCTTTTCGATAAAGATTTCTCCCTATTGGCGTGCAATTAGGTGACCAAACCTCTCCTCGACAGAACTTTTTAGACATCGTAAATATTGCAAATAATAATATGAATAGCTTTGTCATCTCAATTATTGATTTAATTATATAAAATATTATGCAGATGATACTGTGATAATAATTGAATCAAATAACGTGAGATACTATGCAAAATTACTATAACAATAATTGAGTATAACTGAGTGACTTCTTACGTAAGTATTAATAATCAATACCGTGTGCTACTATAAAACCACGCGTATTAATGTACTTTTACCAATAGGGTAGTTCAACAGCTTTAATCAGAAAACTTTCACCGTTATTTTTATAAAAAGATATTTTTGTCGTTTTCTAACTCCGATAGTTATTCTGTTGTGGGGTCCACCAATGATGATGTCGTCGTACGGATAATCCCTGACAAAAAGAATATTCCCCGACACAACGAATATTTTATATCAACTTGCTTACTTTGCAAAATTTTCAAATATCACCCTTAATTTTAACCTTTTATCAATTTAACCATTTAATAAATAGAATAATAATTATAAGAAAATTGAATACTTTCATTTCATAAAATTTGAGGTCTTACAATCTCCCCTCCTTATGAAATTTCACCCTTGAAATTTATGTACGTACTTGGTATGCCGAAGAGATGAGGATACCTTGTTCTGATTCTAAGATCTTGAGGTATAACCCTTGAGCTTAGAATATGTTCCTTCGTATCCAAGATTTTAACAGGTACCTCTTCATACGTTAAATCTTCCGCTATCTCGTCCGGTTCTAATTCAATAATGTGTTTCGGGTCTTCCACATATTTACGTAACATCGATATGTGAAAAATGTCATGAACACGCGACATACTTGGCATTAAGGCGAGTCTATAGGCCACAGTTCCTACTCGATCGAGGATTTCAAATGGACCAATAAAATTGAGGGTTGAGATTTCCTCTCTTCGTCGATTCTTGCTTCTAGAATAACGCCTTCTTGCACATTCTTCTTCATATTCATCAGCTCTGAGTCTGTAGCTTGAGCAGCTTTAACTTTGTCGATTAAAGTCGGTTCTACTCGTATATGTGCCATCATCACGTGGGTCCCTGAAGTCTTTATCTCTATCTCCATCCTTTACAAGTCATACGAAATGGGTCTTTGTGTTAACCACGTCACACTCGTAACCTCATACTATCTTCTACTCAACTCGTCAGCTACCACGTTCGTTTTTCTAGGATGGTATTGAATGGTATGATTGTAATCTTCAACAGCTCGAGCCAACATCTTTGGCGCATGTTATGTTCGTTCTGGGTGAAGAATTATTTAAGGGTTTTGTACCGGGTTTAAGGTCGATACAAAATTCGATTTTACGCTCTGGGGATAGGCTAGGAAGTTCTTCGGGGAATACGTCAGGAAATTTATTAACAATAGAAATATCATTCAAATCTGACGTATTTTGGTTTAAATCTGTTACATGGCTAAGAAAGCTTGACGTCCGTTTTTTAATAAAAGAATAGCTTTATGGCTTGATATGACAGTGATTGACTTTAGTGGTTTGGTTGCTTAAATTCACATAATAGGTTGGTTAGGAATATGAAGCTAACAACCTTACGAAAATAATCAATTTTAGCATGATGAGTAGTTAACCAGTCGATTCCTATAATCATATCAAAGGAAAGTATTTTCAAAGAGATAAGATCAACAGGTAATGTGTGGTTCCCGATTTGAATCAAACAAAACTTATAAACAGTGGATGTAATAAAGGTTCCCCCAACGGAGTTTCAACAGATAAGTCAAAGTCTAATTTCTCCGGAGTCAAATTTAAACGTTGAGCACAAGTAGGAGAAATACAAGAATGGGTAGAACCGGTATCAAATAAGGTATAAGCTTTACAAGATTTTATGATTAGCTTACCCGTGATCACCTCGTTCAGATTCCTCGCTTTTTGGGAGGTTACGACAAACGCTCTCCCTTGAACTACCAGTTTTGTCTTGTCTAGGACGACCTTCGATGCCTCCATCCCAGCTGGACTTGACTTTGGTGCATGATAAAATCGGGCTAAATGACCTTCTCTTCCATAATTGTAACATGCTTTGAACTACTACATACAGTTTGGACTGATGTGTCCCTCCCCTCCGCATTTGTAGCATACGATAGGTGATTGTTCGCCTTCTTTAGCAACGGGTACTAGTGATGACGTCCTTCCATCATTATTGAATCTCCTCTTCTTGAAATCTCCACTTTTATTGCCTTTGCCATGATTATCACCGAAGTGGTTACCATTTCTGGCATGTTGACTTCCTCCACATTTGTTGTCACTGCTTCGATGACTGCCACCACTGGTATTATCATTTTGCCTGCTGCTCTCTTTTGGTTGGGTTGACTCATTATCACGCTCCAATAACTGAGCCCTATTTACAACATCTCAATACAAACACAGTTTGTGAGAAATTACGTATTGACGTATCTCGGGTTTCAAACCTCTTAGAAACATCCGCGTCATTCTCTCCTCATTATCAACCAAGTGGGCGCAAACCGGGATAACTCAGTAAACTTAGCTTAGTACTGTGACACGGTTATATTATTTTGCTCTAGCTTGATGAACTCCACCTCTTTCATGTGACGAATAATTTCGGGAAAGTACTTGTCGTTGAACAGTTCTTGGAACTTCTCCCAAGACATCTTCATCTGGCGTCGAGTACGCGTTTATTGATTCCCACCAGTAATCTGCCTCTCCTCGCAACATGAAGGTGGAAAAGGGAACCTTTTGCTCCTCGGAGCATCCCAAGAAATCAAATATCTTGGTGATCTGCTTTATCCACGTCTCCGCCTTAAGTGGGTTTGGATCTCCTAAAAACTCCCGTGGTCCCAGCTCCTTGAACCGCTTAGCGGTGACCATTCGAGAGTTGCTAGTGTTACCACTTGTATTTTGAACAGGAGTCGCTCTCGCCTGATGTTGCATGAATTGCATAAAGCCTTTGAACATCCCATCGTTCATCATTTGATCAGTGTTGTTGTTTACCTGAGGATTATTGTCTTCCTATTGCACATTATCCTAGGTATTGATCGTTGGTGACTCAACGGTCTCATGTGCGTCATTGCTAATCTCAACATTTACAAATACCATTTTCAAACACTGCCACCAAACAAGGGTTAACTGACATGTCACATATTATCCCTATACTCTGACCAACCAATTAAATACCAAATAAACTTAGGTAGGTCATACTAGCGAAGGAATTCCCCATCTCTCCCCTCCTAGTTCTTGTCTCACATCTCAGCCAGGATCATATCCTAAGCTTTGATACCAATCGTGGCGCCCCAAAATAGGTATACATCACCCATCTTGGGTTGCCAAATACATGGTACTGAATACATATACAAACTTAATTATACAACAAGAGCTGAAAGTTTTTACACGAATATTGTCTCATAGACAATATCCAAACTCAAATTCAATCCTCATTACATTTATTATTAGACTAAATAGTGAGGATTACTAAAATAGCCATCTCAGACCATCACTCCATTCCCCGACTAGTCCTGGCTATGTTCTCATTTCCTGAAGAGAATAATGAAAGAAAAAGGGTGAGCTCAACTAGCCCAGTAAGAAATATTATGACTAAGATAATGCAAAATAAATTATCGTTAGCCTTCAACAGTGTTAAACTGATAAAATACAATAACATTAAGTTTAACTGTAGCGGAACAAGCAATTTATTAAAAGAGTCAAGTAGAGTATGATATCTACTATCTTCTAAGATTTTAACAGTTTATCATCAATTTTATCGCTGGGAATCAACTTAATAAATAAACCACATCATCGAATCATCCCTGCACTACGGGCTAAGGATATTCATTAGTATCACATCCACGAATTATCCCTGCACTACGGGCCAAGGATATTCATGTAATCATCAATGGTCATGATCATACCAACAACTGTCCATCAATGCACTACGGGCCAATGAGGACTTTTACCACATCATTTGTAACATTACTACCATGATTATCTTCGGAATAATCCCTAGTCATAATCATACCAATCAATAGTACATCTATGCAAGTAATCCACAGATGACTTTTATCACAATATAAGCATGAGGATGATGACAATGATATAAGAATTCAATCAAACGAGATCAAGGATAAATATTAAAGACTTTAAATTTATCCAGAGTTTAAAATTTTCCAAATTGTCAACATGATACTACTTTGTGGAGTAAAATTCAAGAATAATATTCATGTATCAAAAATAATCTTGGACAGAAAAGAAATAAATTTTTATGGTGAATAGTACTCTGGGTGAATAGTACCCTGGCATGAAAAGTGCCCCGAATACCCGAGTGAATAGTAACTCGTGAATAGTTCCCCAACATAAAAAGTTCCCCGAATACCCGAGTGAATAATATTCTAGTAAATAGTAACTGGGTGAATAGTAACCTGTGAATAGTATCCCGGGTGAATATATTGATATTTAATAAGAAAGTTCAGATCAATATTCCAATGAAACGATATTGAATGAAGCACAAAACTTCAAGGATATCCCACTAATTTCAAGGATTATAGAATCAATACTTACCATCATAAGTTTAGATTTAAGAATATGAAAATAAATAACATACGAAACTGCAAATGGATTTTCACCTATCATGCGGTACGTAATCCGCGTAGACAGGTTATTCTGACAAATTAAAGGATGAATACAAAAAATAGTATTCCTTATGAATACGAAAGAAATAATACCCCTGGACCTTAGTAGAAGACTGGATACTGCAATAGTGAAGTAGCAGAATACTCTTCTTCTTGCTCTCTATAGTGTCTCTCTCTATAGCTTCTCTTGTGAGTCTCAGTGAATTGGTGAGAATGAAAGAAGAATTAAGCTTCTATTTATAGGTGAAATGACTAAATAGTAACTAATTGACGAACGGTCTAGATTGATTACTATTAAAACCATAACCGACGGTCCAGATTGATTTACTTTTAAAACTACCACCAACGGTCCAGATTGATTTAATTTTAAAACTACCACCGACTGTCCAGATTGATTCACTTTTAAAACCACCACCGACGGTCCAGATTGATTTACTTTTAAAACCACCAACGACGGTCCAAATTTATTTACTATTAAAACCACCATCAACGGTCCAGATTGATTTACTATTAAAACCACCATCGACTTTCCAGATTGATTTACTATTAAAACCACCATCGATGGTCCAGATTGATTTACTATTAAAACCACCACCAATGGTCTAGATTGATTCAACTTATTACACTTTAGTACCCCTAAAGTTTTTCAAGTTTGTATTATTCCCCTCTAACTTTTTGTAATTCACTTATCTTCAATAAACACATTCTTAATACTTTAACAATTATTCATCATTAATATTATAACTTACAATATTTAACAACCAGATCATTCCCATGAAAGAGGGGGCTTTCCGATAAGGATTTCTCCCTATTGACGCGCAATTAGGTGACCAAACCTCTCCTCGACAGAACATTCTAGACATCGTCAATACTGCAAATAATAATATGAATAACTTTGTCGTCTCAATTATTGATTTAATAATATAAAATATTATGCAGATGATACTGTGACAATAATTGAATCAAATAACGCGAGATAATATGCAAAATTACTGTAGCAATAATTGAGTATAACAGAGTGACTTCTTACGTAAGCATCAATAATTAATACCGTGTACTACTATGCAACCACGCGTATTACTGCACTTTTACTACCGGGTAGTTCAATAGTTTAACGGAAAAACTTTTGCTGTTACTTTTATAAGAAGATATTTCTGTCGTTTTCTAACTCCGACAGTTATTCTTTTGTGGGGTCCACCAATGATGATGTCGTCGTACGGATATTTCCTGACAAAAAGAATATTCCCCGACAAAAAGAATATTTTATATCAACTTGCTAACTTTGCAAAATTTTCAAATATCATCCTTAATTTTAACCTTTTATCAATTTAACAATTTTATAAATAGAATAAGAATTATAAGAAAATTGAATACTTTCATTTCATAAAATTAGGGGTCTTACAACTTTCACCACAATATAAGCATGAGGATGATGATAATGATGTAAAGATTCAATCAAGTGAGATCAAAGATAAATATTAGAGATTTTCTAATTCAATTTATCCAGAGTTCAAAAATATCCAAATTGTCAACATGATAACTATTTGTGAAGTAAAATTCAAGAATGATATTCATGTATCAAAAATAATTTGGACAAAAAATAAAATTAAATTCTGTTGTGAATAGTACTCATGAATAGTACCATATGAATAGTACCCAGACATGAAAAGTTTAAAATTTAATAACAAAGTTCAAACCAATATTCCAGTGAAATGATATTAGATGAAACACAAAACTTAAGGAATTTCTAATCATTTCAGAAATTATAGAAGCAATACTTACCATAGTAAGTTTAAATTTAGGAATATGAAATGAAATAATATCCCTTACATAATATGGAGTATGAAAGAAAATAATATTTCTTACGAGTGCTGAAATAAAATAATATCCTTTACCCTAGTAGAAATTGAATTTAATTGGAATATCAGATATTATTCTGAGAAAATCTAGCACAAAAAGCTACACTCAAAGTATCCTTATACTCAAGAGAAATACTCACAATACTATAGAATACGAATTTCTGATATTGAAGGTGTGTTTAGGAAGGAGGGTTACCCCCTATTTATAGTGCAACAGAGGGAGAAAAGTTAAATAACCATGCCTATCTTTGCCAAACTTCCTCTGCCTAACCCTTTTCATAATAGTTCTCTTTCCTTTTGGGGTTTTTATTTTGAAAGGACTGAGGTAGAGAGAGCAAGTGAGAAAGATATATATTGTTTTGTTTTTTCTTCTTTGTTTGATCTCCTCTATCTCTTTCTCTTTCTCCTTTGTTCATCTTCTTACTTTCTCAAATATTTAGAAGTCTTTAATTTGAAGTCTTTAATTTGAAAGTTTTTAGAGGTGAGGTCAGACTTTGGATGTGAGTATCTCTTCTTCTAAAGTCTTTCAAACTCTACCATTTGATAGAAATTGAAAAATCAATTACTTTTTGAATACCAAAATACTTTTATAGACTTTGTTGTAAATGTCTCAATTCAATATCACCTAACTTTTTAAGACATTACAAAAGTTATAATTGAATACCAGTAAACTTTTAATAACTCTTTAAATGTCTTGATTAAATACAACCAAACTTTAAAAATCTTTAAAAGTTTTTAAAGAATATTAATTGAACACACTCTCCTTAGTTTTTCCAATTTCCTTAATTCAGAATTTTGAATTCGACAATCTAGCGTTCAAGGAACTGGTATTCTTACTTTTTTAGGGTCTTCGATTTGTATGAGGCTTTAGGTTTTAGTAATATATTAAATTCATAGTTTTTAATAGTTTTGGTGATTAATCATTTGTTCTATATGTTATTGCAGTGAGTTGATGATAACAACAATGTCGAATTTACTCTCCAAATGTGGGAAATCTTCAAAGGAATGTGATGAGTCATGTTTTTTTATAATATTGTATGTTTTCATTGCTGTATGAATCATTGACATATAAAAATTTATTTTTTCTAATGTTGATATGTGTAGGTAATTCATCCGAGTTATGAAAAAGAAAATGATCCATCTACAATGAATTATGAAGGGGTACATACTGTTGGGAGATTGCATATTTAAATTTGATATTGAAAGTAAATATTAATGATTATATGTAAAGTCCTTCAAGGAATACATGTACAAGGACTTAGTGGTAGATCAAACTTGTTAGGTTGATCTGAGTTTTAATGTTTATCATTTTGTAAATGAATGTATAGATGAAAAGATCAAAGTTGTTAGGTTAATCTATATCTTGAGATGTAATAGTTAGGCTTCAACAGAATCGTAGTCTATCGAGCTGATCAAAAGATTGCAGAAGCCAAGGCAAAATCGTAGAGCATCGAGAATTGTAGTGTGTCTGCTTTGGAGGGCCTCTCCTGAAATCGTAGAGTGGTCCAAACGTCTGCCGAGTCAAACTCAAGAATCGTACAGTGCTCTCGGAATCGTAGAGTCTGTAAGTCACGAAAGTTAAGATCATAGTGTGCCGGTGCTTAAGAAAAATCGTAGTGGTCTCTTCTATCAGTACCGGATCAAGCACCAATGTGGCAGGACACCACGATCATGATCGTAGAGCATCATCTATCTGTATCAGAAGCATCGAGCCTTGTCCATTTGTTTAAGAATAAAAGTTAACAAATGAGGAATGCATTATAGATGTTGAGACTATCAGGAATCCCAATGACATAACAGTCATCCTTAGTATATAACAAAGAGACGTAATGAAGAAGCTAAGGAAAGTATTATGGGTCAGCAGAAAACACCTTTTCAGGTGTTAGGTGAGATAGCAGTCTGCTGTGTCAGTGGGCCAGACTGCTAATCAGAAGTTGTGCAGAAAGTCTCCATCAGAGCTCAGAAATGTCAAATGTATTTAATGCTTCAACGGATGTCTTCAAACGGATACATTTCAAAGGCATCATATATGAAAAACACAAGCAGATGAAAAGATAAGCAAGCACTTAACAAAAACGCTGAAGAACACTCAACGCTCAACTCTACGATCTGAAAAAGAAAACTTGCTCAGCTACTCAGTTCTTTCGAACACAAGCTTAAAGACAACTGAGTAGCACCATTCAAGAACTCAACTATTAACAAGTGAAGTAAGAAGTTCCAAGTTAGAAGGACTTGAAGAGTTCTAAGTGAACTGAGAAGTACCAAGTCTGCTGAACTTGAAGAGTTCAAAAGTGAACTAAGAAGTTCCAAAACTGCTCGTCTTGAAGGAATCTGTGAGATTCAAAGATTATAAAGATATCTTTAGTGGATTTCCTACTTGAGGAGTAGAAGAGTGGACTAGGAGCTTTGAGTGCTCTGAACCACTTAAAATCATCGTGTCTCTTATATTCTTGCCATAACTGCTATAACTGCCATAACTGCTTAACTCTTATTAACTCGTTATATCTTAAAGGGAAAACAAACAAATCTCAATTCCTCTATGATTAAATCATTATCAAAACTAACAATTATTTTGTAAAAGAATTTTTAAAATATCTATTCAACCCCCCTTCTAGATAACTATTGTGCCTCTGGGAACTAACAATTGGTATTAGAGAAGGTTCTATTAATCAGCCTACAAAGCTTAAGTAGATCCAATGGCACATCTAATAAGCGAATCAAAAACTGAAGGACTCCGCAAGCCACCTATGTGCAACAAAGATAAATTCGCCAACTGGAAAGTTTGTATGCAAGCCTACATGGATTCAATTGATGAAGATCTATTTAAAACTGATCAGAATGGGCCCTACGTTCCTACAAAGCTTGCACCAACTTCAAATGACCCATATAGAATTCAGATCAAGGTCAAAGTAGAATAGACTAACAACAAAAAGAAAGCTGTCCAACTCGAAGATGACCTGTTTGAAAATGTGGTCAATAGCAAAACAATAAAGGAAGTATGGGAAGCATTGCTCATCATGCATGAAGGAACATAAGAAGTAAGAGAAAACAAGCAATCTCTTCTGACTCAACAATATGAAATGTTTGCCCACATTCCAGGAGAAAATGTCACTTCCACCTACGAAAGATTCAATGTTCTGCTCAACTCTCTTCGAGCCTTTGGAAAGATCTATCCAAATAAAGATCTAATCATAAAGTTCATGAGAGCCTTACCTAGCAAGTGGTATGCCAAAACCACTGTCATCAGAGAATCAAAGAATCTCCATGAAATGACTGTTCAACAGTTATATGGAAACCTTCTCACGTATGAATTGGAGCTGACTCAACGAGTAGAAACTCTATCTAAAGGAAGAAAGAAGGACAAAGGGGTTGCTCTCAAAGCAATAAATAATATCTCCAAAGCTAACACTGAAAATGACTCTGACTATGATGAAGATGATGATGAGGACTTTGCAATACTGGTAAGAAAACTCAAAAGGTTCATGCGTCAAGGCAGAAGCAACAAACCTAAGAAAGTCAACAACTACAATAGCCAGGAGCAGATAAATGACTTATGCTACAACTGCAAGAATTTTGGCCATTTCATTGCTAACTGCAGCAAACCTCTTAGAGAATAACTAAAGAGGAAATCAAATTCAAAGAAAGAACTCAAAGGTAACAAGAGGCCCCAGAAGAAAGACAAAGGTCTTGTGGCCGAAGGATCGTAGAGTGACTCAGACAATGACTCAACTCCCGAATCTGGAGATGATGAAGATCCTTAAATGGTAAATCTTTATCTGATGGCCAAACATGCAAAGGATAAGAAGAGCTCTGACATTCATGAAGTAAGTATAGATGAAGTATTTGACTTTAACTCTCTTGATGTAGATATTGATGATTTAAGAACTGCTCTACATGGTATACCATCTGATCTGCATCAATACATGAAATGGTTCATAGTTTTGTCTAAAGATTATTCTCTTCTTCAACAAGAGAAAGAGAAAGTACAAGAAAAATTGGAAATAACTCTTCTAAGTACTAACTCCCTCTACAAATTTGAAACTGAAAATAAACTCTTAAAACATACCAATGAACTTAATGCACAAAGATTGTCAAATCTAACCTCTAAGATTGAGGAACTAGAAAAGACAATCTCTATATGGAATAAATCCTCTTCTTCCATGGACTCCCTGATTTCCAGTCATAGAAGTGCATATGACAGAACATGTTTAGGTTTTGGGAAATCTACCTCAAAACCATATGTGGAAAAGATAAAGGAAACTAGCTCTAGTAATATTTTGAATTTTAATAGAAGCATTACATTTCTGAAATCCTCACAGAAGGAAGAACTAGTCCATCCCTGCTCTTCTGATCCAATCTATGTCTCAGGACATAATGGATCCCATGCTGGCCTAGGATTCAGAAAAGAGAAAAGTAACTTAGTCACTACTCTCCAACCTCAAAGGGTCGTAGAGTCGAGTAAAATCAACTCCACGAACCAACTGGGAAGGAACAATAGAGTTAAGCTTCACTCCTCACAAATCATGAATCACAAGGACACATGGAAAATGAAGAAGCAGTATAAAGGAAGGATTTCTATGAACCCACAGAAGTCCAAATGGAGGAAGAATCCACATACACACACAAGCATGCATCATATTAGATGCTTTGTATGTAATAAGATTAGTCATAAGGCTACAATATGCTACAATAATCCTATGCATATGAGACCCAAAATAAAGAAAATTTGGGTTCCCAAGTGTACTAACAAAGTAGGACCCATGCAAGTATGGGTACCAAAGTAAGAGTTAAATCTTACCATAGGAACA
Source organism: Panax ginseng (assembly GCA_020205605.1). Classification (NCBI taxonomy): domain Eukaryota; kingdom Viridiplantae; phylum Streptophyta; class Magnoliopsida; order Apiales; family Araliaceae; genus Panax; species Panax ginseng. The sequence goes on along the minus strand of CM035149.1, from coordinate 58,057,293 downwards.
GAGCTCCACGATCACAACCTAGTATCTGGATAGTGGATGCTCAAGGCATATGACCAGGAACAAAGCCCTCCCGTCTAATTTCATAGAGAAGGAGGGTCCATCAGTCATCTTCAGAGAAAATGGCTCTAGCAAGACAAGAGGATATGGCTCAGCTGGGAATGGAGAAGTATGCTTCAGTAAAGTAGCCTATGTGGAAGGATTACAACATAATCTTCTGAGCATAAGCCAACTCTGCGACAAGGGTCATAAAGTCACCTTCCTCAACAATCAATGTCAAGTCAGAGATCTGAAGACATTCTCTATAAAACTGACCGAAACAAGAGAAGGAAATTTCTATACTGTCAATCTTGGTCAACTGAGCTTTGACGAGACAATATGATTTCTGGCTAAAGCATCTGAAGAAATGAGCTGGTTATGGCATAGAAGACTGTCTCATCTCAACTTCAAAAGTATGTCAAAACTGGCCTCCAAGGATCTAGTAGCTGGCTTACCCAAGTTCAGCTTCGTTAAACAAAGGCCATGCAATGCCTGTCAGCTTGGAAAATAGACTAGAAGCTCATTGAAGAGCAAAAATGTCAACTCAATTGATAAGCCTATGTAGTTGCTTCACATGGATCTATTTAGACCAATTCCAACAACAAGCCTTAGAGGGAAGAGATACTCATTGGTCATAGTGGATGACTACACCAGATTCATATGGGTGTTCTTTCTAAACTCAAAAGATGAAACAAGCTCCCAACCAATCAAGATGTTCAGACTGGGCTATAAGGAGTGATCATGGTAGAGAATCAAGCCTATTCGTTGGCAGTTATTATTATTATTCTCCTGTTGATTCATTGTTATATCCAGTGAGCAATTGTTTTTCTCACTCTTGCATAAATATTATTATTGCAGCTAAAGTTGAGAAGGTAGATGAGGCTTTAACATAACAAAGGAAAGGGAAAAATGTACAAGTGAGGCAGATTTGTAATTTTATTTATTGTGATGATCATAGACTTTTAAATAATGACGTGATGTAATAATTTTATTTCCGCACTTTTATAATGTTTAAAGGTTAGACAACATGGGATGTTTTTGAATTTAATGATGTAACCCTATTTAAAGGGAGGATTTATGGATTAAATGCTATTTTATTTGGGTAGATAGTATAAATGTATGGATAGTGAACACCAAATCTTGTAGGAATAAAGTACCTAGATTTGGGGGTGTCACATAAAGAAGCAAAGTATGGAGATTAGTTCCAAGACCAAGAAGCCATCCAGTCATTGGCACCAAGTGGGTCTTTAGAAACAAGATGGATGAAGATGGAGTAATAACAAGGAATAAGGCAAGACTAGTGGCCAAAGGTTACTTTCAAGAAGAAGGCATTGACTACGACGAGACCTTTGCACCTGTCGCCAGATTAGAAGCCATCAGAATATTCTTTGCCTTTGCTGCCCACATGAAATTCAAAGTCTTTCAAATGGATGTCAAAAGTGTATTCCTGAATGGTGAACTTCAAGAAGAAGTATATGTGGAACAACCTCCATGTTTCATCAATCCAACTCTCTCTAATTATGTCATTAGATTAGACAAAGCCTTATATGGTCTTAAACAAGCACCTAGAGCATGGTATGAAACACTAACTAACTTTTTTATTGAAAATGGTTTCACTAAAGGTAGAGTAGATACCACATTATTTCTTAGAAAGTATAAAGACAAAGTCTTATTAGTTCAAATTTATGTTGATGACATTATCTTTGGCTCTACTGATGAAAAACTATGTAAGAGATTTGCCAAGCTTATGTAGAGCAAGTTCGAAATGAGCATGATGGGTGAGCTGAATTTCTTCCTTGGATTGCAAGTAAAGAAGACTGATGAAGGAATCTTGATAAACCAAACCAAGTACATTAAAGAATTACTTAAAAAGTATGGCATGAAATTAGCTTCTCCCATGATAACACCAATTGCTCCAGCAACCAAGCTTGACAAAGATGAGAAAGGTAAAAGTATTGATATAACTCAATATAGAGGTATGATAGGCTCTCTTCTATATCTATCTACTAGTAGACCACACATAATGTTTGCAACATGCATATGTGCTAGATTCCAAGCTAATCCTTAGGAATCACACTTAACTGCTATAAAAAGAATTTTTAGGTATCTCAAAGGCACACCTCACTTGGGACTTTGGTATCCCAAGGAGTCCTCTTTTGAACTGATAGGATATACAGATGCTGATTTTGTAGGCTGCAAAATAAATAAAAAAAAGTACAAGTGGCACCTGTCAGTTGCTAGGAAACAGACTTGTGTCCTAGTTTAGCAAGAAGAAAAACTCAGTATCTACCTCAACAATAGAAGCTGAATACATTGCTGCTGGCAGCTGTTGTGCTCAAATCTTATGGATGAAAAACTAGCTAATAGACTATGGGTTTGATTTCAAATCTATACCTGTTCATTGTGATAACACAAGTGCCATTGCGATAACACATAATCCTATCATGCATTCTAGGACTAAGCATATATAAATAAGATATCATTTTATTAGGGATCATGTTCAAAATAGAATATATCTTTATAATACATCCATACTAAAAATCAACTTGCTGATGTCTTTACAAAGCCTCTAGATGAAGCCAAATTTAATAAATTAATAAGTGAGTTAGGCATGGTAAATCTACAACCATAAAATCTATGCTCTAGTTTATGCTAACCATGCAGATATAAAGGCTATGTTCAAAATCATAGAGATGACTAAAGAAAGTCCATGATCGTAGAGTTGTCTTGACATGAAGGACCACGATCGTAGAGCTGCCTCGACATGACAAAGAAGCATCCTATGATGACAACATTCCCAACAAATCCAAGCAATCCCTCTATCAAGCGCCTTAGGGACAAACTTGATCCTTAGTTCATTCTAAGAGGTTGGCCCTTCATGAGTTACCTTAACCCGGAAGGAATGCTAAGTCAAAGTTCATCACAAGGACCAGGGCAAACAACGTTCATAGAGCAGATTCAGCAGTGAACTCAACGATCACAGTGCAATCTCAACGATCGTTATGCTACCTCAAAGATTGTAGTGCTACCTCGACGATTGCAGTCTTCCTAAAGGATACACTGGCTCAGGGGGGAACCAAGGGCAGATAAGTATTTTCCACATCAGTTAAAATCATGGAGCCAGGCAGGACTTGACACATACCCTATTATGCAGATCGAGTGGAGGGAAGTTACAAGTACAGTTTGAAAAGGTCTTTTGGAAAACTCACCTCAGAAGTTCAAAAAGCTTATTCCTCTCTCTCTACCAGCAGAAACCCTAACTTCAAGAAACGCTTAACCAACCTCAGTGTAAGGAAATCAATGGCGACTTCAAATGTTATGACTGGTTATCGACTTTGCTTCGACGAGTTCAAGACAGCTGATCTTCAATTCTATAAAATTCTGTCTCTGTTGAAGAAAGCTAGTCTTGAAGAAGCTCTGGGCACCAACACATGGATCTACCCGAAGCTGGTGAAAGAGTTCTACAAAAATTGAACTTTTGAGAATAATGTTATCACCACAAGGGTCAAGGGCAAGAAAATTAAACTTAAAGCTGAAGATATAAACCTAGCCCTAGGGTTCAAATCAAAAGTACTTCTATCTATGGAGGTCCTCGATTTTCATGAAGGACTGAAGAATATGCATCATAAAAAAGTTTCAGACCGTTAAGGGATACAAGAAGAAAAAGTTTCCCCAAAGGTATGAGTTTTTGGCTGACATTGTTGGGAAATGCATATGTTGTAAGAGCTCTGGCCATGACTCTATGAATGAAGTGCAACTTAAGCTCATGACAACAATCTTCTTTGGGGTTCAACTCAACTATGGAGCCCTACTCATCGATTAGATTGGGAAGTGGATACTCAATTTAAAGAAATCAAAGAGCTCTGGAAAGATGCTCTACGGGCAGTTTATCAGCATCATCCTACAATCAGTACTGGGTGATAAAATTGGGGATAATGAAGGAGAATCTATCAATCCCAACAGAAGGATGATGCGACGCCCCCAAAATAGGTATACATCACCCATTCTGAGTCGCCAAATACATGGTACCGAATTTAAATACAAACTTCTTTTATACAATACGACAAAAGCGTAGCTGAGAGTTTTTACATGAATATTATCTTCTAGACAGTATCCAACCTAAAATGGAGTCCTTATTATATTTATTATCACACTATTTCATAGAATAGTGCGGACTACTATAGCCACCATCTCGGACCATCACTCCGTTCCCTGACTAGTCCTGACTACGTTCTCATTTCCTGAAGAGAACAATGAAAGCAAAAGGGTGAGCTCAACTAGCCCAGTAAGAAATATTATGACCAAGATAATGCACAATAAATTATCGTTAGCCTTCAACAATGTTAAACTGATAATAAACAAGTTTAACGGAAGCGGAACAAGCAATCCATTAGAAGAGTCAAGTAAAGCATGATATCTACTATCTTCTACGATTTAAAAAGTTTATCATCAACTTTATCACTGAAACTCAGCTCAATAAATAATCCACATCACTGAATTATCCATGCACTACGGGCCAAAGATATTCATTAGTATCGCGTCCACGAATTATCTATGCACTACGGCCCAAGGATATTCGTGTAATCACCAATGGTCATAATCATGCCAACAACTGTCCATCAATGCACTACGGGCCAATGAGGACATTTACCACATCATTTATAACATTACGGTCATAATTATACCGAATAATCCATGGTCATAATCATACCAATCAACAGTCCATCTATGCACTACGACCAAAGATGACTTTCATCACAATATATATGTGAGGATGACGACAATGATATAAGAATTCAATTAAAAGAAAGTAAAGGATAAATTTTTAAATATTTTTAATTTAATTTATCCAGAATTTAATAATGTCCAAATTGTCAACACGATACTGCTTTGTGGAGTAATATTCAAGAATAATATTGTATCAAAAAGAATTTAGACAGAAAAGAAATTAATTTTTATCATGAATAGTACCCCAGGTGAATAGTACCCTAGTGAATAGTACCCCATGAATAGTACTTTATCAATAGTACTTCAGGAATAGTACTTTGTGAATAATACCCTGTGAATAGTACTTTATAAATAGTATCCCGTGAATAGTACTTTGTGAATAGTACCCCGTGAATTGTACTCTGGCATTAAAAGCTTAAAATTTAACAAGAATGTTTAGCAAAATATCCTTGTGAAACGATACTAGATGAAGCACAAATCTCAAGGATATTCAACTAATTTCACGGAGTATAGAAGCAATACTTTAACAAAATGAGTGTAGAATTAGGAATACGAAATGAAATAATATTACTTACATACTACAGAGTATGGAAGAAAATATTATTTCATACGAATATTGAACAAAAATAATATCCCTTACCTTAGTAGAAGACTGGATACTGGAATAGTGAAGTAGCAGAATACTCTTCTTCTTCCTCTATATAGTTTCTCTTGTGAGTCTTAGTAAATTGGTGAGAATTACAGAAGAAATGAGCTTCTATTTATAGGAAAACTGTGACACCCCCAAATCCGAGTACTTCATTCCCTCAAGATTTGGTGTTCACTTAATAAAAACATTCATATCTTACTACCCAATCACAATAAAATTAGATAATAAACCTTCCCATTAAAGGATTACATTAATAAAAATAAAGTCTGACAATAAAATGTCAACATGATTACAAGTCTTCAATACTTGTTCATTTTTCCTTTCCCTTTACTGGTGCTAAGTACATCGACCTTCTTAACTTTAGCTGTAATGTTTATATAAGCAAGAGTAAGAAAATAATACCCACTTGAAATAATAATGAATAAAACTTTACAACAATTGCCAAATAATAGGCTCAATAGAACTGAACAATAGGTTATATCAATGATAATAAAAATCTGAATCATATATCTGAGGGTCATAAGACCACGAACTATGTTCATAGTTATAAGTAATCTTTCAACTTAAACTTTAACAGTCATAAGACTATAGGGACTCCTCGTACTTAGGGGGATCATCCCTTCATACAATGTATTGTGCACAAACATTTCAACGCTATGCGTAAATTATCCTCTAATAAAAGGGTTGTTCATCTCAGCATTTAGATTACAAGTCCGCACCAAAGTATGTTTGGTTTGGATAAGTTTCAAGGTAATTTAAGTTTAACGAACATCAACTAAGGATTATTTGAATAAAAAGGTAATAATATTATGCTATGGAACAAACCATAAGTGAATCAACATTGTATAATAAGGTCATGCTTTAGGAATAATCTAATAGCATAAACAATGAATAATCATAACATACCTTGCTTGAACAATAATAAGCTAAGGATATTTAGAATTGAGTACTAAGCATGCATAACAAATAGTAAATTGAAACAATAAAACTTGTTCAACATTAGTATATCAGGATATATAAACTTGCATGCTAAATAACAAGTTAAAGACAAGAATAACTTGCTCAATATCAGAATAAGGTTTAGAAAACTTGCATCATCATAAACAAATTAGATACAAGAAACTTTCTCAACATAAGAATAAAGTTTAGGAAACTTGTGTAATTGTAATTGAGATAGGGTAAGTAAACTTGCACAATAATAACAAGGTAGAGTAAGAAACTTGCTCAACAAAAATGTAGAGTTAGAAAACTTGCCTTGTGTGTAGGCTAAACTGTAATAATTTGATTCACAATATCCTAATCACATATCATTAGGATACAATTAATCACTATAGATACTTGTATACAAATAAGTACCTATTTCATGTATGTATTGATTTTTAATCACATAACCAAGTTATATTAATAACATAACCAAGTTATATTAATAACATAATAATAACACTCGTTAGTATTAATAACATGCTCGTTCCTAGCACTATAATACCACAATAACAAAATTACATTTTAAACAGTTATGATACTGCATTATATCAGCATTTACAGAATTCATGTAAAAGAAAACTTATTCTTGGCCTTATCGATAACCCAAAACATGCCAGTGCGGTAGTGGCGTTGAGGTCTGAGAAGCCGGGCCATGGGTAGAAATTGTGATCGACTTTAGCTACACAGAATGGCGTGAAGTTAGTCAGCAGATCGATTTTGGCTATTTAGGCGCCAAACTTACAATCTTAGAAACACGAAGAATGTAACAAAGCTAACTTCTGTCTCTTTAATAGCTTCTAGCAGCTAATTTAACACACATATAACTTATGTAAGTTACACATAAGCCTTACCCATCATACATATACCAATTTAAAACAACTAAACAAAATTTTTTAGAAAGATTAAATCTTTGAATGCCATATTTTTAAACAAAAACTCTATTTTTGACATTTGTTTAACACAGTGAACACTGTAACCACAATTATACACAAAATTGATTCCTTTGAACTACGTTATTTTTATTTCTTAACAAATTAACATATTTAAGGTTCAATTTCACAATTAGCTCACAATCAAATATAAATTTTTATACTCATACCACATGTTCATACGTATACTCACTGTAAAACCAATTCCTTTCTTGCAAACGTAATTTAGCATACAATCATATATATATATATATATATATATATATATATATATATATATGTGTGTGTGTGTGTGTGTGTGTGTGTGTGTGTGTGTGTGTGTGTGTGCCAGTTATAACATTACAATTACAATTACACATAATTTCATAACTAATTATAAAAACATGGTTTACAGAAAATTTTATAAAGACTTCATACTACAGTCAAATTCAAGAACACAGAGACTTAGGAATTATGGCGTAAAACATATATGTTATTAAGTATGTAACACACCTCTTGTTAATTTGAAATCCTTGCTAACCACTAAGAATCGCTTGAAAACTCAGAATTTTCTCTCAAATTCTCTTTGAAAACCTTCTTTTCTTTTCTTTGTAACTCTCTTCTTAGGCTTTGGTTTAAACCAGATACACTATACGTAAATTAAACAAAACCAACACATGATTTACAAACGTCTAAAACCGACGTCTACTAATTGTCCCTATTAAATAATTAGTTACCATAATTTAATATATATCATTTATATTTTATTTATTTTATTTATATTATTATAATTCAAAATCTAAAAATCCAAAAGACATAAGGCTCTCTTTGGCAAAACTCTTTAAAAATTAAAGACTTAATATATTTAAGCCTTGTTTGGCAAAACTAAATTAAACTCCTTTAATTTATTTTAATAAACCATTTATAATATAGTTTATGGTTACACTTAATTTAATTAATTCTAACAACAATTTATTGAATAAATATACCACATAAATCAATACAACAAAATTATAATTTTCTTTATAATTATAATTCTATTTAATAAATTAACGCATCATTTTAATTACCACATCAAATTAAAATATCATTATAATAATTTATTTAATTATTATAAACTCTCTAACTTAATTTATTAATTTAATTTAGAATGTTATCTCATAATAATTAATTTTCTTAACTCCTTAATTATTTATTTAACAAATAATTAACCAAATCAAATCAAATCAATGTAAACAAATATTTATTCAACAATAAACACATCCATTAAATATTTATATAATTCAATAAATATTTAAAAATTGCAATTAAAATTCTGGATCGTTACATTCTTCCCTCCTTACAAGGATTTTGTTCCCAAAATCACCACTCAAACAAATCATTCGTCACATTCTTCACTACTTACAAGGATTCTGTCCCCAGAATCGAAGACACAGATTACACAAATAACTCAGGGTAATCTTTCATCATTTTATCTTCGAGTTCCCATGTAGCTTCTTCAGCATTGTGGTTCCTCTATATCACCTTCACAGAAGGTATTACCTTATTCTTGAGCACTTGTTCTTTCCTGTCAACTATCTAGATAGGAACCTCATCATAAGACAAGTCTTTTTCAAATTGTAATGGTTCGTATTCGATCATGTGCTTGTAATCAGGTTTATACGGTTGTAACAACGAAACATGAAAAACAAACGTTTTTCAACTCTGGAGGTAGAGCTACCTAATAAGCCACTTCTCCTACTCTTCGCAGCACTTCGAAGGGTCCAATAAACCTCGGGCTTAGCTTTCCCTTTTTACCGAAATGAATTTCCCTTCCAAGGAGAAACTTTTAAAAATACGCAATTTCCTACGTCGAATGCACAATCTTGTCTGTGTTGATTAGCATACTTCTTCTGTTTGTCTTGAGTAGCTACCAATCTTGTCCTGATGAGATTGACAACCTCAGCAGTTTGTTGTACCAGTTCTGGTTCTAACAGTCAACGTTCACCGACTTCATCCCAGCACAGTGGAGTTCTGCATTTCCTGCCGTATAATGCTTCGTAAGGCGGCATGCCGATGCTGGTGTGGTAACTGTTATTGTAGGAAAATTCCACCAATGGTAAATGTTCATCCCAGTTCTCTTTGAAATCCATGATGCATGCTCTCAGCATATCTTCCAATGTCTGGATTGTTCGTTTTCTTTGGTCATTTGTTTATGGATGGTATGCCGTACTCATTCGCAACTGTGTTACCATACATTCTTGTAGTCTCTTCTAGAAGTTTGACGTGAACCGTAGATCTCTATCTGACATAATTGACACTGGCACTCCATGTCTCGAAATGATCTCTTTAACGTACAACCTTGCCAACTGATCAAGATCTCGAAATGATCTCTTTAATGTGTGCTGATTTTGTCAGTCTGTCCACTATCACCCAAATCGCATCGCATCCTCTCTGAGTAGTTGGAAGACCCACCACAAAATCCATTGTGATTTGTTCCCACTTCCATTCCGGTATTTCCAACGGTTGAAGTAATCCGCTTGGTCTTTGATGCTCGGCCTTAACTCTTTGACACGTCAAGCATTTCGCGACACGTTCTGCAACATCTCTTTTCATGTTTGGCCACCAAAAAATGCCGTCGTAAATCTTGATACATCTTCGTACTTCCTGGATGAATCGAGTATTTTGAATTATGAGCTTCGGGAAAGATTTCGTCTTTAATCTCTGGTACTGCTGGAACCCAAATTCTTCCCTCAAACCTCAGTAACCCTTCGGTATTGATCTTGCATTTCACTTCACTATTCTCAACCACCTTCTCTTTAATCTTTCCACATTCTTCATCTTGTAGTTGAGCATTCTTAACTTTATCCACCAAAGTTGGACTAGCTTCTATCTGGAATAGCCATTCATCGGATTCTTTTGGAAATTTTATTTCCAACTCTAGCTTTGTCATTGCTGAAATAAGCTCCTCCTGAGTGGTTATTGTGATGCCCCCAAAATAGGTATACATCACCCATCTTGGGTCGCCAGATACATGGTACAAAATTCAAATACAACTTAATTATACAATTGTCGTATAAAATACGACAAAATATAAGCTGAGAGTTTTAATAAAAATATTGTCTTCTAGACAGTATTCAAACTCAAATGGAGTCCTTATTACATTTATTATCAAATTATTTCACTGAATAGTGAGGACTACTAATGCAAACATCCGACTGTCATCACCCGCTCCCGACTAGTCCCGACTTATATTCTCATTTCAAGAGAAACAATGAAAAAAAGGGTGAGCTTAACTAGCCCAGTAAGAAATATTATGACTAAGATAATGCAGAATAAATAATCGTTAGCCTTCAACAGTGTTAAACTGATAAAATATAATAAACATCAAGTTTAACTACAACAGAACAAGCAATCCATTAGAAGAGTCAAGTAGAGCATGATATCTACTATCTTCTATGATTTAAAAAGTTTATCATCAATTTTATCATTTGAGACTCGACAATAAATAAACCACATCATCGAATCATCCACAGTACTACGGGCCAAGGATATTCATGTAATCATCAATGGTCATGATTATACCGAATAATCCATGGTCATAATCATACCTACAACTGTCCATCAATGCACTACAGGCCAATGAGGATTTTTACCACATCATTTATAACATTACGGTCATGATTATATCGAATAATCCCTGGTCATAATCATACCAATCAATATTACATCTATGCACGTAAGCCACAGATGAATTTTATCACAAAATAAGCATGAGGATGATAACAATGATATAAGAATTTAATTAAAAGAAATAAAGGATAAATTTTTAAAGATTTATAATTTAATTTATCCAGAATTCAATAATGTTCAAATTACCAACATGATACTGCTTTGTGGAGTAAAATTCAAGAATGATATTATATCAAAAATGATTTGGACTGAAAAGAAATCAATTTTTGTCATGAATAATTCCCTGGGTGAATAGTATCCCGTGAATAGTACTTTGGGAATAGTACCCCGTGAATAGTACTCGTGAATAGTACTTTGTAATAGTACATGTGAATAGTACTTTGTGAATAGTATCGTAAAAATGAATACTACTCATGGACAGTACTCCGGCATGAAAAGCTTAAAATTTTACAAGAATGTGCAGAAAATATCCTTGTGAAACGATACTAGATGAAGCGTAAATTTCAAGGATATTCTACTAATTTCATGAAGTATAGAAGCAATACTTTAACAAAATGAGGGTATAATCAGGAATACGAGACGGAATAATATTACTCAAATACTACAGAGTATGGAAGAAAATATTATTCCTATGAATACTGAACAAAATAATATCCCTTACCTCAGAAGAAGACTAGATACTGGAATAGTGAGGTAGCAGATTTCTCATCTTCTTTCTCTCTATAGCTTCTCTCTCTATAATTGCTCTTGTGAGTTTTAGTGAATTGGTGAGAATGAAAGAAGAATGAGCTTCTATTTATAGGAAAACATAGTTTCGATAATTGAACATTTTGGGGCTCAAAATATTACAGTATAATACCTTCATCTTTTCCTTCATTTTTAATTTAGTCCTGCAAGTATTATCAAACTTGCACCACCTCCCCTAATTGTACATCATGTGAATCAATAGTATATTCATGTGAATCAATAGTTCTATACATGTGAAAAAAATAATTACAGTATAGTACCTTCATCTATACCTCCATTTTAAATTTAGTCATGCAAGTATTATCAATCTTGTACCACCCCCCCTAATATTACATGCATGTGAATCAATAGTACACATGTGAACAAATAGTTATAAACATATGAATTAATAGCAATTAATTGCTTATTTATCCGATTAATTACCCGATTGGTCAATATAACCTCTAGACATCAATTATTATCGGAATAGATGTCGATGTCCACTAACACTAATAATTTCAATACAATGAAAATATTAATTTCATCTTTAATCAACACAAACTTATTTATCATTAATATTATAACTCACAATATTTAACAACCAGATCATTCCTAGGAAAGAGGGGGCTTTACGATAAGAATTTCTCCCTATTGGCGCGCAATTAGGTGACCAAACCTCTCATCGACAGAACTTTCTAGACATTGTCAATATTACAAATAATAATATGAATAACTTTGTCGTCTCAATTATTGATTTAATAATAATAAATATTATGCAGATGATACTATGACAATAATTGAATCAATAATATGAGAGATATTATGCAGCAATTACTGCAATAATTGAGTATAACTGAGTGACTTCTCACATAAGCGTTAATAATCAATACTGTGTCCTACTATGCAACCACACATATTAATGTACTTTTACCACCGGGTAGTTCAACAGTTTAACGGTAAAACTTTTGCCGTTATTTTTATAAAAAGATAATTCTGACGTTTTCTAACTACGACAATATTTCCGTTGTGGGGTCCACCAATGATTGTGCCGTCGTACGAATATTCTTTGTTAAAACGAATATTCCCCGACCAATCGAATATTATATAACCACTTGCTTACTTTACAAAATTTGTAAATAATACCCACAACTATTACATTATCTCAAATTCACACCATAATATTCAAAAATATATTTCGAGAAAAAAATTAATCTTTATTCATAAAAGTTGGGGTCTTACAACCTCTCCTTCTTATGAAATTTCGTCCTCGAAATTAGGGTGCGTACCTGGTATGTCGAATATATGAGGATACCTTGACTTCATTTCAGATTCTAACTCCCAGGTCATTTCCTCAACATCGTGGTTTCTCCACAAAACTTTGACTTGAGGTATAACCTTGGAGAGTAGAATATGGTCATTCTTATCCAAGATTTTAACTGGTACCTCCTCATACGTTAAATCTTCCGCTATCTCATCCGGTTCTAATTCAATAATGTGGTTCAGGTCTTTCACATATTTACGTAACATAGATATGTAAAAAACGTTATGAACACGAGACATACTTGGCGATCGAGGATTATAAAAGGGCCAATGAATCGAGGATTGAGCTTTCCTCTCTTTATAAGTCTCGTAACTCCTTTCCATGGTGCAACACGTAATAACACATGATCTTCAATATTGAATTCCACGTCCTTTCGATGAAGATCAGCATAACTCTTTTGTCGATCTTGTGAGGTTTTTATACGTTGTCGGATCGTTTGAATCTTTTCCGTAGTCATACGTACCAACTCCGATCTCAACAACGTTGCTTCGCCCACATAACCCAACATACTGGAGAATGACACTTTCTTCCATACAACGCCTCAAATGGAGCCATGCCAATACTTGCTTGATAACTGTTGTTACAGGAAAACTCCACCAATGGTAAGAACTTATCCCAACTTCCTTTGAAGTCAAGGACACAGAGTCTTAATAAATCTTCACGAGTTTGAATAGTCCTCTCCGACTGCTTGTTCGTTTGAGGATGATATGCTGAACTAAATCATAAATCTGTGCCCATAGCTTTTTGCAAACTAACCCAAAATCGTGAAGTGAATCTTGGGTCTCGATCAGAAACTATGGATACTGGCATACCATGCAATCTTACAATCTCGTTTATGTACATACGAGCAAGACATTCAAGTGTATAAGTTTCTCATATCGGTAAGAAATGAGTAGACTTGGTCAATCTATCAACAATGACCCAAATCGCATCTATGCCTTGAGAAACCTTGGGAAGACCAGTAACAAAATCCATGGTAATGTGCTCCCACTTCCATTCTGGAATTTCAAGTCGTTGTAATGGACCTTTTGCCACTTGATTCTCCGCCTTGACTCGTTGACAAGTTAGACACCTTGAGATAAACCCCGCTATCTCTCTCTTCATATTGCTCCACCAAAATGTATGTCAAAGATCATGATAAATTTTGGTACTCCCAGGATGGATTGCAAACGGTGTGTTGTGTGCCTCCATCATGATTTTATACTTCAAGTCAGAATCGTTAGGAACACAAAGTCTGGAGTTGACTCAAAGTATTCCTTCTTCATCGATTCTTGCTTCCGGAATAGCACCTTCTTGCACTTTCTTCCTCATCACGCATCGACTCGTGTTTGTAGCTTGAGAAGCTTTAACTTTATCGATTAAAGTCGGTTCTACTCGTATATTCACCATCATCACATGGGTCCCTGGAGTCATTAACTCTATCTCCATCCTTTGTAAGTCATACAAAATGGGCCTTTATGTTGACAATATCACACTGTATCGTTCCGCATATGATCTTCTCGATAATGCGTCGTCACTACTACGTTCGCTTTTCCAGGGATGGTATTGAATGGTATTTTTTTTTTTTTTTTTTTTTTTTTTTTTTTTTTTTTTTTTTTTTTTTTTTTTTTTTTTTTTTTTTTTTTTTTTTTTTTTTTTTTTTTTTTTTTTTTTTTTTTTTTTTTTTTTTTTTTTTTTTTTTTTTTTTTTTTTTTTTTTTTTTTTTTTTTTTTTTTTTTTTTTTTTTTTTTTTTTTTTTTTTTTTTTTTTTTTTTTTTTTTTTTTTTTTTTTTTTTTTTTTTTTTTTTTTTTTTTTTTTTTTTTTTTTTTTTTTTTTTTTTTTTTTTTTTTTTTTTTTTTTTTTTTTTTTTTTTTTTTTTTTTTTTTTTTTTTTTTTTTTTTTTTTTTTTTTTTTTTTTTTTTTTTTTTTTTTTTTTTTTTTTTTTTTTTTTTTTTTTTTTTTTTTTTTTTTTTTTTTTTTTTTTTTTTTTTTTTTTTTTTTTTTTTTTTTTTTTTTTTTTTTTTTTTTTTTTTTTTTTTTTTTTTTTTTTTTTTTTTTTTTTTTTTTTTTTTGATCGTAATCTTTCAATAGCTCAAGCCATCATCCTTGTCGCATGTTGAGTTCCTTTTGAGTGAAGAAATATTTGAGGCTTTTATGATCCGTATAGATCTCCACCTTCTCTCTATATAAGTAATGCCTCCAAATCTTAAGCGCAAAAATGACAGCTGTCAACTCTAGATCATGAGTAGGATAATTCCTCTCATATTCTTTGAGGTGTCGTGAGGCATAGACTATGACTTTCCTATATTGCATGAGAACACATCCTAAACCCTTGCCTGAAGCATCACTATATATGACAAATCCCTCTGAACCAGTTGGTATTGTCAGAACAGGTGCTAAAATGAGCCTCCTCTTGAGTTCTTGAAAACTCTTCTCACATTCCTCGCTCTAATCGAATTTTATGTCTTTCTGAGTCAGCTGAGTTAATGGAATAGAAATTCGAGAAAACCCTTCTACGAATCTCCGGTAATAATCAGCTAAGCCGAGAAAGCTACGTACTTCGGTCACTGACTTAGGTTGCTCCCAGCTTTGAATTGCTTTAATCTTTGCCGGGTCAATCAATATTCCATGATTTGATATCATGTGCCCAAGGAATGCAACTTCCTCAAGCCAGAACTCGCATTTCTTCAACTTGGCATAAAGCTTATTTTCACGAAGCTTTTGGAGTATCAACTTCGAGTGTTGCTCATGATCTTCACAACTTTTGGAGTAAATGAGGATGTCATCAATAAAGACGACTATAAAGTGATCCAAATATTCCTTGAATACTCGGTTCATCATATCCATGAAGGCAGCAGGAACATTAGTCAATCCAAAAGACATGACTAGGAATTCGTAATGCCCGTACCGAGTTCTTAAAGCAGTCTTTGGAATGTCATCAGTTTTAATCTTCAAATGATGATATCTAGAACGAAGATCGATCTTTGAAAAGAATTTGGCGCCTTGCAACTGGTCAAATAGATCATCAATACGAGGTAACAGGTACCTATTTTTGATGGTGACATAATTCAACTCCCGATAATCAATACAAAGTCACATACTTCCATCTTTCTTCTTCACGAATAGAACAGGAGCACCCCAAGGAGACGTACTAGGATGAATGAAACCGATGTCTAACAATTCCTATAGTTTGGTTTTTAACTCCTGAAGTTCAATAGGAGCCATTCGGTATGGGCTTTGGAAATGGGTTTTGTACCGGATTCAAGGTCGATACAAAATTCAATTTCATGCTCTGGGGGTAGGCCAGGAAATTCTTCAGGGAATACGTTAGGAAATTTATTAACAATAAAAATATCATTCAAATCTGACGTATTTTTGTTTAAATCCGTGACATGTGCTAAGAAAACTTGAGATCAATTTTTCAATAAACGAATAGCTTTATGGCTTGATATAACAGTGATTGACTTTAGTGGTTTGGTTTCTTGAATTCACATAATAGGTTGGTTAGGAATATGAAAGTTAACAACCTTACGAAAATAATCAATTTTTGCATGGTGAGTAGTTAACCAATCAATCCCTAAAATCACATCAAATGCAAGTATTTTCAAAGAGATAAGATCAACAAGTAACGTGCAGTTACCGAATTGAATCAAACAAGACTTATAAACAATGGATGTAATGAAGGTTTCTCCCAATGAAGTTTTAACAGATAAATCAAAGTCTAATTTCTCTGGAGTTAAATTTAAACATTGAGCGCAAGTAGAAGAAATAAAAGAATGGGTAGAACTGGTATCAAATAAGGTATAGACTTCGCTAGAGTTTATGATTAGCTTACCCGTGACCACCTCGTTTAGATTTCTCATTTTTTGGGAGGTTACGACAAACGCTCTCCTTTGAACTACCGGTTTTGTCTTGTCTGGGACGACCTTTGATGCCTCCATCCTAGCTGGACTTGACTTCGGTGCACGACAAAATTAGGCTAGGTGACCTTCTTCCCACAATTGTAACATGCTTTGGACTACTGCATATAGTATGGACTGATGTGTCCCTCCCCTCCGTATTTGTAACATACGACCGGCGGTCGTTCTCCTTCCTTAACAACAGGTGCTAGTGCTTTGACGTCCTTCCATCATTATTGAATCTCCTCTTCTTGAAATTCCCACTTTTATTGTCTTGGTCATGATTACCACCAAAGTGGTTACCATTTCTAGCATGTTGACTTCCACCACGTTTGTTGTCACCTCTTCGATGACTGCTACCACTGGTATTATCATTTTGCCAGCTGCTCTCTCTTGGTTGTGTTGACTCGTTATCGTGCTCTAATAACTTAGCCCTATTTACAACATCTGAATACAAACACAGTTTTTGAGAAATTAGGTATTGACGTATCTCAGGTTTTAAACCTCTTAGAAACATTTGCGTTATTCTCTCCTCATTATCAACCAAGTGGGACGCAAGCTGGGACAACTCGGCAAACTTAACTTCATATTGTGACACGGTCATATTGTTTTGCTCCAACTTGATAAACTCTACCTCCTTCATGTGACAAATACTTTTGGGAAAGTATTTGTCGTTGAACAGTTCTTGGAACTTCTCCCAAGACATCTTCAGTGCGGCAGGTTAAGTACGCTTTACAGATTTCCACCAGTAATCTTCCTCTCCTCGCAACATGAAGGTGGCAAAGGGAACCTTTTGCTCCTCGGAGCATCCCAAGACATCAAATATCTTGGTGATCTGCTTTATCCACGTCTCTACCTTAAGTGTTTTTGGCTCTCCAATAAACTCCGGTGGTCCCAGCTCCTTGAATTGTTTAGCAATGACCGTCCAAGAGTTGCTAGTGATTCCACCTGTATTTTGAACAGGTGCCGCTCACACCTAATGTTGCATGAATTTCATAAAGCCTCTGAACATCCCATCGTTCATCTTTTGATCGGTGTTATTGTTTACTTGAGGATTATTGTCTTCCTGTTGCACATTATCCTAGGTATTAATCGTTGGTGACTCAATGGTCTCATGTGCTTCATTGCTTATCTCAACATTTTCGGATGCCATTTGCAAATACTGCCACAAAACAAGGGTTAATTGACATGTCACATATTATCCCTATACTCTGACTGACCAAATAAATACCAAATAAACTTAAGCAGGTCATACTAGCAAAGGAATTCCCCGTCTCTCCCCTCATAGTTCTTGTCTCACATCTCATCTAGGGATCATATCCCTAAGCTTTGATACCAACTGTGACGCCCCCAAAATAGGTATACATCACCCATCTTGGGTCGCCAGATACATGGTACATAATTCAAATACAACTTAATTATACAACTGTCATATAAAATACGACAAAACATAAGCTGAGAGTTTTAATACGAATATTGTCTTCTCGACAGTATTCAAACTCAAATAAAGCCCTTATTACATTTAATATCACACTATTTCACTGAATAGTGAGGACTACTAATGCAAACATCTGGACCGTCACTCCGTTCCCATGACTAGTCCCAGTTATATTCTCATTTCCTGAAGAGAACAATTAAAACAAAGGGTGAGCTCAACTATCCCAGTAAGAAATATTATGACTAAGATAATGCAAAATAAATTATCATTAGCCTTCAACAGTGTTAAACTGATAAAATATAATAAGCACCAAGTTTAACTGCTGCAGAACAAGCAATCCATTAGAAGAGTCAAGTAGAGCATGATATATACTATCTTCTATGATTTAAAAAGTTTATCATCAATTTTATCGCTGAGACTCAGCTTAATAAATAAATCACATCATCGAATCATCCTTGCACTACGGGCCAAGGATATTCATGTAATCATCAATGGTCATGATTATACCGAATAATCCCTGGTCATAATCATACGTACAACTGTCCATCAATGCACTACAGGCCAATGAGGATTTTTACCACATCATTTATAATATTACGGTCATGATTATACCGAATAATACCTGGTCATAATCATACCAATCAATAGTACATCTATGCACGTAAGCCACATATGACTTTTATCACAAAATAAGCATGAGGATGATGACAATGATATAAGAATTTAATTAAAAGAAACAAAGGATAAATTTTTAAAGATTTATAATTTAATTTATCCAGAATTCAATAATGTTCAAATTTCCAACATGATATTGCTTTGTGAAGTAAAATTCAAGAATGATATTGTATCAAAAATGATTTGGACCGAAAAGAAATCAATTTTTATCATGAATAATTCTCTAGGTGAATAGTACCCCATGAATAGTACTTTATGAGTAGTACCCCGTGGATAGTACTTTGTGAATAGTACCGTAAAAATGAATACTACTCATGGACAGTACTCCGACATGAAAAGCTTAAAATTTAACAAGAATGTGCAGAAAAACATCCTTGTGAAACGATACTGGATGAAGTTCAAATTTCAAGGATATTCTACTAATTTCACAGAGTATAGAAGCAATACTTTAACAAAATGAGGGTATAATCAGGAATACGAGACGAAATAATATTACTCACATACTACATTGTATGGAAAAAAATATTATTCCTATGAATACTGAACAAAATAATATCCCTTAGCTCAAAAGAAGACTAGATACTGGAATTGTGAGGTAGCAGATTTCTCCTCTTCTTTCTCTCTATAGCTTCTCTCTCTATAATTGCTCTTGTGAGTTTTAGTGAATTTGTGAGAATGAAAGAAGAATGAGCTTCTATTTATAGGAAAACATAGTTTCGATAATTGCACGTTTTGGAGCTCGAAATATTATAGTATAATACTTTCGTCTTTTCCTTCATTTATAATTTAGTCCTGCAAGTATTATCAAACTTGCACCACCTCCCCTAATAGTACATCATGTGAATCAATAGTACATTCATGTGAATCAATAGTTCTATACATGTGAAAAAAATAATTACAGTATAGTACATTCATCTATACCTCCATTTTAAATTTATTCATGCAAGTATTATCAATCTTGTTTCACCTCCCCTAATAGTATATGCATGTGAATCAATAGTACACATGTAAACAAATAGTTATAAGCATGTGAATTAATAGCAATTAATTGCTCATTTATCCGATTAATTACCCGATTGGTCAATCTAACCTCCAGACATCAATTATTATCAGAATAGATGTCGATTTCCACTAACACTAATAATCCCAAAACAATGGAAATATCAATTTCATCTTTAATCAACACGAACTTATTCAACATTAATATTATAACTCACAATATTTAACAACCAGATCATTCCCAGGAAAGAGGGGGCTTTCCGCTAAGGATTTCTCCCTATTGGTGCGCAATTAGGTGACCAAACCTCTCCTCGACAGAACTTTCTAGACATTGCATGTCAATATTATAAATAATAATATGAATAACTTTTTCGTCTCAATTATTGATTTAATAATAATAAATATTATGCAGACGATACTGTGACAATAATTGAATCAATAATATGAGAGATATTATGCAGCAATTACTGTAGCAATAATTGAGTATAACTGAGTGACTTCTCACATAAGCATCAACAGTTTAACGGTAAAAATTTCAACGTTATTTTTATAAAAAGACAATTCTGTCGTTTTCTAACTACGACAATACTTCTGTTGTGGGGTCCACCAATGATTATGTCGTCGTACAAATATTCCTTGTCAAAATGAATATTCCCCGACCAATCGAATATTATATAAACACTTGCTTACTTTGCAAAATTTGTAAATAATACCCACAACTATAACATTATATCAAATCCACACCATAATATTCAAAAATATATTTCGAGAAATTCACATATCTTCAGAGCAAATACTACTGCAGAGCAAATACTACTGCATCCAACTCTAAATCATGAGTCGGATATCCTTTCTCATAGTCCTTCAGTTGTCTTGATGCATATGCAATAACTTTGACGTTCTTCATAAGAACACAACCTAATCCTTTATGTGAGGCATCACTATACACCACAAAGTTTCCTGTATTATCTGGTAATGACAACACAGGTGCCACACTTAACTTCTTCTTCATGTCTTGAAAACTTTCTTCACACTTCTCCGTCCAAACAAATTTTACAACTTTCCTTGTCAAATTTGTTAACGGAGTAGCTATCTTGGAAAAATCTTGAAGAAAATGTCTATAATAACCGGCCAGTCCCAAGAAACTCCTCACCTCCGAAGGTGTTCTTGGTTGTTCCCAATTGATTACAGCTTCAACTTTTGATGGATCCACTGAAATCCCATCTTTGTCAATCACATGCCCAAGAAATTGTACATGATCCAGCCAAAATTCACACTTTGAGAATTTTGCGTACAACTTTTCCTTTCTTAGGGTTTCCAACGTCACACGTAAATGTTCCATGTGTTCTTCTTGAGATTTGGAGTACACCAGAATGTCGTTGATAAATACCACCACAAACCTGTCTAAGAATGGTTTAAACACCCTATTCATCAAATCCATGAATGCAGCAGGGGCATTGGTCAAACCAAAAGACATCACCAGAAACTCGTAATGTCCATACCGAGTTTTGAATGCCATTTTAGGTACATCATCCTTTCTTACCTTCAATCGGTGATACCCACTTCTCAAATCTATTTTTGAGAAGTATCTAACACCCTTCAATTGATTAAACAAGTCATCTATTCTGGGCAACAGATATTTATTCTTAATAGTGACTTTGTTTAATTCCTTATAATCAATGTAAAGACGCATTGACCCATCCTTCTTCTTCACGAATAACACCGGCGCTCCCCACGGTGACACACTCGGCTGAATATACTTCTTATCTAACAGTTCTTGCAGTTATACCATCAGTTCGTTCATCTCTACTAGAGCCATTTTGTACGGGGCCTTCGATATCGGGGTTGTTCCCAACGCTAAGTCAATCACGAACTCAATCTCTCTGTCAGACGGAAGTCCTGGAAAATTCTTCGGAAACACATCTACAAATTCCCTAACCACTGGTATCTCTTCCAGTTTCACACCTTTCTTCTGAGTATCAACTATGTAAGCTAAATAACCCACACAGCCTTGACTCAACAATTTCTAGGCCTGCATAATCGTCAGACATCTCGCATGTCAAGGTGATTTGCTACCATAAAAAACTAACTTTGACGGAGTCATAAGGTTTACACATTTCTTTTAGCAATCAATTATCGCTCCATAATTGAACAGCCAATCCATTCCCAAAATAACATCAAACTCTCCAAGTTTTAACGGGATTAAATCTACCATCATGACATTTCCCTTAATGTTTGTAATAACCCGATATTTTCGATAAAAATAAATAATAAATTTTACAAATAAATTTTTTTATTTTAAAGGTGGGAATATATGCCAGGTAATGAGTATGTATGTATGTGATAAATAAAATTTATTTATTACATGAATAATTTCAAATAATTTTATTTTAGAATTTTTGATTATTATAAAGTATATTTTTATAATAATTAATTTTATAAGAGAAATATTTTTATTATTTATTTTGTATGAAAATATGATTATTATATTATTTAAATAATATATGAAATAATTATTAGAATTATTATAATAAATATTTTATTATATAAATTTATTCAAATTAGTCAAGTTAATTATTTTAATTAATTGTGGTACATATTTGAAAGATAAATAAGATATGGAATTCAAACCCTAATTCTGGATTTGGAATAAGGAATGAGAATACTAATATTATATTTCAGTGCTATAAATATGTACTGTATGTACGTATTGATAATGATTGGTCAATTATGGTGTATAATGTCAAAACCCTAATATGAATTTGTTAAACCCTAGTTCAAAAGTTAAATACGAGTTTAAAACGGTATAGTAGTTGTGTAATATGATTTATGGATTTTATGTTAATTAGGAAAAGAACCTAATTAATAATTAGAAACCCTAATAATATTAAGAAATCCTAATTTTTTTAAAACCCTAATTTTCTGTTAAAAACCCTAATTTTAATTAGTATGTTCTAATTACAATTTTATTAAACTTTAAACTTAATTTTTCAAACCCTAGAAATTATTTGGAAAACCTTAAGGTTTAAAATCTGTTGATTAAACCCTAGATTCAAGTACCATGGACAAGAATACCATTAAAATTGCAAGGTTATTGACCAAAATACCCTTTTTATCACTTCTTGGATTTGTTGCTTGTAAATCTTGCCATATCTTCGCAAGTCACCAACTTAAGATCTCCCATTTATGTAAAATCCCAGCCAATCTTATCCCCTTTGACACCTTGCAAGTTTAGATTCAATGCATCCATGTATATAAGATCAAGAGAGAGAAAGCTCCTCATTTTGTTCATTTTTGCACAAATACTCAACTTAGACCTTCTCTCTCTAAAACCCACGAAATCCTAAGGTGTTTCAGCCCCCAAATCAAGCCCTACTAACACACATAAGAAATCAGTAGCCAAGAAATCAGAATTTGTTCATAGTGAGGTATAAACCCTAAACTAAATCTGACTTTTGATCTTATGTTAGATGTTAGTTTTTTTTTTTTTGTGTTAAACATGTTGTATGTAGTGTATATTGATGTTCTGGGTTGATAGATGTTGGATTCATAACATCTATATGCTCGGATTTGTCATTTTTCAAAATATGGAAAAACTGGAATTAGTGTCTGACAACTGAATGTCAGGTCTTGTAGATCTCTGGCTGTTAATGATTTTTGTGTTTTTAATGTTTAAACATGTAGTGTGCTATGAGATCTGTGATCTAGAACTTGTAGCAGGACCAGATCATGCTTAGAATGTCAGATAATCATGGTCAAACATCGTTGACCGAGCTTGACCATAGAGTTTCTGGGTAACCTATAAACTCAAAATCAGTGCCTAATAAGATTTTGTCAAGCCATGATCTGTCAGTGGTTTATTGTTTTGATTCTATTCTTGTAACCATGTTATAGTATGTTAGTTTATCTTTAGATCCATGCTTTCAGAACATCTAGATATCATATATACTAAATTTGGTAGCTGGTCAAAGGAGGTCAGACGTTCATGAACTCAGTTTTCTAGGTAACCCAGAAAACTGATGAAGATGAACACTGACAGACTTTGACCGGCATAGATCTTCTTGTTGTGATGTTGTTAGGGTGAGTTTAAGTAATAGATCTCTTCCTTGTTATGCTAGCTACACACTGCACCAATTAGATCACATAAATATTACAAGAACAGCAAGTTGTGGAATCCCAAAGTAGGCCTCACGAACTGTTCATGTAGCCCAAAGTGGGCCTAGATCTCTCTGGTTTTATGCTTGTTGGCCATGTTTGTTGTTGGATCATGTAGTCTGACAGTAGTACTACAACGTCTAATTATTAGTGCTTGCCCAGAAACAACATGATCAGTGTTTAATGCTTGGTCAAAGTAGGTCACCCAAAACTGCTTATGAATGTTCTTGAGGACTCAAGAACACCTAAGGCAACGCTTTCTGTCGCTAAAGGCTATAGCGATAGATTTAATAATTTTATTTAATTTATTTTCCAAAAATCATTTAAAAATAGAAATTAAATATTAAAAATTCCAAAAATAGTTTTAAAAATTATTTTAAGTTATAAAAATTAACTTTTAATAATTTGACATAATTTTCATAAATAATAATATTTAATTAGATATTATTGATATTTTATTTATTTAATAAATGCATTAAATAAATTAATTAAAAATCATTTTATTATATTAAAAATCATTTTAAATGATAAAAGGTATTTAATAATATTTTAAGTTATAAAATATAACTTTTAATATTTTAAGACAAATTTCATTAATTATTTAATATTAATGATATTAAAATTATTTAACAATTATATTAAATAAATTAATTAAAATGATTTTAATATTATAAAAATCATTTTAAATGAAAATAAATTGTTTTAAAATATTTTAAGTTTTAAAATATAACTTTTAATATTTAAAGGTAAATTTCATTAATAATTTAATATTCAATGATATTAGAGTTATTTAATAATTATATTAAATAAATAGTTTAAAAAGGTTTTATTAAGTTATAAATCATTTAAAGAGGATATAAATATTTTTAAAATATTTTAAGTTATAATTAATGACTTTTAATATTTTGATAAATAATACATTAATATTTAAATATTAATAGTAATTATTTAAAATGATTTTAAATATTTTAAAATTATTTAAGGGTAGTAAAATGTTTTAATATTTTTTGTAATGGTTTCATTAATAATTTAATATTAATTAAATATTAATGATAATATAATTATTTAATATTTAAATCATTTAATAATGATTCTAGTGTTTGAATAATCATGATAAATTATAATAAATATTTAAAAATTATTAAAAGGCTGTGAAAGATAATATGACTGATATTTAAATTATCTAAATGAATATTGAACTACAAAATCGAGTTTTAGACTCGATAGTTACCCGATAAAGTCGTCGGTACACCGACATTTTTCAGAAATTGATCTAGACTTATATAATTTGACTAGATAAGTGTTTGTTTGTGAACCAATGACTGCTAAACATATGTGACAATGTGATTAGGTTATGTGCTGACTGCAAATATCAGTACTATGTGTTATAGTAACAAATGATCTTATTAACGATAGGTCTCAGTATAAAAGATAAAACTAAGTTGCGTTATTGTAAGCAGCAGCTCAGGCAAGTATCCTAACTTTGCATTTCCTTTATGCAATGGACATGAGTAAGAAAGTTTCAGAATTATACTATTATTGTGCCAGATTATTAACTCTATTATTATCGATTATGTATCCAATCTTTTGTATTAATACAAGTTCTTAAATTATCCGATCATTGTTTATCAATACATTACTATTGTACAATCTAGATATTTATTCTGTTCGTTAATTTCTAAATATGGTTATACAAGTGTCCTCACTTGGATAATCACTGTATTTAATCACATGTTGATACATACTTATTGATTTCTAGTATGTATTCGTTGAATTAAAAGCCGTCTAAGCTATTTGATTTAGCTAGAAACAAACTTAAAAATATTGTTGAACAAGATAGAATTTTATTTTTATTTAATCAAATTATTTTGGTTCGGATTCCTGACTAAGTATGAACATCCCGTACTGGGGAAAACTTTGTGCGCCAAAGGCGGATAAGATGAATGATAATATTGTTCTTGCATATAGTATTGATCAATACAGGGAATCACGGGCTAATCACCCCCCCTCCGTGCCTGTAAGTTATGATGGTTTGCAGATGAAGTTCTGTTAAACCTTATCAAAAATTAAAAATAATGTTCATAGTCCGCCATCGATCTCCGATTATAGTCGAGACGTAGTTTCAAAAATTTGATATAGAATTGATATGTTGTTATTATTGGTTCAGCTTACTTCATAACTGTTGATTCGTTGTAGAAGTGTCATTCAAAGAAAACATTAAATCCTTTCAGCTAATATTTATTGTTGTTATTACTTGCTGGGCACCCAAATGCTCATTCTTCCTAAATTTAAATGTTTTCAGTTAAGCGTGATCAACCAGAAAGCTCTGCCAAGAACAAAGGGAAATGCAAGCTGGTAGAATAAGTTTGTGTTCTCTTATGTAATAATTAGACTTTATTACAATGATGGTACTTATTAATTATCATGTAAGGAATGTTTAAAGGTCGCTTACTGATAAGTGGATTTCATATCCACGAATCATTGTCGATTGCGCGCTTAATTGTTGCTATTTTCTTGTGTTCATGTTTGTTTTTATTTGTTTTTATGTTCTTTTATGTGTAGGGTGGTTGATGTGGCATTTAACAAGATTTGGAGTCAATTGGGAGCATTTCTGGAAGAATTCTTGAAGGAAGCAATATCACTCAGCAGAATAGACCCCCGCTGGGGCGGGGGGTCTTCCAAAGACTTTAGCAGAATGGGTGCCCGCCGAGGTGGGCTCAATATAGACACAAGCCCCCACCGGGGCGGGGGGTCACGACTGATGAAGTCTCCTGTTGTGTTTGGAACTTTGCTAGGATACAATTTTGAGCATTTGAATAGCATATGGACTCTAATTAGGGGAGAATTTCGACTAGGACTTGTGTGTTGGACATCTATTACTCCATTAACAAGGAATTAATCAAGACACAAGGCATATTACGAAGATCAATTCCAGGTTTTTTTTTGCAAGCATTGGAGGAAGATTTTGAGGAGATTTTTGGGACAATTGCAATTCTAGGCTACGTGAAGGGTGTTTTTCAATATTATTCTTCTTAAACTATTATTTGTAATTGAAAGAATGTTATGTTTGATTTATTTAGTAGTTATTTCATTTATGATGAACTAATTTACTTTTTAGGCTTATGATGAATCCTTAAGTGAATCGATGATTTTGTAAACCTTGATTTCCAGTTCAATAAGCTATTTCCAGTTTATCTATATTAATTTGAGCTTGAATTTAAGAATTGCCTATTCAACAATTCTTTGTGGATTTGTATGGAATCGAGAGAGGATATTTTAATCTAAACTTAGTTAATATAGCATGTGTGACGCCCCCAAAACAGGTATTCATCACCCATCCTAAGTCGCCAGATACATGGTACATAAATTCAAATACAACTTAATTATACAATAATGTAAAATACTTACGTATATATACTATGAGTTTCAATACAAATATTGTAACGATATAATACTTATAATATTCATACTCAAATTAATACATGCCATATAAAGTACAACAAAGAAATATTTCAAGTCTCCAAAGGGACACGAGAAGATTTCTGTTTCTCTTCATTTATCATGATTATGTACTTTTGATGCTTTTCGTATTCAAGGGTTCTCATCACCCTATTTTTGTTCACCAAAATCAATTATTAAGTGATGTATAAAATACTTACACACATATCTTAGGTCCTCAATACAATTATATATTGCATGTCATGCCATAGTGAGGACTACTAATGCTATCATCTGGACCATCACTCCATTCCCCGACTAGTTCCAGCTATATTCTCATTTCCTGAAGAGAACAATAAAAGAAAGGGTGAGCTCAACTAGCTCAGTAAGAAATATTATGACTAAGATAATGCAGGATAAATTATCATTAGCCTTCAACAATGTTAAACTTATAAAATACAATAGACATCAAGTTTAACTGTAGCGAAATAAGTAATCCATTAGAAGAGTCAAGTAGAGAATAAAATTTACTATCTTCTATGATTTAAAATTTTTTTTCATCAACTTAATCGATGAGACTCAGCTAAATAAATAAACCACATCATCGAATCATCCCTGCACTACGGGCCAAGGATATTCATTAAATCATCCATGGTCATGACTATACCGAATAATCCCTGGTCATAATCATACTAAGTCCATCTCTGCACGTAAGCCAAAGATATACAACAATAAAACCAATAATCAACAATCCATCTTTGTACATAAGTCAAAGATACACAATTAAATAATCAACAGTCCATCTTTGCACGTAAGCCAAAGATACACAATTCAATAATCAACAGTCCATCTTTGCACGTAAGCCAAAGATAACTTTCATCACCATATAAGCATGAGGATGATGACAATGATATAAGCATTAATCAAACGAAAACAAGGATAAATATTAAAGACTTTAAATTTATCCAAATATTATCAATCACTTAATAAACTCATAATCTAATATTATTAATATTATAACAATATTTTAATCACTTCTTAAACTTATAAACAATTTATTTCAATTGTTTACACTTTACCAAATAATGCATTTAATCATTCAAACAAATGCCATACTCATAAGATTTCATCAAAAATGATTAAATCCCTCATCAAAAATCTACATATACCTTATATAGGATTTCCAAGCCATAAAATCCTATTTTTCAACTTTGTTACTTCACATAACATATTTAACTCATATGTTCGTAACTAAACCATTTTCATGAAAAATACCAAATCAGTCCCAAAACTATTTCTTTTCTGGGATTTAGCATAATATAGTCCCATAATGAACATATATTTTTCTCGGAATTTTTAAAATTCATTTACTATTTTTAAAAATTAATTTCTAATTAATTCCTTAAGAAATTAGCTACCTCAAGTTTAACTCCGTAAATTCCCAAATCTTGGCAGGATCTTACATGTAAACGTGAGCTTCCAGCTTTAAATTTTATGGTCATTACCTGAGTTATAAAACTCGTTATAGCATTTTTTGTCAGAAAAACCTAAATATTGAAATGGTCATAACTTGCTCATTTTAAGTCGGAATGAGCTCATTTTTGGACAAAAGGTTCTTTATACCATATACTTTCATGTCCCAAATGGCCGGAAATTTTCTCACAAATTAAGTGGCTAAAGCAAATTTCTTTTTAAATTTCTCAAGCAAGAGCTTTTTGCTATTTTGCAGCTTTTGACTCCTTTGCTAAAAAAGTTCACACGAAAATCTACAACACTTTTTTCAGTGATTCCACTTGGATATGTTAGAAGACTCATAGATCTAACTCTAGAACTTGACCACACCCAAAAATTCAAAATATAATAGGAGATATGGTCAATTGAATTTCATATTCTATTTTCACCAAAATTTGATTTTCAACCCTTTGTGATTTCTAAGAAACTTTCATGTTTTCACATAAACATAACTCA
This sequence comes from Panax ginseng, assembly GCA_020205605.1. Classification (NCBI taxonomy): domain Eukaryota; kingdom Viridiplantae; phylum Streptophyta; class Magnoliopsida; order Apiales; family Araliaceae; genus Panax; species Panax ginseng. Next base: position 58,027,717 of record CM035149.1, on the reverse strand, counting down.
TCATAACACTTACTAATACTACATACACCCATGATTTTCATCAGTCCAATTCTTTTATTATGACTTTCATCATAATCAACAGTCCAATGCTTATATTATGACTTTCATCATAATCCACGTAAACAGATCATTTCCACAATTTAATAAGGAATGAATACAAAGGATCATTCACCATGCATGTGGTAATCCACATGTAGACGAGTTATTCCAACAGAATAATAAAGAATGAAATAATGTAAGAATTCACCATTAAATGCGATAGATCGCATGACATGTGTTATTCCCAATGTAATAATAAATAATGGAACCAAGTCATGTGAAACGCATACGCATGTGATATATTCCGGCGAATAATAAATAATGGAACCAGAGTCCAGTAAAACGCATGATATGATCTTCCGACAAAATAATAAATAATGGAACCAGTCTCGCATAAATGCATGCATGTGATATTCTCACGAGAATAATAAAGAACGAAATAATGAAGAATTTCATCATGTATGCGGATTGCTTAGCATAAATAGGTTATTCCAACATAATAACGAAAAATGGAATAACAGAAGAATTTCACCATGTATGCGGTACTTCGAATAAACAGGTTATTCCAACAGAATAATAAGAGATGGAATAACAATAGCTCTATTCATGAATACGAAAGAAATAATACCCCTTACCCCAAAAGAAGACTGTATATTGGAATAGTGAGGTAGCAGACTTCTCTTCTTCTTTCTCTCTATAATTTCTCTCTATAATAATGGCTCTAAAGTTTCGATAATTGCACGTTTTGGGGCTCGAAAAATTACAGTACAATACCTCCAACTTTTCTTTTATTTTTAATTTAGTCCTGCAAGTATTATCAAACTTGCACCACCTCCCCTAATAGTAAATCATGTGAATCAATAGTTCAATCATGTGATTCAATAGTTATATTCATGTGAAAATACGAATTACGGTGTAGTAACTCCATCTATACCTCCATCTTTAACTTAGTCATGCAAGTATTATCAATCTTGCACCAACTCCCCTAATAGTATAAGAATGTGATTCAATAGTACACACATGTGAACAAATAATTATATAAGCATGTGAATTAGTAGCAATTAATTGCTCATTTATCCGATTAATTACCCAATTTATCAATATAACCCCAGACATTAATTATCATCGGGATAGATGTCGATTTCCACTAACACTAATAATTCCAACACAATGGAACTATCAAATTCATCTTTAATCAATATGAACTTATTCATCATTAATATTATAAGTCACAATATTTAACAATCAGGTCGTTCCCAGGAAAGAGGGGGCTTTCCAATAAGGATTTCTCCCTATTGGCGCGCAATTAGGTGACCAAACCTCTCCTTGACAGAACTTCTAGACATTATAAATATTGTAATTTAATAATATGAATAACTTTGTCATCTCAATTATTGATTTAATAATATATCATATTATGCAGATGATACCGGGACAACAATTGAATCAATAATATGAGAGATATGATGCATCAATTATTGTAGCAATAATTGAGTATAACTGAGTAACTTTTCACGTAAGCATCAATAATCAATACCGTGTGCTACTATGCAACCACGCGTATTATTGTACTTTTACTACTGGGTAGTTCAACAGTTTTAATGGTAACACTTTCGCCGTTATTTTATAAAAAGATAATTCTGTTGTTTTCTTACTACGACAATACTTCCATTGTGGGTTCACCAATGATTGTGCCGTCGTACGGATATTCCCGACAAAAAGAATATTCCCCGACCAAACGAATATTTTATAAAAACTTGCATACTTTGCAAAATTTATAAATATTACCCACAATTATAACATTATATCAAATCTACACCATAATTTGAAAAAAAAATATTTCGAGAAATTTAAATCTTTATTCATAAAATTTGGGGTCTCACAGCATGTGTTCATGTATTTTGTGAATAGCAGAATCTTGATGAATGTTAAGGTAGAGATATGCTTGACATTACATGTAATCAGATAGAGAACTTAATCTTCAACCTTCTTTAATTATAATTCACATAGAGATATAGCGAGTTAGTTGATTAAGGTGTTTAACTTGTTTCTATCTAATTTGTGGATTTAAGTTAATATGGTATTAGTGCATCGAGAGGTGGCTATTACTACATTCATGTTCTTGATTAATAAATTGGGATAGTGCTTTGAATTGGAAATAAGGTGTAGAAATCAGAGTGAAGATTAGGGTGAAATCATAAGTCTAATTCTCAATTAATTGTTGAAATTCCAGATTTTGTATTTGTGATTATTTTGTGGTAATTTATTTATTTTTGAATTTAGTTTTTATAATTCTTAATCATTGAGTTGAATAGTTTAATATGATTAGGACTAATAGGAAATTGGTAATTGTAAGTTAAGTTTCTTTCTAATTTGTCTCTGTGGGAACGATACTTTACTCATCACTTTATTACTTGTTGACCATGTATACTTGTGTGTTGTGTGTATATAGATTTTACCTAACAAGTTTTTGGCGCCGTTGTCGGGGATCGAATTAGTATAGATCTTAATATTTTTACAATATCAATTTAATTAATCCAGTTTTACCTAAACATTTTCTTTTTTGTTTTGTTCTTCTTATTTCAGGTTTTTGAAGTGGTTTATGCAAAGTCGGTCCAAAAATCCAGACTTGCTGCCTTTTGAGGACGACATTGAGAAATGGTTTCAGAGGTTAAGTAAGTGGATCAAGGAAACGAGGCAGGACTTTGAAAATTCTGAGATAGAAGAGGCAATGGCAGCTGAAGATCAGAAAGCGTTAAGGGACTTCGCCACACCCAAGGTGACTGAACTGCAGTCAAGCATCACCAGGCCCGTAATTGCTGTAAATACATTCGAAATCAAGTCTGGGACGATTCAGATGATCCAGAATTTAGTGCAGTTTGGGGGATTGGCAAATGACGATTCGAATGAACGTCTAGTCAGCTTTCTGGAGATTTGCGACACCTTCTGGTATAATGGGGTATTGGATGATGCGGTGAGACTTTGCTTGTTCCCATTTACTTTACGGGATAAGGCGAAGAGTTGGTTACACTCTCTATCGCCGGGTTCGATATCTACGTGGGAAGACTTAGCTAAGAAATTCCTGGCCAAATTTTTCCCATCGGCAAAAACTGCAAAAATGAGGAATGAGATAACAATGTTTGAGCAGCAACATCGGGAGGCGCTATATGAGGCATGGGAGAGATACAAAGAGTTGCTTAGAAAGTGCCCACGTCATGGATTGCCCAAGTGGCTGCAAATGAACACATTTTATAACGGACTACATCTCAGAACCAGTATTGATGCAGCATCGGGCGGAGCATTCATGGCTAAGAGTTACGAGGAAGCCAACAACTTGATTGAAACCATGACGGCTAACAACTACCAGTGGCCCACAACAAGAATGACACAGGCAAAGGCAGCTGGGGTGTTAGAAGTAGATGGGGTGACAGCAATACTCTAATACAAGCATAAATTCCTGCACTGTCTAAGAACTTGGATGCCATGACAGGGGCTCAGGTACAGCAGGTTGCGGTCGTATATGAATTGTTCGTAGGTAGCTACAACAGGGGTTCATAGAATATGTACCAAAACACCTATAACTAGGGGAATAAGAATCACCCAAATTTCTCATGGAGCAATAATCAGCAACATCAAGCTCTACGACCGTTATACCCCTAGGTTTTCAGAATCACCAACAACCGGCTCAACATCAGGAAACAAAGTCAGATTTAGAAGAGTTGTTGTCGAAGTACATAACTAGCAATGAGGCAGCAATGAAAAATCAAGCAATTGCCATCAAGAACTTGGAAAATCAGATGGGGCAAATTGCCTTAGCATTAAATAACAGGCCACAAGGGACCCTACCAAGCGATACAAAGTGAAATCCAAAGGGAAACCACGAACAGTGTCAGGCAATTACGTTGAGGAGTGGAAAACATCTCGTTGGTAAAGAGGCAGAAAATTCAGCAATTTCGGATGAAAAAGTTGATGACAGTAAAGTGGTTGAAGGAAACAAGGGTGAAGATAAGCAAGGTGAGAAAACAAAGTTAGACGACAAACCAGTTGTATATCCTCCACCACCATTTCAGCAGAGGGTCCACAAATAGAAATTAGATAAGCAGTTCGCGAAGTTTTTGAAAGTTTTTAGGAAACTTCAGATTAACATCCCGTTTGCAGAAGCCGTAGAGCGGATGCCGAGTTATGCGAAATTCATGAAAGGGATTCTATCAAGGAAAAAGAAATGGGAAGACTTTGAAATGGTGGCACTAACGGAGGAGTGCGATGCGATTATTCTGCAGGTTTGCCACCCAAGTTGAAAGACCCAGGGAGTTTCACGATTCCATGCACGATCGGGAATATGTCTTTTAACAAGTGTTTATGTGATTTGGGGGCGATTGTGAACCTTATGCCATTGTCAGTATACACAGAATTGGGTTTACCCGCGCCAAAGCCTACAAATATTTCTTTGCAATTGGCGGATAGGTCAGTCACATATCCGAGAGGCATAGTAGAGGACGTATTGGTTAAGGTGGATAAGTTTATATTCCCCGCGGACTTTATTATTCTGGATTTTGAGGAGGACAAGAACATCCCGATTATCCCAGGGAGACCTTTCTTGTACTTGGTAGGACACTCATAGACGTACAAAAAGGAGAACTTACGATGAGGGTCCAAGATCAAGAAATCAAATTTAACGTGTTCAAGGCCATGAAATTCCCTACGGATAAGGAAGAATGTTTTCGGATGGATTTAATTGAGAAAATTATCAGTGAAGATATAGGCAAGAGTTTGGTCAATGATCCATTAAAAACAACATTACTGGGGGATGAAGAGTTCGACGTCCCAGAATTTGTAGACTACTTACAGATGCAAGATTCGTTGCCACGAGTTAGCCGATTTAGAGCACCATTTGAACCCTTGTACACGAAGGAGACAACCACAGAAAAATTAAAACCATCATTGGAGGAGCCACCAACTTTGGAACTAAAGCCACTCCCTAAACAGCTCAGGTATGCATATTTAGGCAATTCAAATTATTTACCTATTATTATTTTTGCTGCACTTAATGAATTGCAGGAAGAAAAGTTGTTGTGAGTGCTTAGGGAATATAAATCAGCAATTGGGTTGACGATAGCTGATATAAAGGGAATCAGCCCTTTATTTTGCATGCACAAGATTCTGATGGAAGATGATTCAAAATCGACGGTGGAGCAACAACGTCGACTTAACCCCATTATGAAGGAAGTTGTGAAGAAGGAAATTTTGAAGTTGTTGGATGCCGGTATAATCTACCCAATTTCTGACAGTAAGTGGGTTAGTCCGGTCCAGTGTGTGCCAAAAAAGGGAGGAATAACTGTGGTGCAGAATGAGGATAATGAGTTAATACCGACAAGAACAGTGACAGGTTGGAGGGTTTGCATGGATTATAGGAAGTTGAATAAAGCAACCCAAAAAGATTATTTTTCGCTGCCCTTTATCGATCAAATGTTGGACAGATTGGCGGGACATGAGTACTACTATTTATTGGATGGATACTCGGGCTATAACCAGATCATCATCGCTCCTGAGGATCAAGAGAAGACTACATTTATATGCCCTTATGGCACATTCGCATTCAGAAGGATGTCATTTAGGTTATGTATTGCACCTGTGACCTTCCAACGGTGTATGATGGCCATTTTCTCAGACATGGTGGAGAAAATTGTCAAAGTCTTCATGGGCGACTTTTCTATCTATAGGGACAACTTTGACACTTGCCTAGGAAATTTGGTAATGGTGTACAACGATGCAAGGATACAAACCTCGTACTTAACTGGGAAAAATGGCACTTCATGGTTGAGGAGGGCATAATTTTGGGCCACAAGGTATCGACTCAAGGATTGGAGGTTGACAAAGCGAAGCTGGAAACAATCGAGAAACTGCTTCCACCGAGCTCAGTTAAGGGTATTAGAAGTTTTCTGGGACACGCTGGGTTCTACATGAGATTCATAAAGGACTTTTGTAAAATTTCAAAACCGTTGTGTAGTCTTTTAGAGAAGTATTATGTTTTCAGTTTTGACAAAAATTGTAAGTCAGCTTTTGAGTTGTTGAAGAAAAAGTTGACTACAGCCCCTGTGATTGTCGCACCAGATTGGAATATGCCATTCGAGCTGATGTGTGATGCAAGCGACTATGCAGTTGGGGCTGTTTTGGGTCAACGCCGAGATAAGGTGTTTCACGTCATATATTATGCAAGCAAAACACTCACGGAGACTCAAATGAACTATACAACTACGGAGAAAGAATTGCTTGTAATGGTGTATGCGTTTGACAAGTTCCGGACATACTTGATCGGGACTAAGGTGATAGTCTATACGGACCATTCGGCTATTCGGTACCTAATTGCGAAAAAAGATGCCAAGCTACGCCTTATCCGATGGATTCTCTTGCTTTAAGATTTTGATATAGAAATAAAGGATAGAAAGGGGACGAAGAATCAAGTAGCCGATCACTTGTCTACGCTGGAAAACCAAGAGAAATTGAAAGCGGACAAGTGTGAAATTAACGAATCATTCCCGGATGAGCAATTATTTGGGATAAATGTAGAATTTCCTTGGTATACGGATTATGCAAATTATCTTATGAGCAACGTTCTTCCACCTGATCTCACAAGACAACAGAAAAAGAAGTGTCTTCATGACGTGAAATTGTACATGCGGGATGAACCGTATTTGTTCAAGCAGTGCGCCGATAAAATGATTAGAAGGTGTGTGCCCTAGAGTGAACTGAAGAACATTCTGCATGAGTGCCACTCATCTGCGTATGGGGAACATTATGGGAGTGAGAGGACAGCAGCAAAGGTGCTGCAAGCCAGGTTTTTATTGGACTACACTAATAAAGGACACCCACCATTTTGTCAAAACATGTGATAGGTGTCAAAGGGTGGGCAACATTTCAAAAAGGAATGCGATGCCTCTACAAACGATTCTTAAAGTTGAAATTTTCGATGTATGGGGCATCGATTTCATGGGGCCATTCCCGTCATCACTCAACAATCAGTATATTCTCCTCGCAGTGGATTACGTATCAAAGTGGGTTGAAGCTGCAGCACTACCATCAAACGATGCCAAGGTGGTCCTCAAATTCCTACAGAAAAACATTTTCACGAGGTTTGGCATGCCAAGAGCAATTATAAGTGACAAAGGTAGTCACTTTTGTAACAAGTCATTCACAACGCTTTTGACAAGGTATAGGGTCAACCACAAGGTAGCGACGACTTATCACCCCCAAACTAGTGGGCAGGCTGAAGTGTCGAACATGGAAGTTAAGAAAATATTGGATAAAGTGGTGAATCCGAATCGTAAGGATTGGTCACTCCGGTTGGACGATGCACTATGGGCATACCAGACTGCGAATAAGACAGCACTCGGAATGTCGCCATACCAACTACTGTATGGAAAGGCTTGTCACTTACCTGTCGAGCTATAACATAAGGCTTATTGGGTGATTCAGAAACTCAATTTCGATCAAGCAACTGTAGGGGAAAAGGGATTACTTCAACTAAATGAGCTCGACGAATTTTGCCTTCAAGCCTACGAGAATTCCAAGTTATACAAGGAAAAGGTCAAGCGATGGCACGACCAGGTAATTATGCATCGAACATTCTAGCCAGGTCAATCAGTCCTTTTGTTTAACTCATGGCTACGATTGTTCCCAAGAAAGCTTAAGTCGAGATGGTCGGGACCATTCACTATAAATTAGGTGTTTTCTCATGGCGCCGTTGAACTTTACAGTCGTAATCCGTTAGAAACAGTCAACGTTTAAAGCACTATTGGGGTGGCGAGTCCAACACTGATGTCATCGCCATCACATTGTCCGACGTACCATGAACAGGAAGTAGTCAGGCTGAAAGACTTAAAATCAAGCGCTAATTGGGAGGCAACCCAATCATACGTTTATTTTCAGTATTTTTATTCATAATTGTTAGGATATAGTTTTTATTAGGCTATTAAGTAGGTATTATCTAATTAAAGTTTTGATAATCTCTCCACAATGCTCTATTTCATCAATAATCCATTAATCCTTATGTTTTATATCTTGCAGGATGGAAAAAGGAACATTGAGTAGCTTAGCATGAAGCAAAGATGAGAAATAAAGGAGTTTAGCAAAATACATACATTGCATGATGGTAAAATGACTGCACTTCACGGGCTGGGTCTCCCTAAGATTTTGACAGAAGTCATGTCATTTGTAGCTATATTAGCTTTGTACCCCCACCGTAAGGTGGGGTCCCCTACTTCGATGATAATGTAATACATGCCCGCCAGAATTGGCCTAATAAACTAGCACCCCACGGAGGGGATCTGAAACTCAACCGACTTCTCGGCAGTTATGTGTGTTGCTAGACCTCATTACTTCTCCCTCAATTAAAACTCCACAACAATCCCACTACTCCCATTACTCACCCACGATTTTGCTAACATTCTGCACATATTCAACCACCACCCACTACACCCACTTCTACCCCACTATTCCCAATACTCCATTACTTCTCCCCACCTCTTCAATCCACTAATATACCCCATCACACCACCTCTATATATTGCCACATCTCATCCCAAATTCTTCACAGAACTCTTCAACTATTTTCGAATTAGGGCATTCATAGGGACTACTTGAGAGCAATTGAGGGTCAAATTGACAAGTTTGGGGGAAAATTTATCTGTGCACACCACGTGTTCGATAAAGTGTGTGAACCAAGTTTGGGGGGGAGAAAGCTACTATGAAACAAGCAATAGATAGCAAATGGCTTCGCAACCAACACCGAAACGCCAAAGGGGAGAGAGTTCAAGGCCCGCACAACCGACCCGGACCTTTGATCGCCAGAAATTTATGAGTGCCGCCGCCACCAACCGGTGTGAGTACATGCTAACAAAGGCCCTTACACTGGAGCGGGGGTTGGCACCGGATCCCGTTGATGGGGAGATGATGCAGCAAATCTATCATAAGGGGTGGAATAAATTCACCGAAGAGCCAGAACCCACCGTGGTCAATATAGTCAAGGAGTTTTATGCAAACGCCGAGGACAAATCCTCATTCAACGCGTATGTGCGGGGTCGCTTAGTCCCGTTCAGTGCTGATGCCATAAGCACATATTATCAGCTGCGGGTGCCTCGACAATGCCAATATACCCAACTAAGAGATTTTGATTCGGATTATGAGGCAATACTCAAGGAAATGACTAAGCCAGGCACAACATGGGTCAAAGGTCAGAAAGGAGGCACAGTGTTCCATAGTAAAGATCTCAGTCGGTATTGCAAAATTTGGTATGCATTCCTATGTGCTAAATTGTATCAGTCCCAACACACCTCGGACGTGACCAAAGAGAAGGCATTATTTCTATATGTGATTGTGTAAGACTTCATCATTGACGTCGGGGCCATCATTTGTTTCTCCATCCGTCGGTGCTTACGTGGAAGCTTTTTGGACGGCTTGCCACACCCATCACTCATATGTGGGTTGTGTCGCTAAACAGGTGTGAGATGGTTGGACGATGAGCCCACACAGATGCCGCTTACGTTGTTAGACTCCAGAATGATAGCACAGTACTCAGTATGGGTCGGGGGCGATTCCCATCCTCGAGGACTGGGTTTTATTTTTCCATCAGCTTCGGAGGACGAAGTTGATGCTGCAGACACCTCGAAGGATGAGGATGAGGCTATGGGAGATCAAGGAACTGAGTAGGTACCGCAGACCGAGGCACTATCCAATCCTCAGTTCCTTGAATTTCAACGTCAAATGGATACGCACAACAAGGCAGCACGACGGGAGATGCGACGACTCACATTGAGGCAAGACCACATATTTGATGCTATGAATGCATCGTTCATTTCACTCAACATGACGCTTCAAAGTTTCAACCCAGCGGTATAATTTCCTTATCAGCAGCTTATGCCAATGCCGAGGTTTCCACCAAGTGATTCAGAAGAAGAAGATCAACAACCACCTCCTCAGACTTAGGCAATTGTAGGGAAGTCCTCACGCACTTAATAATGATTATTCATCCAATGAGGGCATTGTATTACTTAAGTTTGGGGGATTTAAATTCTTGTCTGCATGCATAATGTCATTAGTTAGGTTTGAATTTGTCATTGCATTCTAGTTTTGCATATTAGTTTAGGAATTATGATGTTGCATATAGGTTTTGACATATAGTTTAGGTTATTTCTGTTATTGCATTGTTTTTAATTCTGTTATTATCGCATTTTGTTATGTCTATAAAAAGAAAAGTAAAACAATATTTTAGTTAAATATTGTGTTTGCATATGTCCAGCAGTGTTGTAGTTCATGTTATTTGTGGGCCAATGATGAGATTGAGAATAAGTTAACCAATACATCATTGATTATTAGAACTGTGATATAATTTTTGTTATGAATCGAATCTTGCGCTTGTTTGAAACTGATATAAAAAGGTTAGCACGCTAATAACATCTTTGTAGACTGGCCAGTTCAAATTGATACATAAATAGTTTCTAAAGGATAATGCTAGAGTAAATGAGAAAACGACAAGGATAGGCAGTAAAGGTGAAGAATTGGGCAAGAACCTAAGTTTGGGGGAATAACTGTGGGGTACATAAGCTTTATGTAAAAAGAAAAAAAATATGAATAATAAATAAAAAATAATATCGTGGCTTGTTTTGTTTCGGGGCCTTTGTTACTTGAGCAAGTACGCCCGAGGGGATTGTCTTTACACCTAGCGCCCTAAGATCTTTTATGGTCTGGGAGTCGTTGGTTGAAAGCTCGCTAAAGGGTAGCACTGTTAGCCTAATGGAATGAGACATTGCACAGTCATGATTAAAAAAGCAAAGAAAAAAGACGGGAAAAGAGAAAAAAGCCCCCGTGGAAAAAAAAGGGAAGGAAAAGGAAAAAATATATTTATAAATAAAGTATAAGTACCCTGTGTGAACCCCTGGAAATAGTTATTGCTTAGTTTTAGTTGGAACTTGTCTATTTTTGAAAATTTTAAGTTTGCATTGTATGATTCCTTCTAAGAAATTGGTTATGTATTGAATTTGAGTCCGTATCAGTTATCATGGATGTTGATCACACACGCACACTATACCAGTGATGATGCTGTAAGATTTGAGAATTAATACGAAATTATGGATTGGTTTAGGTGATTAATATTGTAGAGTTGTTTGTTTTCTCTGAGGCCGATAAGATAATTTTCATTATACGATACTGTTGGATTTGTAAGCATAAAGATTAGATCATACTCATTTCATCTCATTGCATTGCATAGCATGTAGTTTGTTTTGTGCTCGAGGACTAGTACGGTTTAAGTTTGGGGGATTTTGATAAGTGGATTTCATATCCACTAATCGTTGTCCATTTCGCGCTTAATTGTTGTTATTTTCTTCTGTTCATGTTCGTTTTTATTTGTTTTTGTGTTCTTTTATGTGTAGGGTGGTTGATGTGGCATTTAACAAGATTTGGAGTCAATTGGGAGCATTTCTGGAAGAATTCTTGAAGGAGGCAATATCACTCAGCAGAATAGACCCCCGTTGGGGCGGGCTTGTTTGGCTTGTATACCCCCACCAAGGCGGGGGTCTTCAAAAGACTTTAGCAGAATGGGTACCCGCCGGGCCGGGCTCAATATAGGCACAGACCCCCACCGGGGCAGGGGGTCTCGACTGATGAAGTCTCCTGTTGTGTTTGGAACTTTGCTGGGATAAGATTTTGAGCATTTGAATAGCATATGGACTCTAATTAGTGGAGAATTTCGACTGGGACTTGTGTGTTAGACATCTATTACTCCATTAACAAGGAATTAATCAAGACATGAGGCATATTACGAAGATCAATTCCAGTTTTTCTTAGCAAGCATTGAAGGAAGATTTTGAGGAGATTTTCGGGACAATTGCAATTCTAGGCTACGTGCAGGGTGTTTTTCAATATTCTTCTTCTTAGCCTATTATTTGTAATTGAAAGAATGTTATCTTTGATTTATTCAGTAGTTATTTCATTTATGATGAACTAATTTACTTTTTAGGCTTATGATGGATCCTTAAGTGAATAGATGATTTTGTAAGCCTTGATTTCCAGTTCAATAAGATATTTCCAGTTTATCTATATTAATTTGATATTAAATTTATGAATTGCCTGATCAGCAATTCTTTGTGGATTTGTATGGAATCGAGAGAGGATATTTGAATCTAGACTTAGTTAATATAGCATGTGTTCATGTATTTTGTGAATAACAGAATCTTGATGAATGTTAAGGTAGAGATATGCTTGACATCGCATGTAATCGGATAGAGAACTTAATCTTCAACCTTCTTTAATTATAATTCACATAGAGATATAGTGAGTTAGTTGATTAAGGTGTTTAACTTGTTTCTATCTAATTTGTGGATTTAAGTTAATATGGTATTAATGCATCGAGAGGTGGCTATTACTACATTTGTGTTCTTGATTAATAAATTGGGATAGTTTTTTGAATTGGAAATAAGGTGTAGAAATCAGAGTGAAGCTTAGGGTGAAATCATAAGTCTAATTCTCCATTAATTGTTGAAATTTCAGATTTTAATATTTGTGATTATTTTGTGGTAATTTATTTATTTCTGAATTTAATTTCTATAATTCTTAATCATTGAGTTGAATAGTTTAATAAGATTAGGACTAATAGGAAATTGGTAATTGTAAGTTAAGTTTCTTTCTAATTTGTCTATGTGGGAACGATACTTTACTAATCACTTTATTACTTGTTGACCACGTATACTTGCGTGTTGTGTGTATATAGATTTTAACCAACACTTACCTGGGCATTAGACTCTGATGTGTAAATTAAGTTTGGTATCTATATTATTGTTATTATTATTAGTATTATTCTACTCATAGAAATGGTATTGTGAAGCACCGAGTTCGGGTTTCAAGTACCTGAATTTGGGGGCGTCACAGGTTGGTATCAAAGCTTTAGGGTTAGAAACCTTAGGTGGGATAAACCTTAGGCTATAACTTTAGAACAGAGGAAAACGTTGAAAATACAAATAACTTAAATAGAGTTTAAAAAGGAGATGAATGGAATAAATTCATCTTTAAACAAAATAAAAGATAACTTATATAAAACTATTATTTGCTTAGTGTATATATTATATTCTAATCAGAATAATTTATGTGTGTAGATGTCAGGTTGAAAGGGCTTATTATATGTTTATAACATGAAGAAGGATCAAACACATACACCTGAGCTAATATCGAAGCCAATAGCTGAAATAGAAGCGCACGTTGAAGGTAACCTTGATGAGGTGATCATTTTGGAAAATATAGTACCGGACCCAGACACGGTAGAACTGATAGATAGTGATTCGGGCACCGAAGTTGGAGCTGATCAAGCATCAACTGAAGTGCAGAATCTGAAAGACCAGGTTTCTTATTTGGAAAAGTTATGGAAAATAGAAAAGCTATTAAATAGTCAATTATGAAAGCCGTTACTAGAAATAATGGAAGAACAAGATAAGCAATTAAAATCCAAATTGATCAAATGGGAGCCAAAAGAAACAAATCGTGTGCAGCTCCGAGCAAGAAAGGGAAAAGAAAGATAAAAGACCGTGAAATAGGAAATTCCGATAACAACCAAGAGGACGCTAACAAAATAGAAAAGTGTACAAACTGTGACAAGAAACATGAAGGCATATGAAGGAAAGAGAAAAAGATATGTTACATATGCTGACATGAGGGACATATCTCTCATCATTGTCCCGACTTTAAGCTAGGTGCATGTTTTATTTGTGGGATGGAAGGTCATCGGGCAAAAGGTTGTCCAAAATCAGGAAAAGGTGTAGGAAATAAGTAGGATTAGTATTTGATTATGTATGTTTGATAATGTACGTGTGTAATGTAATATTCTCAACTTCTGTATAAGTTATATCAGTAAGTCTCGACTTTTGTTGTCACAAAGGGATAGCAGTATGTGCTATATTATGTAAAGTACTATGAATTAGGTGAATGAATATGAATCTATGTTTGATTTATGAAATAAGTTTGATATGTTAAACTTATACAATAAGGTGTAGAATGTAAGTTAAATTTATGATTCTATTTAATCAGATAATGCCGCCAAGACGTCGAACTCGAAATCAAATGGCAGAAGAATCTGTTAACAATGCTGGAGAACAACAACCAGATCCAATGCAGAACTATGCGAATATGGTAGCTCAGGCTATGCAGCAGGGAATACCAGCTATAGGGAACCTGTCGGACAATCGCTTGGAAAACTTCAAAGATTTTAAGGCTGTAGGACCGCCAGAATTCAGGGGAACAGCTGACCCTATAGAAGCCCAGACTTGGGTAAAAGAGATAGAAAAGACGTTCATAATTGCTAGGGTAGAAGAGGGGCAAAAGACCACTTTTGCCACCTATATGATGAAAGGTGAGGCTAACTTTTGGTGGGAAGCAAATCAAGCGAGGGCAGGACAAGGTGTATTCACATGGGCTAGGTTTAAGACTTTATTTTTCGAAAACTATCTATCAGCTAGTATGCAGGCTAGGATGGAGGTGAAATTTCTGGAGTTACAATAGGAGAACATGACAGTTGCAGAGTATGCCGCAAAGTTTAATGATTTGGCTAGGGTCGCTTCGCATCAAGTTGATACGGAGGCTAGGAAGGCAAGGAGGTTCGAGCTGGGATTAAAACCCTAGCTCTACAACAAGGTTGCAGTGTTGCAAATAAACACTTTTACAGCACTAATGGAAAAGGCTATCATAGCCGAGGAGGGAAGTAAGGCCATGAGCCTCTACAACAAGGAAAAAAGGAATAAGGGCAAGGTCGTAGGAGCTGTGAAGGTGGAAACTAATAGTGGGAATAGGGGTGAAAAGAGAAAAGGGAGAAATTTTTGAAACGTTCAGGTGAAGCAGGAAGGTATGAAGAAGCAGGTAGTTCAGTGGGGAAACTATGGGAAGGTACGGGTGAGTGCCTCATGGGAAAGTTTGTATATTACAAGTGCGGGCAGGAGGGCCATATCTATCCCAACTGCCCCAATCCTAGAATGAACAGTGGGTGTTTTCTGTGTAGGTCGACAGAACATAAGGTGAAGGACTGTCCGAAAAGGAGAATGGAGATAGGAAGTGTGAACACGGGGAAAGGTAGCAGGACTCTGGCAATCACGGGACCAACGTCATCAATTAAGCCAACAAAATCATCTGCAAGAGTCTTCAACATGATGGTCCAGGATACTATGGCAGCTAGGAATGGAACTCCAGGTATTATTCGAATAACTTTTATTTTTGTATATATATATATGATTTTCCTATATATAGCAAATTATTTTGTAAAGAAATTTTGAGGGAGGAATTTAAGTTTTTTTAGAAATCAAAATTCTGTATAATCAGATAGACAAGCTTTATGCTGAATAGTTAAAGATTATTCGATCAATTATGATTGAAATCTACTTGCAATGATTGTGTATGCTATGTACCCGGGTATGTATAAGTTTTAAAACGGTGATTCCGGGGACAAAATCTTTATAAGGAAGGTGAATGTAATAACCCGATATTTTCTATAAAAATAAATAAAAAATTTTGCATATATTTTTTTTTTATTTTAAAGGTGGGAATATATGCCAGGTAATGAGTATGTATGTGATAAATAAAATTTATTTATTACATGAATAATTTCAAATAATTTTATTTTAAAATTTTGATTATTATAAAGTATATTCTTATAATAATTAATTTTATAGTAGAAATATTTTTATTATATATTTTCTATGAAAATATGATTATTATATTATTTAAATAATATATGAAATGATTATTAGAATTATTATAATAAATATTTTATTATATGAATTTATTTAAATTAGTTAAGTTAATTATTTTAATTAATTATGGTATGTATTTGAAAGATAAATCGATATGGAATTCAAACCCTAATTCTGGATTTGGAATAAGGAATGAGAATAATAATATTATATTTTAGTGCTATAAATATGTACTGTATGTACGTATTAATAATGGTTGGTCAATTATGGTGTATAATGTCAAAACCCTAATATGAAATTGTTAAACCCTAGTTCAAAAGTTAAATACGAGTTTAAAACGGTATAGTAGTTTTGTAATATGATTTATGGATTTTTTGTTAATTAGGAAAAAAAACCTAATTAATAATTAGAAACCCTAATAATATTAAGAAACCCTATTTTTTTTAAAACTCTAATTTTCTATTAAAAACCCTAAATTTAATTAGTGTGTTCTAATTAAAATTTTATTAAACTTTAAACTTAATTTTTCAAACCCTAGAAATTATTTGGAAAACCTTAAGGTTTAAAATCTATTCATTAAACCCTAGATTCAAGTACCATGGACAAGAATACCATTAAAATTGCAAGGCTATTGACCAAAATACCCTTTTTGTCACATTCTTGGATTTGTTACTTGCAAATTTTGCCATATCTTTGCAAGTCACCAACTTAAGATCTCCCATGTGTGTAAAATCCCAGCCAATCTTATCCCCTTTGACACCTTGCAAGTTTAGATTCAATGCATCCATGTAATATACAAGATCAAGAGAAAAAGAAAGCTCCTCGTTTTGTTCATTTTTGCACAATTACTCAACCTAGACCTTCTCTCTCTAAAACCTACGAAATCCCAAGGTGTTTCAGTCACCAAATCAAGCCCCACTAACACAAATAACAAATCAGTAGCCAAGAAATCAGAATTTGTTCATAGTGAGGTATAAACCCTAAACTAAATCTGACTTTTGATCTTATGTTAGATGTTAGTTTTTTTTTTGTGTTAAACATGTTGTATGTAGTGTATATTGATGATCTGGGTTGATAGATGTTAGATCCATAACATCTATAGGCTCGGATTTGTCATTTTTCAAAATCTAGAAAAACTAGAATTAGTGTCTGACAACCGAATGTCAGGTCTTGTAGATCTCTGGCTGTAATGATTTTTGTGTTTTTAATGTTTGAACATGTAGTGTGCTATGAGATCTGTGATCTAGAACTTGTAGCAGGACCAGATCATGCTTAGAATTTCAGATAATCATAGTCAAACATCGTTGACCGAGCTTGACCATAGAGTTTCTGGGTAACCCAAACACTCAAAATCAGTGCCTGACAAGATTTTGTCAAGCCGTGATCTGTCAGTTGTTTATTACTTTGATTCTGTTCTTGTAGCCATGTTATAGTATGCTAGTTTATCTTTAGATCCATGCTTTCAGAACCTCTAGATATTATATATACTGAATTTGGTAGCTGGTCAAAGGAGGTCGACGTTTGATGAACTCGGCTTTTCCGGGTAACCCGTAAAATCTGATGAAGATTTCTTGTGGATGCATTTCAATTTAAACATAGATCTACTTGTTGTGATGTTGTTATGGTGAGTTTAAGTAATGGATCTCTTCCTTGTCATGCTGGCTACACACTACACCCATTAGATCACATAAATATTACAAGAACAACAAGTTGTGGAAGCCCAAAGTAGGCATCACGAACTGTTCTTCATTAAATAAATTAATTAAAATCATTTTAATATTATAAAAATCATTTTAAATGAAAATAAATTGTTTTAAAATATTTTAAGTTTTAAAATATAACTTTTAATATTTAAAGGTAAATTTCATTAATAATTTAATATTAAATGATATTAGAGTTATTTAATAATTATATTAAATAAATAGTTTTAAAATGGTTTTATTAAGTTATAAATCATTTAAAGAGGATATAAATATTTTTAAAATATTTTAAGTTATAATTAATGACTTTTAATATTTTGATAAATAATACATTAATATTTAAATATTAATACTAATTATTTAAAAATGATTTTAAATATTTTAAAAATCATCTAAGGGTAGTAAAAATGTTTTAAAAATATTTTGAGTTATTATAAATATCTTTAATATTTTTGTAATGGTTTCATTAATAATTTAATATTAATTAAATATTAATGATAATAGAATTAGTTAATATTTAAATCATTTAATAATGATTCCATGTTTGAAAAATCATGATAAATTATAATAATTATTTAAAAATTATTATAAGGCTATGAAAGATAATATAACTGATATTTAAATTATCTAAACGAATATTGAACTATAGAATAGAGTTTTAGACTCGATATTTATATGATAAAGTCGTCGGTACACCGATATGATTTAAAAATTGATCTAGACTTATATAATTTGACTAGATGAGTGTTTGTTTGTGAACCAATGACTGCTAAACATATGTGACAATGTAATTAGGTTATGTGCTGACTGCAAATAGCAGTACTATGTGTTATAGTATGTTATTCTAATCGAAAAAATAATCTTATTAATGATAGGTCTTAGTAAAAGATAAAACTAAGTTGCATTATTGTAAGCAACAGCTCAGGCAAGTATCCTAACTTTGCATTTCCTTTATGCAATGGACATGAGTAAGAACGTTTCAGAATTATACTATTATTGTGCCAGATTATTAACTCTATTATTATCGATTATGTATCCAATCTTTTGTATTCATACAAGTTCCTAAATTATCCGATCATTGTTTATCAATACTGTACTATTGTACAATCCAGATATTTATTCTGTTCGTTAATTTCTAAATATGGTTATACAAGTGTCCTCACTTAGATAATCATTGTATTTAATCACATGTTGATACATACTTATTGATTTCTAGTATGTATACGTTTAATTAAAAGTCGTCTAAGCTATTTGATTTAGCTAGACACAAACTTAAAAATATTGTTGAATAAGATAGAACTTTATTTTTATCCAATAAAATTATTTTGGTTCGGATTCCCGACTAAGTATGAACATCCCGTACAGGGGAAAACTTTTGTGCGCCAAAGGCAGATAAGATGAACGATAATATCGTTCTTGCATGTAGTATTGATCAATACAGGTCATAATGGGATGATCACCCCCCGTGCTTGTAAGTTATGACGGTTTGCAGATGAAGTTCTGTTAAACCTTATCAAAAATTAAAAATAATGTTCATAGTCTGTCGATTGATCTCCATTTATAGTCAGTACGTAGTTTTAAAAATTTGATATAGAATTGATATGTTGTTATTATTGGTTCAACTTACTTCACAACTGTTGATTCGTTATAGAAGTGTCATTCAAAGAAAACATTTAATCCTTTCAGCTAATATTTATTGTTGCTATTACTTGCTAGGCACCCAAATGCTCATTCTTGCTAAATTTAAATATTTTCAATTAAGCGTGATCAACCAGAAAGCTCTGCCAAGAACAAAGGGAAAGGAAAGCTGGTAGAATAAGTTTTTGTTCTCTTATGTAACAATTAGACTTTATTAAGACGATGGTACTTATTAATTATCATGTAAGGAATGTTTAAAGGTCGCGTACCTTGGGATTAGACTCTGATGTGTAAATTAAGTTTGGTATCTATATTATTATTATTAGTAGTAGTATTATTCCACTCATAGAAATGGTATCGTGAAGCACCGAGTTCGGGTTTCAAGTACCTGAATTTAGGGGCGTCACAATGTTCACCCTATAATTCTTGTATACGAACCTAACAACAATTACTTCCTTATTCGCAATTTCTATGTTTAAAGGGAAATTCAATTCTTCACTAGGAAATCCTAATCTCTTATGAAATTTATCAGATATAAATGAGCAAGTAGCACCCGAATCAAATAATACATAAGCATCAATATCATTGATTGGGATAATACCTGACACCACATCCTTTGATTGCACAACATCTTGCACAGTCATGTTGAAGGTTCTGGCTGTGGGTTTGTTTAATGTCGTTGGTCCAACAATGGTCCATGTACCTCCACTGCTACCTCCCTTACTTCCTATTATCTCCCCAGCTTTCTTCTTAGGGCACTCACAAGCAAAATGATCCTTTGACCCGCATGTGAAGCAAACGTTCTTCTTGGATTGATTGCAATTTGGGGCGATGTGATCTTCCTAGCCACAGTTAAAGCATACACGTTTCCCCATTAAGCACACACCCTTGTGAAACTTCTCGCATGTAACACATGCTTTGAACTTCTTATTCTGCTGGTTACCCTGCTGATTTCCAGCACCCATATTTCCATTCCATTTTCTCTTCAGATTATTGTTACCATTTCCACTACCACCACCACCATTCTTAACCTCCACTTTATTCTTCTTCTTTTTCTGTTCTTTGATTAAACTTTGTTACCGCCTCGCCTCCACCTTCTGCGAGAATGGCCTTTTTTTATTACTGATGTAAATGTCTTCAGCTAGAATAGGGAGACCCTACTGTACAACCAATGTTTCAGTCCCTGCTCAAACCTCTTAGCCTTGCGTTCATCTATACTGACTTGATATGGCGCAAACCTCACCAACTCGTTGAATTTTGCTGCATACTCTTATACCGTCATTGATCCTTGCATCAGTTCTAAAAACTGCACCTCCATCTGACTCTTCGAACTCTCTGAGAAATAAGTCTCGAAGAATATCTCCTTAAACCTATCCCAAGTCATAACCCCTTGACCTCCTCGAGTTTTATTGGTCTGCCACCAATAACTAGCCTCTACTTTCAACATAAATGTTGCAAAAGTAGTCTTCTGATTTTCCCTACTCTCGCAAAATCGAACACTTTCTCAACATTGTCGTTATTGGTAGTTCCCTCACTGGTTCTTTGTCGGGGTTGACGTCTTGGAGGCATTTTCTGTTAAAATATACTCATTAGATTATTACTCAACTCCTTTAAATATTTTCTACTTAACTTGCACCCCATAAAAGAAATCATCACATAACACATAACACTTTGAATAAAATAAAATAATAACTTTTATTCATTCATAATCTTTTTGAAAACATAAGAACAATAGCATCACTGTTATTTACATTACTTTCTTGAACTACTAAAGTTCCAGGATAACATCATCATCATATCCCATAGGTTACATAACACTTGGGATTTATATATTATTTAACATATTATTAATCGTATATCAGGTACTTTCCCTATGATGTCCTACTAATATGTTGCGTAGCCTTATGACGCTCTTCCTCCATAATCAGGAACATTGTTCTGCGATCTAATATGAACGATGGCAGCGTCTCGAACTGAATCAGATAACCCATGACCCAATCTTGAGCTCGATTAATCACGGTGTTGAATACGTTATTCATCTCCTCCATCTTCATCCTCTTTGCTTGTGCGTCTCTCTCTGTTATCCCGGCTCGTTGATTAGCTTCCTCGTATGCGTCTTCGGCTCTTGCCCTCTTAGAAGTTCTTCCTTTTGCTTGTTCTTCAGTTCTGCGATCTCCTCTGTCAATTGTTCATTCTCTCCTTCAGTGTGGAATAGCTTCTCTTCGACATTATTCAGACGTTCCTCTCGATCCTGGATCTCATCGTCCTTCTGTTCCATCGAGGTCTGTTGTTCAGCAACTATCTCTTCCAACTACTCGACGGTATCTTGAATTTCCACATTATGGTCGTATACTTCATCGTATATATGAGAAGCTATCAAATTTAGTGGAATCTCTTCCTCCTCGTCATCGTCATCCTCATTCGACTGAGGCAGCTCGACGGGATCCTCCTCATCTGTTTCCACATCATCATCCTCATTAGGTAAACCCTCCTGCTCAACCACTGTGACCAATGGGACTGACTCCCGTGGAAGTAGTTGTTCCCAAAACCACCTGAATGTCATGAGGCTCCTCCTCTCTAGGCATCTGAGGTCCTTCCTCCCTAGCCTAACTGGATTCTCCTACATTAGCCATCCTGACAATGAAATTTTTAAGTTTTAATTATTACTTGTTAATACTCGACACTCACGAGCACATAGTTTGAAAGCATATAAGCACATAAGTGTTTTATTACTTTTCCTTTAAAACTCGATAAGAGTTTATCACCACTATCTTTTCAAAGATTACTTCCTAAGGCTTTTCCCCACCTAAGGTTCATAACCTAAAGCTTTGATACCAACTTCTGACACCCCCAAATCCAGGTACTTCATTCCCTCGAGATTTGGTGTTCACTTAATAAAAACATTCATATCTAACTACCCAATCATAATAAAATTAGATAATAAACCTTCCCATTAAAGGATTACATTAATAAAAATAAAGTCTGACAACAAAATGTCAACATGATTACAAGTCTTCAAAACTTGTTCATCTTTCCTTTCCCTTTACTGGTGCTAGGTACATCGACCTTCTCAACTTTAGCTGTAATGTATATATAAGAAAGAGTGAGTAAACAATGCCCACTTAAAATAATAATGAATAAAACTTTACAACAATTGCCAAATAATAGGCTCAATAGAACTGAACAGTAGGTTCTATCAATGATAATAAAAATCTGAATCATATATCTGAGGGTCATAAGACCACGAACTATGTCCATAGTTATAAGTAATCTTTCAACTTAAACTTTAACAGTTATAAGACTATAGGGACTCCTCGTACTTAGGGGGATCAGCCCTTCGTACAATGTATTGTGCACAAACATTTCAACGCTATGCATAAATTATCCCCTAATAATAGGGTTGTTCATCTCAGCATTTAGATTACAAGTCTGCACCAAAGTAAGTTTGGTTTGGATAAGTTTTAAGGTAATTTAGGTTTAACGAACATCAACTAAGGATTAGTTGAATAAAAATGTAATAATATTATGCTATAGAACAAACCATAAGTGAATCAAAATTGTATAATAAGGTCATGCTTTAGGAATAATCTAGTAGCGTAAATAATGAATAATCATAACATACCTTGCTTGAACAATAATAAGCTAAGGATATTTAGAATTGAGTACTAAGCATGCGTAACAAATAGTAAATTGAACAATAAAACTTGTTCAACATTAGTATATCAGGATATATAAACTTGCATGCTAAATAACAAGTTAAAGACAAGAATAACTTGCTCAATATCAGAATAAGGTTTAGAAAACTTGCATCATCATAAACAAACTAGATACAAGAAACTTTCTCAACATAAGAATAAAGTTTAGGAAACTTGCGTAATTGTAATTGAGATAGGGTAAATAAACTTGCACAATAATAACAAGATAGAGTAAGAAACTTGCTCAACAAAAATGTAGAGTTAGAAAACTTGCCTTGCGTGTAGGCTAAACAGTAATAATTTGATTCACAATATCCTAATCACATATCATTAGGATACAATTAGTCACTACAGATACTTGTATACAAATAAGTACCTATTTCATGTATGTCTTGATTTTTAATCACATAACCAAGATATCAATAACATAATAATAACACTCGTTAGGTATTAATAACATGCTCGTTCCTAGCACTATAATACCACAATAACAAAATTACATTTTTAACAGTTATGATATTGTATTATATCAGCATTTACAGAATTCGTGTAAAAGAAAATTCATTATTGGCCTTATCGCTAATCCATATTTGCTATTTCCGATTTATCTTTATCAGTATTGCAAGCGCTAACCTGTAGCATGGGCCAAGATTCGCTGGCCTTGAAAAGTCGAGGTCAATGACACCGAAACTTTACCAACAATGACGTGAAGTTGGGGTTGCGGCACTGATTTTGGCGTTGAGGTGCCAAACTTATAGTACCGAGCACGAAGAACAGAACAAAGGTAACTTCTGTCTCTTTAATAGCTTCTAGCAGCTAATTTAACACACATATAACTTATATAAATTACACATAACCCTTACCCATCATATATATACCAATTTAAAATAATTAAACAATAATTTTAGAAAGATTAAATCCATGAATGCCATATTTTTAAACAAAAACTCCATTTTTGACCTTTGTTTAACACAGTGAACACTGTAACCACAATTATACACCAAATTAATTCCTTTGAACTACGTTCTTTTTATTTCTTAACAAATTAGCATATTTAAGGTTCAATTTCATAATTAGCTCATAATCAAATATAAATTTTTATACTCATACCACATGTTCATACGTATACTCACTGTAAAGCCAATTCCTTTCTTGCAAACGTAATTTAGCATACAATCACACATATATATATATGCTCAACATGCAATCACACACAGACACACACACATAAAGATGGTTTACAGAAAATTTTATAAAGACTTCATACTACAGTCAAATTCAAGAACACAGAGACTTAGGAATTATGGCGTAAAACATATATGTTATTAAGTATGTAACATGTTTTTAAGTATGTAACATACCTCTTGTTGCTTTAAAATCATTGCTAACCACTGAGAATCGCTTGAAAACTCAGAACTTTCTCTCAAATTCTCTTTGAAAACCTTCTTTTTTTTTTCTTCAGACTTCTTCTTCGTAAGCTTAGGTTTAAACCGATATACACTATAATGTAAATTAAACAAAACCAACGACGATTTACAAACGCCTAAAATCGACGTCTCATTAATCATCCTATTAAATTATCAGTTACCATAATTTAATATATATTATCTATATTTTATTTATTTTATTTATATTATTATAATTCAAAATTCAAAAATCTAAAAGCCATAAGGCTCCGTTTGGCAAAACTCTTTAAAAATTAAAGACTTAATATATTTAAGCCTTGTTTGGCAAAACTAAATTAAACTCCTTTAATTTATTTTAATAAACCATTAAAATATAATTTATGGTTACTCTTAATTTAATTAATTTTAATAACAATTTATTGAATAAATTTACCCCATAAATCAATACAACAAAATTATAATTTTTTATAATTATTATTCTATTTAATAAATTATCACGTCATTTTAATTACCACGTCAAATTAAAATATCATTATAATAATTCATTTAATCATTATAAACTCTCTAACTTAATTTATTAATTTAATTTAGAATGGTATCTCATAATAATTAATTTCCTTAACTCCTTAATTATTTATTTAACAAATAATTAACCAAACCAATTTAAACAAATATTTTTTCAACAATAAACACATCCATTAAATATTTATATAATTAAATAAATATTTAAAAAATACAATCAAAATTCTGGATTGTTACAAAAACATTGTTTCGATAATTGCACGTTTAGGGGCTCAAATTATTACAGTATAGTACCTTCTTCTATACTTTCATTTTTAATTTAGTCCTACAAGTATTATCAATCTTGCACCACCTCCCCTAATAGTACATGCATGTGAACCAATAGTTCCATACATGTGAACCAACAGTAATTTGCATGTGAACCAATAATAATTAATTAATCATTTATCTGATTAATTGCCCGTTTGGTCAATAATAATAAAACCAGCAAATCACAGAATTACCTCCTTTGAGGGTAATTGGGTTACGGAAGAATTAAAAAAAACTAAATGCACAAACATCTTTAATCAACACGAACTTATTCATCATTAATATTATAACTCACAATATTTAACAACCAGATCATTCCTAGGAAAGATGAGGCTTTTCGATAAGGATTTCTCCCTATTGGCGTGCAATTAGGTGAACAAACCCCTTTCATCAATAATGCAAATAATAATATGAATAATTTTGTTGTCTCAATTATTGATTTAAGAATATAAAATATTGTGCAGATGATACTGTGACAATAATTGAATCAATAATATGAGAGATACTATGCAGTAATTACGGTGGTAATAATTGAATAAAACTGAGTGACTTCTCACGTAAAGCATCAATAATCCAGGATATTATACAATATAAATTGTTACTTACTTATCTGACCAGCATTCTTCAGTACTTTTACCACCGGGTATTTCAACGAGCTTTAATGGTAAAACTTTCACCGTTATTTTTATAAAAAGATATTTCTGTCGTTTTCTAACTTCGACAATGCTTCCGTTGTGGGGTCTATCAATGAGTGTGGCGTCGTACGAATATTCCCTGTTAAAACGAATATTCCCCGACCAATCAAATATTTTATAACCACTTGCTTACTTTTCAAAATTTATAAATATTACCCACAACTATTATATCAAATCCACACCATAATATTCAAAAATATATTTCGAAAAAAAAATCTTTATTCATAAAAGTTGGGGTCTTATAGATGACCCAACAACTGTTTCAAAACTGGAAAAGAAATCCAGCAAAAAATGTCAGAATGATGTCTGAATCCAATGGAAGGACTGGTGAAGCGAAGGAGTCAAGACTACCAGGGAACATGTCAATTGTGAAGGAAACTGACGAAGAAGAAGAAATCCATAAAGAAGATGTAAGACCCCAACTTTTTTTGAATAAAGAATAATTTTTCTCGAAATATATATTTGAATATTATGGTGTGGATATGATATAATGTTATAGTTATGGGTAATATTTGGAAAATTTTGCAAAGTAAGCAAGCTGATATAAAATATTTGTTGTGTCAGTGAATATTCAATTGGTCGGGGAATATTTGTTTTAACAAGGAATATTTGTACGACGGCACAATCATTGGTGGACCCCACAACGGAAGTATTGTCGTAGTTAGAAAATGACAGAAATATCTTTTTATAAAAATAACTACTGTAAGTTTTATCGTTAAACCGTTGAACTACCCTATGGTAAAAGTACAAAGAATACGCATGGTTGAATAGTAGACACCAGATTGATTATTGATGCTTACGTGAGAAGTCTCTCGCTTATACTCAATTATTGCTGGAATTGTTGCATAGTATCTCACGTTATTTGATTCAATTATTGTCACATTATCATCTCGTATAATATTTTATATTATTAAATCAATAATTGAGACAACAAAGTTATTCATATTATTATTTTCAATATTGACAATGTCTAGAAAGTTCTCATCGAGGAGAGGTTTGGTCACCTAATTACGCCACCAATAGGGGAGAAATCCTTATTGAAAATCCCCTTCCTCGGGAATGATCTGCTGTTAAATATTGTGAGTTATAATATTAATGATGAATAATTGTTGAAGTATTAAGAATTTTTTTATTGAAGATAAGTGAATTACAAAAGTTAGAGGGGAATAATGCAAACTTGGAAAACTTTAGGGGTACTAAAGTGTAATAAGTTAAATCAATCTGGACCATTGGTTGTGGTTTTAATAGTAATCAATATGGACCGTCCATTCTAATAGTGAATCAATCTGAACCGTTCGTGAATTAGTTACTATTTAGTCCATTCTCCTATAAATAGAAGCTTAATTCTTCTTTCATTCTCACCAATTCATTGAGATTCACAAGAGACACTATAGAGAGAGAAACTATAGAGAACAAGAAGAAGAGTATTCTGCTACTTCACTTTTGCAGTATCCAGCTTTCTACTAAGATAAGGGGTATTATTTCTTTCATATTCATAAGGAATACTATTTTTCGTATTCATCCTTTAGTATGTCGGAATAACTTGTCTATGCGGATTATGTACCGTATGACAGGTGAAAATCCATTTGTAGTTTTTGTATGTTAATTCTTTTCATATTCGTAAATATAAACTTACTATGGTAAGCATTGCTTCTATAATCTTTGAAATTAGTGGAATATCCGTGAGTTTTGCGCTTCATCCAGTATCATTTTATTGGAATATTGATATGAACATTCTTATTAAATATCAATATTTTCACCTGAAGTACTATTCACAAGTTATTATTCAGAGGTTACTATTCACCCGGTTACTATTCACTATAATATTATTCACTCGGGTATTCGGGGCATTTTTCATGCCGGGGCACTTTTTATGCCGGGGCACTTTTCATGCCGGGTTACTATTCACGAGTTACTATTCATGGGTTACTATTCACCCGATTACTATTCATTCAAATATTGTTCACTCGGGTATTTGGGGTACTTTTCATGTCGGGGTACTATTCCCGAAGTACTATTCATAGGGTACTATTCACGGGGTACTATTCACCGAAAAGTTTATTTCTTTTCTGTCCAAATTATTTTTGATACATGGATATTATTCTTGAATTTTACTCCACAAAGCAGTATCATGTTGAAAATTTGGACATTATTGAATTCTGGATAAATTAAATTATAAATCTTTAAAAATTTATCCTTTACTTTCCTTTAATTGAATTCTTATATCATTGTCATCATCCTCGTGCTTATATTGTGATGAAAGTCATCTTTGGCTTACGTGCATAGATGGACTGTTGATTGGTATGATTATGACTAGGGATAATTCAGTATAGTCATGACCATTGACAATTACACGAATAATTCTTGGCCCGTAGTGCAAGAATAATTTATGGACGTGATACTAATGAATATCCTTGGCCCGTGATTCGATGATGTGATCTATTTATTAAGCTGAGTCCCAGCAATAAAGTTAATGATAAACTTTTTAAATCATAGAAGATAGTAGATATCATACTCTACTTGGCTCTTCTAATGGATTGTTTGTTCTGCTGTTGTTAAACTTGTTGTCTATTATATTCTATCAGTTTAACATTGTTGAAGGCTAATGATAACTTATTCTGCATTATCTTAGTCATAATATTTCTTACTGGGCTAGTTGAGCTCACCCTTTTACTTCCATTGTTCTCTTCAGAAAATGAGAACGTAGCCGGAACTAGTCGGGGAACGGAGTGATGGCCCGAGATGGTGTTATAGTTGTCCTCACTATTCTATAAAATAGTGTGCCAATAAATGAAATGAGGACCCTATTTGAGTTTGGATATTGTCTAGATGACAATATTCGTGTAAAAACTCTCAGCTCATGTTGTATAATTAAGTTTGTATTTGTATTCAGTACGATTTATTTGGCGACCCAAGATGGGTGATGTATACCTATTTTGGGGGCGTCACAGAAGAACCCATTGCTTTGGTCAAAAAAAGCAAGGGCAAGAAGAAGATGAAGGCTTAGACATTAGAGGAGCCTCAAGGTTCAACCATTGATGCATCTCAAGGGAGTTCAGGCACCGAAACTCTGAAGAAAATGAAAGGGGAAGAACATTTGTCTGAAGAAGAAGAAGAGGATAGAGCTACCACATCTCAGCTGCTTAAGAAGGGAAAACGCAACCATAAGTCCAAGAAATCTTCTTTCTCGTCGATCATAGAGTCACTACCGATCGTAGAGTCCAGACTTGACACCACTCCAGAAGAAGATGCTGTAACAGCTTCTTAGACTGATCAAACTTTTAGAGCTGAAGCTGAAGAAAGTACTGAGGTTGTGGCTCAACTTAGGAAGACAAAGAGAAAGCTTGTCAAGAAATACATTCTTGTTAATGAAGGATTATTAAAGGAGAAAGATAGAAGAATAGATGCTGAGAAAGGGCTACCCGAAGCTAGTAAGGAGAATACATCTCGAGTTGAGGGGGAGCTTCCTAAAGTTCCTGTACTAGAGAATGCTCCAGCTGAGGGGGAGCTGCTTGAAGTTCAAATGGATGATCGAATTGAGGGGCAGCCTCACGAAGTTCCTATGTCAGAAAAGGCTACAGCTGAGGAGGAATTATCGAGAGATCATCATGAACCTCCCTCAGTCCCTCAAGAGATCTTAGCTTCTGAAACTAAAAAAATGGAGAGGGTTGAAGCTATGGAGGTGGAGAAAGCAGAAGAACAAAGAAGAGAAGTGGAGATGATTGATGTAGTGGAGACTTCAAATAAAGATAGAGAAGAAGAAGAGGATGACGAAGTTGAGATTATTGCAGTGAGATGAGATGGATATAGGATAGCCAACTACAATCAACTGTTCTCCTATCTACCTATGATGCCCTTTCATAGAGCCCAAATCCTCAACTCATGGGATCACATGTTCTGGACCTTCAAAGCTTATCCAGCAATCTCTGTACTAGCTCATGGATTCCCAGGAAATCTCACTTTTACCCGAAAGCTGATTACTAATGGTCCCTCTTCAGAAAATGGGCATGAGGTACAAATTATTCCCATCTCTTTCAGTGTTAGTCATTGTCCACCATAAACCTTCAACCAATTCTACGAATTGCCAAAATGGTTGGAAGTGATACTTCATCCACTAAATCAATTTCCAGTTACAGAATACCAACATTCTGTGACTGATGAACCAAACATGCCAAATTTTGTGTTGATCCAGTCTCTTATCATCTCTCACTCTATGATCATTAATCCAAATCCAATCGTAGAGTCACCTGCTCATATTGTAGAGTCACCTCCTACTGAGACTCAACCTCACATGCCTTCTCCTCCATCAGATATCCCTTCGTCATCAACCAATAACTATTTCAATCTTGATCCTGCTCTCTACAATATGCAAGATCAATATATACTAGAGCCTCTCCTCCAAATAATCAGCAACTCCTTCAGCTCATATCAGATCTTCCTACCAAAACGGAGTTATCTAAAACATCTCAGAAGGTGAGGACATACAAGAAGATCTTGAAGTTCACTTAGACCTTGTTCATCTGAGGCTAACTCATTTAATCGACGCTGCCAACACCCTCCCCAACAACCTAAGTACTGAGCTTACAAAGAAGCTTAGGGAGATCATAAAGGAAATGATTCAGAGTATCAATGGAAGGGGTCAAATTCACTTTCAGGTTGCCAAGAAACACAGGGAAGCAGTTCTCATTTTGTAGAATACTCACGAATCCCAAAATACTCTTATGATGGAAAGTCTCACGAGTCTACGAACTTCAATGAAAGAATTCCAAGCATTTTCCATGGGCCAAATGCAATAAACAGAAACTGTCTTGGCCATTCTATAAAAGAGAGAATCTCAAACTGATTCTCTAATCCAAGAAAACCGTGAAGACATTGCTCACTCCAAGAATCAGTTGCACGAGCTCATACAAGGCATAACTTGACTATCTGAAGATATTTGAACCCTTGATGCTGACATAAAGGGGGAGAATAAAGGTGAAGGAGAGAAAGGCAAAGGCAAAGGCAAAGGCAAAGGCAAATTCATCGCTCAATCTTCAAGGAGCCCATCTCGCAAGACAGCCTCGCCATCAGACTCCACGACCTGAACAACAACAAATTATCATGGCACAACCGCTAAGGAGTCAAGAGCCATCTCCTAGCTCACAAGGTGTAACCACTACATGCCTAAACTTGCCAATTGGAGATCCTACATTCATGAACAGACACGATCACAGAGAACGGCTAAGTCAAAGTGAGCTAGAAGATATCACATGGAGAAACGAAGCCAGCAGGAGAAGGAGAGTTGCAGAATATGCCAATCCTCCAAGGAATAAAAGGCAGAAGAAATAGAGATAAGTTGGAACTCATTTCGTATTGATGTAACTAAGCTTAATTATAATATATGTCTTTACAAACATCAATAAATTCATGCTTATTCTCTAGAGATTTCAGTTGCTCACTGAAACACTAAGTCATATTTACTTTCTAGCAACTGCATCTAGAAATTGATAATCATGACACAAATCTCCTTGGTTATGTCAACATCAAATAGGGGAAATTATTGGGAGATCGCATATAAATTGGATGTTGAAAGTAAATATTCATGATTATATGTAAAGTCCTTCAAGGAATACATGTACAAGGACTTAGTGGTAGATCAAACTTGTTAGGTTGATCTGAGTTTTAATGTTTATCATTTTGTAAATGAATGTATAGATGAAAAGATCAAAGTTGTTAGGTTAATCTATATCTTGAGATGTAATAGATAGGTTTCAACAGAATCGTAGTCTATCGAGCTGATCAAAAGATTGCAGAAGTCAAGGCAGAATCGTAGAGCATCGAGAATCGTAGTGTGTCTGCTTTGGAGTGTGACGCCCGCAAAATAGGTATACATCACCTATTCTGAGTCGCCAAATACATGGTAAAAAATTCAAATACAAACTTAATTAATACAACTATCGTGTAAAATACGACAAAATATAGCTGAGTTTTTACACAAATATTATCTCATAGACAGTATCCAAACTCAAATTTAATCCTCATTACATTTATTATCACACTAAATAGTGAGGACTACTAAAGCAACAATCTCGGACCGTCACTCCATTCCCCGACTAGTCCCGGCTACGTTCTCATTTCCTGAAGAGAACAATGAAAGCAAAAGGGTGAACTCAACTAGCCTAGTAAGAAATATTATGACTAAGATAATGCAGAATAAATTATCGTTAGCCTTCAACAGTGTTAAACTGATAAAATAAAATAAACATCAAGTTTAACTGCAGTGGAACAAGCAATCCATTAGAAGAGTCAAATAGAGCATGATATCTACTATCTTCTATGATTTAAAAAGTTTATCATCAATTTTATCGATGAGACTCAACTTAATAAATAAACCACATCATCGAATCATCCCTGCACTATAGGCCAAGGATATTCATTAGTATCACGACCCCAAATTTTCCATGCACTATGGGCCAAGGATATTCGTGTTTTCACCAATGGTCATGATCATGCCAACAACTGTCCATCAATGCACTACGGGCCAATGAGGATTTTTACTACATCATTTGTAACATTACGGTCATGATTATACCGAATAATCCCCGGTTATAATCATACCAATCAACAGTCCATCTATGCATTACGAGCCAAAGATGACTTTCATAACAATATAAGCATGAGGATGATGACAATGATATAAGAATTCAATTAAATGAAAACAAAGGATAAATTTTAAAGATTTCTATAATTTTATTTTTCCAGAATTCAAAAACGTCCAAATTGTCAACATGATACTATTTTGTGGAGTAAAATTTAAGAATAATATTGTATCAAAAATGATTTGGACCGAAAAGAAGTCAATTTCTGTTATGAATAGTACCCCAGGTGAATAGTACTCAAGTGAATAGTACCCCATGAATAGTAATTTAAGAATAGTACCCCGTGAATAGTACTCAGGCATGAAAGGATTAAAACTTATCAAGAATGCTCAGAATAATATTTGCGTGAAAAGATACTGGATGAAGCACAAATATCAAGGATATTCTACTAATTTCATTGAG
Organism: Panax ginseng; assembly: GCA_020205605.1. Taxonomy (NCBI): domain Eukaryota; kingdom Viridiplantae; phylum Streptophyta; class Magnoliopsida; order Apiales; family Araliaceae; genus Panax; species Panax ginseng. Next base: position 57,994,951 of record CM035149.1, on the reverse strand, counting down.
TATAGAAGCCAAAACTAAATAAAATGAGTGTAGAATTCGAAATCTAAAACGAAATAATATTACTTACATACTACAGAGTATGGAAGAAAATATTATTTCATACGAATATTGAACAAAAATAATATCTCTTACCTTAAAAAGAGAGTACTTCTGACTGGTAGGGCGGGGATATTCTTGAAGAAAACTTTCACTATTTTCTACGCTCAAAGCTTCTTAAAACTCTAAAGAAATACACTCAATATTATAGAAGAAGAATTCTCTGATTCTGGTGTGATTTTCAATTCTAACTAAGCATCTTATTTATAGGAGAATGGAAAGGATACTTTTTGAATTTTTAGAATCACTGACCAACATGAGTTATTTCACAGACGCCGAATTCAGTTTTTCATAAGACTTTACTGTGCACTACATAGTAAAATACTATGCAAATAAAATATAATATATTTTATTTTTTATAAAAAAACAAAACTTATATATATATATATATCCACACACACACACACAACAAACCTGAGAAAACTTCTACCGACAATTTTGAAAAAATGGGTAAGTGGGGGTCCAAATAATACGCCAAAATTTACAACAAATACTTCATAAAAATCCCCTCAATATTTTTAACAACGTTTATTCATCATTATTATAACTCGCAATATTAACAATCAAATCATTCCCAAGAAAGAGGGGGCTTTCCGATAAGGATTTCTCCCTATTGGCGCACAATTAGGTGACCAAACCCCTTTCCTCGACAGAACTTTCATAATTATGAAGATAATAATATGAATAACTTGTCATCTCAATTATTAATTTAATAATATAAAATATTGATAATAATTGAATCAATTAACGTGAGATACTATGCAATAATTACTATAGCAATAATTGAGTATAACTAAGTGATTTCTCACGTAAGCATCAATAATCAATACTGTGTGCTACTATGCAACCACACGTATTACTGTACTTTTCATCACCGAGTATTTCAATAGTTTAAGGGTAAAACTTTCATCGTTATTTTATAAAAAGATAACTCTGTTGTTTTCTAACTCCGACAATAATTCTGTTGTGGGGTCTACCAATGATTGTGCCGTCGTACGAATATTCCCTGTTAAAACGAATATTTGTGATAATCCGAATTTTTGAAAATTATTAAAATAAGTATTTAATAAATAGCATTCTTATTATGATATGAGAGAGTAATGTATGTTACATATAAATGTAATATGTTAATATGTTACGATTGTGAGATCCTAAATAATTAAAATATTTATCAAGTAAAATAAGTATTTTAGTTGAAATATTTATGGATTAAAATAAATATTCAATGAAAATTATTATAGAATAATTTATTTAAGTATGATGATATTAAATAAATTGATGATAAATAATTTTATAATTTGTGCATAATTATTACGTTAATGTGGTGGTACTTTTCTAAGTTAATTAAGTAATTAAATTAGAGGATGAATGATTTATTAAATAAATTTATTATGTTGATAAGGAGTGCTTTGATAAATTAAGTTATTAATAAACACAATGTAACTTGATATGAAATTATAAGATTGGTTTGGTTATGTGTGACAAATGTACCATATAATAGAGGAGTATTAAAATAAATTTAAAAAAAAAGGATTTTGGGTTCTAGCCAAACATGGCCTAGAGACCCTTTGTATTCTATAACTACTGAGACTATTGGATTGTGTAACTGAGGGCTAAGTAAATATACGTAACTTATTTTTCTAAGGTTAAGAACACAGAAGAGAGAAATAGAGAAAGGGAGAGAATTCTCTCTAATTTGGGAAGAAAATTTTGAGAATCAAAGAAGAGGAAGAAGATTAATCAAGCTTCTCTAATCATCTAGCTAATTGAAGGTAAGCAATCTAGATTAAAGTTTTGAGTTCTTAGTTTTGTTTTCTAAGTTATCTATAATTGAAGTTCTATGGTTAATTTTTTGAGAAATTAGTTTTATGTGTATTAGGATTACATAATCTGTTATATGTTGTCTATAGATTATTTTTGAAGTATCGAATTCATGAAAGCATGTTTAAAAGTGAAGAAATTGAGTTTTATTGATATATATATACATTGGGGCTTATTTTGGAATAAAACTTTATGATGAAGTTGTGATATAATCTGAAATTGATGATATATGTTGTTAGTATGTTTAATTATGAAAACAACGTAGTTGGAATGGTGTCAAATGGTTAAAAAACAAATTCGTGGTGTTTAATTTCGCTATGAATGTCAAGAAAAGAAGAAATAATAGAAATAGTAAAATTAAAGGTTATAATCTTTGATGTGTATGTTGTTTATGTGGGTAGAAACGTGTTAGAAACATTAGTTTATGTTTCTGTAAACATATTACACCTTGGGTAGGTTGGTATGGTTGTTAGAAAGGAGTTTGTAGGCCTAATTTGGCTTTCCGTAGTGTTCTAGATCAAAAATCACAGAAATGCAGAAGGGATCCCCCAGCCCAGGGGGCCCCCCTAGTACAAAACCCCCCGCCCTAGTGGGGGGGTAGTCTGCCTAGCCGAATTTTAGAAAAAAAAACTAACCGGACATGTTTTACTAAAATGAGCATAACGTTTTCATACAAACTCCGATTGAGGTGATTCAAGATGATCCGAAACGAGGACGAGTAGACCTACAACTTTTATTCTTTAAAGGTTTCAATTAGATGTAGGGAATAGTGTTAAAAATGGTCATCTTTAGGACTATTGTGTTTTTGGAGGCAATCAGATGGGCGTCGGGCATGCACGTATGCAAGTGTAGTGCTTCTGACGATAAAAGATGTTTTCCTAATTTATAAAACATGAATGTTAGTAAATATAATGATGATTAACATTAATAAAAGATGTATTAGATAAGTTATGTAAGAACACTAAGCATACACAAGAGAGACGATCGGGCGTGTGACGAATAAACGTCGAAACGCCATAATAAGTGTTAATGAATGTAAAAAGTGTTTTAAATCAAATGAAATGGATATTATAAAATGAAATGGGTTTAATATAAAACCAATAATAATTCCTAGCATGATTTAAACACTTGAATGAATTTTGAATATTACATAAGTCGAAAAGTTAACACAATCTAATTAAACATTGTGTGCTAATTAATAGGAAAGATTATGAGATGTGGACTAGAGTTTACATTACGATTACTATGTGTTGTTATGTGACTAATAGTTGATGTGTATGATTATATAATTGTGTAGGGCACGTGAAGTGAAGATAACTATAAGTTGTTAAACTGTTATTGGTAAACAACAATCAAGGCAAGTCTTCTAGTTCCTATTTGTTATGTGAACTTGATGATGAATAGTTTTAAATATTTGTTACAAAGAGAATGATGTGTTCTATATATATTGAAAGTATAAAATGTTAAAGTCAATTTATGACTACGTTGATTGAATAATGAATGTTGATTGAGTAAGGAACTCAATCTTTATACTTGTTATATGAAATGCAGCATGTATGTTATGTTAGTCCAATGTTTATGAGATATATGTTGAGCATGTTATTATGTGTTATGTGATGCATGAAAGCTGTTAGATTTTTTTGGGCTATCGAGCTCAACCTTGCAAATAACCACTTTTGCAGGTTAAAGATTTAAGGTAAGGTTATGTGCTACTTGAAAGATATGAATCAGATGTGATACTTGAAGATATATATACTTTAGCTGAGTTATTATTATTTGAACCATGTTTAAGGTTCCGAATAATGTATTAATGTTGAATTATAATATCGTTTGTAATAGAAAATTTTAATTTTAATAGAAAATTTTAATTATTCCGCAAATTTCAATGGTTGTATTATCATTTAATGATGTAAAATTACAGGTTGAATGTATTGTTAACGACCGAAGTCGAGAATTAAATTGTATGAATTTTGGGGTCGTTACAATATTCCCCGACCAATCGAATATAATATTACCCACAACTATAACATTATATCAAATCCACACCATACTATTCAAAATATATATCGAGAAAAATTTAATCTTTATTTATGAAAGTTGGGGTCTTACAGCCTCCCCTTCTTCTGAAATTTTGTCCTCGAAATTAGGGTACATACCTGGTATGTCGAAGTGGTGAGGATACCTTGATTTCATTTCATATTCTAACTCCCAGGTCATTTCCTCAACATCGTGGTTTCTCCACAAAACCTTGACTTGAGGTATAACTTTGGAGCGTAGAATATGTTCCTTTTTATCCAATATTTTAACAGGTACCTCTTCATACATTAAATCTTCTACTATTTCATTTGGTTCTAACTCAATAATGTGGTTCGGGTCTTTCAAATATTTACGTAACATGGATATGTGAAAAACGTTATGAACATGAGACATGTTTGGTGGTAAAGCGAGTCTATAGGCCACAGTTCCTACTCGGTCAAGGATTTCAAATGGGAAAATTAATCGAGGATTGATCTTTTCTCTCTTTCCAAATCTTATAACTCCTTTCCATGGAGCAACACGTAACAACACATGATCACTAACATTGAATTCCACGTCTTTTCGATGAAGATCAACATAACTCTTTTGTCGATCTTGTGAGGTTTTTATATGTTGCCGGATCATTTGAATTTTTTTCGTTGTCATGCATACCAATTTTGGATCCTCTTTGCTTATGCGTCTCTCTCTGCTATCCCGGCTTGTTGATAAGCTTCCTCGTACGCGCCTTCGGCTCTTGCCCACTTAGTAGATTCTTCCGGCAACTTGTTCTTTAGCTCTTCAATCTCCACTGTCATTCGTTCATTCTCTTCTTTAGTGTGGACCAGCTTCTCTTTGACATTATTCAAATGTTCCTCTCGATCTTGGATCTCGTCGTCCTTCTGTGCCATCGAAGTCTGTTGTTCAGCTACTATCTCTTCCAACTCCTCGACGGTATTTTGAAGTTCCACATTACAGTCCTATACTTCATCGTACAAACGAACATCGATCGAGTTCAGTGGAATCTCTTCCACTTTATCCTCATCATCCTCATTCGACTGTGGCAGCTCAACGGGATCCTCTTCATCCGTTTCTACATCATCATCCTCATTAGGTAAACCCTCCTGCTCAACCACTGTGACCAACGGAGCTGACTCCCGTGGAAGTAGTTGTTCATAAACCACCTAAATGTCACAAGACTCCTCCTCTATAGGCATCTGAGGTCCTTCCTCCCTAGCCTGACTGGATTCAACTACATTAACCATCCTGACAACTAAATTTTTAAGTTTTAATTATGACTTGTTACTACTCGACACTCACGAGCACATAGTTTGAAATCACATAAGCACATAAGTGTTTTATTACTTTTCCCTTAAAACTCGATAAGAGTTTATCACCACTATCTTTTCAAAGGTTACTTCCTAAGGCTTTTACCCCACCTAAGGTTCATAACCTAAAGCTTTGATACCAACTTGTGACACCCCCAAATCTGGTTACTTCATTCCCTTAAGATTTGGTGTTCACTTAATAAAAATATCTATGTCTAACTACCCAATCATAATAAAATTGAATAATAAACCTTCTCATTAAAGGATTATATTAATAAAAATCTCCCAGGTTATCTAACCTTCAAATACAAACATCATATGCAGAAAAATTAAATAACTTCATTACAATAATTAAAATAAAGTCTAACAACAAAATGTCAACATGTTTACAAGTCTTCAATACTTGTTCATCTAATTCTCTTTCCTTTACTGGTGCTAGGTACATCGACCTTCTCAACTTTAGCTATAATATTTATATAAGCAAGAGTGAGCAAACAATGCTCATTAGAAACAATAATTAATAAAACTTTACAATAATTGCCAAATAATAGGCTCAATAGAACTGAACAATAGGTTGTATCAATGATAATCAAATCTGAATCACATATTTGAGGGTCATAAGACCACGAACTATGTCCATAGTTATAAGTAATCTTTTCACTTAAACTTTAACAGTCATAAGACTATAGGGACTCCTCGTACTTAGGGGGATCAGCCCTTCTTACAATGTATTGTGCACAAACATTTCAACGCTATGCGTAAATTATCCCATAATAATAGGGTTGTTCATCTAAGCATTTAGAATACAAGTTCGCACCAAAGTAAGTTTGGTTTGGATACGTTTGAAAGTAATTTGGAAATTCAACGAACATCAACTAAGGAGTAGTTGAATAAAAAGGTAATAACATTATGTTATGGAATAAATCATAAGTGAACCAATATCGTATACTAAAGTCATGCTTTAGGAATAATCTAATAGCATAAGTATTGAATAATATAACATGCCTTGCTTGAACAGTATTAAGCTAAGTTTAAAATCTTATTTAGAATTGAGTATTGAGCATGCATAACAAATGTTAAATTTAATGATAAAACTTGTTCAACTTTAATATATCAGAATGTAGAAACTTGCATGCTAAATAACAAGTTTAGGTTTAGAAAAACTTGAACAATATAACTAGAGTTAAGAAACTTACATAATTGGAAACAAACTAGAGACAAGAAACTTTCTCAACATAAGATTAAGGTTTAGAAAACTTGTTCAACGAAACAAGTTAAAGACAAGAATAACTTATTCACTATCAAAAGACAAGGTTTAGAAACTTGCCTTGCGTGTAAGCTAAACCGTAACAATTCAATTCATAATATCCTATACACATATCATTAGGACACAATTATCCACTACCAATACTCTGTATATAAATAAGTACCTATTTTATGTATGGCTTGATTTTGAACTACATAATTAAGTTACATCAATAATGTAATAATAACATTCGTTAGGTATTAATAACATGCTCGTTCTTAGCACTATAATACCATAATAACAAAATTATATTTTTAACAGTTATAATATTGCATTATATTAGCATTTACAGAATTCGTACAAAAGAAAAATCATTCCTGCCCTCATCGCTAACCGTGACTATTTCATAGTTTATCTTGTGGTAGTATGACCATTGAGGAGTTAAGCGCTTGAGATCTCGAATCACAGAGCCTTTGGTCGACACTCACGGTGCGAAGTTGGTGCTGACTTTGGCGCTAGGGCATGGGGTTTGGGGCTACGGCACTAATTTTTGCACTGAGGCGCTGAACTTACAGAAACCGAACATGACAAACAGAACATAGTTAATTTCTGTCTATTTAGCAGCTAAATTAACACCTAAAACTTACGAAATTTACACACAACCTTTACCCATCACACATATACCAATTTAAAACAACTAAATAACAATTTTAGAGAGATTAAATCCTTGAATGCCATATTTTAAAACAATAACTCCATTTTTTTTTACATTTGTTTAACACAGTGAACACTGTAACCACAATTATACACCAAATTAATTCCTTTGAACCATGTTCTTTTTATTTCTTAACGAATTAGCATATTTAAGGTTCAATTTCACCATTGACTCACAATCAAATATCAATTTTTTTGTACTCTTACAAGTCATGTTCATACGTATACTCACTATAAAACAAATTCCTTTCTTGCAAACGTAATTTAGCATACAATCACACATACATATGCTAGTTATAATATTACAATTACATATACACATAATTTCATAACCAATTATAAAAACATGGTTTACAGAAAATTTTATAAAAACTTTATACTATAGTCAAATTCAAGAACACGGAGACTTAGGAATTATGAATTATGGTGTAAAACATATATGTTATTAAGTATGTAACATACCTTTTGTTTCTTTGAAATCCTTGCTAACCACTGAGAATCGCTTGAAAACTCAAAACTTTAAAGCAGAAAGTAACATATATCACATACTTTCATGTGAGCAATATATATCTTGCCGATTAAAGCGAAAAGTTAAAAACAAAATGCAGCGTAGAGGTTTCTATTCTTTGAACGCTTATCACGGAGGAAGAGCTTGTCAACTTCTACTCGTTGTACTTTAATGATGTAGTCGCAACGAAGCATAACCGTCTAAGTCAGAATGAGGTCGAGGATCCGTCTGGTCGTGCTGATGATGAGTTGGTTGTATTCACTTATCCAGCTAAACCATTTGGACATGAGACTAAGACTTACCTAACCGATAAAGATTTAAAGATTGTCTCTACATACGTGCTTCTAAATATGCATGAAGTATCGTCGTACATCAAGTATGTATTATTACAAGTTAAAAATAATTTATCTATCCTTAATCAAAAATTAATTAATTGCCATATTATTGTACGCAGTTCATTCGAATTGGAAGTGCATGCTTCTAACCCGAGGTTGACAGAATAATAGATGGAAGCATTCACTAATGCAAATTTTCACCAGTGGTTTAAGAGAAGGGTCGAAAAAGAGAACTCTTATGATCATTTTAGAGATGTCATTTTAGGCCCGTACAAACTTGTTAGTTCATTTCCAAGTTGTATCGTGAATGGGTATAGATTCAAGGTTGATGACTTGAATGAATTGACATCAGTCAACTCCAGCGTTGTCGTGTTGGGAAGTTGTTATGGAGATTCTGGATCCAATTACTATGGAAGATTAAAGGAAGATGTTGTGCTCAATTATCCAGGGGCTAAAAAGGTCGTTACATTTAAGTGTCGCTGGTTTAATACTGCAAAGGGTGTTAAAGTTGATCGTAATAGAATCGTAACAGTAGATATAAAATATGTTTTACAGTCTGATGATGTATTTGTGTTAGCCAGCCAAGAAACTCAAGTGTACTACGCCCCTAATGTCGTTCATAGTAGAACTCCCTGGTATACAGTTGTGACAACAAAGACTCGGCCATTTGATGGTACTAATTTGTCTGGAACGGATGATCCATTGCAAGAATAAGTTAGCAATCCCAGCCACGTTGTGGTATATGATGACGATGTGTTGGGTGATGATGTCGTTGACGTACTTGATGTTGATGAAGTGGAGGAAGATATGGTTGTTAGTCTGTATGTGATGGTTGAAGATGATATTGAGGAAGAAATTGATACAGAAGAGGAAGAGACATAATTAGAGGATGAAAATGATTTTGACTCTGACGGGTTTGATGACGTACTACTTCTTCACTAATTGGTGTTTTGTAAATACTATACAACTAAAATCAATCATTATATATATATATTTCCCACACATAGGATGGCCATTTGATCGTTCATCATATCTATGTCTGTTATTTCAGTAGTACAACTATATATGCCTCGACATAGCGGTGGAGGTGGCCGTGGTTGCGGTCGCTCCGGATCGGGTGACGGCTCCCAGGGAGGGTCGTCTTCAGATGCTAGTGAGTTTCATTCTCTTTTGGCTCAATAACATTATTTTCATAACTATATTTTACATTCATTTACTATTTTTGGACAATGTCATAACTATGTATATTAACATACGAGATGCTTTAGGCGACGTTAAGGTCATGAGGGCCTAACCTCTGTTGATTAGGTCATCCACCGACAGCGATGCACGACACGATTCGATTGATGTCGGCTCGTCTATGTAGGTTTCAACTCTAATATATCACTTATGTTCAATTAGAATGATATTATCATGTGATTAATAAATTAAAATGTTCTTAATAAATTTTGTATTCTAGTATTATGAATCCTATCGCTAAGGCGACCGTACACGCCATCTGCCTGACGCATCTCCCTACTAGCTGCATGCAATTTAGTTAGTATGCGCGCTACGATGTCGGCTTCATGGTGATAGTGTTGTGGGAGTTTCACGTAAGTCGACTTACATATATTAAATCAAGGTCCATGCGTGTTGTTTACATATTGTTCAAATAATAAATTATACGTATGTTATGTCTGTTTGATAGAGATACTATAGATACGAGGTCGGCATCACTGAGGCAGATGGTGACGCCGTTATCATTTCCCACATCTCGAAGAATTATGTCGGTTGGTTGTATGAGATGCGATAGAGGGCAGTCCGGGCGATAGAAGAAATGCCTAGGACTACTTTGTGAGATCATCACCACCGTGATATAAGATCTGACATAAATTGCGATGTGTGCTCTTGGGATGATCTTTGCATTCAAGACCAAGTCGAGGCGGATGAAGAAGAATCCCGCAAGTCATGAGTTATACATACTTCTGGCTCGCAGTCGTTTCAGGAGGTTAATTAGGTATGTATTTCTCTTTAGTTTAGTTTAATCTTATATTACAACTATAGTAAATTAAGGTGATCTTATTTAATGTATATGATCTAGGCCATGCGGAGTAGCTTGGTGACTTCGCTTTCTATATGATCGAAGTTTTGAGAAGCTCTGCTGACAGTATAGCGAGTTCTGATGCGGCTAGAAGCGATCTTTGAGACGTTAGATTCCACCATTCCTCACTTAGAGATTAGTTTATCTCGGAGCGAGGAGATGGCTCTTTGGGTCGCGTCTCGGGATACTCCCACTAATCTGTTAGGGCCCGATGTCGAGTCTTGGAGTTATCAAGGATACCAAATATACTGGCCGCCGGGAGGTATAATATTTGTGTTTTATTTCGTGTTTATGAATAAAGTAAACTTGTAATATTATTCATGTTATATTTATTTTTGTAGGCTCTAGCTGGCCGTCGTCTGCGTCCGAGAGCCCCGTGGGACCATCATCATACCAAGTGGCTTAGATGATGCTTTGTTCCAGCGTGTTATGGTTGCGGTGTTGAGTCGGTATTCATTTGCTCGAGTATATTTTGTTTTAAATACAAATATATATTCTGCATGTTATTTAATTTTCATTTAGTTATCTTTAACTGAATCATATATATGGACTAATGAGTTACATTATATTGTATCAACAGGGTGACGAGCGGGATGATGATTTTCATACTCCAGAGCAGCGTCGACGCCCGCCCGATGATCTTTCTCACATCGGGGGCTCTACTAGCTTGACTTAGTTTACATTCTTTTGTATAAGTTTAAATTCTTTTGTATTAATTTTATATAACTTTTGATGTACATATTGTAGTTTAAAGTACCTTAGCATTAATTACTTTGGTTTTGTTACGGTTTGACACTTAGCTTAATGGGATGTTTGTTATAGTTAGAAGTTTAGATTAATGGGATCTTTTGTAATTTAGATTAGTTTAATTTACTTTGATTAATGCGGTTTTACATTTCATTACTTTGGTTTGTTGCGGTTATGCTAGTAGTAATGGGATATTTTTGACATTTAGCTTAATTTAGCTTGTGTATGTGATATTGGGAAAACAGGTACAGGTACAAGATGTGGGTTAAATCCCTGGATATTGCAAAAACAAAAAAAATATTTAAAAAAAAATAGTATCCTCGACGAAATAATGGTATTCTCGACAGATAACCGTCGAGGTTAAGTTTCTTTCCATTTTCGATATATTACCACGTGGCATATATAGCCTCGATCGAATATCCTCGACGGACGAGTTATAGAGTCGACAGAATTCCGTCGCTCTTATGGTGATTTTCCATTTTTGTCAAGATGCCACGTGACATGCTTATCATCAACCGAATATCCTCGACAGACACATTTCAGTCGGGGATATATTAACTCCGACTGAATGTTCGTTCGACAATAGTTCCGTCGGCTTTAAGTATTCCTGACCGAAAAATCGATGAACTTATTTTCGACGTGCTTATATACGACCGAATTTTCGACCGACTATTCTGTCGGAGATTAGGTTACCCTCGACGTAATAGTCTTAGTGCCGACGGAGTATTCCGTCGGAAATAAGCCTTTTTGTTGTAGTGTTTTTCTCAAATTCTCTCTAAAAACCTCCTTTTCTTTTCTTTGTAACTCTCTTCTTAGGCTTAGGTTTAGACCAAATACACTATACGTAAAATTAAACAAAACTAACGCACCATTTTCAAACGTCTAAAAACCGACGCTACTAATGACCTTATTGAATTAGCGGTTACCAAAAATTAGTATATATTATTTATATTTTATTTATTTTATATTATTAAAATTCAAAATCCAAAAATCCAAAAACCATAAGGCTCCGTTTGGAAAAAATCTTTAAAAATTAAAGACTTAATATCTTTAAGCCTTGTTTGGCACAACTAAATTAAACTCCTTTAATTTATTTTAATATCTCATTTATAGCATAGTTATTTTTTATACTTTTATTCCCAAATTAAATTAAAGTATTATAATAACCCATTTAATCCCTATCAATTCTCTAATTTAATTATTAACTTAAATTAGAATATTATCTCATAATAATTAATTTCTTTAACTCCTTAATTATTTATTTAACAAATAATTAACTAAATCAAATCAAATTAAACAAATATTTATTCAACAATACACACATCCATTAAATATTTATATAACTCAATAAGTATTTAAAATTACAATTTAAAATTTTGGATTGTTACATCATTCCCTCCTTATAAGGATTTTGTCCCCAGAATCACAATTCAAACAAATCATTCGTCACATTCTTCCCTACTTACAAAGATTCTATCCCCAGAATCGAAGACACATATTAAACGAATAACTCAGAGTAATCTTTCATCATTTTATCTTTGAGTTCCCACGTAGCTTCTTCAGCATTGTGGTTCCTCCATATCCCCTTCACGGAAGATTTTACTTTATTCCTGAGCACCTATTATTTCTTGTCAACTATCTACATAGGAATCTCTTAATAGGACAAGTCCTTATCAAACTATAACGGTTCATATTCGATCACGTGCTTATAATTGGGTTTATACGATAGTAATACCGAAACATGAAAAACATTATGAACGTTTTGCAATTCTGGAGGTAAAGCTACCTCATAAGTCACTTCTCCTACTCTTCGCAGCACTTCGAATGGTCCAATAAACCTCGGGCTTAGCTTTCCCTTTTTACCGAAATGAATTTTCCCCTTCCAAAGAGAACTTTTTAAGAACACGTAATTTCCTACGTCGAACTCACAATCTTGTCTGTGTTGATCAGCATACTTCTTCTGTCTGTCTTGAGTAACTACCAATCTTGTTCTGATGAGTTTGACAACCTTAGCAGTCTGTTGTACCAATTCCGGTCCTAATAGTTGTCGTTCACCGACTTCATCCCAGCATAGTGGAGTTCTGCACTTCCTGCTGTATAATGCTTCGTAAGGCAGCATGCCGATGTTTGCGTGGTAACTATTGTTGTAGGAAAATTCCACCAATGGTAAATGTTCATCCCAGTTCCCTTTAAAATCCATGATGCATGCTCTAAGCATATCTTCCAACGTCTGGATTATTCATTTGTTTTGGCCATCTGTTTGCGGATGATATGCCATACTCATTCTCAACTGTGTTCCCATACATTCTTGTAGTCTCTTCTAGAAGTTTGACATGAATCTTGGATCTCTATCTGACACTATTGACACTGGCACCCTATGCCTCGAAACGATCTCTTTAACGTATAACCTTGCTAACTGATCAAGATTGAACCTAATCTTTATTGGCAAAAAGTGTGCTGATTTTGTCAGTCTATCCACTATCACCAAAATCACATCGAATCCTCTCTGAGTAGTTGGAAGACCCACCACAAAATCCATTGTGATGTGTTCCCACTTCCATTCCGGTATTTCCAATGGTTGAAGTAATCTGCTTGGTCTTTGATGCTCGGCCTTGACTCTTTGGCATGTCAAACATTTCGCGAAACATTTTATGACATCTCTTTTCATGTTTGGCCACCAAAAATGACGTCGTAAATCTTGATACATTTTCGTACTTCCTGGATGAACCGAGTATCCTGAGTTATGATCTTTGGTTAAGATGTCGTCTTTAATCTCTAGTACTGCCGGAACCCAGATTCTTCCCTCGAATCTCAGTAACCCTTCGGTATCGATCTTGTATTTCACTTCACTACTGTCAACCACTTTCTCTTTAGTTTTCCCACATTTTTCATCTTGTAGTTGAGCATTCTTTACCTTGTCCACTAAAGCTGGTCTAGCTTCCATCTGGAATAGTCGTTCATCGGATTCTTTTGAAAATTTTATTTCCAACTCTAGCTTTGTCATTGCTGAAATAAGCTCCTCTTGAGTGGTTATCAGCATTAACTTTTCCCGACCTTTTCTGCTTAAAGCATTTGCAACCACATTCGCTTTGCCTGGATGATAAAAGATTTCATAATCGTAATCTTTTATCAATTCCATCCATCTTATTTGACGCATGTTCAGATCCTTCTGTGTGAAAATATACTTCAGATTCTTATGGTCTGTGTAAATCTCACATTTTTCTCCATAGAGATAGTGTCTCCATATCTTTAGAGCAAATACTACTGCAGCCAACTCTAAATCATGAGTCGGATACCCTTTCTCATAGTCCTTCAATTGCCTTGATGCATATGCAATAACCTTGCCGTTCTGCATAAGAACATAACCCAATCCTTTAAGTGAGGCATCACTATACACCACAAAGTTTCCTGTATTATCTGGTAATGACAACACAAGTGCCACACTTAACTTCTTCTTTAAGTCTTGAAAACTTTCTTGACACTTCTCCGTCCAAACAAATGTTACAGCTTTCCTTGTCAAATTTATTAATGGAGTGGCTATCTTGGAAAAACCTTGAATAAATCGTCTATAATAACAGGCCAGTCCCAAGAAACTCCTCACCTTCGAAGGTGTTCTTGGTTGTTCCCAATTGATTACAACTTCAACTTTTGATGGATCCACTGAAATCCCATCTTTGTCAATCACATGTCCCAAAAATTATACACGATCGAGATAAAATTCACACTTAGAGAATTTTGCGTACAACTTTTCCTTTCTTAGTGTCTCCAACGTCAAACGTAAATGTTCCACGTGTTCTTCTTGAGATTTGGAGTATACCAAGATGTCGTCGATAAATACCACCACAAACTTGTCTAAGAATGGTTTAAACACCATGTTCATTAAATCCATGAATGCAGCAGGGGCATTGGTCAAACCAAAAGACATCACCAGAAACTCGTAATGTCCAGAAACTCGTAATGTCCTCCTTTCTTACTTTCAATTGGTGATACCAACTTCTCAAATCTATTTTCGAGAAGTATTTAGCACTCTTCAATTGATCAAAACATAAGAACAATAGCATCACTGCTATTTACATTACTTTCCTAAACTACTAAAGTTCCAGGATAACATCATCATCATATCCCATTGATTTTATATCACTAGGGATTTACATATTATTTAACATTTATTAATCGCATATCAGGTACATTCCCTATGATGTCCTACTTAGATACTGCGTAGCCTTACGACGCTCTTCGTCCATAATCCGAAACATTGTTCTGCGATCTAATATGTACGGCGGCAGTGTCTCAAACTGAATTAGATAACTCATGACCCGATCTTAAGCTCGATTGATCACGGTGTTGAATACGTTATTCATCTCCACCATCTTCATCCTCTTTGCTTGTGCGTCTCTCTCTGCTATCCCAGCTCGTTGATAAGCTTCCTCGTACGTGTCTTTGGCTCTTGCCCTTTTAGTAGATTCTTCACAAAACCTTATCACAAAAACTTTCTCCACAAAACCTTGATTTGAGGTATAACTTTGGAGCGTAGAATATATTCCTTCTTATCCAATATTTTAATAGGTACCTCTTCATACTCAATAATGTGGTTCGGGTCTTCCATATATTTACGTAACATAGATATGTGAAAAACTTTATGAACACGAGATATGCTTAGCTGTAAAGCGAGTCTATAGGCCACAGTTCCTACTCGGTTAAGGATTTCAAATGGGCAAATGAATCGAGGATTGAGCTTTTCTCTCTTTCCAAATCTTATAACTCCTTTCCATGAAGCAACACGTAAGAACACATGATCACTAACATTGAATTCCATATCTTTTCGGTGAAGATCAACATAACTCTTTTGTCGATCTTGTGAGATTTTTATATGTTTCTGGATCATTTGAATTTTTTTTGTTGTCATGCGTACCAATTCCGGATCCTCTTTGCTTGTGCGTCTCTCTCTGTTATCCCGACTTGTTGATAAGCTTCCTCGTACGTGTCTTCGGGTCTTGCCCTCTTATTAGATTCTTCATGCAACTTGTTCTTCAGCTCTTCAATCTCCACTATCATTTGTTCATTCTCTTCTTTAGTGTGGACCAGCTTCTCTTTGACATTATTCAGACGCTCCTCTTGATCTTGGATCTCATCGTCCTTCTGTGCCATCGAAGTCTGTTGTTCAGCTACTATCTCTTCCAACTCCTCGACGGTATCCTGAAGTTCCACATTGCGGTCGTATACTTCATCGTACATACGAGCAGCGATCGAGTTCAGTGGAATCTCTTCCACTTCATCCTCGTCATCCTCATTCGACTGTGGTAGCTCAACGAGATCCTCTTCATCCATTTCTACATCTTCATCCGTTTCTACATCATTATCCTCATCAGGTAAACCCTCCTACTCAACCACTGTGACCAACGGAGCTGACTGATGTGGAAGTAGTTATTCCCAAACCACCTGAATGTCACGAGACTCATCCTCTATAGGCATCTGAGGTCCTTCCTCCCTAGCCTGATTGGATTCTCCTACATTAATCATCCTGACAACAAAATTTTTAAGTTTTAATTATTACTTGTTACTACTCGACACTCACGAGCACATAGTTTGAAATCACATAAGCACATAAGTGTTTTATTACTTTTCCCTTAAAACTCGATAAGAGTTTATCACCACTATCTTTTCAAAGGTTACTTCCTAAGGCTTTTCCCCCACCTAAGGTTCATAACCTAAAGCTTTGATACCAACTTGTGACACTCCCAAATCTGGGTACTTCATTACCTCAAGATTTGGTGTTCACTTAATAAAAACATCCATGTCTAACTACCCAATCATAATAAAATTTAATAATAAACATTCTCATTAAAGGATTACATTAATAAAAATCTCCCAGGTTATCTAACCTTCAAATACAAACAGCATATGCGGAAAAATTAAATAACTTCATTACAATAATTAAAATAAAGTCTGACAACAAAATGTCAACATGTTTACAAGTCTTCAATACTTGTTCATCTAATTCTCTTTCCTTTACTGGTGCTAGGTACATCGACCTTCTCAACTTTAGCTATAATATTTATATAAGCAAGAGTGAGCAAACAATGCTCATTAGAAACAATAATTAATAAAACTTTACAATAATTGCCAAATAATAGGCTCAATAGAACTGAACAATAGGTTCTATCAATGATAATCAAATCTGAATCACATATCTGAGGGTCATAAGACCACAAACTATGTCCATAGTTATAAGTAATCTTTCAACTTAAACTTTAACAGTCATAAGACTATAGGGACTCCTCGTACTTTGGGGGATCAGCTCTTCTTACAATGTATTGTGCACAAATATTTCAACGCTATGCGTAAATTATCCCCTAATAATAGGGTTGTTCATCACAACATTTAGAACACAAGTCCGCACCAAAGTAAGTTTGGTTTGGATACGTTTCAAGGTAATTTGGAAATTCAACGAACATCAACTAAGGAGTAGTTGAATAAAAAGGTAATAACATTATTTTATGGAATAAATCATAAGTGAACCAACATCGTATACTAAAGTCAAGCTTTAGGAATAATCTAATAGCATAAGTATTAAATAATATAACATGCCTTGCTTGAACAATATTAAGCTAAGTTTAAAATCTTATTTAGAATTGAGTATTGAGCATGCATAAAAATGGTAAATTGAACGATAAAACTTGTTCAACATTAATATATGAGAATGTAGAAACTTGCATGCTAAATAACAAGTTTAGGTTTAGAAAAACTTGCACAATATAACTAGAGTTAAGAAACTTGCATAATTGGAAACAAACTAGAGACAAGAAACTTGCTCAACATAAGATTAAGGTTTAGAAAACTTGCTCAATGAAATAAGTTAAAGACAAGAATAACTTATTCTCTATCAAAAGCTAAGGTTTAGAAACTTGCCTTGCATGTAAGCTAAATCGTAACAAATCGATTCACAATATCCTATACACATATCATTAGGACACAAGTAGCCACTACTAATACTCTGTATATAAATAAGTACCTATTTCATATATGGCTTGATTTTGAACAACATAATCAAGTTACATCAATAACATAATAATAACATTCGTTAGGTATTAATAACATGCTCGTTCTTAGCACTATAATACCATAATAACAAAATTATATTTTTAACAGTTATAATATTGTATTATATTAGCATTTACAGAATTTGTACTATGGTATGGCCTTTTGCCTGAAGTTAGTAATGGCCAATGAATCCTAAGCCAATTGGGTAAACGCTGCGAGACACGAAGTTAAGTACGACTTTAGCGTTAACGACGGGGGTTTGGGGTTGCGGCACTTATTTTGGCACTGAACTTACAGAAACCGAACACGACAAACAGAACAAAGCTAATTTCTGTCTATTTAGCAGCTAAATTAACATCTATAACTTACGTAATTTACACACAACCTTTACCCATCACAGATATACCAATTTAAAACAACTAAACAACAATTTTAGAGAGATTAAATCCTTGAATGCCATATTTTTAAACAAAAACTCCATAATTTTTTTGACATTTGTTTAACACAGTGAACACTATAACCACAATTATACACCAAATTGATGCCTTTGAACTATGTTCTTTTTATTTCTTAACAAATTAGCATATTTAAGGTTCAATTTCACCATTGACTCATAATCAAATATCAATTTTTTGTACTCTTACAAGCTATGTTCATACGTATACTCACTGTAAAACCAATTCCTTTCTTACAAATGTAATTTAGCATACAATCACACACACACACACACACACATATATATATATATATATAGTTATAACATTACAATTACATATACACATAATTTCATAACCAATTATAAAAACATGGTTTATAGAAAATTTTATAAAAACTTTATACTGCAGTAAAATTCAAGAACACAAAGACTTAGGAATTATGAATTATGGTGTAAAACATATATGTTATTAAGTATGTAACATACACTACAAAAAAATGGGCCTTTAACAACGATTTTTTGGGCAACAACTTTATAAGTCATTGCTAAAAGTATATATTTAGCAACGAAATTTGTCCTTCGTTGCAGATTGTGTCAGACTTTAACTTTTTGCAACGAAATTCATAAGTCGTTGCAAAATTTCGTTGCTAATTCATTGGCAGGAAAAAAGTTCGTTAGAAATTCGTTGCAAAATTTTTGGCCACTTGATTTCCCGTCATCGTGGGCAACGAAAGTTTTTTTGTTGCTAAAAATGGGGCTTTAGCAACGATTGCTAAAAGTGTATGTTTAGCAACGAAACTTGTCCTTCGTTACAGATTGTGTCAGGCTTTCACTTTTTGCAACAAAATTCATAAGTCGTTGCAAAATTTTGAAACAAAATTCGTTAGAAATTCGTTGCAAAATTTCTAACCACTTGATTTCTCCTTATCGTAGGCAACGAAAGTTTTTTTGTTGCTATATTTCGTTGCCTAATATAGACCACATTCATTGGCAATAATTTTTATTTTCGTTGCATATTATATACAGCTTTTTGTAACGACTATTAAAATGTTGCCTTAAATTAAGATAATCCCAATAAGCATGTTTTTATAAGACCATATTCTGTATTTGGAGAATTGTCAAAAAATATTCGTATTTAGTATTTAAAAATTATGTCCAAATCTGAAACATATTCAACCACATGACCTATCATTTGGAACTTTGGTCATTTACCATGAAGCAACACCAAGTTATCTATTAATATCTTACGAGGATTAATATTTATATCAAAACATGAGATTTCCCCCATATATTCCTTTCTTCTCCTTCACTATATACCATTAATATAATCTCGGGAAGTTATATACTACAACAATAATAATAATAATAATAATAATAATAATAATAATAATAATAATAATAATAATAATAATAATAATAATAATAATAATAATAATAATAATAGTAGTAATAATAATAATAATAATAGTACTAATAAAAATAATAATAATAACAATAACAACAATAATAATAATAATAAATAAATAAATAAATAAATAAAAATAACACTATAATTTCTGCTTATATATGTCAAATACTTACAAAATTATGATATTTATCTTACCTGTTCTTTAATTTATTTATTTTGCCTTGGAATATAGTATAAGTTATTCTTTTCAATTATCTTCTTCTTTTGCAACAAATAATTAATGGGTGATCGAACACTTTTTTGATGGAAATTGGTAATGAAATAATTAAATGACATATCGATGATCATACATGATCAATATATAGAAGATTATAATGTAAATTAATAGCCAAGTTAATTAATTATTTTTTTAATGTTGGACATTTTAAAATAAGGAATAATTAATGCTATTGTTTCCCGAAAAATCTACTACTTTTTTATTTTTATAAAAAAAAAAGAATTGATAGCGCTTGTGGAAAAAAAGGAAAAAAAATAAAGAAGTCAAACAGGTCTTTCCATACTAACGATCTTATATATCACAGAATAAAACGAAAATTAGTGTGTTATTATTATAAGATAATATATTTGTATTTCATGCATAAATTGTTGTACAAATTATAAAACGTATAACCATATGTAGTAACCCGAGATTTTCTAGATAAAATAAATAAAAAATTTTGCGAATAATTTTTTTTTTTTATTTAATGACGAGACTAAGTGTCAAGTAAAGTGAACGATAAATGCGAATACATTTATTACTTGAAAAATTAGAAATAATTTTGGAATTATTAATTACCACAAATTAATCGGTAATAAATTTACATAGTAGAAATGTTTTTATTAATTATTTTCCATGAAAACATGATTGGAAATAATATATGAAGTGATAATTAGATTTATATAATAAATATTTTATTATATGAAATGTTGAATATTTAAGTTAATTATTTTAACTTGATTATTGATGTTGTGTCACGAAGAATAAGTCGGACATGAGATCGAACCACGGATTGGGATTGTGATCAATAGATGAGAATAATAATATTATATTATTTATATAATAATTTTACAATACCATAATTATGTCTTTGGGTATATGCGAACAGATAATATTGACGATGGCGGTCGATTAGGTCATATCATATTACCGTCTTTGTGAAACCCTAATTATTAAACTTCGGTTATGAGATATTTACGAGTAGTATTTGTGTATATGAAGTTCTTGTGTATAAGAATATCGATAATTAGAAGAAACCCTAATTATGTTATGCGTTGATAATTAGGACAAACCACAATTATTATAACCCTAACAGGTTGAAATTAGAAACCAATAGATTGTGTATTAGTAACATACATAGATAATTAAAGAACCACTAATGGTCAATTAGAAACCCTAATTGATGACGTTGAGAAACCCTAATTGTAGAATCTTAAATTTTCTATAGAAAACCCTAATTTTAATTACCGGGTTTAATTTTGATGTTATTGTATAAGTGTTTTAATTTACCAAAGGATAGAAGTTAATTGGTAAATTATAAGAATTAAATCTAGTGATTAAATATTACATTTAATTGCCTTGTACAAGATTGCCCATACACTCTTAAACAAAGCCCAACCATCACCCATAACAAATCAGAAGCAAGAATAAGAATTTTTGGCAAAAAGGGTATAAGAACACTAAACCTAGAAATCCTTTGATTCGATGTTATTTGATGCAATTGATTATTTAAAGTTGTGTAATAGGATGTTAATTTATGATATGGGTTGATAAATCAAAGACCCATAACATCAAAGTGCACTAATTTGAAGATTTAAGCAAGTTGGAAAAAGCCCAATTACATTATTTTTCACCAAATGTCGGAGGCCATAACTCTTTGCTCGATCATGAGTTTTGTTCTTTAAAAGTTGTTATGTGTAGCCTGATATGTGGTCTTTAATCTGAAAAAAGAATCAAGTCCATATCATGTATAGATTAGAAGTTATAGATGGTCAAACATGGTTGACCGATCATGATAAACTATTTTTTAGGCGATCAGAATGGGGCATTCTCGTCCACTTTTTGTAGTTTAAAAGGTCCGGGCTTTTGATATGTTGTAGTACACTGAATAAGCTTTCCATAGACTCTGAAACGGACTAAATCCGATATCGGAGGAGAGAGTTATGACATTTCAAAGTAGTAGTGTCAAAAGCGTCCAACAAGTGCAGTGCAATCCACTTGAACGGAATTTACGGGCTGATGTGTTGAATTTGGAAATAAGTCGATAGGGAAGAGTTGTAGTCTCGGAAGATAGCTTGGCAGTGGGGCTCAAGAATCGTCTAAACATGTTTTAAAACGAAAGAGTTATATATTTTTAGCGAAAGAGGGTAAATCTGGGAAATAGATAAAAAGCAGTTGCAGTGGACATTTTTGAGGTCCTGCTTTTAGGCTTCCTAAGAGGTCGAAAATTATTGGGTTATATTTTTTAAAAATACTACGGTATACCATGTATAACATATCCAAAGTTGGAAATTTTCGATAGATGAGCAAGGCGTGAGAAAATCGCAAAGTGAGCTATTGAAAGATTAGTTTAAACCAAGTCCCACATCGACTAAATTGAGAAATTCACCATTTTCTAAACCTATAAATAGAAGGGCTTGGCCATTGTTTCATTCATGACAATAAGGCCTCCAATTTTTGAGAAAGAGCTTTGTTGTGGGAGGACTTTTTTATAAAGATCTCCTTAGTTAAATTTTTGGCGTGGAAATCATTATTCAGGTTTGTGGAATTATTATTTTCGAATATGTTTCTTATTTAATTTTGTAATGTTATTATTTTTAATTGTTAGTTAAGTTTGAATTTTTGAAGTTTAGTTAGTGTTGTTAATAAACTAGTTAGTTTACTATGTTTATTTTGGCTTGGAATTGATTATGTAAATCGATTTATTTGTGATGACTTTTAATATTTTGTGATGAATTTCATTAATTAATTATTATTAATGATATTAAAGTTATTTAATGATTATATTAAATAATTTAGTTTAAAAATGATTTTAATATTATAAAAATCATTTTAAATAAAAATAAGGTATTTAAAAATATTTTAAGTTATAAAATATAACTTTTAATATTTAAATGATAATTTCATTAATAATTAAATATTAATGATATTAAGATAAAATTAATGATATTTAGTTTATTTAATAATTATTATTAAATAAATAGTTTAAAATGGTTTTATTTATTTAAAACCATTTAAAGACTTAAGGATTTAAAATATATTTTAAGTTATAATTAATGACTTTTAATATTTGGATAAATAGTACATTAATATTTAAATATTAATGGTAATTATTTAAAAATGATTTTTATTGTTTTAAAAAAGCATTTAAGGGTAATATAAATGTTTTAAAAATAGTTTGAGTTATTATAAATAACTTTTATATTTTGTAATGGTTTCATTAATAGTTTAGTATTAATTAAACTATTAATGATAATGGAATTGTTTAATGTTTAAATCATTTAATTATGATTACGATATTTGAAAGTTATAAATGAACCAAACTAGTTGACTTGAGAACCGATTATGAAGTTCGAATTTGAAGAAGAACACCTATAATGCTGATTATATCACTATAGGCCCTTTAGTGACAAATTTGAATTATTTTAAATTTTTCAATTTACGAAATTTCAAAATGATTAAAAATAAGATGTCGATATTTACAGATGTTGAGGTATAGAATAAGAGTCTTAGACTCGATTATTTACCCAATAAAAGGCGTACAGCGATCTGGAGCAAATGTCGAACCTTATAAAAGAAAGAAAAGGCTCTTTACTGTAAGAGCATGGATGAGATATTTGAAAATGTATAAAAATATTTCAAGTATAGAATATGAACTAAAAGTATGATCACTTTGTGATTATGTGATTAGACTATGTCTTTGTTGTAATAGACGATGCTATATGTTAAGATATATTGTTCTAATCGAACGAATGATCTGATTATTGATAGGTTGTGATAAAGAGATAAAACCTAAGTTGAGATTTGTAATCAGCGAATCAGGCAAGTATCCTACCTTTGCACTTCCTTTATGCAATGGACATGAGTAAGAAGTTTCAGAATTATTCTATCCTGTCATGCATTATGTACTCTTTGATTATCGACATGTTAGCTCAGATATATATTTTGTTCATTGATTTCTATAAATGGTTATACAAGTGTCCCCACTTGGATAATCATGGCATTTATTCACATGTTGATACACCTTTGTCAATTACCCGTATATATATGTCGAATTACATATTATTGTTGAGCAAGATTAAAAACCTTCGGATTTGGAACCGGAACCGTATGAACATCCCTATATGGGAAATTTTTTGCGCTCAAGCGGATAGAGTGAAGCGATGAATTTAGATTCAAGTTATGTAGTATCGATCAATCTGTACAATTGATGATCACCCTCCGTACCCGTAAGTTATGACAGTTTGCGAATGGATTTCTGCTAAACCTTTTCGAAAATGAAAAGAATGTTCATTGTATATTTCTTAAACCCTATTCAAGGGTATAGCCAGAGCCAAATTTAAAGAATTTGAAAGAGAGTTGTTATGTGAATTTTTTATCAGTACAGATTACTTCACAACTTTCAATTCGTTGTAGAAGTGTTATGTAAGAAGAATACTTATATTCTTTCAGCTTATATATATAATTGTTATTACTTGCTGGGCACTCAAATGCTCACCCTTGATTAAATTAAATGTTTTCGATTATGCATGAAAGCAACAAGAAGGCTCGAGACACGAACAAGGAAAAAGGAAAGTCGTTGAATGAGTTATATTATGAGTTAATGGTTATAGTTAGTATTGGTATCTGTTCAGGTATGGTATGGAATGTATTTGAAGGTCACGTACCTGGGAAGTAAACTTTGATGTATGTAAATTAAGTTTGAATATAATATTATTATTGCATTATTCAGCTTATAGAAATGGTATCGTGAAGCACCGAGTTCGGGTTTCAAGTACCTGGATTTGGGGTAGTCACACCATATATATATGGATCATATGTTATGTATGCATGAAATAACTTTTATGTATACATTGAAAGCCAATGAACTTTTATTTTTATAGTAAATTGTAAATAGCCACGGTCCTATTTTATTTTTATTATTTTATTATTTTATTATTATTATTATTATTATTATTATTATTATTATTATTATTATTATTATTATTTTTATTATTATTATTATTACTATTATTATTATTATTATTATTATTATTATTATTGTTGTTATTATTATTATTATTATTATTATTATTATTATTATTATTATTATTATTATTATTATTATATATCTTCCTAAGATTATATTAATAGTATGTAGTGAAGGAGAAGAAAGGAATATATGAGAGAAATCTCATATTTTGATATAAATATTAATCATTGCAAGATATTAACAGATAACTTATATTGCTCCAGCGGTCAAATGACCAAAGTTCCAAATGATAGGTCACAGGTTCGAATCTATGTAGAAGCAATTTTTGGAAAAAAATTCAAAAGACCTGCCACGTCAACAGCGGACACGTGTCAATTTATGATATTAAATACCACGTCAGACCTACCATATGTGCCACGTAGGCACCACGTCAGTAGGTCAACGTACATGTGATGCCTAGGGTTCAAAGTCCAAATTTTTGAATAGAAAGGGGCTCAGTTTACGTTGACCGGAAGAAAGGGGCTCAATACCCAAATATCAGAAAATTTCAGTGGTCGACTTTGCATTTAACCCCACAATATAACAAGAAACCAGCTGGTGAAACCAACACATCATAACCTGCAGACTAAACCCAATAATAGTGCCCAAAAAATAGTACCACAACTTCATAAACTTACAATAACTTCTCAAATTCGCAAACCAAATCCATATATGGTGTCCCTTTTTTCATATTCTTATTCCAATTAAAGTGATATATTATAATGATATCACTTAAAATTAATCAAATTATTATTATAAATATTATCATTAAAATATGTCATATTTAAAATTTATCTAATAAATTATTTATAAATTTAGTTGTATTTTGCACCAGTTATTAAACTTATTTATTTAAAAATAAAGTTTAAGTTGCTTTAAATAAACTATAATGAAGAGATTTTATATCTAGTTGTTCTATTATATCAATAATTGGTGATTATAGAGAGCATAAGTTAAAAAGTTACGAAGAGCTCTCGAGGGAAGTGTATACAAGTATTAGGCTATATTTATTTACGTCTGAATGCATCTGAATGAGTTTGAAATTGACCGAATAAGTCATTTCAGACTATTTATTTTACGTTTTTTTAAACACTAAATGTGTCTAAATGATTCAGACAAAAATTTGTGGCTAAATTAGTAAGAAGTAGTGCTAAATGATGTTTTTACTTGCATTTTCTCAGTCAAATTTTGTTATGTACAGATTGCGTTTGATTTTTCTTTAATAAATTAGTAACCAATTTAATGAAAGTTATTATAATCTTTTGTTTTAATTTTATGGACCGATAAAATGTTAGTAATATATTTTAGTTTTTTTTCCTAAAATATTTATGTTGGAATTATTTTAATAAAATTATAATAATATTTATGTTAGAATTAGTTTTTTTTATTAATTTTCTAAGCTTTTTTCTCATTTACTTAATTTTAAAAACCCAACAAGGTGTTAGGTGAGTTTATTTTTTATTTTATGTGAAATGTATTTCTTTCTTTACAAAAAAAATAAAAATTACTATTTTAAGGAAAATTAATACACTTATAAATTGACTTAACAAATTAATAATTATTTTATATATGGACTATATATTTGATTAAAAGAGAGTACTATTTTTATATGTATTTTTGATATTTTTACATGATTTTTCTTCACATAAAGATGAAATTCATCGTATACTCATGTAAAAATATTTAAAATAGATGTGAAAATATCCTGAACCCATCCCCCCCCCCCCACCTTCGCCCTCCCTCTCTCTCTCCCCCTCATTTTATTATTTTCATTTTATATTTTAATATATGAAAAATATATATATTTTTCATTTCCATTTAAAACTCGCACAATATATACGATGGAGATGATGGTTGCTGAAATAGTACTCCTAACAACTGGTTGCACTGAAATATATACATATATATATATATATATTAATAACTTGTATTCAATAATTAATTTATTGTCTTTGTGTTTTGATTTTGTCACTAAGTGCCTCTGGTGACCTATTTGTTTCATTTTTCTGACTTGCTATTATTTTTAAATGTGCAGGAAGATTGCTTCTACGACCTGCCTTACAATACTGGGTATCAAATTTTTCGTGCTACGTTTACGGAAGATAAGGGACGAAATTATGAAGTGTACTCTCTCTATATATGTAGATATATACTTTGATTGAAGAATTGTGGTAGCTTTAGATGGTTAATTGTAAATATAATGAATGATTATGTAGTGGATGATTTTATTAAGTTAATAATATTTTAGTTTTTTGTAATTTTGCCATTATTTGGTATGGGGACATTGAGCCAGCCAGGTACACAAAAAAAATGTCAAATTTTGATTTGGCAATAATTTAATTCGTTACCAAAGCATTGAATAAGTTTTAATATAGCAACAATTTTTTATACATTTAGCAACAAATTTGCGTTGTTAATGGCATTAAAAATATAATATTTGGCAGCGAAAAATTAACCTAATAACAACGGAGAGGATATTGTTGTTAATACTAAAATAAAAGGCAACATTTTTTTTAATTGCAAATTATATCAACTTTCGTTGCACATATAAAGAAACGACAACATATAATGTCATTGCTAATCGACGACTTTCGTTGCTATTGAAAAATAACCAAAGAACAAACATTTTCGTTCTTTGATTGAAAGATAATGTCGTTGCCAAATAATATAATCAGCAACGAAAATCATTGCCAAAAAGTTTACATTCTGCAACGAAAGAAAGCTTAGGGAACAATTTCATAATTTACTTCAACGAAAAATGTCGTTGCAAAATGGTGTCAATTGCAACGAAAATGCATGGTCGTTGCAAAAAAAGAGTTCATTTCATTGCCAATTAGCAGGCTTTTTCAACGAAATGGGTTTTTTAGCAACGACATTTTAATTATCCTGCAACAATACATTTGTTGCTAAAGGATCGACGTCTCTGTACGAAAGCCAAATTTTGCTGCAAAATATATTACTTTTGGCAACAAAAAAAATACGTTCGTTGCGGAACAATTATCAACGCTCATTGCGCAATGAAAGACGGAACGACAGTAAAGTTGTTGCCAAAACCCTTTAGCAACGAAATTTGGCACCTTTAGCAACGAAAATCGATTGTTGCTGAAGCCCCATTTTTTTTGTAGTGATACCTTTTGTTGCTTTGAAATCCTTGCTAACCACTGAGAATCACTTGAAAACGTAGAACTTTTTCTCAAATTCTCTCTGAAAACCTTCTTTTCTTTTCTCTGTAACTCTCTTATTAGGCTTAGGTTTAGACCAAATACACTACGTAAAATTAAACAAAACTAACGCACCATTTTCAAACTTTAAAATCCGACGTTACTAATGACCTTATTAAATCAACGGTTACCAAAATTTATTATATATTATTTATACTTTGTTTATTTTATATTATTAAAATTTAAAATTCAAAAATCCAAAAGCCATAAGGCTCCGTTTGGCAAAACTCTTTAAAAATTAAAGACTTAATATCTTTAAGCCTTGTTTAACAAAACAAAATTAAACTCCTTTAATTTATTTTAATATCCCATTTATAGCATAGTTATTTGTCATACTTTTATTTCCAAATTAAATTAAAGTATTATAATAACCCATTTAATCCCTATCAATTCTCTAATTTAATTATTAACTTAAATTTGAATATTATCTCATAATAATTAATTTCCTTAACTCCTTAATTATTTATTTAACAAATAATTAACTAAATCAAATCAAATTAAACAAAAATTTATTCAACAATACACACATCCATTAAATATTTATATAACTCAATAAAAATTTAAAATTACAATTTAAAATTCTGGATTGTTAAAGTTGTTGTAAGAGAATTTCATCAATGGAAAGAACTTGTCCCAACTTCTCTTGAAGTCAAGGACACAGAGTCTTAATAAATCTTCAAGAGTTTAAATTATCCTCTCTGATTGTTCGTCTGTCTGAAGATGATATGCCGAACTAAATCGTAAATTCGTGCCCATAGCTTTTTGTAAACTAACCCAAAATCATGAAGTGAATCTTGTGTCTCGATTAGAAACTATAGATACTGTCATACCATGCAGTCTTATAATCTCATTTATGTATATACGAGAAAGACGTTTAAGTGTATAGGTTTCTCGTATATGTAAGAAATGAGCATACTTGGTTAATCTATCAACAATAACCCAAATTGCATTAATTCCTTGAGAAACCTTGGGAAGACCAGTAACGAAATCCATGATAATGTTATCCCACTTCCATTCTGGAATTTCAAGTGGTTGAAATGGACCTTTTGGCACTTGATGCTCTGCCTTGACTGGTTGACACGTTAAACACATTGAGATAAACTCTGCTATCTCTCTCTTCATATTGCTCCACCAAAATATATGTCGAATATCATGATACATTTTGGTACTCCCAGGATGGATTGCAAACGATGTGTTGTTTGCCTCCATCGTGATTTTATACTTTAACTCGGGGTTGTTAGGAACACAAAGTCTGGAGTTGACTCTAAGTATTCCTTCTTCATCTATTCTTGCTTCTGGGATAGGACCTTCTTGAACTTTCTTCCTCATACGCATCAGCTCCAGGTCCGTTAGTTGAGCAGTTTTAACTTCATCGATTAAAGTCGATTTTACTCGTATATTTATCATCATCATGTGGGTCCCTGGAGTCTTTAACTCTATCTCCATCATTTGTCATCATCATGTCAGTAGTTTTAATCTTTAACTGGTGATATCCAAAACGAAGATCGATCTTTGAAAAGAATTTGGCGCCTTACAACTGGTCAAACAAGTCATCAATGTGAGGCAACGGTTACCTACTTTTGATGGTGACATGGTTAAACTACCGATAATCAATACAAAGTCGCATACTGTGACGCCCCCAAAATATATGGTACATAATACAAATACAAACTTAATTATACAACCGTCGTGTAATATACGACAAAACATAGCTGAGAGTTTAAACAAGAATATTGCCTTCTAGACAATATCCACTGTCAAATAGAGTCCTCATTACATTTATTGTCACACTATTTTATAGAATAGTGAGGACTACTAATACACCATCTCGGACCATCACTCCATTCCCCGACTAGTCCCGGCTACGTTCTAATTTCCTGAAGAGAACAATGAAAGCAAAAGGGTGAGCTCAACTAGCCCAGTAAGAAATATTATGACTAAGATAATGCAAAATAAATTATCATTAGTCTTCAACAATGTTAAACTGATAAAATACAATAGACATCAAGTTTAACTGCAGCGGATTAAGCAATCCATTAGAAGAGTCAAGTAGAGCATGATATCTACTATCTTCTATGATTTAAAATGTTTTCATCAATTTTTATCGCTGAGACTTAGCTTAATAAATAAACCACATCATCGAGTCATCCCTGTACTACGGGCCAAGGATATTCATTAAATCATCAATGGTCATGACTATACCGAATAATTCATGGTCATAATCATACCAAAAATTGTCCATCAATGCACTACAGGCCACTGAGGACTTTTATAACATCATTTATAACATTATAGGTCATGATTATACCGAATGATCCCTGTTCATAATCATACCAAGTCCATCTATGCACGTAAGCCAAAGATGACTTTCATCACAATATAAGCATGAGGATGATGACAATGACATAATAATTCAATAAAACAAGTTCAAGAATAAATTTTAAAGATTTATAAGTTAATTTATCCTAAAATCAATTACGTCCAAATTGTCAACATGATACTGCTTTCTGGAGTAAAATTCAAGAATGCTCAGAATAATATTTCCATGAAAAGATACTGGATGAAGCGCAAATATTCAGGATATTCTACTAATTTCATGGAGTATAAAAGCCAAAACTTTAACCAACTGAGTATAATAGAATATATGAAACTGCAAATGAATTTTCATCAGCCATGCGGTAATCCACGTAGATAGATCATTTCCACAATTTAATAAGGAATGAATACGAAGGATTATTCATCACGCATGCGGTAATCCACATAGATAGGTTATTCTAACAGAATAATAAAGAATGGAATAACAGAAGAATTCACCAGGCATGCGATAGACTGCACAGACATGTTATTCCCAACAGAATAATAAAGAATAGAACCAGGTCATGCATAATCCGTAGAGCATGAATATTCCAACGAGAATAATAAAGAATGGAACCAAAGTCATGCGTAATCATGCATGATGACAGGATGTTCCAACAGAATAATAAAGAATGGAACGGTGTCATGCGTAATCCGCATGCATGGGATGTTCCAACGAATAATAAAGAATGGAATAACAACGAGAATTCACCGAGCATGCGATAGGCCTTGCAGACGAGGTTATTCCAACAAAATAATAAAGAATGGAATAACGGAAGAATTTCACCATGTATGCGGTATTTCGCATAGATAAAGTTATTCCTACGTAGTAATAAAGAATGGAATAACAACTCTTACGAGTATTGAAAGAAAATAACTCTCTTCATGAATACGAAAGAATAATACCCCTTACCTTAGAAGAAGACTGGATACTAGAATAGTGAGGTAGCAGACTTCTCTTTTTCTTTCTCTCTATAATTTCTTGTCTCACATCTCAACCAGGGATCATATACCTAAGCTTTGATACCAACTGTGACACCCCCAAAATAGGTATACATCACCCATCTTGAGTCACCAAATATATGGTACAGAATACAAATACAAACTTAATTATACAACCGTCGTGTAATATACGACAAAACATAGCTGAGAGTTTAAACAGGAATATTGCCTTCTAGACAATATCCACTCTCAAATAGAGTCCTCATTACATTTATTGTCACACTATTTTATAGAATAGTGAGGACCACTAATACACTATCTCGGACCATCACTTCGTTCCCCGACTAGTCCCGGCTACGTTCTCATTTCCTAAAGAGAACAATGAAAGCAAAAGGGTGAGCTCAACTAGCCCAGTAAGAAATATTATGACTAAGATAATGTAGAATAAATTATCATTAGTCTTCAACAATGTTAAACTGATAAAATATAATAGACATCAAGTTTAACTGCAGCGGAATAAGCAATCCATTAGAAGAGTCAAGTAGAGCATGATATCTACTATCTTCTATGATTTAAAATATTTTCATCAATTTTTATGCTGAGACTCAGATTAATAAATAAACCACATCATCGAGTCATCCCTGCACTATGGGCCAAGGATATTCATTAAATCATCAATGGTCATGACTATACCGAATAATCCCTAGTCATAATCATACCAAAAACTGTCCATCAATGCACTACAGGCCACTGAGGACTTTTACCGCATCATTTATAACATTATAGGTCATGATTATACCGAATGATCCCTGGTCATAATCATACCAAGTCAATCTATGCACGTAAGCCAAAGATGACTTTCATCACAATATAAGCATGAGGATGATGACAATGATATAATATATGACACCCCCAAAATAGGTATACATCACCTATTCTGAGTCGCCAAATAAATGGTACAGAATACAAATACAATCTTAAATATACAACATGAGCTGTGAGTTTTAATACAAATATTATCTTCTAGACAGTATTCAAACTCAAAATAAGTCTTCAATACATTTATTAACACACTATTTCATAGAATAGTGAGGACTACTAATGCTATCCTCTGGACCGTCACTCCGTTCCTCGACTAGTCCCTGCTACGTTCTCATTTCCTGAAGAGAACAATGAAAGCAAAAAGGGTGAGCTCAACTAGCCTAGTAAAAAATATTATGAGTAAGATAATGCAGAATAAATTATCCTTAGCCTTCAATAATGTTAAACTGATACAATATAACAACCATCAAGTTTAACTGCAACGGAACAAGCAATCCATTAAAAGAGTCAAGTAGAGAATAAAATCTACTATGTTCTATGTTTTAATAGGTTTTTCATCATTTTTATCGCCGAGACTCAGCTTAATAAATAATCCACATCATCCATGCACTACGGCCAAGGATATTCATTAGTATCACACCCACAAATTATCTATGCACTACGGGCCAAGGATATTCGTGTATTCATCAATGGTCATGATCATGCCAACAACTGTCCATCAATGCACTACGGGTCAATGAGAACTTTTACGACATCATTTGTAACATTACGGTCATGATTATCTTAGAATAATCCTCGGTCATAATCATACCAAGTCCATCTATGCACTGAATACACAGATGACTTTCAACATAATATAAACATGAGGATGATGACAATGATATAAGAATTCAATAAAACAAGTTCAAGAATTAATTTATCCGAGAAACGAATAACGCCCAAATTGTCAACATGATCTTTGCTTTGTGGGGTAAAACTCAAGAATGCTCGAAGAATATTTCCATGAAAAGATATTGGATGAAGCGCCAAATATCAAGGATATTTCCACTAATTTCATGGAGTATAAAAGCCAAAACTTTAACTAACCGAGTATAATAAAGATTGGAATAACAAAAGAAATCACCGGGCATGCAATAGATCGCATGAACGGAGTTATTCAAACGAGAATAATAAATAATGGAACCCGGTCGTGCATTAAGAACGCACAAACAGGATATTCAACGTAATAATAAATAACGGAACGGGTCATGCGTGGCATGAGATTACACGATGTTCCAAAGAGAATAATAAAGAATGGAATAACGAAAGAATTTCACCATGTATGCGGTACTTAGCATGATTAGAGTTATTCCAACAAAATAATAAAGAATGGAATAACAGAAGAATTTCACCAAGTATAGGGTAGTCCACGTATACAGGTTATTCCAATAGAATAATAAAGAATGGAATAACATAAGTTCTCTTCATGAATACAAAAGAAATAATACCCCTTACCTTAGAAGAAACTGAATATAGGAGTAGTGAAGTAGCAGAATGCTTTTCTTCTTTCTCTCTATAGTTTCTTTCTCTAGAGTTTCAGTTAATTCGTAAGAAATAATGAATGAATGAACTTCTATTTATAGGAGAATTTAAGGGATACTGTTTAATCTATGTGCACCAAATGATTTCACGGATGAATTATTTAGTAGTAGCTTTTGGATGCTAGGCCATGAATTTCAAAGTATTATCAATAAAAAACAAAACAAGGTAAAATAATATATATATATATATATATATATATAATTGATCACATGATATAATCACACACCACACCAATATTATATATATATATCAACATATAATAATAGTACTCTTTCCATATAACACTACCCGTGGCTAGACTTTTCTTCCTCCATCCATTTCAATACTCCACCAAAATCCACTAACATATATATATATAATAAAAAATACTTCCTCCTTTACCAACTTCCAATTCAAAACATATATATATATATATATATATATATATATATATATATATATAAATATATAGTACTCCATCCCGTGCCACCAAAATAATCATCCACCTTCCAAGACCTTCCTCCACATGTGGGCCCCAAAAGCCCCCCCTTAAAAAATAATTTTCTCTGATTATTTGAAAAAATGGATAAATGGGGTCCATAAAATAAGTAAAATTTACATCAAATACTTCATAAAAATCCTCTCAATATTTTTAACAACATTTATCATCATTATTATAATTCACAATATTAATCAACCAGTGTCGCTCCTTCCGAGAAGAGGGGGATTTCCAATAAGGATTTCTCCTTATTATGCGCCAGCCTTGATTAGGTGACCAAACCTCTCCTTGATGAAACTTCTAGACATCATTAATATTACAAATAATAATATTAATAACTTTGTTATCTCAATTATTGATTTAATAATATATAAAATATCGACAATAATTGAATCAAATAACGTGAGATACTATGCAACAATTATTATAGCAATAATTGAACAAAACTGAGTGACTTCTCACGTAAGCATTAATAATCAATACCGTGTGCTACTATGCAACCACGCGTATTACTGTACTTTTAACACTGGGTGTTTCAATAGTTTCTGCCGTTATTTTCATAAAAAGATATTTTTATCATTTTCTCAATCCGATAATAATTCCGTTGTGGGGTCCACCAATAATTGTGCCATCGTACGAATATTCCCTGTTAAAACGAATATTCCCCGACCAATCGAATATTATATAACAACTTGCATATTTTTCAAAATTTATAAATATTACCCACAACTATAACATTATATCAAATTTACTCCATAATATTCAAAAATGATATTTATAGAAAAATCATCCTTATTCATAAAAGTTGGGGTCTTACAACCTCCCCTTCTTAAGAAATTTTGCCCTCGAAATTAGGGTACGTACCTGGTATGTCGAAGAGGTAAGGATACCTTGATTTCATTTCAAATTCTAACTCCCAAGTTATTTCCTCAACATCGTGGTTTCCCCACAAAACATTGACTTGAGGTATAACCTTGGAGCGTAGAATATGTTCCTTCGTATCCAAGATTTGAACATGAACCTCTTCATATGTTAAATCTTCCGCTATTTCGTCTGGTTCTAACTCAATAATGTGGTTCGAGACTTCCACATATTTACGTAACATGGATATGTGAAAAACGTTATGAACACGAGACATACTTGGCGGTAAAACGAGTCTATAGGCCACAGTTCCTACTCGATCGAGGATTAAAAATGGGCCAATAAATTGAGGATTGAGCTTTCCTCTCTTTCCAAATCTCGTAACTCATTTCCATGGAGCAACACGTAACAACACATGATCTCCAATATCGAATTCCACGTTCTTTCGATGAAGATCAGCATAACTCTTTTGTCGATCTTGTGAGATTTTTATACGTTGTCGAATCATTTAAATCTTTTCTGTAGTCATACGTACCAACTCCCGTCCCAACAACGTTGCTTCACCCACCTTATCCCAGCATATTGGAGAACAACACTTTCTTCCATATAACGCCTCAAATGGAGCCATGCTAATACTTTCTTGATAACTATTGTTGTAGGAAAACTCCACCAATGGTAAGAACTTATCCCAACTTCCCTTGAAGTCAAGGACACTGAGTCTTAATAAATCTTCCAAAGTTTGAATAGTCCTCTCTGATTGTCCGTCCGTCTGAGGATGATATGCCAAACTAAATCGTAAATCCGTGCCCATAGCTCTTTGCAAACAAACCCAAAATCGTGAAATAAATCTTGGGTCTCGATCAAAAACTATGGATACTGGCATACCATCTAGTCTTACAATCTCGTTTATGTACATACGAGCAAGACGTTCAAGTGTATAAGTTTTTCGTATTGGTAAGAAATTAGCAGACTTGGTCAATCTATCAACAATGACCCAAATTGCATCTATGCCTTGAGAAACCTTGGGAAGACCCGTAACGAAATCCATTGTAATGTGCTCCCACTTCCATTCTAGGGTTTCAAGTGGTTGCAATGGACCTTTTGGTACTTGATGCTCTGCCTTAACTCGTTGACAAGTTAGACACCTTGAGATAAACAACGCTATCTCTCTCTTCATATTGCTCCACCAAAATGTATGATGAAGATCATGATACATTTTGGTACTCCCAGGATGGATTGCAAACGGTGTGTTGTGCGCCTCCATCATGATTTTATACTTTAAATCAAGGTCATTAGGAACACAAAGTCTGGAGTTGACTCGAAGTATTCCTTCTTCATCGATTCTTGCTTCCGGCATAGCACCTTCTTAAACTTTCTTCCTCATACGCATCAGCTCCAAATCTGTAGCTTGAGCAGCTTTAACTTTATCAATTAAAGTCGGTTCTACTCATATATTCTCCATCATCACATGGGTCGCTGGAGTCTTTAACTCTATCTCCGTCCTTTGCAAGTCACAAAAAATGGGCCTTTGCGTTGACAATATCGCACTCGTACCCGCATATGATCTTCTACTCAATGCGTCAGCTACCACGTTCGCTTTTCCAGGATGGTATTGGATGGTATGATCATAATCTTTCAATAGTTCAATCCAACGTCGTTTTCACATGTTGAGTTCCTTTTGAGTGAAGAAATATTTGAGGCTTTTATGATCCGAAAAGATCTCCACTTTCTCCCCATACAAGTAATGCCTCCAAATCTTTAATGCAAAAACAACTGTTGCCAACTCTAGATCATGAGTGGGATAATTCCTCTCATATTCTTTGAGTTGTCGTGAGGCATAGGCTATGACTTTCCCATGTTGCATGAGCACACATCCAAACCCTTTTCCTGAAGCATCACTGTAGATGACAAATCCCTCCGAGCCAGATGGTATTGTCAAAACAGGTGCTGAAATGAGTCTCTTCTTGAGTTCTTGAAAACTCTTCTCACATTCTTCGCCCCAACCAAACTTTGTATCTTTCTGAGTCAGCTGAGCTAATCGAGTAGCAATTCGAGAAAACATTTTCTATGAATCTCCGATAATAACTAGCTAAGCCGAGAAAACTACGTACTTCGGTCAGTGATTTAGGTTGCTCACAGCTTTGAATAGCTTCAATCTTTGCTGGGTCAACAGATATTCCATGACTTGATATTACGTGACCATGGAATGCTACTTCCTCCAGCCAAAACTCGTATTTCTTCAACTTAGCATAAAGCTTGTTTTCACAAAGCTTTTGGAGTATCAGCCTCAAGTGTTTCTCATGATCTTCACGACTTTTGGAATAAATAAGGATGTCATCAATAAAGACGACCACAAAGTGATCCAAATATTCTTTGAATACTCGGTTCATCATATCCATGAAGGCAGCAGGAGCATTAGTCAATCCAAAGGACATGACTAGGAATTCATAATACCGTCATCGGAGTTACGAAAGCGAGTCTTTAGAATGTCATTGGTTCTAATCTTCAATTGGTGATATCTGAACGAAGATTAATCTTTGAAAAGAATTTGGCGCCTTCTGCAATCGTCAAACAGTCATCAATACGTGGGCAATGGGTACCTATTTTTGATGGTGACATGATTCAACTCCCGATAATTGATACAAAGTCGCATACTCCCATCTTTCTTCTTTACGAATAGAATAGGAGCACCCCAAGGAGAAGTACTAGGATGAATAAAGCCAATGTCTAACAATTCCTCCAGTTGGGTCTTTAACTCCTGAAGTTCAATAGGATCCATTCGATATGGGGCTTTGGAAATGGGTTTTTTACCGGGTTCAAGGTTGATAAAAAATTTAATTTCACGTTCTGGGGGTAGGCCAGGAAGTTCTTCAAGGAATATGTCAGGAAATTTATTAACAATAGAAATATCATTCAAAACTGACGTATTTTTGTTTAGATCCGTGACATGAGCTAAGAAAGATTGACATCCATTTTTTAATAAACGAATAACTTTATGGCTTGAGATGACAGTGATTGATTTTAATGGTTTGGTTGCTTGAATTCGCATAATAGGTTGGTTAGGAATATGAAAGCTAACAACCTTAGGAAAACAATCAATTTTTGCATGATGAGTAGTTAACCAATCAATCCCTAGAATCACATCAAATGCAAGTATTTTCAAATAAATAAGATCAACAGGTAACGTGTGGGTGCTGATTTGAACTAAACAAGAGTTATAAACAGTGGATGTAATGAAGGTTTCTCCCAACGGAGTTTTAACAGATAAGTCAAAGTCTAATTTCTCCGGAGTCAAATTTAAACGTTGAGCGCAAGTAGGAGAAATAAAAGAATGGGTAGACCTAGTATCAAATAAGGTATAAACTTTGCTAGAGTTTATGATAAGCTTACCCGTGATGACCTCGTTCGGGTTCCTTGCTTTCTGGGAGGTCACGACAAACGCTCTCCCTTGCACTACTGGCTTTGACTTTTTTGGGATGACCTTCGGTGCCTCCATCCTATCTGAACTTGTCTTCGATGAATGATAAAATCGGGCTAGGTGACCTTCTCTTCCACAATTATAACATGCTTTGGACGACATCGCGCAGTTTGGACTGATGTGTCCCTCTCCTCCGCATTTGAAGCATATGATAGGTGATCTTCCTCCTTCCTTAACAACGGGTGCTGATGCTGACGTCTTTCCATCATTGTTGAATCTCCTCTTCGTGAAATGTCCATTCTTATTGTTTTGGCCATGATTACCACCGAAGTGGTTACCATTTCTGGCCTGTTGATTCCCTCTACGCTTGTTGTCACCTCTTCGATGACTGCTCTCACTAGTATTATCAATTTGCCGGCTGCTCTCTTTTGGTTTGGGTTGACTCATTATCGCGCTCCAATAACTGAGCCCTATTAATAACATCTGAATACAAACACAATTTATGAGAGATAAGATATTGACGTATCTCGGGGCTTCAAACCTCTTAGAAATATTCGTGCTATTCTCTCCTCATTATCAACCAAATGGGATGTAAACCGGGAAAACTCGGCAAACTTGGCTTTGTACTGCGACACGGTTATGTTGTTTTGCTCCAGCTTGATGAACTCTACCTCTTTCATGTGACGAATACTTTCAGGAAAGTACTTGTTATTGAACAATTCTTAGAACTTTTCCCAAGTTATCTTCAGTGCGGCAGGTTGAGTACGTTTTACAGATTTCCACCAGTAATCTGCCTCTGCTCGCAACATGAAGGTGGCAAAGGGAACCTTTTGTTCCTCGGAGCATCCCAAGGCATCAAATATCTTGCAGATCTGTTTTATCCACGTCTCCGCCTTAAGTGGTTTTGGCTCTCCAAAAAACTTTGGTGGTCCTAGTTCCTTAAACTGCTTGGCGGTGACCGTCCGAAAGTTGCCAGTAATTCCACCTGCATTTTGGACAAGAGCCGCTCTTACCTGATGTTGAATGAATTGCATAAAGCCTCTGAACATTCCATCGTTCATCATTTGATCAGTGTTGTTGTTTGCCAGAGGATTGTCGCCTTCCTGATGCACATTATCCTGATTATTGATCTGTGGAGACTCAATGGTCTCCTGTGCTCCATTGATATTCTCAACATTCTCGGATGTAATTTTTTAATACTACCACAAAACAAGGGTTAATTAACATATCACATATTATCCCTATACTCTGACCGACCAATTAAATATCAAATAAACTTAAGTAGGTTATACTAGCGAAAGAATTCCCTGTCTCTCCCCTCCTAGTTCTTATCTCACATCTCAGCCAGGGATCATATCCCTAAGCTTTGATACCAACTGTGATGCCCCCAAAATAGGTATACATCACCTATTCTGAGTCGCCAAATACATGGTATAAAATACAAATACAATCTTAAATATACAACATGAAATATGAGTTTTAATACAAATATTGTCTTGCAGAGGCGATTCAAACTCAAAATAAGTCCTCAATACATTTATTAACACACTATTTCATAGAATAGTGAGGACTACTAATGCTATCCTCCTGGACCGCCACTCTGTTTCCCCAACTAGTCCCTCGCTACGTTCTCATTTCTGAAGAGAACAATGAAAGCAAAAGGGTGAACTCAACTAGCCCGATGAAATATTATGACTAAGATAATGCGAGAATAAATTATCCTTAGCCTTGATAATGTTAAACTGATACAATATAACAACCATCAAGTTTAACTGCAACGGAACAAGCAATCCATTAAAAGAGTCAAGTAGAGAATAAAATCTACTATGTTCTATGTTTTAATAGGTTTTTCATCATTTTTATCGCTAAGACTCAGCTTAATAAATAATCCACATCATCCATGCACTACAGCCAAGGATATTCATTAGTATCACAATCACAAATTATCCATGCACTATGGGCCAAGGATATTCGTGTATTCATCAATGGTTATGATCATGCCAACAATTAACATATATATTATATATAATAAAAAAATACTTCCCTCCTTGCCAACTTCCAAATCAAAACATATATATATATATATATAAATTTAGTACTCCATCCCGTGCCACCAAAATAATCATCCACCTTCCTCCACATGTTGGCCCCACCACCTGCCCCCCCCTTAAAAAATAATTTTCTACCGATTGTTTGAAAAAAAGGTAAATGGGGGTCCATAAAATAAGTAAAATTTACATCAAATACTTCATAAAAATCCTCTCAATATTTTTAACAACATTTATCATCATTATTATAATTCATAATATTAATCGATCGAATTCGTTTCAGAGAAGAGGGGCTTTCAATAAGGATTTCTCCCTATTGGCGCGCAATTAAGTGACCACACCTCTCCTTGACAGAACTTCTAGACATCGTTAATATTGCAAATAATAATATTAATAAGTTTGTTATCTCAATTATTGATTTAATAATATATAAAATATTGATAATAATTGAATCAAATAACGTGAGATACTATGCAACAATTACTATAGCAATAATTGAACAAAACTGAGTGACTTCTCCCGTAAGCATTAATAATCAATACCGTGTGCTACTATGCAACCACGCGTATTACTGTACTTTTAACACCGGGCGTTTCAACAGTTAACGGTAAAACTTCCGCCGTTATTTTCATAAAAAGATATTTTTATCGTTTTCTCAATCCGATAATAATTCCGTTGTGGGGTCCACCAATGATTGTGCCGTCGTACACATACTCCCATCTTTCTTCTTCACGAATAGAACATGAGCACCACAAGGAGTCGTACTAGGTCGAATGAAACTTATGTCTAACAATTCCTATAGTTGGGTTTTTAACTATAGAAGTTCAATAGGAGCCATTCGATATAGGCCTTTAGAAATGGGTTTTGTACCGGGTTCAAGGTCAATACAAAATTCAATTTCACGCTCTGGGGGTAGGTCAGGAAGTTCTTCAAGGAATACGTCAGGAAATTTATTAACAATAGAAATATCATTCAAATCTGACGTATTTTGTTTAAATCCGTGACATGGGCTAGGAAAGCTTGACATCCATTTTTCAATAAACGAATAGCTTTATGACTTGAT
Organism: Panax ginseng; assembly: GCA_020205605.1. NCBI lineage: Eukaryota > Viridiplantae > Streptophyta > Magnoliopsida > Apiales > Araliaceae > Panax > Panax ginseng. The sequence goes on along the minus strand of CM035149.1, from coordinate 57,953,122 downwards.
ATGACAGTGATTGACTTTAGTGGTTTGGTTACTTGAATTCGCATAATAGGTTGGTTAGGAATATGAAAGCTAACAACCTTACGAAAACAATCAATTTTAGCATGATGAGTGGTTAACCAATAAATCCCTAAAATCACATCAAATGCAAGTATTTTCAAAGAGATAAGATCGACAGGTAACGTGTAGTTACCGATTTAAATCAAGTAAGACTTATAAATAGTGGATGTAATGAAGGGTTCTCCCAATGGAGTTTCAACCGATAAGTCAAAGTCTAATTTCTCCGGAGTTATATTTAAACGTTGAGCGCAAGTAGGAGAAATAAAAGAGTGGGTAGAACTGGTATCAAATAAGGTATAGACTTCGCAAGAGTTTATGATTAGCTTACCCGTGATAACCTCGTTCGGGTTCCTCACTTTTTGGGAGGTCACGACAAGCGCTCTTCCTTGGACTACCGGCTTTAACTTCTCTGAGACGGCCTTTGGTGCCTCCATCCCAACTGGACTTGGCTTTATTGCACGACAAAATTGAGCTAGGTGACCTTTTCTTCCATAATTGTAACATATTTTGGACTGCTGCGTACAGTTTGGACTAATGTGTCCTTCCCCTCCGCATTTGTAGCATACGATCGGTGATAGTTCTTCTTCTTTGACAACGGGTGCTGGTGCTGACGTCTTTCCATCATTATTGAATATCCTCTTATTGAAATTTCCACTTTTATTGCCTTGGCCATGATTACCACCAAAGTGGTTACCATTTTTGGCATGCTGACTTCCTCCACATTTGTTGTCTCCACTTCGTGACTGCTATCACTGATATTATCATTTTGCCGGCTGCTTTCTCTTGGTTGGGTTGTCTCATTATCACGCTCCAATAACTGAGGCCTATTTATAACATCTAAATACAAGCAAAGTTTGTGAGAAATTAGGTTGACGTATCTCGGGTTTCAAATCTCTTAGAAACATCCGCGTCATTCTCTCATCATTATCAACCAAGTGGGACGCAAACCGGTGCAACTCAGAAAACTTAGTTTCGTACTACGATACTATCATATTGTTTTGCTCCAACTTGATGAACTCTACCTCCTAATATGACGAATACTTTCGGGAAAGTACTTGTCGTTGAACAATTCTTGGAACTTTTCCCAAGACATCTTCAGTGCGGCAGGTTGAGTATGCTTTACAGATTCCCACTAGTAATCTGTCTCTCCTCGCAACATGAAGGTGGCAAAGGGAACCTTCTTCTCCTCGAAGCATCCCAAGACATCAAATATCTTGGTGATTTATTTTATCTACGTCTCCGCTTTAAGTGGTTATGGCTCTCCCAAAAACTCTGGTGGTCCCAGCTCCTTGAACTGCTTAGCGTGACCATCCGAGAGTTGCCAGTGTTTCCACATGCATTTTGAACAGGAGTCATTCTCGCCTGATGTTGCATGAATTGCATAAAGCCTCTGAACATCCCATCGTCCATCATTTGGTCGGTGTTGTTGTTTTCCAGAGGATTATTGCCTTCCTGATGCACATTATCCCGAGTATTGATCGTTAGTGACTCAACGGTCTTATGTGCTTAATTACTTATCTCAACATTCTCGGATGTCATTTTAAAACACTACCACAAAACAAAGGTTAATTGACACGCCACATATTACCCCTATATTCTGACCGACCAATTAAATAATCAAATAAGCTTAAGTAGGTCATACTAGCGAGGATTTCCCCATCTCTCCCCCTAGTTTTAGTCTCACATCTTAGCCAGGGATCATATCCCTAAGCTTTGATACCAACTGTGACGCCCCCAAAATAGGTATACATCACCCATTATGAGTCGTCAAATACATGGTACAGAATTCAAATACAAACTTAATTAAAACAACTGTCGTATAAAATACGACAAAACATAGCTGAGATTTTACACGAATATTATCTTATAGACAGTATCCAAACTCAAATTCAATTCTCATTACATTAATTATCACACGAAATAGTGAGGACTACTAAAATAACCATCTCGGACCGTCACTCCATTCCCTGACTAGTCCCGACTACGTTCTCATTTCCTGAAGAGAACAATGAAAGCAAAAGGGTGAGCTCAACTAGCCTAGTAAGAAATATTATGACTGAGATAATGCAGAATAAATTATCGTTAGCCTTCAACAGTGTTAAACTGATAAAATATAATAAACATCAAGTTTAACTGCAGCGGAACAAGCAATCCATTAGAAGAGTCAAGTAGAGCATGATATCTACTATCTTCTATGATTTAAAAAGTTTATCATCAATTTTATCGCTGAGACTCAACTTAATAAATAAACCACATCATTGAATCATCCCTGCACTACAGGCCAAGGATATTCATTAGTATCACGACCACAAATTATCCATGCACTACGGGCCAGGGATATTCGTGTTTTCACCAATGGTCATGATCATGCCAACAACTATCCATCAATGCACTACGGGTCAATGAGGACTTTTATCACATCATTTGTAACATTACGGTCATGATTATACCGAATAATCCCTGGTCATAATCATACCAATCAACAGTCCATCTATGCACTACGGGCCAAAGATGACTTTCATAACAATATGAGCATGAGGATGATGACAATGATATAAGAATTCAATTAAATGAAAACAAAAGATAAATTTTAAAGATTTTATAATTTAATTTATCAAGAATTCAAAAATGTCCAAATTGTCAACATAATACTGCTTTGCGGAGTAAAATTCAAAAATAATATTGTATCAAAATGATTTGGACCGAAAAAAAATTAATTTTTGTCATAAATAGTACCCCAGGTAAATAGTACCCAAGTGAATAGTACCTCATGAATAGTACTCTGGCATGAAAAGGTTAAAACTTATCAAGAATGCTCAGAATAATATTTCCATGAAAAGATACTGGATGAAGCACAAATATTAAGGATATTCTACTAATTTTATGGAGTATAGAAGCCAAAACTTAACAAAATGAGTGTAGAATTCGAAATAATATTACTTACATACTACAGAGTATGAAAGAAAATATTATTTCATACGAATATTGAACAAAAATAATATCCCTTACCTTAAAAAGAGAGTACTTCTGACTGGTAGGGCGGAGATATTCTTGAAGAAAACTTTCACTGTTTTTTACGCTCAAAGCTTCTTAAAACTCTAAAGAAATATGCTCAATATTATAAAAGAAGAATTCTTTGATTCTGGTATGATTTTCAATTCTAACTAAGCATCCTATTTATAGGAGAATGAAAAGGATACTATTTAAATTTTTAGAATCACGGACCAACATGAGTTATTTCACGGACGCTGAATTCGGTTTTTCACAAGACTTTACTGTGCACTGCATAGTAAAATACTATGCAAATAAAATATAATATATTTTATTTTTCATAAAAAACAAAACTTATATATACACTAAAACCTCCCGTGACCCTCTGTTACCCAATTCCTCCCCCACGAAAAGTCACTTTTAATATATATATATATATATATATATATAATACACACACACAACAAAATTGAGTTAACTTCTACCGACCTGTTTGAAAAAATGGGTAAGTGGTGGTCCAAATAATACGCCAAAATTTAAAATCCCCTCAATATTTTTAACAACATTTATTCATTATTATTATAACTCGCAATATTAATAACCAGATCGTTCCCAGGAAAGAGGAGGCTTTTCAATAAGGATTTCTTCCTATTGGCACGCAATTAGGTGACCAAATCCCTTTCCTCGACAGAACTTTCTAGACATTATAAATTATTCAGATAGTAATATGAATAACTTGTCATCTCAATTATTGATTTAATAATATAAAATATTGACAATAATTGAATCAAATAACGTGAGATACTATGCAACAATTACTGTAGTAATAATTGAGTATAACCGAGTGGCTTTTCACGTAAGCATCAATAATTAATACCGTGTGCTACTATGTAACCACGCGTATTACTGTACTTTTCATCACATGGTATTTCAATAGTTTAATGGTAAAACTTTAGCCATTATTTTATAAAAAGATAACTCTATCGCTAACTCTGACAATAATTCCGTTGTGGCGTCCACCAATGATTGCATCATAGTACGCATATTCCCTGTTAAAACGAATATTCCCCGACCAATGGAATATAATATAACAACTTGATTACTTTGAAATAATTATAAATATTACCCACAACTATAACATTATATCAAATCCACACCATAATATTCAAAATGTATATCGAGAAAAATTTAATCTTTATTTATGAAAGTTGGGGTCTTACATGGAGGGACTCTCATGAAATTGTAGAGTGGTCCAAACGCCTTCTGAGTCAAACTCAAGAATTGTACAGTGCTCTCAGAATCGTAGAGTCTGCAAGTCAAGCAAGTTAAGATCGTTTGTGCCAGTGCTTAAGAGAAATCGTAGTGGTCCCTTTTATCAGTACCAGATCAAGCACCAATGTGGCAGGACACTACGATCATGATCGTAGAGCATCATATGTCTATATCAGAAGCATCGAGCATTGTGCATTTGTTTAAGGATAAAAGTTAACAAATAAGGAATGCATTATAGACGTTGAGACTATTGGGAATCCCAATGACACAACCATCATCCTTAGTATATAACAAAGAGACGTATTGAAGAGGCTAAGAAAATTATTATGGGTCAGTAGAAAACACCTTTTCAGGTGTTTGGTGAGCTAGCAGTCTGTTGTGTCAATGGGACAGACTACTAATCAGAAGTTGTGCAGAAAGTCTCCATCAGAGCTCAGAAATGTCAAATACATTTAATGCTTCAACGGATGTCTTCAAACGGGTACATTTCAAAGGCATCATATATGAAAAACACAAGCAAATGAAAAGATAAGCAAGCACTGAACAAAAACGCTGAAGAACCCTCAACGCTCAACTATTCGATCTGAAAAAAAAAGTTTGCTCAGCTACTCAGTTCTTTCGAACACAAGCTTAACAACAACTGAGTAGCACCATTCAAGAACTCAACTATTATCAAGTGAAGTAAGAAGTTCCAAGTCATAACGACTTGAAGAGTTCTAAGTGAATTGAGAAGTACCAAGTTTGCTGGACTTGAAGAGTTCAAAAGTGAACTAAGAAGTTTCAAGACCGCTGGTCTTGAAGGAATCTGTGAGATTCAAAGATTGTAAAGATATCCTTAGTGGATTTCCTACTCGAGGAGTAGAAGAGTGAAATAGGAGCTTTGAGTGCTCTGAACCACTTAAAATCATTGTGTCTCTTATATTCTTGCCATGATTGCTATAACTGCCATAACTGCTTAACTCCTATTAAGTCGTTATATCTTAAAGGGAAAACAAACAAATCTCAACTCCACTGTGATTAAATCATTAGCAAAACTAACAAGTATTTTGTAAAAGAATTTTTAAAATATCTATTTAACCCCTTTCTAGATAACTATTGTGCCTCTGGGAACTAACACAGACAATTTCACTGAATGACAGTTTGGTATGCAAATCCAAAATGCCTTTGAATGATATATCAAATGGTAAGTTCATAAGTAAATGGGTCCAAAAAAAGATGTTAGTGCTCAATTATTTGGTGTTTATCATTTTCCTTATTTTGCTTAGTTTACATATAAGAACACGCACTATCCAATTATAGACAATATAAACTCAAACTATTATATAAGATTCAAATATCAAATAAATAGTAAGTTACTCAGGTGTTATTACATCTTTATTTTTGTAGGAAAATAGTGATGATGTAAGATACATGTAAAATTAGGACAAAATACATCATTCTGACAACTATAATGGTTATTATAACATTATTTGGATGATTATTTTCACAACTATATTTGTATTTTAAATATGAAAGTTACTAAGCATATAAATAAATTTGTTATGTAGTTACCATAAATAAATGTTACATATAGTATGATAATTCATTTTTGTTTCAAAATATATTATGTTAATACTATAAATATAAATATAATTATGAATTGATATAATGTATAAACAATTTGAATGTAATAATTATTGTAACTATAGTGTTTTTAAAAGAAAAATTGGTGTCTGTTTGTTTCGTCACATATTTTATCATGTCTTCACTAATTTACAACTACTTCATTCTCTTTGTAGGCAATGAGTTGACGATGGCGCCAATGTTACATGTAAGCAAACGTATGAAAATTGTGAGGCACCCAAAATAGGTCTACACAATTTATTTTGAGTCGCCAAATACATGGTGTAAGACCCCAACTTTTATAAATAAAGATTAATTTCTCTCGAAATATATTTTTGAATATTATGGTGTGGATATAATATAATGTTATAGTTGTGGGTAATATTTACAAATTTTTCAAAGTAAGCAAGTGGTTATATAATATTCGATTGGTCGGGGAATATTCGTTTTAATAGGGAATATTCGTACGACGGCACAATCATTGATGGACCACACAATGGAAGTATTGTCGTAGTTAGAAAACGATATAATTATCTTTTTATAAAAATAACTACCAAGTTTTACTGTTAAACCGTTGAACTACCCGGTAGTAAAAGAAAGAATACGATGTCTGGCGTGGTTGCATAGTAGTACACGATATTGATTATTGATGCTTACGTGAGAAGTCACTCAGTTATACTCAATTATTGCTACAGTAATTGCTGCATCATATCTCTCATATTATTAATTCAATTATTCTCACAATATCATCTGCATAATATGTTATATTATTAAATCAATAATTGAGACGACAAAGTTATTCATATTATTAAATTATAATATTTACAATGTCTAGAAGTTCTATCAAAGAGAGGTTTGGTTATCTAATTGCGCGCCAATAAGGTGAAATCCTTATCGAAAAGCCCCATCTTTCTTGGGAACAACCTGGTTGTTAAATATTATGAGTTATAATATTAATTATGAATAAGTTTGTGTTGATTAAAGATGAAATTGATGATTCCATTGTGTTGGAATTATTAGTGTTAGTGGAAATCGACATTTATTTCGATATTAATTGATGTCTGGAAGTTTTACTGACCAGTAGGGTAATTAATCGGATAAGTGAGCAATTAATTGCTATTAATTCACATAATTATAACTATTTGTTAACATGTGTGTACTATTGATTCACATTCTTGTACTATTAGGGGAGTTGGTGCAAGATTGATAATACTTGCATGACTAAGTTAAAAATGGAGGTATAGATGGAGGTACTATCTTTGTAATTACGTATTTTCACATGATTATAACTATTAATTCACATGATTGAACTATTGATTCGCATTATTTACTATTAGGGAGGTGGTGCAAGTTTGATAATTCTTGCAGGACTAAATTAAAAATGAAGAAAAGAGGAAGGTATTATACTTTGTAATATTTTGAGCCCCAAAACGTGCGATTATCGAAACTATATTTTTCTATAAATAGAAGCTCATTCTTCCTTCATTTCTCACCAATTCACTAAAGCTATAGAGCAATTATTATGGAGAGAAATTATAGAGAGAAAGAAGAAGAGAAGTCTGCTACCTCACTATTCCAGTATCTAGTCGTCTTCTAAGGTAAGGGGTATTATTCTTTCGTATTCATGAAGAGAGTTATTTTCTTTCAATACTTGTAAGAGTTATTATTCCATTCTTTATTGTTATGTTGGAATAACCTGTCTATGCGAAGTACCGCATACATGGTGAAATTCTTCTTTTATTCCATACTTTATTATTTTGTTGGAATAACCTGTCTGTGCGATCTATCGCATGCCTGGTGAATTCTGTTGTTATTCCATTCTTTATTATTCTGTTGGAACATCCCGTGCAATGCGGATTACACATGACCTAGTTCCATTCTTTATTATTACTCGTTGGAACATCCCATGCATGCGCATTACGCATGACCGGTTTCATTCTTTATTATTACATTGGAATATCACATGCATGCGGATTATGCATGACCTGGTTCCATTATTTATTATTCTGTTGGAATAACCTGTCTATGTGGATTACCGCATGCATGGTGAATGATCCTTCGTATTCATTCTTTATTAAATTATGGAAATGATCAGTCTACGTGGATTATCGCATGGCGGACGAAAATCCATTTGCAGTTTCATATATTCTATTATACTCAGTTGGTTAAAATTTTGGCTTCTATACTCCATGAAATTAGTAGAATATCCTGGATATTTGCGCTTCATCCAGTATCTTTTCATGGAAATATTCTTCTGAGCATTCTTGAATTTTACTCCTAGCGAGATCATGTTGACAATTTGGGCGTAATTGATTTCGGGATAAATTAACTTATAAATCTTTAAAATTTATTCTTGAACTTGTTTTATTGAATTATTATGTCATTGTCATCATCCTCATGCTTATATTGTGATGAAAGTCATCTTTGGCTTACGTTCATAGATGGACTTGGTATGATTATACCGTGGATCATTCAAGATAATCATGACATTCAGTAATGTTATAAATGATGTGGTAAAAGTCCTCGGTGGCTTTAGTGTATTGATGGGCGCTTTTGGTATGATTATGACCGAGGATTATTCGGTATAGTCATGACCATTGATGATTTAATGAATATCCTTGGCCCGTAGTGCAGGGATGACTCGATGATGTGGTTTATTTATTAAGCTGAGTCTTAGCGATAAAAATTGATGAAAACATTTTAAATAATAGAAGATAGTAGATATCATGCTCTACTTGACCCTTCTAATGGATTGCTTATTCCTCTGCAGTTAAACTTGATGTCTATTGTATTTTATCAGTTTAACATTGTTGAAGACTAATGATAATTTATTCTGCATTATCTTAGTCATAATATTTCTTACTGGGCTAATTGAGCTCACCCTTTTGCTTTCATTGTTCTCTTCAGGAAATGAGGACGTAGCCGGGACTAGTCGGGAAACGGAGTGATGGTCCGAGATGGTGTATTAGTAGTCCTCACTATTCTATAAAATAGTGTGACAATTAATGTAATGAGGACTCTATTTGAGAGTGGATATTGTCTAGAAGGCAATATTCCTGTTTAAATTCTCAGCTATGTTTTATCGTATATTACACGATGGTTGTATAATTAAGTTTGTATTTGTATTCTGTACCATGTATTTGACGACTCAAGATAGGTGATGTATACCTATTTTGGGGGCGCCACACATGGTACTTAATTTAAATACAAACTTCATTTATACAACTATTGAACTATCGTGCAAAATACGATAAAACATAAACTGTGAGTTTTAATACAAATATTGTCTCGTAGAAAATATCCAAACTCAAAATAAGTCTTCATTACAATTATTATCACACTATTTTATAGAATAGTGAGGACTACTATATCCACCATCTTAGACTATCACTCCATTTTTCGACTAGTCCCAGCTATATTCTCCTTTCCTGAAGAGAATAATGAAAGAAAAGGGTGAACTCAACTAGCCTAGTAAAGAATATTATGACTAAGATAATGTAGAATAAATTATCCTTAGTCCTCAACAGTGTAAAAACTTATAGAATACAATAGACAACAAGTTTAGATCAACAACTACATCGGAACAAGCAATTCATTAGAAGAGTCAAGTAGATCATGATGTCTACTATCTTCTATAATTTAAAAGTTCATCATCAATATTTTATCTCTGTAACACAACTCAATAAATATTCCACATCAATAAATTATCCATGCACTACGGGCCAAGGATATTCGTCAGTATCACTAGTGGTCATGATCATGCCAAACAACTGTCCATCTATGCACTACGGGCCAAAGAGGACTTTCACCACATCATTTTTCTGTAACATTATAGGTAATGATTATACCAATACATAATTTCTGGTCATAATCATATCAATCAACAGTATATCTATGCACTACAGGCCAAAGATGACTTTCATCACAATATAAGTATGAGGATGATGACAATGATATAAGAAATCAATCAAGTGAGATCAATGATAAATATTAAATATTTATAATTCAATTTATCCAGAGTTTAAGAATGCCCAAATTGTCAACATGATAATTAATTGTGGAGTAAAATTCAGGAATGATATTCATGTATGAAAAATAATTTGGACAAAAAAGAAACCAATTTTGTCGAGAATAGCACCCCTAGTGAATAGTACCTGAGTGAATAGTATCCCATGAATAGTACCCGAGTGAATAGTACCCCGGCATGAAAAGATTAAAATTTAATAAGAAAGTTCTGAAAAATATTTCAGTGAAATGATACTAGATGAAGCACAAAATTCAATGATATTCTACTCATTTTAGGGAGTATAGAAGCAATACTTATCAAAATAAGTGTAGATTTAGGAATATGAAACGAAATAATATTAATTACAAATATTGAACGAAAATAATATTCCTTACCTTAGTAGGAGAGTAATTCTGACTGGTATAGCAGAGATATTCTTGAAGAAAACTTGCGCTATTTGCTACCCTCAAAGTATCCTTATACTAGAAAGAAATACGCACAATATTATAGAAGAAGAACTCTCTGATTTTGTTGTGATTTTCAATTTTTAACTAAGCATCCTATTGATAGGAGAATGTCAGGATACTATTTTAAAAAAAAATCACGGGTGAACAGTAATATTCACGGGCGACGAATTCGACAGATTTCTGATTTTCACTATGCAACACTATGCAATAAAATATTCTAATAAAACGAAAACTTTATATAAAATATAATATATTCTATTTATAATCTAATAAAATGAATAACTTTATATATAATATAAAAAGTATTCTGTTTGATATAAAAAGTTTTCTGTTTTATTACTATTATAATAATAATAAAACAAACCTGAAATAACTTTCTACCAGCGACTTCGAAAAATAAGTAAGTGGGGGTCTATGTAATAAGCCAAACTTACAACAAATACTTCATGATAATCCCCTTTATTTATATCAAAAATTGAACAAATATTCATCACAAATCGCTTAATAAACACATTTTTAATCTTTCAACAATTATTCATCATTAATATTATAACTCACAATATTAACAACCAGATCATTTCTAGAAAAAAAAAGGGGGCTTTCCGATAAGGACTTCTATTTATTAGCGTGCAATTAAATAACCTAACCCCTTTCCTCGACAGAACTTTCTAGACATTGTCAATAATGCAAATAATAATATGAATAACTTTGTCGTCTCATTTATTGATTTAATAATATAAAATATTAGGCAGATGATATTGTGACAATAATTGAATCAAGAATATGAGATACTATGCAACAACTATTGTGACAATAATTGAATAAAACTGAGTGACTTCTTAAGTAAGTATCAATAATCAGAGATACTGTACAATACCGTGTGCTGTTGTGCAACTACGCATATTACTGTACTTTTATCACCGGGTATTTCAACAGTTAACGGTAAAAGTTTTGCCATTATTTTTATAAAAAGGTTATTTCTGTCGCTTTCTATATCCGAAAGTTAAGCCCTTATGTGGGGTCCACGAATGATTGTGTCATCGTACGGATATTCCTCGATAAAAAGAATATTTCTCGACCAAACGAATTTTTTATGACAACTTGTTTACTTGCAAAATTTGCACATATCTCCCATAATTATAACATTATATCAAATCCACACTTTATTATTCAAAATATCATTTAGAGAAAATTAAATCTTTATTCATAAAAAGTTGGAGTCTTACAAAAATGGCAAACCCAATTAAGGGATTATGTTTAAAATAGTATGCTTTATTTTCATTAATTACTTTGTCAATGATTAAAACAGATAATTTTTTTTCTTTTTGATCAGGTAATAAATCAAAAGCATCAAAAGTAAATGATGCACTGTCACATGCAATGAAATTAAATTTAGAACCTTTGCGGATGACTTCCAAACTGATGGGATCTGGAAAACATATCATTAGTGATAGGACCATTTTAAAATCACTTTCATTGAATGGTATGCACAATATATTTATAGTATAGTTATAAATGTATAACTTATATTTGTAGTTTATTTGTTTGAAGAAACTAATGGTCGTATATCTGTCTTTTATAGGTATAGCTATTGAAAAAGATTCCCCATCTATGTTGACCAATTGCAGTGGCTTTTCAAAACATCAACCTGCAGATGTAGCTTATATTGGGCACAAAATTATTTCAGATGGAGCTGGAAATCTTTTGACACCCATAAATGGGACTGGTAAAAGCATAATCACATTCGATGGCCATCAAGTGTCTCAACAAGTAGCAGTCTACGTGCTTTATCTGTTGGAAATTTATGGAAAATGATAAATTATAGAAAAAGTGAAATATAACTTTAAAAAATACTTAAGAATACTTTCATTTCACTTGATTAAAATGATTCAAGTACAAGCTATTTATAGGACTCATAAGATACTTCTAGAGCCACATTAATAATGACCATATTAATGTACACGAACCTAACACTTGAACACATTCATGAACATACATGTATCATGTACTTGGATATCATCAATTCATTTACTAATATTAATTATGATAATTCTTGAATAATCTAGAATATATTTGGTTTAGTTAACAAGGCCTCCCATAAACCAAATTTATTCTTCACTCCGAGCTTAGCGATTTGCCTCTTCAATACTTCTCTAATTTCACAAGCACCGTGTGCCTCCCTGTCCTTTTTGCCAATGAATTTCACTATCTTTTCTGCTTCAAAACTTCCCATCACCTTCACCATAGAGTTTTTCATGACCACCTCCACTGTTTGCACTCCTTGCATTTTGTGGATGATGTGCTTCACATCTTTGGCACAACCTTCACAGTGCAAGTGCGGTTTAAGAGTTACTTCCACAAACTTGGGCTTTATTTATTTATTTAGGTAACACCGGAGAAATAAACTCCACGTGTTTACCGGTCTTCTTTCCAAATCTCTCCACAACTTTTATTGGATTAACTTTCGCCCCCTTAACAATCACCTTGTCACTTTTGGAGTCGATCTCAATTACTTCCATACCATTGAATTCGCGCAAGCATTGGAATTGTATTGGCACATCTTGGCAGTGAATAAAAAACACCCAATACAATCACTCTCTTAGGGTTGAGCTTTCTTCCGTTGTTGCTTTCTTCTTTATTCTTCTTCTGTTCAGATGAATTCTCTATTGATGACTGTCCTCCTCCTTGATCTTGCATCTCATGTACATGATTCGTCTTGTTTTTTCCCTTTTGATATTCCAATTCCTTCAAATGCAAGAAACTCTTTTGCCATCTCCTTTGATGTATATGACACAAATAATTCTCTTGACATACTCAAATCTTTAACACATGGTAATACTTTTATCATTTTTATGAACTTGTCAAAATTATCTTGGTCGATGACTTAAAAGGCTTTCATAAGTTCCTCTTTATAATTCTGAAGACTAATATCCATGTCCATCTCATCGTTGTCACTGTCTTCCACAGCTGAAGAACTTTTTGTAGTTATTCTAGAACCTTGCAATAAATCATCCAAATCCCATAGCTTCAACAAATTATCATGTGATATACTGCCAAGAAACTCTTTATCATGCGAAAAAAACAAGTCGTTCAATAGGATACTCTGAGTGCTCTGCAATTGGCTGGATTATTTTGTTGGGTAATATGCGTACCAAACTGATGAAACCATTCTCCTATGCAGTAATAACCCTATCTTCATCAAGTTTTAACAAGGCATCAATAGAATTTGGAAAGAGATCAACAAAGAGATCACTGCAATCCTTGAAAAACCCCTATGAATACAATACTATAGTACCAGTTTGTGCTCCACACATAACTTTTCGACCATTCTTCATTATTACAACCGAGAGCAGCTCATCTTCCGAGAACTCATACCTAGTCTGAACCTTGCTAGTTTGCTGATTGCAAACAGAAAGAGTCCCATCTCCACTTGTTGCCAACAATTTCATGGAAATAGATTCAAAAGTCATATCTGAAATATATTCTTCGTGAACACTAAACGAATTGCATCATGAACGTTTTTTTGTATCCCAAACCTTAGTACATCCTTCATCATCTCCAGACGCAATCGTTGAGTCTGTCAAATTTTCAAACTCTTTCTTTTCATCCTTTTCATCAAAAAGCTTTTCTCCTATTTTCTCAAATTCTTTAACATTCTCTTTTTTTTTCTTCTTTTACCTCTTCACTTAGCATCTCTTCAATTTCTCCTTTTTTATTTTCAACTTTCATAATTTTATCAACACAAATAATTTTGTCTTCCTCTTTTGAGATATCTTCAAAAAATTCTTTTTTACTTTCTTCTTCTTCAACTTCATCAATTTCTTCTACAAGTTTCTCATCTTCTTCCAAAAACCAAAACTCTTTAGGTAATGATGGACCTTTATAATTATTGCAAATCAATTCAAGTTCATTCCATAACTAAGGTAGAGAATCAAAACTCGCAACACATTTCCAAACTTCATCATGCATTACCTCTTGCAAAATCTTTGTAGACACTCAAAATTTTGCATTCCTGTTACTAACCTTGCAAGAGGGCAAAGTTGTCTTCTAGAGATAACCCTGGGAGTCAATGCAGAACCAACCCGGAGAGTTTCAGTTTCAACCTCGGAGACAACCCCGAGGAATACAATTCCAGTTCCGGAGATAACCCCGGGATACTCAGTTTGCCATCTCGGAGACAACCCTGAGATCTTCATTTCCAGTCCCAAAGACAAACTCGGGAGATACAGTTCAAACCTCAGAGACAACCCCGAGGCATGCATTTGCAGTTCCGGAGATAACCCCAGAAATGCTTGTTTCAAATCCCTGCGATCAGCTTCAACACTCGGTGATTGCCCCAAGGCACTCAGCTCCCAAACCTAGAGATAACCCCGAGAGGACAGACACACCTTAGAGACAACCCTGAGGACATTCAACACTTGCAGCAGCCCAATCTCAGAGATAATCCTGAGCAACGACTGCTAAATCAGCCCAAACCGGAGATAACCCCGGTGAGGGGCAAAATCATCATTTTGACACCTCGATCCCACATGGCTCCGTCTCAACAACATTTTATCATACATTTCACACAGAAATGTCTTACAAGAACTAAATAGCTCCAATCTTGAGTGACTACTATACAGGACAACACACCAGATAGAATTGAAGACTTGAAGACTAAGGGCATGGTCCCATCTTCCTGACTTCGTACAACTTCTACTCCCATGTCATTGTGTATCTCTCGACAATAGCATGCCGAAAAAGGTCTTAGACACCTCGATCGAATGCCCGGATTGAAGTTCTAAAAGTTCAAGCAGACATCACGTTAGCATCGCACGTGCTTTTGAGATGGCAGGTTCATGAGAGCTCGAGGGGCACACTGGGCATTGCGCAAGTACACTCATATCCCCCTCTATAAATAGAGGGCTTGGGGTGGCCATTTTTCATAAGAAAACGACGAGAGAGCCCTATCCAATTTGCTCTGTACACACTATAAATTGAGTGCTTTCTCATTTCAAACACTTGTGAGCTTATATTTGGCTACTTTTTACCGGTGGGAACCGAGTGTTCATCCATTTAAAGCTATTAAAATCTTCTTTGGCAGTCCACTGTAAGCCTTCTTGCTTTATTTAAAGCTTTTTCTTCACTTCTTGTACACACTATTATTCACGTTGAGAGTCGCATGTGTGTATGCCCGGACCGTCGGTCCGTGGTTTATTGCTTTTATATATATATATATATATATATATATATATGTAAATACTTATATATTTATATATAAAAGCAAAGAATGCTCTCGATGTGAAATCTGCATATATATATATATATATATATATATATATATATATATATATATATATATATATATATATAAGTGATAAACGCACTGGATATATATCGATCTATATATATATATATTTACATTTCTGTCAGGCCTGGAGTTTACTTCGAGGCGGTTGATCATTTCTATATGTATATTTACAACTTATATATATATATATATATATATATATATATAACTGTTTATAGCTTTCGTACAAATTGCTACATCATGTGAGCCTTGGAATCATGTGATTACAGATTCAGTCAACTGAATCTAGATTCGGTTCCCGTGATGGACATTTTCAGCTGTACATGGCTTGTAAATTATTCACGGTGTTTGAATTTCTTTAGATGGTTCTCATGCCCACAAGGAATTCGGAACTTCTTTTATCTTGTTTTCTCTAAGATGCTTCGCACCTCGAAAATAAAAAGCAACCAAGCCGAACACATAATAAAATGGAAGTATCAAAGGCCTCAATTACTATTGAGCATAAGGGTTTGAAAAACCCTTTTTACAAAACATCATTGCTATATCTTGTTAAAACTGAACTTTTATACAAAATTTAAACCCTTTGTATATAGGTGCAAACGACGCATAATACTACTTCCAGATAATTGCACATTGATCTACACACACACACACATATTCAGATAATGGTTTAAATTGAAAAGTTGCAGTTACCGTGGTAACACGGATGTCGGGGGGTGCCTAACACCTTCCCTCCGCATAATCAAGCCCCCGGACCCTAACGAATCTTGGTTTCACAGACCAGTTAAATAGTGTCACATCACTAGGTCAATGTGCAAACCTTTTCTCGGTTGAGTTGGTGTAACCATTTAAAAATACCAACTAACGAATCTTACAGTCCAATCGTCGACATATACATGTCGGACCTTTTCATAACTTGTTTTTTCAAATAAATCTCACCTAATATGAGAACACCAAAAGACAAGAACAGAAAAGGGACACATAAAAATTCCGACGTCGACAGGTGGCTACTCTGCTGGGGACATCCAGTAAGAAGGCTTAAGTCGCTATTACAAACTTTTTAAAACCATTATCTGCTTATGTGTGGATGTTGCATTTACATTGAATGAATGTGTACGAATGCATTTACATATTGCACTTAGTGCTTCACACCATATCTGCTTGTGATATTAGTGCTTCGTATATGTCATCATTTCTATAAGGTGAGACACATTGTATGTGAATGTATGTTGCGTGGTTCCTCCACCAGGAGGCTATCCTATCGGTGTTTGATTACTGGACTCGTAGGAAGACTAATTCCAACGAGGCTCGGGAAAGGCACCACCCAAATTCGCTCCAGTTAAAAGACCGGATTAACTTCCCGTCAAGTAAATTGCAATAATTTGGGAACCTTCATGCCAAAAAACTGTGAGAGTAACCGAAGATAGGTCAGCCTCTAATAAACCAAACGTGAAGGAAAGTCTCTTCATACTTTCACATTTCAAAATTACTTGTAAATTCAATTACCTGTAATTTCATTTCCATATCAATCTCAATGTAATGGAAAATATGAGGAAAATGTGTACATGCATTCCCTTTATATCAAAACCTGACATACAATCTTGTCAACTGACATCCGTTTCGCAGGACCATACTCCTAAATGGGCACATTACACAATATTTCTACATTCACTAAGACTAAACTACATAAGTGTTTTTGTAAGGATATAATTGGTCCAGTAACCCGTTCAAAATCCAAAAAACAAGAAATGGCTAGCTCATGGGTTTCTCAGTCAGTACAGTTTCCAAACTCAAATGGCTCCTGACCGGTACCAAATTACTAAGGTCAAGAAACAAGCTAGTGAGTCTTTCAGAGAGTATGCTCAAAGGTGGAGGCACCTGGCTACTCAAGTTGTTCCCTCTATGACTGAGTCTGAGATGGTGATGACCTTCATACACATTCAAGAGGCTCCCTTCTACGAGAGAGTTTTAGCTGGCATTGGCAAACCATTCTCCGAAATGATCAAACATGGGGAAATGGCCGAGATGGGATTGAAGTCAGGAAAGATTCAAGACCTTGCCGCACTCAAAGCTGTAGCTGAGCACATCCAGTCTGGAAGTTATGGAAACAACCCACGGAGGGTCCATAAGAAGAAAGTGGAAGATGTTTCTTTGATACTAAAAGGGCAAAAAGGCAGTCAAAATCTGCCTATTTAGAGGAGAAACTACTCCCCTTTTCAGCTCAATCTTCAAACCCTCCATTGCCAAAAAGTGGAGAAGTCAGACGCACTCGAGTGTTTTACCCTTAGGGGACTCGCTCGAGAACATTCTTAATCTTCTGCTAACTCAGAAGAAAATTACCCATCTTCTTCCACCGGCCAACCCGAGTGGGAAGGGTTTCAATGCTAATAGGAAGTGTGCTTATCATGCTAGAGCTCCAAGTCTTGATACTCAGGATTGCTGGGCCTTGAAGCACAAGATCTAGGATTTGATTGACAATGGTGAGATCATGGTGACTAAACCCGACCAACCCCATGTGCAAGACAATGCTCTTCCTCAACACAAAGAAGAGGAGGTTAACATGATTAATTGGTGTAGTGGACAGACGTCCCATGCCATTGCTGGATCTTCCCAAACCAACAAGGATAGTGCTGATAAGTGGGATTATGCACAGTTCCAGTTTATAATGGAACGGAAAATGAAGGCTCTGCGTGAGCAAGTCAACCAATTGGCAGAACTGGTGGTCCATCAGCACCAAGTCACACATAAATTATTCAGCCAAGAGCATGCTAGCCTCCTTCCTCTTGTTACAAACACTCCACCGCGTACTCCAGGAAAAGAAACACTGGAGGATAAAAATGTAAAAAGAGCAATAAAATGGAAGAGATATTGCAGATGTTGATCAATGAAGGAAGATACACAGTTCTGCTACCAATAATCAGCCTGTGGTCAAGATGGTTTGATTTCAATGGAGTGTGCCAATATCACTCCCACATGGCAGTCACAACACTGAAGAATGTTGGGCACTCCGCCACCTTATTCAGAATTTAATTGAAAGCCGTGTCCTACTGATGACATGTTGACTTAGTCATATTTCATCCTTAAGTTTTGATGATGAATTATTCGTATGCTAAATTATTTTATGACATTTCAGGTATCTGATGATAAACAACATTGGTGGGATATTCAAGTGGTTGAAGAGTTTTTCTTTACTAGGAAACAAAGTGTAAGGTCAATTGCATAATAATTGATTTTTCATTTAAAGGCTCTAGGACATATTATTGGCATTTAGTTTTATATGTCTTAAATGAAAAATGATTTAAAATCTTTTGAAAAAGGTTTTTCCTAATATTTAAAATAAATACTTGAGATTAGATTAAATATATGTTATCAAGTACAAAGATTTTAAATCATTATTTTATAAAACATTACTTGATATATGTTTCACATGCATGTTATTATAAATGGGTATTTGATATCCTTGGGTTATATTCTGAATTCAGTTATCTACATACACGTGGATATATGTATGCATACCTAGAAGCTAAAAAGTAGCTACACATCTATTATGATATGATGAGTTTGTGGTTTTCAAGTAAAAGTGATTATGGATATCCTTGGAACTATAAGACCTTGATTAATTGGAAAAGTCTTTTCGTGTTACACGCCACTTTATGAGATAAGAGAAATAAAGTCAAATTTGTTATCTAAGTGGGTTATCTTTTGAAGGGTCTTCATATTTATCCCAACAATATAGGATTGAGTTATTAAATGGATATATATTCATTCCTTACCGTTGGAGGTAGTTCCATTATCTGTAATATATTAACAAGCCAGGTTTTGTGAACTAATGGAAACAGATGTAATCTCTGGTATTAACGGTAACTTTATGGGCTATATAATTCGGATTTCTTGTATAGAATAAGAGACGACTCACGAAATACTATTTACACAAATTACTGATATTACCGAGCAACTTGTTTTAATTGGTGCAACTTTTGATCAGCTGAACAATTCTACTTCTGATATTCTTTTAGCTGGTAATTAGTAAGATTTAATTGATTATCTTTCCGTGCTAATTGATCATTGCATTTAGTTGAGCCTTTAATTGTTAAATTTAATATTCTTGCATTAATCATAGACCACTATATTAGCATTTAATTTTCTGTTTAGATTAAGTGTAGTCTAAAGGTGTTAATCCTAGTGGATTAGAGAAAAGGTTTAAAAACAGGTTCAAGGAAGCAAAAGGGCTTGAAGAGTGTATAGGTGCACAAGGAGCATGAGTGCTCAAGAGAAATTAATTGTTATTAATTGTTGTAAGAATCTGTTTTGTAATCGGTGTTTATTTATAAGGAGATAAATAAAGTAAGTCTCCAATACTAGTTGGTATTGGACATGGATTAGGTTACTATTATAGAGGGTAGTAGTTGAACCACGTAAAAATATTTTGGTGTTCAATTAATTATTTGTGCTTAATTTTATTGGAAACAAGAATTAAAAATTAATATACTAAGTTAAAATATAAACAAGTTTTTTCTGAAACTTGAGATATATATTTAATCATTTCACTATACTAACTTCTAAAATATTTAAACAGTTTTTAAAAGAAACTGAATTAAGTATTTCAGCTTGCTGAAATAAGCAAAAGTTTTGAAGTAAAATAAAAATCGACCATAGTTGTTCGAACACTTATTCAACCCCCCCTTCTAAGTGTGCCTATTTAAATTTCATTTGGTATCAAAGCTTGGCTCTACTTATCTTGGTCTTAAAGGTGACTTGTAGGGAAAGATTCTAACATGGCACAGTTAAAAAAAACAATCAAGAAGATCAATCAGCCAACCGACCACCACTGCTGCATGGAACCGATAACTACAACTTTTGGAAGTTCCGGATGAGGATCTATCTTAAAAGAGATCCTTGGGAATGGTGGGTCGTTGAGAACGGACCGGTTATTCCATGAAAAGATGATGGGACACCAAAGACTCTGCTAGAAATGCATTCAACCGAAACCTACATGGTCTCATATGATTCAAGGGCAATGAACACACTTCTCAGTGGAATGGTACAATCCGAGATAGATAAAGTCTCTTCATGAAACACCTCCAAAGATATATGGGATACTCTAGTGGTAAGTCATGAACGTACCTCCAAAGTATGAGAAGTCAAGCTAAGTATACTTATGCACGATTATGAAATGTTCAAGCTCAAAAAAGATGAAACCATTAAGCTAGCTAAAGCAAGATTTCTAGTCCTTATAAATTCCTTGAAATTGCTAGACAAGACTATTCCTCAAAGTGAGATCAACTGTAAGTTACTTCGGGCTATAACTTTGATGTAAAGTTGGACTCAAACTTGATGGAAATACAAGAGAACTATGAGATACCTCAGGAGATCAAAGAATGGGTCGAAGACAAACCCAAGCCAAATCTTGATCAAACCACCTCTTTTAACCTTGGAACCTCAGAAAACCCCAAACAAATCCAGATTGGTACGGATCTCACTCCAAACCAAAGGAATGACAT
The DNA here is from genome assembly GCA_020205605.1 of Panax ginseng. NCBI lineage: Eukaryota > Viridiplantae > Streptophyta > Magnoliopsida > Apiales > Araliaceae > Panax > Panax ginseng. Next base: position 57,931,936 of record CM035149.1, on the reverse strand, counting down.
GGTTACTCTATTGACCCAATTCCAGGATGTGTTTGCATGGTCTCATGAAGACATGGTCGGTTTGTCTATTGACATTGTTATTCATCGCCTCCCCATCAAAGAGGGATTCAAGCTAGTCAGGCAGAAGCTCAGGCGATTAAAACCTGAGTGTATTTTAAAAGTTAAAGAAGAAATTGTGAAACAATTTCAAGCCAGCATCATCATGGTGTCAACATACCCTGAATGGCTATCCAAAATAGTCCCTGTGCCCAAATCGGGAGGGAAAGTGCGAGTTTGTGTGGACTACATGGATTTGAATAAAGCTTGCCTCAAAGATAGCTTTCCCGTGAACTTCATCCACATACTCATTAATAATATAGCTCAATACGACCTATACTCCTTTGCTGATTGCTTTGCGAGGTACCATCAAATTATGGTTACTGAAGAGGATCGTGAGAAAACTGCATTCATCACTCCTTGGGGAACCTTTTTCTATAGACGGTTGTCATTCGGCCTCATCAATGTTGGAGCTACCTATCAGCTAGCCATGATAGTTCTTTTACATGACTTAATGTATAAAGAGATATAGATCTATGTGGATGACATCATTGTCAAGTCCCAAAGGGAGGAAGACCATCTAGACCATCTCAAGAAACTCTTCAACAGGTTCTGTAAGTACAACATGAAGTTAAATCCAGCCAAGTGCGCCTTTGGCATCAAATCAGGAAAATTGCTAGGTTTCCTAGTCAGCCACAAGGGGATTGAGTTGGATCCCACCAAAATCTAGGCCATTACAGAAATGCCCATTCCTCATACAGAGAAGGAAATACGGGGATTTTTGGGAAGAATCAACTTCATTAGCAAATTCATCTCCCAACTTACAGCAACTTGTGAGCCTATCTCCAAGTTGTTAAAGATGAACTCCTCCATGAAATGGAACGATGAGTGCTAGAAGGCCTTCCTTACAATCAAACAGCAGTTAGTCAAAGTTCCTATTTTGGTACCACCCAGGGATGTTGTTCCTCTGTTCATGTACCTGTCAATCAATGACAATGCCATGGGCTGTATGCTGGGACAGAAAGATGATAGAGGCCAAGAGCGAGCTATCTATTACCTCAGCAAAAGATTCAGCAGTAGTGAACACAAGTACACTCTAATTGAGAAAACGTGTTGTGCTTTAGCATGGGCTTCCATGAGGTTACAACATTACCTCCATAGTCACACAACCCATCTCATATCCCGCTTGGATCCTCTTAAGTACATGTTCAGTAAACCCATGTTGAATTGTCGACTATCCAGATAGCAGTTGATCCTACAACAATTTGACATCGTCTACGTGACGCAAAATTCTGTCCAAGGTCAAGGAATTGCGGATCAACTAGCCGCCGCACCTTCAGGGGATTTTAAACCCTTGGAAATATACTTCCCCGATGAAGGGGTAATGACAGTTCAGCAACACCATCAGGACGATACACACCAATCATGGAAGATGTATTTTGATGGAGCTATAAACATGGCAGGCTCTGGAGCTGGAGCAGTCTTAGTATCCAGGACGGGGGAGCAGCATCCCGTCGACGTTAAATTGTAGTTTTCCAACACCAACAACACAGCTGATTATGAAGGCCGTATCATGGGGCTAAAACTTGCTCAATCAATGGGCATCGGTCAGTTAACTGTCTTTGGGGATTCCGAATTGGTAATCAGACAAACCACATGAATCTATCACAACAAAGAACTACACTTACTGCCTTACCATATGCAGGTTCTATAGATGGCCTCAGAGTTTGAAGAAATAACCTTCCTCCACATTCCTCAAAATAGGAATGACTTTGCGGATGCGCTAGCAACCTTGGCCTCCTTGATCAACATACTCGACAAGGAAAATATGCCAACCATCTCATTTTCCCAACAAAAGGCACCAACCTATGGGAACTACATTGGAGAAGTATCGGATGAGCTACCTCTCATCCAACACCCTTGGTATCAGCATATCAAGGAGTACTTACAAGATGGATCTACATCCGCTGAGGCGAACCCGACTGAAAGAATGCAGATCCATCGAATGGCTATGAAATTCCACCTGAGCGCAGACGCACTCTATAAAAGAGATGTAGGACTAGGTCTCCTCAGATGTCTGGACAAGGACCAAGCTCAGAGGCTCATGGATGAAATCCATGGTGGCGTATGTGACCCACACATGAGCGGTCCCCTACTTGTAAAGAAAATCCTCAGAACGGGGCATTACTGGCTCTCTCTTAAGGCTGACTGTGATGATCACGTCAAGAGATGTTACCAATGCCAAATTCATGGGAATGCTATCCACGCCCCTCCAAGGGAGCTCCATAACATGAGTTCGCCCTGGCCCTTCTCAATGTGGGGAATGGACGTGATCAGGCCCATCGAGCCCAAAGATAGTAATGGGCATCGGTTTATCTTCACCATGATCGACTACTTCACCAAGTGGGTAGAAGCAGCCTCCTTCCCCAGGGTTACCAAATAAGTTATCATTTTTTTCATCAGAAACAATGTCATTTGTCGATATGGACAACCAGAGGTGATTGTATCAGACAATGTTAAGAATCTCAACAACAAAATGATGGAGGAGTTATGCAGTAAATTCCACATCAAACATCTCAACTCTGTCATCTACTGTCCAAAGATGAATGGTGTTGTTGAAGCGGCTAACAGAAACATCAAGAAGATCATGCAGAAGATGTCCGCTAATCACAAAGGATGGCCTGACTTATTGCCTCTGTCTCTTTTATCCTACAGAACATCAATGCACACTTCCATTGGGGCAACCCCCTACTCATTAACCTATGGGATGGAAGCAATGTTCCCCATAGAAGTGGAAATGGAATCCCTCAGAGTGTTGATAGACGCTCACCTGGATGAGGACCAATGGTTACAAGATAGGTATTACCAATTGTCTCTAATAGACGAAAGGTAAACCGCTGCTATCTTCCACGGTCAATTATATCAACAAAGGATCTCCAGATCCTACAACAGAAAAGTCTAGCTACGGCAGTTTAAACAACATGACTTGGTTTTAAAGAAGATCATTAACAACCAAGATCAGTCCAAAGGAAAATTCGCCCCGAATTGGGAAGGCCCATTTGTTGTCAAGGAGGTATTGACAGGAGGCGCTCTCAGATTACAAGAGATGGATGGCGATGAATTTCTGCAACTCATTAACTCGGACACCGTGAAATGGTACTATGTTTGAAGTTACCATCAAGCAAACATCCTGGTTATGGATCATCAGATCCCCAGTCAATTCAGGTTTTTGAAACCTTAACTACATACAACTCTCCTCACACCCTTTTGCCCCATCAGGGACAAACACACTTTCTAACTAGCAGCCTGATTTTTTCTGGATCACCAGATCCTTCACTCCTCGCAGGTTTTCAAAAACCTTTCACACCTTCAGGTTATCCCACCAGGGATTAAACCCTTCACACCTTCAGTTTATCTTGTACATGGGATTAAACTTTTTGGCTGCACACCGCCCTATACATGGGGCAAACTACGCCGACCTGATCTCCCCAATATACGAGAGTATGTAGGCAGCCATTTTATATAGTCCGGTCGTAATAAAATAAAAACAACAAAAACATTTCTACTCCATTCTCACTACAAAAAATAACAAAAATCTCTACACCCCTTTGCCACATACAGCGTTGAACCTTTACACCAGGTTCGAACTACGCAGACCTGATCTCCTTTTCAATAGGAGTACGTAGGCAGTCATTAATGGTTCAGTCTAACCCCCTACCAAAACACAAAAACTTGTCAACGGTACAGGGATCATCATTCAATCCATCACACTTCATCAGCTTCAGACCAAAGGGATGGAACTACCTGACCTCCCCATATAAACGGGAGACTCGGCGACCATCTAAGCTGCGGTTGATTCCTCAAAGAGAAACACCAATCCATAAGATATGGAACTAACTAGGCTCCCCCATATAAAGTATACCGGCGACCATCTGTGGTGCGGTTAACCTCAGAGAGGAAAGCAACATTCCTCTCCACATCTACATACAGAAACCAGTCCCAAGACACCAAAGAAGGTAGGGAATACATACAGATAAACGATCCATTCTGAAAGATCCTGAGACATCCCAATGTCCAGCCATCAAGAAGGAGTTCAGAATACATCAAGATCACAAGCCCTGGAGAAACATGCAAATATCAATCAAGCAACAAAGCATAACTAATAGGGAAGTGAATCAAATATATTTCCTTACCATATATAATGTTGTTTGATATATACAATATGTACTATACATGACAAAATGGCTAAGCTAGTCTATGCAGGAAAATACAAGCCCATCTACAAGTCAGTGTGTATATGGGTTATCAAGCCAAACATGGCATTCCTCTCCGAAGAAGGAGGTAACGTTGTGATCTCCCGCCCAAGGGTCTCTACACGAGTCAACAGATTTACAACCAACTACATGGTGGCATTATGCTCATCAATATACGTGCTCATCTTTGTAATGATGCCAAAAGTAAGGGACCTCACTACAGTACTATCTGTAACAGCGATATCTCGGGCAGATATTGTGATGCCCCCAAGATAGTTATACATCACCCATCTTGGGTCGCCAAATACATGGTACATAATACAAATACAAACTTAATTATACAACATGAGCTGAGAGTTTTTACACGAATATTGTCTTCTAGACAATATCCAAATTCAAATGGAGTCCTTACATTTATTGCCACATTATTTTATAGAATAGTGAGGACTACTATAACACCATCTCAGGCCATCACTCCATTCCCCGACTAGTTCCGGCTACGTTCTCATTTCCTGAAGAGAACAATGGAAAGACAAGGGTGAACTCAACTAGCCCATTAAGAAATATTATGACTAAGATAATGTAGAATAAGTTATCATTAGCCTTCAACAATGTTAAACTGATAGAATATAATAGACAACAAGTTTAACTGCAGCGAAATAAGCAATCCATTAGAAGAGTCAATTAGAGCATGATATCTACTATCTTCTATGATTTAAAAAGTTTATCATTAACTTTAGAGCTGGGACTTAGCTTAATAAATAAATCACAGAATCGAATCATCTCTGCACTACGGGCCAATGATATTCATTAGTATCACGTCCACAAATTTTTCTTGCACTACGGGCCAAGAATATTCATGTAATCATCAATGGTCATGACTATACCGAATTATCCCTGGTCATAATCATACCAATCAACAGTCCATCTATGCATGTAAGCCAAAGATAACTTTCATCACAATATAAGCATGAGGATGATGACAATGATATAAGAATTCAATTAAAAGAAAGCAAAGGATAAATTTGTAAAGATTTATAATTTAATTTATCCAGAATTTAATAATGTCCAAATTTTCAACATGATACTGCTTTGTGGAGTAAAATTCAAGAATAATATCCATGTATCAAAAATAATTTGGATAAAAAAGAAATAAATTTTTTGGTGAATAGTATCCCATGAATAGTACCCTGTGAATAGTACTTCAAGAATAATACCCCGTGAATAGTAACCTAACATGAAAAGTATCCCAAATACCTTAGTGAACCATATTTGAGTGAATAGTAATCGAGTGAATAGTAACCTATGAATAGTACCCCAGCATGAAAAGTGCCCCGAATACCCGAGTGAATAATATTATAGTGAATAGTAACTTGGTGAATAGTACTTCGGGTGAAAATATTGATATTTAATAAGAAAGTTCATATCAACATTCCAATAAAATGATATTGGATGAAGCGCAAAACTCAAGGATATTCCACCAATTTCAAGGATTATAGAAGCAATACTTACCATAGTAAGTTTAGATTTAAGAATATGAAAAGAATTAACATACGAAAACTGCAAATGGATTTTCACATGTCATACGGTACATAATCCGCGTAGACAGGTTATTCTGACATACTAAATGATGAATATGAAAAATAGTATTCCTTATGAATATGAAAGAAATAATACCCCTTACCTTAGTAGAAAGCTAGATACTGCAAAAGTGAAGTAGCAAAATACTCTTCTTCTTGCTCTCTATAGTTTCTCTCTCTATTGTGTCTCTTGTGAATCTCAGTGAATTGGTGAGAATGAAAGAAGAATTAAGCTTCTATTTATAGGAGAATGGACTAAATAGTAACTAATTCACGAATGGTCTAGTTTGATTCACTATTAGAACGGACGGTCCATATTGATTACTATTAAAACCACAACCGACGATCCAGATTGATTTACTTTTAAAACCACCATCGACGGTCCAGATTGATTTACTTTTAAAACTACCATCGACGGTCCAGATTGATTTACTTTTAAAACCACCATCAATGGTCCAGATTGATTTTGTGACGCCCCCAAAATTCAGACACTCATATCTCGAATTTCAGTGCATCATGCTACTACGAATATCTTACAAAATCATTAACAACGGAAATAATAGAATAATTTACATTGATGTAATATAAATATTCTCGTCCCAAGGTACCGTAACCATTACTACATCAATTCTGTGATTAGCTTAACATAGCTTAATCATGCATCATAAAGATCATAACAATAATAATACTACGTCTAGTCTTAAGGACTAAGTTATTCTGCCGCCTTGCCCTTTCCCTTGTCCTTTCCTGAAGTACCGCCTTGCTCGCTTTAATCGGAATGTTTTAGGAAGCAAGAATGAGCAACAAGTTTGCCCAAAGAAGTAATATAGCCAAGAACAAGCAGCTTATAGCATTTGAATCTTTCAAGGGTATAATAATAATTGATAGTTTAAGGATATCAAGAATATCAAGAGTATTCAATAGAGTCGTTATAGATCGAAGGATATCATCAAAATCTCGTGATTTATCCATTTCGAGGTTCAACATGAATGAGTAATCGAAAGCAAATACTTAGGACTAAGAACTCTTACTAGAATTAACAGATATTACATCAGAATCCAAAATCAACGAGTACAACAGGTGATCGTACTTAAAGTACCCTACGTTATGCATAACATTTAATCATACTCATGTATGCACGCTTGGTTCCCACGACAATATGTAATTTCCCCTTCTATGAGGGTTGTTCATCTCAGTAGATTTATGATAGTCCGTACCAAGTTAATTGGTTTGGATAGCTCTTTAACACATAATAATAGTCTAGCCGAATCAAGGGCTTAGACAATTTTTTATCATGCATTTAGGAACGATAAGTCCAATGCTTACAACAACGTCAAGGTATACAATTGATTTTCGAATAGAAGCAGATATTTGCTTGATAAATATATGATTGATATGACAACAATTCAATGTATACAGTGTGAGAATTAAGGAACTTGCAACACAATAATAATAGTGTTCGGATACTTGCTCAATGTAAATTTGAGTGAAGTTAGGGAACTTTCCCAATAATAACAATAAGTTAGGGATAGAAACTTGCATGATATAAGTAACAAGTTTTTAGGGATAGGAAACTTGCCTTTAGCGTTGATTACTACTTATAGCGGAAATCACCTCAATGAGCTATGCTTGTCCTATTTATGTAAGTATAGGTATTCATTAGCCAAACACACTTGATATACATATATAAACAACATGTACACTAACATGCTCATACTTTTGACCACTGCTAGTTTATTCATAAACCTTCTTCTTCGAAGTTCCAAAAGGTTCATTTCTTTAAGTAGACCATAACATCTATCAATCCCACCGACCTTTTTCTACGCATGTTTGCAGGCATTAGATTTTTTTCCCCGAAGTTAGTAAAATTCTCTACTTAGAACTTAATAGTTTATAATAGTATAGGAGTATTTATTAATGCATCCTTATATCAAGTCATGATGTTGTCTCCGAGTTCCAGGACATCTCGCCATGTCCGAAGCAGAAGACATATGGCCGAAGACAACACGCTTCGTCTGAAGGCATCGCGCTTCGTCCAAAGACATCACGCTTTGTTCGAAGACATCACGCTTTGTCCGAAGACATCGCGCTTTATCCGAAGACATCACGCTTTGTCCGAAGACATTACGCTTTGTCCGAAGACATCACGCTTTGTCCGAAGCCAGCTCCTTCAGAGACTTCGGTCTACACTATTTCGACAAAGTCTAAGTTCGTCGGGTTAATTTCATTAAGACTTTACTATATGCATACAACCTAAGGGAATTTCTTAATACATGGTCCAACACGACCAAACCCATCAGTTGGTTCCTGGCACGGCAAATCTGCACCCATAGATTTCAGTAGTGAACATGCTCGCTTTTTTGCGAGTAGCCACAACTTGATTCCGCATAATTTTAACGTATTCATGCACAAAGGTAAACTTTCTAAACACCCTATATCATGCTAATTCATCATACTTGACCTATTAATCCGAAAAACCGAGAATCAACAAGACTCAAGTTAAGAACGGAGTAGAAATTATACCTTCTCGAGCTAACCTTGATATCTCACACAATCGATTTGGTAATGCTTGCAACTAAGAATTCTTTACTCATTTCTCCAACACTCTTATCACTAAAAAGATCGCCTGGTGGCTTGTATTTAAAGAGAAAACATGGACTAGACACTTGCTTTACCCAATGTTGGGATTCATGGTGCAATAGAAATGAACAATGGTTACTTAAGGAGTTGTTCAACCACTCCATACCAGCCACTTAGCTAGCCATGCATGCCTAGGATTAGCAGCTTGAAAGTTTTGCGTAAAGAGAGTTTAGGCTATCGTCCTTTTGTACTCTCTAGTGACCCTAATTTGGGACAAGAGAATGATCTCTTTAGACATGTACAAGGGGCTAGTAGGTTAGGCCCACCGCACTTACGCCACATTTTAATTTAACCAATACCTTGTACTATCAGTTAACTATTTTGTTGGATTCCGGATTGGATTTTAAATATCCCAAGCTTATTGGGCTAACTCAAAAGTCCATCAATTGACTTATTGGGTTAGACTCCCAATTTATTATTTGGACTTTAAACATGCAAATACTTAATTATTCCTCACTAATTCCATCATTGTGTCACACGAGACATTTCACGAACCTATCATAATTCTCCACATCTTATCGATCATCAACAGCTCAATTTTAATTCAATTGAGTTACTCCCCTCATGCCACATAAGCATTTATAAAATAAATAATCACCGGCTCTATTTATAAATATAAATATTAAATCGTAAAAGTTACGGATATTACAGATTTACTATTAAAACCACCATCAATGGTCTAGATTAATTTACTATTAAAACCACCATCAATGGTCCAGATTGATTTACTATTAAAACCACCACTAATGGTTCAGATTAAATTAACTTATTACACTTTAGTACCCCTAAAGTTTTCCAAGTTTTCATTATGCCCCTTTAACTTTTGTAATTCACTTATCTTCAATAAACACATTCTTAATACTTCAACAATTATTCATCATTAATATTATATGTGACGCCCCCAAAACAGGTATACATCACCCATCTTGAGTTGCCAAATACATGGTAGAAAATTCAAATACAACTTAATTATACAACAGCCGTGTAAAATACCACAAAACATAATCTAAGAGTTTTAATAAGAATATTGTCATCTAGACAATATCCACACTCAATGGAGTCCTCATTACATTTATTGTCACACTATTTAACAGAATAGTGAGGACTACTAATGCTATCATCTGGACCGTCACTCCATTCCCCGACTAGTCCCAGCTATATTCTCATTTCCTGAAGAGAACAGCGAAAGCAAAGGGTGAGCTTAACTAGCCCAGTAAGAAATATGATGACTAAGATAATGTAAAAAAAATCATCCTTAGCCTTCAACAGTATAACAACTAATAGAATACAATAGACAACAAGTTTTAGATCAACAACTGCAGCGGAATAAGCAATCCATTAGAAGAGTCAAGTAGAGCATAAAATCTACTATCTTCTATGATTTAAAAAGTTTTTCATCAACTTTATCGCTGAGACTCAACTTACTAAATAAAATCGAATCATCCCTACACCACGACCAAGGATATTCATATAATCATCAATGGTCATGATTATACCGAATAATCCCCGGTCATAATCATACCAACAATTGTCCATCAATGAACTACAGGCCAATGAGGACTTTTACCACATCATTTGATACATTACGGTCATGATTATACCGAATAATCCCTGGTCATAATCATACCAAGTCCATCTATGCACGTAAGCCAAAGATGACTTTCATCACAATATAAGCATGAAGATGATGACAATGACATAATAATTCAATAAAACAAGTTCAAGGATAAACTTTAAAGATTTATAATTTAATTTATCAAGAATTCAATAATGTTCAAATTGTCAACATGATACTGCTTTATGGAGTAACATTCAAAAATGTTCAGAAGAATATTTCCATGAAAAGATATTGGATGAAGCGCAAATATCAAGGATATTCTACTAATTTCATGGAGTATAGAAGCCAAAACTTTAACCAAATGAGTATAATAGAATATATGAAACTACAAACGGATTTTAACCCGCCATGCGGTAATTCACGTAGACAGATCATTTTGACAATTTAATAAGGAATGAATAAGAAGGGCCATTCACCATGCATGCGGTAGTCCGCATAGACATGTTATTCCAACAGAATAATAAAAAATGGAATAACAGAAGAATTCACCATGCATGCGGTAGCCAGCACATGTAATGTGTTATTCCAATGAGAATAATAAAGAATGGAATAATGTAAGAATTCACCATGCATGCAGAATCACAGAGCAGGTTATTCCAATGTAATAATAAAGAATGGAATAATGTAAGAATTCACCATGCATGTGGTAGTCCGTGAGAGCAAAGTTATTCCAATGTAATAATAAAGAATGAATAATGTAAGAATTCACCATGTATGCGGTAGTCTGCGTAGACAGGTTATTCCAACAGCATAATAAAGAATGGAATAACAACCCTTACAAGTATTGAAAGAAAATAACTCTCTTCATGAATATGAAAGAAATAATACCCCTTACCACAATAATGATATCCCTTACCTTAGAAGAAAACTGGATACTGGAATAGTGAGGTAGCAGACTTCTCTTCTTCTTTCTCTCTATAATTTCTCTATAATAATTGCTCTTGTGAGACTTAGTGAATTGGTGAGAAATGAAGGAAGAATGAGCTTCTATTAATAGGAAAATATAGTTTCAATAATTACACATTTTGGGGCTTGAAATATTACAGTATAATACCTTCCTCTTTTTCTTCATTTTTAATTTAGTCCTGCAAGTATTATCAAACTTGCACCACCTCCCCTAATAGTAAATCATGTGACTCAATAGTTCTAAACATGTGAAAAAAATAATTACAGTATAATACCTTCATCTATACCTTCATTTTTAATTTAGTCATGCAAGTATTATCAATCTTGCACCAACTCCCCTAATAGTAAATCATGTGAATCAATAGTACACACATGTGAACACATAGTTATAAGCATGTGAATTAATAGCAATTAATTGCTCATTTATCCGGTGAATTACTCAATTGGTCAATATAACCTCCAGACATTAATTATTATCTAAATAAATGTCGATTTCCACTAATACTAATAATTCCCACACAATGGAACTATCAATTTCATCTTTAATCAACACGAACTTATTCATCATTAATATTATAACACACAATATTTAACAACCAAGTCGTTCCCAGGAAAGAGGGGGCTTTCTAATAAGGATTTCTCCCTATTGGCGCGCAATTAGATTATCTTACCTCTCCTTGACAGAACTTCTAGACATTGTCAATATTGCAATTAATAATATGAATAACTTTGTCGTCTCAATTATTAATTTAATAATATATCATATTATGCAAATGATACTGTGACCATAATTGAATCAATAATATTAGAGATATGATGCAACAATTACTGTAGCAATATTGAGTATAACTGAGTGCCTTCTTACGTAAGCATCAATAATCAATATCGTGTGCTACTATACAACCACGAGTATTACTGTACTTTTACTACCGGGTAGTTCAACAGTTTTAACGGTAACACTCGCCGTTATTTTTATAAAAAGATATTTTGTCGTTTTCTAACTACGACAATACTTCCGTTATTAGGGTCCACCAATGATTGTGTCGTCGTCATGCGAATATTCCCTAACAAAAGAATATTCCCCACCAAACGAATATTTTATAACAACTTGCTTACTTTGCAAAAAATTTCACATATCACCCTTAACTTTAACCTTTTATGAATTTAACCATTTACGAAATAAAATAATAATTATAAAAAATTTAAAACTTTCATTTCATAAAATTCGGGGTCTTACATTATAAATCACAATATTTAACAACTAGATCGTTCCCAGGAAAGAGGGGGCTTTCCAATAAGGATTTCTCCTATCATGCCAAGCAATTAGGTGACCAAACCTCTCCTCGATGTAACTTTCTGTACATTGTCAATATTACAAATAATAATATGAATAACTTTGTTGTCTCAATTATTGATTTAATAATATAAAATATTATGCAGATGATAATGTGACAATAATTGAATCAAATAACGAAGATACTATGCAACAATTATCGTGGCAATAATTGAGTATAACCGTGACTTCTCACGTAAGCATCAATAATCAACCGTAAGTGCTACTATGTAACCAATGCCAGATCAATCGTGTATTTTTACCACCGCCGGGTAGTTCAATGCTTTAACGGTAAAACTTTCACCGTTATTTTTATAAAAGATATTTCATTGTTTTCTAACTACGACAATACTTACGTTGTGGGGTCCACCAAAGATCAGGTCGTCGCATTTAATATTCCCCGTTAAAACGAATATTCCCACCAATCGAATATTCACCGACACAAATCGAATATTTTATATCAACTTACTTACTTTGCAAAATATTCCAAATATTACCCACAACTATAACATTATATCATATCCACACCATAATATTCAAAAATATATTTCGAGAAAAATTATTCTTTATTCAAAAAAAAGTTGGGGTCTTACAGGTATAGCGCTATCCCGCTCTACAATATGAAAGCTAACAACCTTACGAAAACAATCAATTTTAGCATGATGAGTAGTCAACTAATCAATTCCTAAAATCACATCGAATGCAAGTATTTTTAAAGAAATAAGATCGACAGGTAACGTGCGGTTACCGATTTGAATCAAACAAGACTTATAAATAGTGGATGTAATGAAGGTTTCTCCCAACGGAGTTTCAACAGATAAATCAAAGTCTAATTTCTCCAGAGTCAAATTTAAACATTGAGCGCAAGTAGGAGAAATAAAAGAATGGGTAGAACCGGTATCAAATAAGGTATAAGCTTCGCAAGAGTTTATGACTAGCTTACCCGTGATCACCTCGTTCGGATTACTCACTTTTTGGGAGGTTATGACAAACGCTCTCCCTTGAACTACCGGTTTTTTCTTGTCCGGGACGGCCTTTGATGCCTCCATCCCAGCTGGACTTTACTTTGGTGCACGACAAAGTTGAGCTAGGTGACCTTCTCTTCCACAATTATAACATGCTTTGGACTGGTGCGTACAATTTGGACTGATGTGTCCCTCTCCTCCGTATTTGTAACATACGACCGATGGTCATTCACCTTCCTTAACAACAGGTGCTGGTGTTGACATCTTTCAATCATTATTGAATCTCTTCTTCTTGAAATTTCCACTTCTATTATCTTGGCCATGATTACCACCAGAGTGTTTACCATTTCTTGCATGTTGATTCCCTCCATGTTTGTTATCACCGCTTCGATGACTGCTACCACCGGTATTGTCGACTTGTTGGCTACTCTCTCTTGGTTGGGTTGACTCATTATCGCGCTCCAATAACTGAGCCCTATTTACAACATCTGAATACAAACACAGTTTATGAGAAATGAGGTATTGACGTATTTCGGGTCTCAAAATTCGTAGAAACATTCGCGTCATTCTCTCCTCATTATCAACCAAATGGGATGCAAACTGGGACAACTCGACAAACTTAGCCTCATACTGCGACACAGTCATATTGTTTTGCTCCAACTTGATAAACTCCACCTCCTTCATGTGACGAATACTTTTGGGAAAGTACTTGTCATTGAATGTACTCTTGAACTTCTCCCAAGACATTTTTAGTGCGGCAGATCGAGTGCGCTTTTATCGATTCCCACCAATGAATCGCTTCCTCTTAACATGAAGGTGGCAAAGGGAACCTTTTACTCCTCGGAGCATCCCAAGACATCAAATATCTTGGTGATCTGCTTTATCCACGTCTCCGCCTTAAGCGGTTTTGGCTCTCCCCAAAACTCCGATGGTCCCAGCTCCTTGAATTGTTTAGCGGTGACCATCTGTGAGTTGCCAGTGAGTCCACCTGCATTTTGAACGGGAGCCGCTCTCGCCTGATGTTGCATGAATTACATGAAGCCTCTAAACATCCCATCGTTAATCATTTGATCGGTGTTGTTGTTTACCTAAGGATTATTGTCTTCCTGTTGCACATTATCCTGGATATTGATCGTTGGTGACTCAACGGTCTCATGTGCTTCAATGCTTCTCTCGACATTTTCAGATGCCATTTTCAAACACTGCCACAAAACAAGGGCTAATTGACATGCCATATATTATCCCTATACTTTGACCGACCAATTAAATACAAAATAAACTTAGGTAGGTCATACTAGCGGAAGAATTCCCGCCTCCCTCCTAGTTCTTGTCTCACATCTCAAATGGATGGATCATATCCTAAGCTTTGATACCAATCGTGACGCCCCAAAATAGGTATACATCACCCATCTTGGGTCGCCAAATACATGGAACAGAATACAAATACAAACTTAATTATACAACAGGAGCTGAGAATTTTTACACGAATATTGTCTTCTAAACAATATCCAAACTCAAATGGAGTCCTCATTACATTTATTGGCACACTATTTTATAGAATAGTGAGGACTACAATAACACCATCTCGGGCCATCACTTCGTTCCCCGACTAGTTCTGACTACGTTCTCATTTCCTGAAGAGAACAATGGAAGTAAAAGGTTTAGCTCAACTAGCCCAGTAAGAAATATTATGACTAAGATAATCCAAAATAAGTTATCATTAGCCTTCAACAATGTTAAACTGATAGAATATAATAGACAACAAGTTTAACTGCAGCGGAACAAGCAATCCATTAGAAGAGTTAAGTAGAGCATAATATCTACTATCTTCTATGATTTAAAAAGTTTATCATTAACTTTTTCGCTGGGACTCAGCTTAATAAATAAATCACATCATCGAATCATCCTTGCACTACGGGCCAAGGATATTCATTAGTATCACGTCCACAAATTATTCTTGCACTACGGGCCAAGAATATTCGTGTAATCATCAATGGTCATGACTATACCGAATTATCCATGGTCATAATCATACAAATCAACAATCCATCTATGCATGTAAGCCAAAGATGACTTTCATCACAATATAAGCATGAGGATAATGACAATGATATAAGAATTCAATTAAAAGAAATTAAAGGATAAATTTGTAAAGATTTATAATTTAATTTATCCAGAATTTAATAATGTCCAAATTTTAAACATGTTATTGGTGTGTGGAATAAAATTCAAGAATAATATCTATGTATCAAAAATAATTTGGACAGAAAAGAAATAAATTTTTCGGTGAGTAGTACCCCATGAATAGTACCCTGTGAATAGTACTTCAGGAATAGTATGCCATGAATAGTAACCCGACATGAAAAGTGTCCCAAATACCCGAGGGAATAATATTTGAGTGAATAGTAATCAGGTGAATAGTAACCCATGAATAGTAACTCGTGAATAGTACCCGACATGAAAAGTGTCCTGAATACTCGAGTGAATAATATTATAGTGAATAGTAACTAGGTAAACAGTACCATGTGAATAGTACTTTGGGTGAAAATATTGATATTTAAGAAGAAAGTTCATATCAACATTCCAATAAAATGATACTGGATGAAGCGCAAAACTCAAAGATATTCCACTAATTTCAAGGATTATAGAAGCAATACTTACCATAGTAAGTTTAGATTAAAGAATATGAAAAGAATTAACATACTAAAATCAAAAATAGATTTTCACCATTATACTACTGTAAGTAATCCGTGTATAGCAAAGTTATTCCGACATACTAAAGGATGAATACAAAAAATAGTATTCCTTATGAATACGAAAGAAATAATAACCCTTACCTTAGTAGAAAGCTGGATACTGCAAAAGTGAAGTAGCAGAATACTCTTCTTCTACTCTCTATAGTTTCTCTCTCTATAGTGTCTCTTGTGAATCTCAGTGAATTGGTGAGAATGAAAGAAGAATTACACTTCTATTTATAGGAGAATGGACTAAATAGTAACTAATTCACGAACGGTCCAAATTGAATCACTATTAGAATGGACGGTCCATATTAATTACTATTAAAACCATAACCGACGGTCCAGATTGATTTACTTTTAAAACCACCACCGACGGTCCAGATTGATTTACTTTTAAAACCACCACCGATGGTCCAGATTGAGTTACTTTTAAAACCACCATCAATGGTCCAGATTGATTTACTATTAAAACCACCACCAATGGTCAAGATTGATTTAACTTATTACACTTTAGTACCCCTAAAGTTTTCCAAGTTTGCATTATCCCCCTCTAACTTTTGTAAGTCACTTATCTTTAATAAACACATTCTTAATAATTCAACAATTATTCATCATTATTATTATAACTCACAATATTTAACAACCAGATCGTTCCCAGGAAAGAGGGAGCTTTTCAATAAGGATTTCTCCCTATTGGTGCGCAATTAGGTGACCAAACCTCTCCTCGATAGAACTTTGTAGACATTGTCAATATTGCAAATAATAATATGAAAAACTTTGTTGTCTCAATTATTGATTTAATAATATAAAATATTATGCAGATGATAATGTGACAATAATTGAATCAAATAACGTGAGATACTATGCAATAATTATTGTAGTAATAATTGAGTATAACTTGGTGACTTCTCACGTAAGCATCAATAATCAATACCGTGTGCTACTATGCAACCACGCGTATTACTGTACTTTTACCACCGGGTAGCTCAACAGTTTAACGGTAAAACTTCCGCCGTTATTTTTATAAAAAGATATTTCTGTCGTTTTCTAACTACAACAATATTTCCATTGTGGGGTCCACCAATGATTATGTCGTCGTACAAATATTCCCTGTTAAAACGAATATTCCCCGACCAATCGAATATTCAGTGACACAACGAATATTTTATATCAACTTACTTACTTTGTAAAATTTTCCAAATATTACCCACAACTATAACATTATATCATATCCACACCATAATATTCAAAAATATATTTCGAGAAAAATTATTCTTCATTCAAAAAAAAGATGGGGTCTTATAGGTATAGCGCTATCCCGCTCTACAATCACTGCATCTCTAGATGATTTGGCATCATCCCAGTCAGCAACAACGGCATCTCTATGAGCTAATGCCTCGTCTCTCTCTGACAGAGTGAGATTTCTCCCATCAAGAGTTGTCAACATCAAGGCCCTAGCCAGATCTCTCTCAAAGGTCATCAGATGAAGACTCCGCTCTAGGTACTATGCATAATGTTGAATCACAGTAGCACTCGTACTGGGAGAATCTGCAAGAGCTGCTGGCAATGCAGTGAATGGCTCCTCCTCGGAGTGAGAATTAATATCCTCTATGGGCTCTCTACCATCTGAATCAATCTCTGGTACTGTTGATACTACCGCAGCCGATGCAGTCTCTGTCTCCATCCATGCAGAATACTCTGTCGAACAGCCCAGATGGCTAAAAGAAAACTCAGCACTCTTACGTTAATCCCAATAGGCATACAATGAGTGGGATTTATACCTGCGAATCAGATCCTTTGTGGTTTAAGTTGTTGCCTGTTTTCAAGTATTTAGTTAGTTTTTATATACATTTTGTTATTATTATATTTTATTTCTATGATGAAGGGCTTTATAGATCTTTTCTCACACTGCAGTGTTAGGCCAAGAGGAGACCTACTGGAAACTCACGCCGCAGCGCCGAGTTCATTACTGATCTTCGCGTCGTAGCGCCGCCTCCAATCTTGGGTTGATGTCATCCTCGTGTTGCATCGCCAAAGTCTCTACATGGAGTCGCGCTGCAGCGCGACCTCTAGTGTTTTTAAGCCTATGTGGCGCCGCATCGCCACTTGCTAGTTCAATGCTCGCGCCGCAGCGCGAGCTCTGGTGTCCAGACAGTAAAGAGCTTTTAATGACCTAAAGAAAGGGGGATCAGATATACTTATCAGACAGTAGCCGCTTGCAAGAAAAAGGGACAGATAGCTTAGACTAGAATTTATTACAGTATTAATTACGTAGAAGAGAAAGAAGTTGTGCTTCAAGAAGGAGGAGTTATTGCATCTGACAGTGCTCAGGAGCTACACGGAGAAGATAAGATTTGGAGACAGAACACTTCCAAACATGGGTTTTCTTATTCCAAATCTCTCATTTATTTGTGTATTAATGAGAATGTTAAATGTGTTAAAAATGTGTATTAGTACCATAGATATGAACTAATTCCATTTTTAGGATTGCAATGTAACCTTTTATTTAGATTAATTAACTTTCTCTCCTATTTTATATAATGAATCATTTTGGAATGGGTTGTTGTATTTCTTGCTTAATGACTAATTGCTTGATAGAGAAATTGGTATTGATATTAATGTAGATTGAAAAATGGATGTTATTATCTAACCTTTAAATACAACAACACCTGTTATGACCATTGTGACTCCCCCAAAATAGGTATACATCACCCATTCTGAGTCGCCAGATATCACACTATAAAAATCATTTACAAACTACATTTATACAACTGTTGAACTGTCAAATGCGAATACTTACCACGCTTAAACTGTGAGTTTTAATACAAATGTATGTAACTCTCATTGTGCCTTGACCACAACCTTACAATGGTACTTTACATAAAAGTACAATCAATAACTATTTTAGAAATTAAAATCTTTGGAAAATACTCAAGGAAACCTTCGTACATGGGAGGCCATGTGTCTAGGTTATGATAGATATTATATGTCCACAGAATTATCCTTGGTTGACCCAATAGTCCCCAAAGAAAAACAAGAAGATTACTATCTTCTTCTTTCCAATGGTGAGTCTTCTCTTGACATATATATTTCCGTTTTCTCCAATTGAGAATTATATTTCAAACCAACTCCAAGATCATATAGGTAGTGCTCGTAGATATACTCATCAAGTGGATGTGCACAACCCTGTCTTATGATAACATGAGGTTGTATGTCATTAGACATCTTGTATGATAGTGGCAAAACACCCTTCCAAAGTTGGGTTCACCTCACCCTATTCGGTTCACCAAAAATAAATATCAAATGACGTATACAATACTGAAACACTTATCTAAAGTTCTCAATAAAATTATTTCCATACTATTTAGGAGAACCTCAAATTATAGACCACCGCTCTATTCTCCTGTTACCCCCGCTCTTCGACCCAAATTACACTCTTATTACACGAAAGGAATTGTGAAGTAAAAGGGTGAGCACAACTAGCCTAGTAAAGAATATCATGACTAAAGATAATTTACATCATCAATAGCCTTCATCGAGAATAAATCGAGATTTAGAACATATGGTAGATGATATAACTTTTTAACCATAGTTGCAAATGAATCGAACAATCCATTAGAAGAGTCAAATAGACCATCGATCTATTATCTTCTCCATGTTAAAAGTCCACCAATAATGTTTTATCCTCAGAAACATCAATCAACAATTCACGTCCCATAATCATATGAATAACTCATAATCATAATTGTGATTCTAAATTCATCTTCGCACATAGGACGAAGATAATTTTCATCACCTATCTTCACCTAAAACATCAAAAATCATGGTTATACCAAATCACAATTCCTGCTCATAATCATACTAATAAATTCATCTTTGAACTACAGCCAAAGATATTCATTAATAATTCATCTTTGCACTACAGGCCAAAGACATACAACTGTATTTTAGAAGAGTCAAGTAGAGCATGATATCTAATATCTTTTACGAATTAAAAGTGTATAACAAATATTTTATCGTTGAGACTTAGCTTAATAAATAATCCATATCATAGAATCATCCATGCACTATGGCCAAGCATATTCATGTAATCATCAATGGTCATGATTATACCGAATAATCCCTGGTTATAATCATACCAATAACTGTCCATCAATGCACTACGGGCCAATGATGACATTTACCACATCATCTATAATATTACGGGTCATGATTATACCGAATGATCCCTGGTCATAATCATACCAATAAATAGTTCATCTATGCACATAAGCCAAAGATACTCATCAATCAATAGTTCATCTTTGCACGTAAGCCAAAGATATACAACTTGTAAAACCAATAATCAACGATCCATCTTTGCACGTAAGCCAAAGATATACAATCAAAACCAATAATCAACGATCCATCTTTATGCGTAAGCCAAAGATATACAACTGTAAAACCAATAATCAACAGTCTATCTTTGCACGTAAGCCAAAGATCACTTTCATCATAATATAAGCATGAGGATGATGATAATGACATAATAATTCAATAAAACAAGTTTAAGAATAAATTTTAAAGATTTATAAGTTAATTTATCCTGAAATTAATAATGTCCAAATTGTCAACATGATACTGCTTTGTGGAGTAAAATTCAAGAATGCTCAGAAGAATATTTCCATGAAAAGATCTTTGGATGAAGCGCAAATATCCGTGATATTCTACTAATTTCATGGAGTATAGAAGCCAAAACTTTAACCCACCGAGTATAATAGAATATATGAAATCGCAAATGGATTTTCGCTTCGCTATCACGGAATCCACATAATTAGATCATTTCCACAATTTAATAAGGAATGAATACGAAGGATCATTCACCATGCATGCTGAATCCACATAGACAAAGTTATTCCAACGGAATAATAAAGAATGGAATAATGTAAAGAATTCACCAGCGTGCATCATACAGACGTGTTATTCCCAACATAATAATAAAGAATTGAACCAGTCATGCGTAATTACAGACCGAAGCGTGATATTCCAACAGAATAATAAAGAATGGAATAACAATGAATTCACCATGTATGTCAGATCGTGCATGAGATGCTATTCCAATGTAATAATAAATTATGGAACCAGGTCATGTGTAATACGCACAGACAGGATATTCCACCAAAACTTTGCAATCTCTCTCTTCATATTGTTCCACCAAAACGTTTGTCGAAGATCACGATACATTTTTGTACTTCCAGGATGGATTGCAAATGGTGTATTGTGTGCCTCCATCATGATCTTGTATTTCAAATCAGAGTCGTTAGGAACATAAACTCTGGAATGGACTCGAAGTATTCCTTCTTCATCAATTTTTTCTTTTGGAATAGCACCTTCTTGCACTTTCTTCTTCATAATCACCAGCTCCGGGTCTGTGGCTTGAGCAATTTTAACTTTCTCGATTAAAGTTGGTTCTATACGTATACTTGACATCATTGCATGGGTCCCCGGAGTCTTGAATTCTATCTTCATCTTTTGTAAATCACACAAAATGGGCCTTTGTGTTGACAGCATCGCACTCATTCCCGCGTATGATCTTCTACTCAATGCGTCGGCTACCACGTTCGCTTTTCCAGGATGGTATTGAATGGTATGGTCGTAGTCTTTCAACAGATCGAGCCAACGTCGTTGCCGCATGTTGAGTTATTTTTGGGAGAAGAAATATTTGAGGCTTTTATGGTCTGAATATATCTCCACTTTCTCCCGTATAGATAGTGCCTCCAGATCTTTAGCGAAAAACGCATCACGCCAACTCTAGATCATGAGTAGGATAATTCCTCTTATATTCTTTAAGTTGTCGCGAGGCATAGGCTATGACTTTCCCACGTTGCATGAGAACACATCCTAATCCTTTGCCCAAAGCATCGCTGTAGCTAACAAATCCATCTGAACCAGATGGTATTGTTAGAACAGGTGCCGAAATAAGTCTCCTCTTAAGCTCTTGGAAACTCTTCTCGCATTCCTCGCTCCAAACGAATTTTGTATCCTTCCGAGTTAGCTGAGTTAATGGAGTAGCGATTCGAGAAAACCCTTCCACGAATCTCCGATAATAACCAGCTAGGCCCAGAAAGCTACGTACTTCGGTCACCGTCTTCGGTTGCTCCCAACTTTGTATTGCTTCAATCTTCGCGTGTCAATGAGATACTCCATGTTTTGACACCACGTGCCCAAGGAATGCTACTTCCTCAAGCCAGAACTCGCATTTCTTTAACTTGGCATAAAGCTTGTTTTCACGAAGCCTTTGGAGTACCAGCTTCAAATGGTGCTCATGATCTTCACGACTTTTAGAATATATGAGGATGTCATCAATAAAGACAACAACGAACTGATCCAAATAATCCTTGAATACTCGGTTCATCATATCCATGAAAGTCGCAGGAGCATTAGTCAATCCAAAAGACATGACTAAGAATTCATAATGTAAGACCCCAACTTATTATTAATGGAATTAAATTTTCTCTATTTATTATTTTGAAATAGTAAGGGTTGATTTGATTAATGTGGATAGTTATGGGTAAAATACGCAAATATTTCAAATAAGCAAGTGGTTATAAAATATTCGTTTGGTCGTGAAATATTCTTACTGTCGGAGAATATTCGTACGACGGCGCAGCCTTGTGTGGGCCCCATAACGGAAAGCGATTGGATGAAGAAAACGACAACTATAAGTTGTTTATAAATAACAAATAGTAGTTATTACATGCTAATATCTTTAAAATACTCGGTGGTTAAAACACAAGAGAAGACACTTACGGTATTGCACAAATTATTGATTCTTACGTAAGAAGGCACTACTCAATAATTGTTACAATGATTCATTCGCTCAAGATTTTATTTTATTGATTCAATAATTCTTTGCATTGATATTTTATATTACCGTTGTTTCAATAATTGTCATTACGATATTTTCCATTATCGAGCAATAATTCATATTATCCAATAATATTATTGGATAACATTGTTGGCAATGTCTAGAAAGTTCACAAGAAGAGAGTTAGGTCATCTAATTGCACGCCAAAGAAGGAAAAATCCTTATTGGAAAGCCCCTCTATCCCGAGAACGGCACCGTTGTCATGATTGTGATTCATAATATTATTTGTGAATAATTAATTATTGATTTATATGATGAGGAAAATATTGATTTTATGTAGATATAGATGGGGAATTTTTTTTTTATGTGACAATTGTTGAAAATTAATATTTTATCTTTTTCTGATAAAATAATTCATTTAAATATATTATTATATTTTAATAATATAATAATGGTGATATTTTTTTTCAATGAATGTGGGATATATGAGTATATGAGGAGGAGGAGTATTTTTGTTACTAAAAATATTTAAAACATGTTAAGCATGTTTGTGGGCCCATTTCTTGACTGAAATTTGATTATAGCTTGTAAAATCGCTTCGCTTTGTGGATTTCTGGTCAATTTGCTTTGGAATTAGGAAAAACTTTCTTCTGTAAAGTTGTAGAAAATGAAATTTCCTATGAAAAAGACATGTGGTTTGAATTTTTCTGACAAAAGGGCTATTTATTATGAATTATTAAAGTTCTGAAGTTCCGAAATAATTGATTTTTGGAAGTTTTAAATATTTATATTAACAAAACATTTTTTAAGTTTGGTGAGGTGAGCCCACATATGGTGGTCAAAGTTTTGGGCAAATCTAGTGTGCGTGAAAATTTTGTTAAATATATTATTAATTTATTAAATTTTCTCGCTTTGGTGTTCTAAGCATTTTCCTATAAATAGGGTGCTTAGGTTAGAATTGAAAATTACACCGTAAACCTGAAGTTTTCTCTCTTTCTCTCTCGATATATTGAGCGCATTCTTGTGAGTATTTTAATACTTTGAGTGTTTCTATACTATGCATAGTTCAAGTCATAGCTTATATCCCAATGTTTCATTTAGAAGTACTATTCTTTCGAGGTAAGGATATTTTTTTTTTAAATGATATTATTTCTTCCAATATCATTATGTCAAGTATTGATCTAACTTTTAATCAAATTTGGAACTTTTTGTGTCCGGGGTTACTATTCACGATATCGATACTTATTCATGTATACCTGACTATTCACGAATACGGACTTTATTTATTGAAAATGAAAATTTTCCTTTTCGTCCAAAATATCTATTATGGATACTAGCTTTGATTGTATTCATGTTTTGATCATTCTTGAATTTTACTCCACTATGATTATTTATGGTGTATTTTTGGACATGTATAAACAGAGATACGAATCCTTAATATTTATTCTTTTGTTTCACTGGATTCGTTTTCTTTAAAATATTTTTCATCATCCTCAGTCCTAAATGATGATATAATTGAATATCTTTGGCATGTAGTGCAAAGATTAATGATTTTATGATGAATATCTTTGGCTCGTAGTGCAAAGATGAACAGGTGTTGAGAGGAACATGACCAACTGATGAATATCTTTGGCCTGTAGTGCAAAGATGAATATTTGATTCAAGATGTATATTGATTGATGTTACAAGGATAAAAATACTGTTGATGGACTTTTAAATTCATAGATAGTAGTAGATTTTATTCTCTACGTAAGTCTTCTATGAATTATTATTTTCCGCTACGAATATTGATCTGAAACTTGTTGTCTATTGTATTTTATCAGATTTTTCCCTGTTGAAGACTAATGATAATTTGTTCTATATTATCTTAGTCATAATGTTCTTTACTGGGCTATTTGAGCTCACCATTTTCCTTTTTGTTCCATTTTTCTTCTCAGGAGGCGAGAATGTAGCGAGTACGAGTTGGGGTATGGAATGATGGTTCTAGAGAGAGTTGTTTAGTAGTCCTCACCATTTTTGTAAAATAATGTATCAATAATTGTGATGAGGATTTATTTGGGTATAGATATTATCTAGAAAATAATATTTGTATTTAAACTCTCAGTTTTTATGTTGTATTAATAAAGTTGTAAGTTGTTTCTGTACCATGTATTGACAACTCAGAATGGGTGATGTATACATATTTTGGGGGCGTCACAGTTGGTATCAGAGCTTAGGGATATGATCTCTGGCGGAGATCGGGGAATAGAATTAGGAGGGGAGAGACGAGTAAATCATTCGCTAGTGTGTCCTACCTAAGCTTATTTGTTAGTTGGTCAGTATATAGGGATATTATGTGATATATTGATTTCCTTAATTAACCCTTGTTTTATGGCAGTATTTGAGAATGTCGACTGAGAATATTAACAGTGGAGTAAATGAGACCGTGGAGACGCCTGTACTCACCAACGAGGAGAACATGCAACAGGCTGGCAATGTTCCTCCTGTGAACAACACCACTGAGCAGATGATGAACGATGGGATGTTTAGAAGCTTTTTGTAGTTCATGCAAAATCAGATGAGGGAGACTCGTGTTCAAAATATAGGAGGAAATGATAGCAATTCACAGGTTGTCACAGCCAAGCAGTTCAAAGAGTTGGGACCACCAGAAATCTGCGAAAAGCCAGATCCGATTAAGGCGGAGACGTGGGTCAAACAAATCACCAAGATATTCGATGTCTTGGGATGCACGGAGGAGCAGAAGGTGCCATTTGCCACCTTTATGTTCCGTAATGAGGCAGATTACTGGTGGGAGTCTGTGAAGCGTACCCATCCAGCCGCACTCAGTATGTCTTGGGAGACGTTTTAGAAACTTTTCAATGACAAGTATTTTCTTGAAAGTATTCGTCATATGAAAGAAGTGGAGTTCATTAGACTGGAACAAAATAACATGACGGTGTCCCAGTACGAGGCAAAATTTGCAGAGTTATCCAGGTTTGTACCTCAATTAGTGGAGAATGAGGAATGTATGACGCGGATGTTTCTGAGAGGTTTGAAACCCAGATACGCCAAGATCTCATTTCTCATAAATTTTCTCTATTCGAGATGTTGTCAATGGGGCTCAATTATTAGAGCGAGATAACGAGTACGCTCAACCGAGGGACCACAACCAGGATCATACTTTAGATAGTAGTCAACCGAACAATGATAACCAGAGGAGAAAGAAAAAGACGGACAAAAATGGTAACCACTCTGGTGGTAATCATGGCCATGAAAATAGAAGAAGCGAGTCGGGGGGAGATTTTAAAAAGAAGAGATTCAATAATGACAATGCGAAGACATCAAAGACCAAAGAAGAATCGATTCTAAGGAGGAGAACGACCACCTGGTCAGATGCTACAAATGTGGGAAAGAGGGACATATCACCCAAACGCCCTAGCAATTCAAGGTATGCTATAATTATGGAAAGGAAGGACATATCGCCGAGATTATGCAGAGTAGCGAAAACCTAGTTCAATGGGGGATGGTGACTCAAAAGTCATCATCCCAAAAAGTCAAAGTCAACGATTCCTGGAAGAGCGTTTGTCGTGACTGGTCAAAATGCGAGGAACCCAAACGAGGTGATCACGGGTAAGCTAATCATTAATTCTTGCAAAGTTTATACCTTACTTGATACCGGTGCTACCCATTCATTTATCTCTCCTGCTTGTGCTCAACGTTTAAACTTGACTTCAGAGAAATTAGACTTTGATTTATCTGTGGAGACTCCGTTAGGAGAAACTTTCATCACATCCACTGTTTATAAATCTTGTTTGATTCAAGTTGGCACCATCACCTTACCTGTTGAGCTTATCTCTTTAAAGATACTTGCTTTTGATTTGATTCTAGGGATTGATTGGTTAACTACTCATCATGCCAAAATTGATTGCTTTCATAAGGTTGTTAGTTTTCATATTCCTAACCAACCTGTTGTTCGAATTCAAGCAACTAAACCATTAAAATCAATCACTGTCATATCAAGTCATAAAGCTATTCGTTTATTGAAAAACGGATGTCAAGCTTTCATAGCCCATGTTATGGATTTGAATAAAGACACGTCAAATTTGAATAAAATTCCACATTGTTATCGACTTTCCCGACATATTTCTTGAAGAACTTCCCGTCTACCCCGTAACGTGAAGTTGAATTCTTTATTGATCTTGAACTCGTACAAAGCCCATTTCTAAAACCCCATATCGAATGGCTCCTATTGAACTTCAGGAGTTAAAGGTCCAATTACAGGAGTTGTTGCACATTGGTTTCATTCGTCCTAGTACATCTCCTTGGGGTGCTCCTGCTTTATTCAGAAAGAAGAAAGACGAGAGTATGCGACTTTGTATTGACTATCGAATTGAACCATGTCACCATCAAGAATAGGTATCCACTACCTCGTCTTGATGACTGTTTGACCAAATTGCAAGGAGCACAATTCTTTTCAAAGATCGATCTTCGTTCTGGATATCATCAGCTGAAGATTAGAACTGAGGATATCCCAAAGACTGCCTTCAGAACTCAGTACGGGCATTATGTGTGACGCCCCCAAAATAGGTATACATCACCCATTCTGAGTTGTCAATACATGGTACAGAAACAACTTACAACTTTATTAATACAACATAAAAACTAAGAGTTTAAATACAAATATTGTTTTCTAGACAATATCTATACCCAAATAAATCCTCATCATAATTATTGATACATTATTTTACAAAAATGGTGAGGACTACTAAACAACTCTCTCTAGAACCATCATTCCATACCCCGACTCGTACTCGCTACATTCTGGCCTCCTAAGAAGAAAAATGAAACAAAAAGGAAAAGAGTGAGCTCAACTAGCCCAATAAAGAACATTATAACTAAGATAATATAGAACAAATTATCGTTAGTCTTCAACAGGGAAAAATTGATAAAATACAATAAACAACAAGTTTCAGATCAATATTCGCAGCGAAAAATAATAATTCATAGAAGAGTTACGTAGAGAATGAAATCTACTACTATCTATGAATTTAAAAGTCGATCAACAATATTTTTATCCCTGTAACATCAATCAATATACATCTTGAATCAAATATTCATCTTTGCACTACAGGCCAAAGATATTCATCAGTTGGTCATGTTCATCTCAACATCTGTTCATCTTTGCACTACGAGCCAAAGATATTCATCATAAAATCATTAATCTTTGCACTATAGGCCAAAGATATTCAATTATATCATCATTTAGGACTGAGAATGATGAAAAATATTTTAAAGAAAACGAATCCAGTGAAATAAAAGAATAAATATTAAGGATTCGTATCTCGGTTTATACATATCCAAAAATACCCCATAAATAATCATAGTGGAGTAAAATTCAAGAATGATCAAAACATGGATACAATCAAAGATAGTATCCATAATAGATATTTTGGACGAAAAGGAAAATTTTCATTTTTCAATAAATAGTGTCGTATTCGTGAATAGTGCCGTATACGTGAATAGTATCGTATACGTGAATAGTAACCCCGACACAAAAAGTTCCAAATTTAATTAAAAGTTCAGATCAATACTTCGGCATAATGATATTGGAAGAAATAATATCATTTTTAAAAAAATAATATCCCTTACCTCGAAAGAATAATACTTCTAGCTGAAACACCGGATATAAGCTATGACTTGAACTCGCACCGTATAGCAACACTCAAAGTATTAAAATACTCACAAGAATACACTCAATATATCGAGAGAGAAAGAGAGAGAAAACTTCAGTTTCTGGTGTAATTTTCAATTCTAACCTAAGCACCCTACTTATCGGAAAATTCTTAGAACACCAAAGCAGAAAATTTAATAAATTAATAATATATTTAACAAAATTTCCTACGCACACTAGATTTGCCCAAAAACTTCAGCCACCATGTGGGCTCACCTCACCAAACTTAAAAAAAACGTTTTTGTTAATATAAATATTTAAAACTTTCAAAAATCAATTATTTGAACTTCGAACTTCAATAATTCATAATAAATAGCCCTTTTATCGAGAAAAATTCAAACACATGTCTTTTTCATAGGAAATTTTATTTTCTACAACTTTACGTAATAAAGTTTTTCCAAATTCCAAAATGTAAAATTGACCAAAAATCCACAAACTAGACGATTTTACAGTGCTATAATCAAATTTCAACAAGAAATGGGCCCATGAGACATGCTTAACATGTTTTAAATATTTTTAGTAACAAAAAATACTCCTCCTCCTCATATACTCATATATCCCACATTCATTGAAAAAAATATCACCATTATTATATTATTAAAATATAATAATATATTTAAATGAATTATTTTATCGTAAAAAGATAAAATATTAACTTTCAACAATTGTCACATAAAAAAATTTCTCCATCTATATCCACATAAAATCAATATTTTCCTCATCATATAAATCAATAATTAATTATTCACAAATAATATTACGTAATCACAAGATCGATAATCGTGCCATTCCTAGGATAGAGGGGGCTTTCCAATAAGGATTTCTCCTTACTGGCGCGCAATTAGATGACCTAACCTCTCCTTAGACAGAACTTTCTAGACATTTCCAACAATGTTATCCAATAATATTATTCAGATAATATGAATTATTGTTCGATAATGGAAAATACTGTAAATGACAATTATCAAAACAACAAGAATATAAAATATCAATGCAAAGAATTATCGAACCAATAAAATAAAATATTTGAATAAAGAATTACTCTAACAATTATCGATTGAGTAGTGCCTTCTTACGTAAGAATCAATAATTAGTGCAATACCGCAAAGCATTGTGTTTTAAACCAATTTAGTATTTTAACAAAGATAATCTTGTAAATAACTACGTCTTTATTTATAAACAACTTATACTTGTCGCTTTCTTCATCCAATCGCTTTTTAGTTATGGGGCCCATATTAAAATTTGCCTTTATCGTATTTAATATTCCTCGACAGTAAGAATATTCCACGACCAAACGAATATTTTATAACCACTTGTTTATTTGAAATATTTGCATATTTTACCCATAACTATCAACATTAATCAAATCAACCCTTACTATTTCAAAATAATAAATAGAGAAAATTTAATTTCATTAATAATAAGGTGGGGTCTTACATCTGAGGTATGCATACTTAGGTGAATCATCCATCTTACCTGTTATAATCTCTACATCTTTAAATGAGTCCAAGGAAGAGAAGTTACTGCAAGTGCTCAAGCAATATAAAACGGCCCTAGGGTGGTCAATTGCTGATATAAAAGGGATCAGTCCGACTCTTTGCATGCACAAAATCTTACTGGAGGAAGGGTCTAAATTGTCCATTGAGCGTCAGAGGTTGTTGAATCCCATCATAAGGGAGGTAGTCTGGAAAGAGATTATTAAATTGCTAGATGCGGGCATTATCTACCCCATCTCAAAAATCCCTTGGATCAGTCCAATTCAGTGCGTGCCAAAAAATGGCAGCATGATGGTGGTGCCCAATGAGAACAACGAGCTGATTCCAACCAGAATGGTGACTGGGTGGAGGGTGTGGATGGATTCCAGAAAATTGAACAAGTCCACCTGTAAGGATCACTTACCTGTTCCATTTATTGATCAGATGCTTGATAGACTTGCTGGGCATGAATTTTATTGTCTGCTGGATGGTTACTTTGGGTATAATAATATTTCAATTGCTCCCGAAGATCAGGAGAAAACAACTTTCACATGCCCCTATGCGACCTTTGCCTTTCGGAAAATGTCTTTCGGGCTGTGTAATGCTCCTGCAACATTTCAACGTTGCATGATGTCTATCTTCTTTGATATGCTTGAAAAGACCCTCGAGGTATTCATGGACGACTTTTTGGTATTTGGGAGTTCATTTGATATCTGTCTGGTGAATTTCACTATCGTTCTCAATAGATGTGTTGAGACAAATCTTGTGCTGAATTGGGAAAAGTGCCATTTCATGGTCAAAGAGGGCATTATTCTGGGCCATCGAGTATCTATTAGCGGTATTGAGGTTGACAAGGTGAATATTGATGTCATTAATAATCTACACCCGCCTACCTCAGTAAAAGGGGTGAGGAGTTTTCTTGGGCATGTTGGATTCTACAGGCGGTTTATCCCGGACTTCTCCAAAATAACCAAACCGCTCTGCACACTAGTAGAAAAGGACATGCCTTTTCAGTTTGATGAGCCCTGCCTCAAGCCTTTGATCTACTGAAGGAAAAACTCATATCTACCCCTATTGTGGTAGCCTATGACTGGACGTTCCCATTTGAGCTTATGTGTGACGCCATCGATTTTGCAATCAGGGCAGTGTTAAGCCAATGAAGGGATAAGGTGTTCCACATGATCTACTATGCCAGCAAAACATTAACTGATGCTCAGCTTAATTACACTACCACTAAGAAGGAACTACTGGCAATGGTTTATGCATTTGTTAAGTTTTGTTCCTACCTCATTGGAATGAAAGTGATCGTGTACACTGATCACTCGGTAATTAAATACCTGATTGAAAAGAAAGATGCAAAGCTGAGGTTGATAAGGTGGGTCTTTCTTCTCCAAGAGTTCGACTTGGAGATCCGTGATAAGAAGGGTACTAAAAACTAAGTGCCGGATCACTTGTCCAAATTGGAAAACCATCCTTATGCGGGAGTTGTAAAAAAAGATATAAATGATTTCTTACCAGATGAGCAGCTTTTTGTTATCCAGAGCAAAGCCCCATGGTATGCAGACTTTGCTAATTATATCGCTTGTCAAGTGATCCCTCCCAACTTGAGCTATCAACAGAGGAAGAAATTCCTGAACGATGCAAAACAGTATTTGTGGGATGAGCCTTTCTTGTTCAAGTAGTGTTTGGATCAAATTCTGCAGAGATGCTTGCCCGAGGAGGAAATCAAAGGTGTGCTCCATCATTGCCATTCTTCAAATTATGGAGGGCATTTCGGGGGCCAAAGAACTGCAGCTAAAGTGCTCCAATCTTGGTTTTACTGGCCTACCCTATTCAAAGATGCACACTTATATGTATCGCACTACGATAGATGCCAAAGGGTGGGAACCATCTCAAGAAGGCATGAATTTCCCCTGTAGAACATCCTCGAAGTTGAACTATTTGATGTCTGGGGTATTGACTTCATGGGTCCAGTCCCATCTTCCTACAATAATCTCTATATTCTTATGGCGGTTGATTATGTCTCCATAGTTTCCTTGCCTACTAATGATGCAATGGTACTGCTTAATTTTCTAAAGAAACATATTTTTACTCATTTTGGCACGCCTCGGGCTATAATCAGTGATGAAGGGTTGCATTTTTGCAACAAATATTTTGAAGCCCTTCTCACTAAGTATGGGGTGACCCATAAGATAGCCACTGCTTATCATCCGCAGACTAGTGGCCAAGCGGAGATATCCAATCAAGAAGTAAAACTTATCTTGGAGAAGATTTTTAACCCCAATAGGAAGGATTGGTCAAAGAAGCTTGATGATGCCTTATGGGCATACCGCACTGCCTATAAAATGCCTATCGGAATGTCTCCGTATAGGCTTGTTTATGGCAAGGCTTGTCATCTTCCTGTGGAGTTAGAGCACAACGCGTATTTGGCTATCCAAAAGCTGAATTTTGATTTAGAAGCAGTCGGTGAACATAGACTTTTACAACTCAATGAATCAGACGAGTTTCATCTGCAAGCGTATGAAAACTCTAAGATATACAAGGAGACGACGAAGCGGTGGCATGACAAAAAAATCATCGAATGAAATTTCGTGATGGGCCAGAAGGTGCTTATTTTCAACTCCCGTTTGAAATTATTCCCCGGGAAGTTGAAGTCCCGATGGTCGGGGCCATTCACGGTTGCTAAGGTGTATCCTTATGGGGCTATAAAGGTTGAAGACCCTCATTCAGACAAAACCTTCAAGGTTAATGGTGAGCGCTTAAAGAACTATTGAGGCGGCGAAGTCGACCGGCAAAACACCTCCATCACCTTGGGAGACCCGGTGTAAGGTGGGATAAAAGTCAAGCCGACGTCTCTAAATCAAGCACTTGATGGGGAGGCATCCCCCATCTCAGTATCACAAATCTTCTTTTGTTTTCATGCATTTCTATTTTCTTCAAGTTTTTATTGGTTGCTTTTTATATTTCTTAGTATAGTTGATAGTTTCGGTACAGTGCATGTTAGTTTGTTTATCAGTTATGTGTTTAAAGGCTTTGAGTAGTTAGACTTTGCTATTACATTGTTTGCAATTTTTTTGTGGTGTTGTTTACTGATATGAGGTTTGGCCAATGCAGGATTTAATAGTTCAGTATGTGAAATCCAGAGTCCTCGCCGTGGCGCCGCCCTCAATACTAAGTTCCACGCCGCAGCGCCAATGCTAGGCAGACGTACTTCTATTTGGTGTCGTTGTATACCTAGCTATCGCACCCCAGCGCCATATGCAGCGCCCCAGCGCCATATTTAGTGTTGCAGCCTCAACTTTCACGCTGCAGCGTCGGACCGAAGGAGTGTCCACTATAAACTCGCACCGCAGCGCCGAGTTCCTAAAAGAAATTCACGTCGCGATGCCATGGACAAGGAGAACACACTGCAAAGTCGCACTGCGGCGCCATCCAATGCACTATCATTTACGCCGTAGCGCCAGAATGGGTTTGAGTTCGCGTTGCAGGGCCATTCTCTGCGCCCTAGCGCCACCGACGTGTTTTTGTTTTTAATTACAGTTTTTGCATTCATTTTGCATTAGTTACTTCCCTCTCTTATATTAGAGACTCTTAATTTCCTTCCTCTCAGCATTCCTTGGGACGCCAACCGTCTCAGAGGCACCCCCTCTTCC
The DNA here is from genome assembly GCA_020205605.1 of Panax ginseng. Lineage (NCBI taxonomy): Eukaryota > Viridiplantae > Streptophyta > Magnoliopsida > Apiales > Araliaceae > Panax > Panax ginseng. The sequence continues at coordinate 57,898,182 of CM035149.1, read as the reverse complement.
AAGAGACGTTAGGCCACCCCAATTATCGCGCTCATCAGTTTCCTACCGTTCAGACGCCCAACCACCGTATAGTTAATTGTTCTGACCGTTGCTCATTATTACGCATTCCCTCTTTAAAAGCAAAGTAAGGTACAGTTCTGTGTTGTGCTTTTGGTTTGAGAAAATTGCATACAAAGCAAGTGTTGTGACCTTATTTTCTTTTCCAAAATAAGTATGGGTTCTAAGCGCCTGAGAACAAGTATTTCCCCCCTCCTCCGCCGTCTTCTAGAACCCCTGTTACCCGTTGGGATGCTGTCAAATTCCCAACGGAGGATGCCTAGAAGTGTTATACACAGAATTTTTCATCGAGGAGTTTGGTGCCAGAAAGAGGGCTAAGGCCCGATGACAAGTTAGACGACGAGATGATGGCCATGATTGTGGCAATGAAATGGATTCACTTCACCAAGTCGTATGAATCGACAGTTATCTCGGTGGTGAAGGAATTTTATGTTAATGCCAATGCTGATGGCCCCTCGGCGGTGCAAGTTAGGGGAAATCTGATCCAATTTGATAGCTGGGCTATCAATACAGTTTATGGGACTCCCAACTATGAGGGTCACGACTACCGGGAGCCTGGGCTGCGGAGTTACAACACTAATGAAATTATTGGTAAACTCTGCAAGCCTGGGACTGTATGGAAAACCAATGAATACCATGGTGAAAAGACATTCTTCCCCTAGCAGGACTTAAGTCGTTATGGTAAGGCGTGGTATTTTTTCATTTGTGAAATATCATGCCAACACGTCACATCAGCGACGTGACCAGGGAAAGGGCAGTTCTGCTCTATGTTATTGTCACGAGCTTAAAGGTTGATGTCGGGGTGCTTATTTAGGAATCTATTAAGAAGGCCATACAGAGAAATGTCATGTTAGGGCTTGCTCACCCGTCTCTAATCACAAGACTATGAAAAAGAGCGGGTGTTATGTGGGAGAAGGAAGATGTCACTCAGCCACCCATGGTTGTAATTGATCATAACATCATCGCCCGTTATGGAATTTGGGAAGGAGCACAGTCGCATCCTAGGGGCGAGGGTTTTCTGCTGGCACCACAGCCGCTGCCATCCACTGAAGCGGGTACCTCCACAGAAGTGCCCGAACCCCCGTCATCTAAGGCTATTCCACCTAGGGTCCTAGCGGAGATATTGGGCAGTCTGAACTTTCTGCACTGCAAGGTAGATCATATAGCACAATGGAACAACCAATTTAATAACTACCATGCAGAAGTCACAAACACAGTGTCCAGCATTTATTATGCCCAGGGAGGAGCTGACGTAGAGTCCCTGCCTTTTCAATTTCCAGCACCTCCAATCTTCGCTCCTTATCCGCCACAATTTTTGCCTCGGGAGGAGGCCCACGAGGATGAACCTGTCAATGTGGAGGATGGTGTTGATGATGGTGATGACTGTGGTAATGAACAGGATGCTTGATGTTGCTAGTTTGAAGGCCACTGAGGACATTGGCCAAATTTCAAGTTTGGGGGGAGATTCCTTTTATTTTAGTCATATATGAATTGTGTTAATTTAGTTATCTATGAATTATGATTTATGTTTAAGCTGTGAGGGTTTGAGAAAATCATTTGGGCTGGATAGCCTCAGACTACTTTGGGCTCTATAGCCTTTAACTATGTTTTTACTTATGTTTTACCTATGTTTAATTATTATTGTGGTTAATGGTTTTGTGTTGTGAATGGTTTATTTTGGATGCATGTTTTGCATAGTAATATGTTTTTTATATATGAATGCATGTTGTTGGTTGTATATCTTGTTTTTATTATTATTTTCATATTGGGTTTGTGTAGTTGACATATGAATTTTGGGGATATCTTGATTAAGTCGGATATTATTTTGTGGATAGCCATTTTTTTGGGATTTACACTGATAATTGGTATACTTAATGACATGTGTTATGGCTTTACCCTATTTTGACAGGGGTACTTTATATTTTATTTATTCTTGCCTTTTATATTTTGATTAACTCTATCCCCCGATTTGTAATTATTTATACGCTGGGTTAGGGTATTATAGCGCTTAAGTTTTGATTGTGGCTAATGACAAATGCTGAATGATTATATATTTCTCTTAGAGTCGTGTCAAGCATTTGTGACTTAGGGGTGTGTTAATTGGTGAAGTCGAGACTGTTATGGATCCATTCATTTTAGCAAGCACTTACCAATTATTTTATCTAGTTATGTATCTAGGTTTAGGTCGTGTGTTTATTATTTTGAAAATTTGTGCACAATATTAAAACTCTGTTATATGCAAGGTAATAAAAGATGTAGGCACTTTCACAATTTGGGATCCATAGTTCTGGTAAATATTTAGTCTTGCGGTGGGTCGAGATGGAGCGTAAATTGCACCCGCCCATAAACGCATTATTAAAAAAAATAGCCCTGCGGTGGGTCGAGATGGAGCGTACAACGCACTCGCCCATAAACGCAGACTTATGCGAGATGGAGCATTAAATGCACTCGTCCAATAAGTCAGAGCCTTATGATCCTTTCTTGTTTTGCGACTTGTTCTTAATGCTTGTTAATTGTATGAGTTGCAGTGTAAGCTTATTGGTTATCACAATCAACTGTGTGATCTTAATTTGGGTTATGGCTAGTTAGGATGATTAGTCTGCACACACACACACATAGAATGGATCGACTACAGTCTCATGCTTATTATTTGACATTAAGCCCTCATTCATATGCGTGTTTGTCCTATTCTCAGAGAGGGTTTATAATTGTGCTTAGAGGCCATGATATTAGTCTATAGGATTAGTCTTCATTCGTGTCTTACAGTAGTGTAGGTATGGATGTCAGATAGTTTTCTTGAGGACAATCAAAAGCTTATGTTTGGGGGTATTTGATGAGTGGGATTTATACCTGCGAATCAGATCCTTTGTGGTTTAAGTTGTTGCCTATTTTTGAGTATTTAGTTCGTTTTATATACATTTTTTTGTTTTTATGTTTTATTTCTATGATGTAGGGCTTTACAGATCTTTTCCAGCTCCTAGGGGCATAATGGGAATTTTTGCTACACTGGCACCACAGCGCCAAGGAATACTAAGATCCCACGCCGCAGCGCCATCCTTCGAGTTGCAGCCCCATTTCTCATGTTACAGTGCTTGGCCAAGATAAGACCTACTGGAAACTCACGACGCAGCGCCGAGTTCATTACTGATCTTCGCGCCGCAACGCCGCCACCTATCTAAGGCTTATGTCATCCTCGCGCCGCAGCACCAAAGTCTCTACATGGAGTCGTGTTGCAGCGCGACCTCCGGTGTTTTTAAGCTTCACGTGGCATAAGCAGCCACTTGCTAGTTCAATGCTTGTCTTGCTTGTGAAATGTGGTGTCCGAACAAATAAAAAGCTTTTAATGACCTAAAGAAAGAGGGATCAGATATACTTATTAGACAACAGCCGCCTACAAGAACAAGGGATAGATAGCTTAGACTAAGATTTATTACAGTATTAATTACGTAGAAGAGAAAGGAGCTATGCTTCAAGGAGGAAGAGTTATTGCATCCGATAGTGCTCAGGAGCTACACGGAGAAGAAAAGATTTGGAGACAGAACACTTCCAAACATGGGTTTCCTTATTCCAAATCTCCCATTTATTTGTGTATTACTGAGAATGTTGAATGTGTTAAAAATGTGTATTAGTATCATAGATAAGAACTAATTCCATTTTTAGGATTGCAATGTAACCTTTTGTTTAGCTTAATTAACTTTCTCTCCTATTTTATATAATGAATCATTTTGGAATGGGTTGTTGTATTTCTTGCTTAATGACTAATTGCTTGATAGAGAAATTGGTATTGATATTAATGGAGATTGAAAAATGGATGTTATTATCTAACCTTTAAATACAACACCTGTTATGACCATGCCTATAGAATGTGTGCCTAAACTGCTAATAGGATAGACATATCTCTATTTGCCTTGTGTAGCCTTGAGACTAAGCTTAATTGTGACGCCCCCAAAATAGGTATACATCACCCATCTTGAGTAGACAAATATATGGTACAGAAATCAAATACAAACTTCTTTAATACAACTTTCGTGTAAAAATACGACAAAACATAGCTGAGTTTTTAAAACGAATATTGTCTTCTAGACAATATTAACACTCAATGAAGTCCTCATTACAATTATTATCACACTATTTCACAGAATAGTGAGGACAACTAAAGCCACTTATCCTGGACCATCACTCCATTTCCCGACTCGTCCCAGCTATATTCTCATTTCCTGAAGAGAACAATGAAAGAAAAGGGTGAGCTCAACTAGCCCAGTAAGAAATATTATGACTAAGATAATGCAGAATAAATTATCCTTAGCCTTCAACAGTATAATAACTGATAAAATATAATAGACAACAAGTTTTAGATCAACAACTGCAGCGGAACAAGCTATCCATTAGAAGAGTCAAGTAGAGCATGATATCTACTATATTCTATAATTTAAAAAGTTTTTCATCAAATTTATCATTTGAGACTCGACAATAAATAAACCACATCATCGAATCATCCTTGCACTACGGGCCAAGGATATTCATGTAATCACCAATGGTCATGATTATACCGAATAATCTCTGGTCATAATCATACCAACAACTCATCCATCAATGCTACACGGGCCAATAAGGACTTTTACCACATCATTTGTAACATTACAGGTCATGATTATACCGAATGATCCCTGGTCATAATCATACCAATCAACAGTCCATCTATGCACGTAAGCCAAAGATGACTTTCATCATAATATGAGCATGAGGATGATGACAATGATATAAGCAATAATCAAATGAAATCAAATCAAACGAAATCAAGGATAAATATTAAAGACTTTAAATTTATCCAGAGTTTAAAAATATCGAAATTGTTAACATGATACTGCTTTGTGGAGTAAAATTCAAGAATAATATTCATGTATCAAAAATAATTTGGATAGAAAAGAAATATATTTTTCTAATGAATAGTACCAAGTGAATAAGACCACAATGAATAGTACTTCGAGAATAGTACCTCGTGAATAGTACCCCGACATGAAAAGTATCCCAAATACCCGAGTGAATAATATTTGAGTGAATAGTAATTGGGTAAATAGTAACCCGTGAATAGTACTCTGGCATGAAAAATGCCCCGAATACCCGAGTGAATAATATTTGAGTGAATAGTAACCAGGTGAATAGTAACCCGTGAATAGTAACTCGTGAATAGTACTCCGTCATGAAAAGATCAATAATTATGAAGAAAGCTCAGAATAATATTTTCATAAAACGATACTGGATGAAGCACAAATATCAAGAATATTCTACTAATTTCATGGAGTATAGAAGCCAAAACTTCAACAAAATGAGTATAGAATTCAAAATCTGAAACAAAATAATATTACTTACATACTATAGAGTATGGAAGAAAATATTATTTCAAGCGAATATTGAACAAAAATAACATCCCTTACAACTGTTAAACGAAAATAATATTCCAACGAATATTTAACGAAGATAATATTCCTACGAATATTGAACAAAGATAATATTCTTTATGAATATTAAACGAAAATAATATTCATACGAATATGAAAAAATAATATCTCTTCAGAATATGAAATAAATAATACCCCTTACCTCGTAAGAAGATTTGGATCTTCGGAGTAGTGAAGTAGCAGACTACTCTTCTTCTTTCTCCCTATAGCTTCTCTCTCTCTATAGCTTCTCTCTCTATAATTGCTCTTGTGAGTCTTAGTGAATTGGTGAGAATGAAGGAAGAATGAGCTTCTATTTATAGGAAAATATAGTTTCAATAATTGCACATTTTGGGGCTCAATATATTTCAGTATAATATCTTCATCTTTTCTTTTATTTTTAATTTAGTCATGCAAGTATTATCAAACTTGCACCACCTCCCCTAATAGTACATCATGTGAATCAATAGTACACACATGTGAACAAATAGTTATAAGCATGTGAATTAATAGCAATTAATTGCTCATTTATCCGATTAATTACCGAATTGGTCAATATTACCTCCAAACATCAATTATTATTGGAATAGATGTCGATTTCCACTAACACTAATAATCCCAACACAATGAAAATATCAATTTCATCTTTAATTAACACGAACTTATTCATCATTAATATTATAACTCATAATATTTAACAATCAGATCATTCCCAGGATAGAGGGGGTTTTCCGATAAGGATTTCTCCCTATTAGCGCGCAATTAGGTGACCAAACCTCTCCTCGACAGAACTTTCTAGACATCGTCAATATTTCAAATAATAATATGAATAACTTTGTCATCTCAATTATTGATTTAATAATATAGAAAATTGATACTGTGACAATAATTGAATCAATAATATGAGAGATATTATGCAGTAATTACTGTAGCAATAATTGAGTATAACTAAGTGACTTCTTACGTAAGCATCAATAATCAATACCGTGTGCTACTATGCAACCACGCATATTACTGTACTTTTACTACCGGGTAGTTCAACAGTTTTAACAGTAACACTTTCACCGTTATTTTTAAAAAAATATAATTCGGTCGTTTTCTAACTACGACAATACTTCTGTTGTGGGGTCCACCAATGATTGTGTCATCATACGAATATTCCCTGTTAAAACAAATATTCCCTGACCAATCGAATATTTTATAACAACTTGCTTACTTTGCAAAATTTGTAAATATTACCCACAACTATAACATTATATCATATCCACACCATAATATTCAAAAATATATTTCAAAAAAATTTAATCTTTATTCATAAAAGTTAGGGTCTTACAACCTCCCCTTGTGATGAAATTTCGACCTCAAAATTAGGTTGCGTACCTTGTATGCCGAAGAGGTGAGGATACCTCGTCATATTCTAACTCTTGAGGTATAACCTTTGAGTGTCGAATATGCTCCTTCTTATCCAAGATTTTAACACGTATCTCCTCATATGTTAAATCTTCTGCTATCTCGTCTAGTTCTAATTCAATAATGTGGTTTGGGTCGTCCACATATTTACGTAACATCTGTAGACACTCAAAATTTTCTTTTCCTGTTACTAACTATGTTGGAGGGCAAAAGCATCTTTTTCACTCCAGAGATAACCCTGGAGGACCACAACATCAATTCTAAACTCAGAGATAACCCTGAGGATATTCAGAGTCAACAACATGACAACCTCAAAGATAACCCTGCGAAAAGACGATAATAAATGTGTGAAAACCGGAGATAACCCCGGGAGGGGCAAAATGGTCATTTTTTCTAACTCAACTTCACTTCAAAACAAATAAACTCATTTCAACCCAAATTGCTTCAATAGAAGTCCCACAAGACCTATATCTTAACTTCAGAGCGCAAACTACGCAAAACAGTTCAATTTGATTGCCTAACTGGGACCATGGAGCCAGGGGCACCCCGGCGGCCCAGTGCATCTGCTGCTGCTGCCATGGTACCTGCACGTGGCTCCCCCTCTATAAATAGAGGGCTTGGGGTTACCATATTTAGAAAAAAGAGAGCAAAAAAGCCCTGTCCAATTTGCTCTGTACACACCCCATATTGAGTGTTTCCTCATTTTAAACATCTGTTAGCTCACATATAGCTATATTTTTATCCGACGGGAGGTGAGTGTTTATCCATATAGAGTCATAGAAGCCTGCATTGGCAGCCCACTGTAAGCCTTCTCATACTCTATAAAGCCTTTCTCTTCATCTTTGCACACACTATTCTACACATTGAGAATCGTGTTGTGTGCGTATACCTGGACTTCGGTCCGTGGTTTTTATTTCAGTTTGTATGTATATACATAAATATGTATATATTTATATATGCACACACTATTCTATATGTTTACTTGCTTTTATATATATATATATATATATATATATATATATATATATTTTACATTTACATCGGGGCTGAAGTTTACTTGAGGCCTTTTACATTCTTTTATTTTTACATTTAGTCCCTTTGAGTTTACTTACGTGGTGGTTGATAAATCATTTAGTGCTTTATTTACTTTTCCGATCCCCATGGAGTCACTTAAGTGGTGGTTGATCATGTCCATATATATATATATATTTACCGCTTTTATATATTTACATTTATCCCCCATGGAGTTGCTTAAGTGGTGGTTGATCATGTATGTATATATATATATATATATATATACTGACTTTTATATATATATATATTCTATGCTTTTCATATAAACTATATAAAGCTATGTATCATGTGAGCCTAGGAATCATGTGATCACAGATTCAGTCTACTGAATCTAGATTCGGTTCCCGTGATGGACATTTTCAGCTGTAAGCAGCTTGTACATTATTTACGGTGTCTGAATTTCCTTGGATGGTTGTCATGCCCATGAGGAGTTCGGCACTGCTGTATATTATTTTCTCGAAGATGCCTCGCATCTCAAAAATAAAAGCAAACAAGCTGAACATTTAATAATAAAATGGAAGTATGAAAAGGTCTCAATTCCTATTGAGCACAGGGTTTGAAAAACCTCTTTTACAAAACTTCATTGCTATATCTTGCTTAAAACTGAATTTTTCTATAAATTCAAACCCTTTGTATATAGGTGCGAACGAGGCCTCGCACTACTTTCAAATAATTGCACATTGATCCACACACACACACACATTCATATAACAGTTTCTTTGAAAAGTGGCGGTCACATGTGGCAACACACGGATGTCGAGAAGTGCCTAACACCTTCCCTCAGCATAATCAAGCCCCAGAACCCAAATGAATCTCGGTTTCACAGACCCCGTTTAGCGATGTCACATCAACTGGGTCGATGTGCAAAAACTTTTTTGGTTTGCGTTGGTGCAACCCGATTAAAAACACCAATGGCGACCCTTAAAGTCAAATCATCGACATTATACATGTCAGACCTTTTTCATTTGTTTTTTCAAACAAATCTCACATTAACATGAGAACACCAAAGAACAAGTAACGAAATGGGACAACTAAAAATCCCGACGTCGACAGGTGGCGACTCTGCTGGGGACTCCAGTAAGAGGGCTTAAGCCTCTATTACAAGCTTTTTAAAACTGTTATATGCTTGTGTGTGAATGTTGCATTTACATTTATGATGAATGTGTATGAATGCATTTTACTTACTGCACTGCAAAATATCTATCTGTGATATTAGTGCTTCGCACATGTCATCATTTTCATAAACGGTGAGACACGTTGTATGTGAATGTATGTTGTGTGGTTCCTCCATCAGGAGGCTATCCTGTCGGTGTTTGATTCTTTGGACTCGTGGGGAGACTAATTCCAACGAGGCTCGGAAAGGCACCACCAGTTTCGCTCCTAGTTTGAAAGACCGGATTAACTTCTCGTCGAGTAGATTATGCGATGATCTGGGAACCTTCATGCCAAAAAAGCATGAGAGTAACCTAAGATAGGTCGACCTCTATAAACCAAACACGGAAGGAAAGTCTCTTCATACTTTCCATTTTCAATTACTTGTAAAGACAATTACTTGTAATTTCATTCCATGTTAATCTCTATGTAATGGAAAATATGAAGAATATGTGTACATGCATATTAAGGCTTAACATGCTATCAAATGGCACCCGTTTTGCAGGATAATATTCCTAAAATGGACACATTATGATAGCATGTAAACATTTATATATTCCCTAAAACTAAACTATATAAGTCTTTTGTAGGGAAGAAATTGATCATGTTTCCCGTTCAAAATCCAAAAGGGCATTAAGCCCACAGTCAGACATGGATAAAAGTGCCCAGCCTAATCCTACTCTTGTCTCTCACGAGGAGTTCGAAAGATTAAGCTATCAAATTACAGAGTTGGTTGTTATGCTCAAAGAACTACACCAATCTACTCAGGGTCCATAAATACCCATCCACACAATCCTCCTCTGCACATGGAGGAATCCGAGGCCAAACAATGCCCACTCAACGAGAGCCATCCACACACGAGGGCGGTCGGGGTATTGGCAAAAAGATGGAAACCGGATACCTAAACCTCATTCCAATAAAGAAATCACAAATCTCGAGGATGATCGAGAAACTGGGGATATAAGAAAGAAAGTCCAACAAATGGAAGAGACCATCCGGTCAATCAAAGGGCCCGAAACTATGGGAGTGTCACTATTCAGGATCTTTGCATATTCCTCAGGGGCTCGCTATCTGCCAAATTCAAAGTCCCGAGTTTGAAAAGTACAATGGGAAAGCGATCCCTATCGCTTTTTGAAAGTGTACATTGGCGAACTGGGATCTTATCTTTGAAGATGAAAGCCTCGAATGAAGCTTTTTCAAAAGAGTCTCACTGGAGAGGCTAAAGCACAGGTATGCCCGAAACTTGACAATGCCAAAATTCACAAGCTCCAGGAAGAATTGGCCCACGCCTTTCTAAATCGATCTGAGTTTTCGATCCACAAATGGCACTAGATCGATACCAAGTGACTAAAGTCAAAAAGCAAAATCTTGAATCTTTCCGAAATATGCCCAAAGGTGGAGACATCTAGCGGTATAAGTCATTCCATCAATGATGAGAAAGCGAGATGGTAATGATGTTTATTGATATCAAGAGGCTCCTTACTACGAGAGGATCCTAGCGGTATAGGAAAGCCATTCTTGGAAATGATCAAACACGGCGAAATGGCAAGAGATGGGCTGAAAGGGAGGCAAGATTAAAGACTTCACTTCAGGAAGCGATCATGAAGAATATCTGGTAGCAAGTATCGAAAGCGATCCCAAGGGTGTGCCCGATAAAGGCAATGAAGATGTATCCCTTGTTGTGCAAGGGCAAGCTAGAGACCAACCTCGGTCCCCCATTTGGAAAATGCAAGACAATCGCCATCTCAACAACAGTTCGTTCAACCAATACCCGGATAGGAAAAAGAAAATTTGAAAGAGCGAGAAAATCGGTTGTTCACTCCACTAAGGCGATTCCCTTGAAAATGTGTTGGCGATATTAATGGATCACAAGAAAATTACCGAATGGCTCCACCTCTCTGGAACCGAGGGGCAAAAGATACAATCAAGCAAGAGATGTGCTTACCACTCTCGGGGTCTCGGGGACCACGATCTGAAAGATTGTTGGTCCTTAAAGCATAAAATTCAAAATCTAATTGAAAGTGGCGATTATTGTGGTTCGACAACTTTGATCAACAAATGTCAACACCAACCTTCCATTATGACGCATGATCTGAGGGAAGTAAACATGATCGGATCGAAAAGCGCTAAAAGGTATCAATTAAGTAAGATGAAGAATACCCCCAAAGGCACAGAGATCAAATGTCCTAAAGTGGGAAAACTTCGGAGGAGGTATGATAGTAATGCAAAAGTTAGAGACAATCCAAAATCAAGTCAATCTGCTAGCTAAGCTGATAGTGCGCCAACATCAGGATACGAGGCAATTTTTCACTAAACTATCAGAAGGCCAAGAAAATGGGGATGATAAAATTGCTAGAAGATCTCGCCAACGGAAAAATCGCTTGGGGAATGCGAATTCTCAAAGAAGAAAGATCAAACAACCTCCATAAGAGTCCAAAAATTCACCCCTCTAAGCAAATCCAATGAAGAAATGCTATACTTTCTGATAAGCGAAGGACAGATTACTAAGATGTTGCCTCCTATAAATCCCAAGATAAAGAGTTATGATTCAACCAAGATATGTCTCTACCATTCTAACTCACTTGGACATACGACTGAGAAATGCTGGTCTTTGCGACATAAAATCAAGGATCTAATTGAAAATGGAGAGCTGGAGATAGAATTTCCCATGACCAAAAAAAGGCAAAAAGGAAATAAAAAGCTTAAGATGTCCACTTGAGGCAGGCGACTCAAATGAGGTGAAAGGCTATGGCGATGATCTGGCGAGAACCCAAGATGGAATGATCTAATCACGAGAAATAGATGAGAGGAGACAAGGAATCCCCAAAGGAGATTCCTCCACCAACATCCAACATCCAACATCCATGGTCCAAAGATGACAACCACATTCGGATCTTATAACCTTGGATGATGCGAAAATCTTGATCCTTTCGAAGGAAGAAAAAGCAAAAAAGGAAAGTTCCTTGCAAGAAATGCGACAACGTTCGAGGAGATTTCATGGTGAATCCTCTCAAGCCCGGAAAAGCGTGAAGAACAGAGATGAAGGAAAAAGGTGGTGAGGTTGTCGGAAACCAACCCATCAAAGAATCAAGAGTTCATACCTTTTTGCGATGGGTCCAGCTCAAGCATCCCTGAGGAATGTACTGAACCGAAAAGCGATCAAGTTATGGCCATAAGTGAAGACAGTCAAAACCAAGAAGTAACCTCTGTCGCGAGCCTTGAAGGCAACACAACCATTGACAACTGGACTATCAGGCCTCAACTAGCCAAAAAGATGTAGATCCGAGGGGATAAAGTTGCGAGTTCGAAAAGATGTTGGGGCGATATCAATTTCTTCGTAGTATGCCTTTTATTTTCCATGCGTGTAAATATTGAAAAAAGAAAAAAAAAAAAAAAAAAAAAAAAAAAAAAAAAAAAAAAAAAAAAAAAAAAAAAAAAAAAAAAAGAAAAAAAAGAAAAAAAAAAAAAAGAAAAGAAAAAAAAAAAAAAAAATCAAAAATCAAATCATTCGGTTTGACTCATCAAGCTGAACTACGAAGACTGATCTCCCTCATCATTAATGGGAGTACGTAGGCGACCATTTATGATGCGGTCAAACAAAACAAAAAACAAACCCAAACAAACAAACTTCTCAAACAAACACTTGTTAAGCCATTTATCTTATCAAGCGGGAACTACGCAGACTGATCTCCCTCACATCTGAGAATCGTAGGCAACCATCGGTGGTGCGATCGATCCCTCAAAAAACATCGAAATATCAAACCCAAACAACCCTCCAAGTCGGCGACCCATGTGGAAAGACCCAACAACACTTCCATATCATTCCATCAAATCGGCACAAATCCGAGAAAGGAAGAAAGCAATGATACGCCAAGACAACCAAAGTGAGGAGGACCTTCAAAGATCGACACCCTCAATCACAAGTCTTCATCAAATCAAAAGAAAATCAAAAAGCGATTGCGAGAACAAAATCGGGAATAATGATTGAGGACATCCAAGCCTAAATCCACTACCTGCTCACCATCTGGTACGGAGGTAAAAGCCTCTTGCGAGCTCGGTATCTTATCCGCCCATCTGTCAAAGAAACTATCCCAGACAACAAGCAAGGCTAGGGCAATTTCAAAATCGGCGACAACTTGATATTGGGACCCTTACAACAAGATTGGGGCAATCTCGGAAACAACAACAACTCAACACTGGGGCATTTATCAACCATCCTAAGGAGGAAAATGCACCAGTCAACACCATCAACATGGTCCATCATCATCAGAACTTCCCTCATATCATCTCACCGGCGATTCGGATATTGTTCACTCGCGATTTGGTCAACAAAGAGACTTTCTCGTATGAATCCCCAACAACAACATCACGAAAAGAATTGGGGCATTTTTTTGATTCGAGAAAGCGAAGGATTTTAAAGGCGGGATCGAAGCCTCTCATCAAAAAGAAAACTCTGAAAAAAGAAATCATGGCGACATAAGCGTGTTCCCTCTGAAAGAAGGGAAAATTCTCAAAAAGTTCTTAACTTTCGAGGCCAACGACAAAAGGTGCAGCGAATGAAATCTACACCGTCAAAGCGTGTTAATTTGCGTCAAATCCTCATAAATTGAGGCCTCTATCTTTGAAGTTCAAAAGTTCGACGATGAAAAGAATGAGTTGCACCCTCCGAGGATATCGGCGACATTCGGGTCATCAGTTCGGTAGGATTGCGAATCAAATGTTCAAGGAAATGGGGCACAAGCACCCAACAATGAAAGGAAACTATAAATCACCTCAAAAAGGGTGAGGCGCTACATCAGCGTACATCTCTATCCGGTAACAACATCGGTGAGTCTAGCGAAGCAAACCTTTAAATATTACTTGGTGAAGGTATCGAGAGATCCGTTATTCAAAACCATTGGCATCAATTGATGAACATCAAGACAGATTCGTGATGAAAGCTTTGTATACCACCGTTCTAGTGGGAACCAAAATAGTTGGGCGATGTCAGCGTATTCAACTACCAGTAGGGTAGGATATGTTGTCAAACTACCATCAGGGTACGCACCATTGTAAACTACCAGCGTATGCATCGGCGATATCTCAATTTCTCTTCATCAAACAGGCATTAGCGACACTGACAAAAAGCTAAACCGTTGTAGTCAACACCAGCATAGGCATCAGCAATCCCCGGTAAAGGTAAAGCGATTTGCGAAAATATTTTAAACATGCACCATAACATTCATTACATTGCGATTTGCGATTTATGATTTTTACGATATCACGATATCACGAAATCACGATGTCGAGTCTGCAAAATCACGATTGAAAATCAAAAAGCGAAATCACGATGTGCGATTTGCGAACTGCGATTTGCGAAAACATTTTAACATTCACTACATTTTGCATCACTAAAAATACCTTGTCATATTTCAAGTGTCTACTAATCTTTAGCATATCCATTCCATTACATTGCATGAACATGATAAAGAGGGGCATCTGTAGACACTCAAAATTTTCCTTTCCTGTTACTAACTATGCAGGAGGGCAAAAGCATCTTTTTCACTCCAGAGATAACCCTGGAGGACCACAACATCAATTCTAAACTCAGAGATAACCCTGAGGATATTCAGAGTCAACAGCATGACAACCTCAAAGATAACCCTGCGAAAAGACGGCTACAAATGTGTGAAAACCGTAGATAACCCCGGGAGGGAAAAAATGGTCATTTTTGCCAACTCAACTTCACTTCAAACCAAATACACTCATTTCAACCAAAATTGCTTCAATAGAAGTCCCATAAGACCCATATCTTAACTTCAAAACACAAACTACGCAAAATAGCTCACCGAATTGCTTGACGGAAACCCAGAAATGCTATTTCGGTCATGAACTCATCTTCCCGGAATTAAAAAAGGGCAAATCTTATGTCATTGTGTAGCTCTCAAAAAGAGCTTTCTAGAATGGTATGGCATACTTCCATCGGACTCTCGGTTTAAAAGTTATGAAAGTTCGAAGCGAACATTATAGCGTTGTCACGCAGTGTACGTGCTTTGCGACACGGTGGGACCCCGGGGCCACTGGCGCACATGGCGCAGCTTGCAGCTAGCACCAGTACACTGCGGCACCCCCTATATATATAAAGGGCTTGGGGTGGCCTTATTTAGAAAAAAAAAAGGAGAAGCCTGTCCAATTTGCTTTGTACACACCATAAACCATTGAGTGCTTTCTTATTTTAAACACTTTTGAGCTTATATTACAGCATATTTTTATCCGGTGGGGAGCCGAGTACTCATCCATTTAAAGTTATTGAAGTCTTCTTTGGCGTCCTTGTAAGCCTTCTCTCACACTCCATAAAAGCCTTTCTCTTCATCTTTGCACACTTATTCTACACATTGAGAGTCGTGTTGTGTGTGTATACTAGACTTGGTCATGGTTTTCATTTTATCTGTATATATATATATATTATATATATATATATTATATATATGGACTAACATTATCGAGTTATGCCTCGATTGAGCCTGAACTTATATGCAGGCGTTTACTTGCTTATATATATATATATATATATATATATATATATATATATATATATATATATATATATATATATATATATATATATTTATATATATATATATATATATATATATATATATATATATATATGATTACATCACCGTAGACATATCAGATGAGCTTTGATTTTATATCCAGGTTTTCTTATATTTATATATATATATATATATATATATATAGTTTACATAAGGCCTTTACTTGGCAGGGCCTTTTCTTTGCTTTATTTACATTTAGTCCACTTTGGAGTTTACTTACGTGGCGGTTGATAAATCTTATTACTTTATTTACATTTTGATCCCCCATGGAGTTGCTTAGTGGTGGTTGATCATGTCCATATATATATATATTTATCTCTTTTATATATTTACATTTATATCCCCATGGAGTTGCTTAGTGGTGGTTGATCATGTATATATATATATATATATATATATATATATGATTATATATATATATATTTAGACTTTTATATATATAAGCTTACTTTTTTCATATAAAGCTGCGGTATCATGTGAGCCTAGGAATCATGTGATCACAGATTGATTCTTGAATCTAGATTCGGTTCCGTGATGGACATTTTAAATTATGGCGACTTGTACATTATTCTGATGTCTGAATTTCCTTGGATGACTGTCATGCCCATGAGGAGTTCGGCACTGCTGTATATTATTTTCTCGAAGATGCCTCGAATCTTGAAATTAAAAGAAAACAAGCCGAACATTTACTAATAAAATGGAAGTATGAAAATGTCTCAATTCATATTGAGCACAGGGTTTGAAAAACCTTACAAAACTTTATTGCTATATCTTGCTTAAAACTGAATTTTCCTATAAATTCAAACCCTTTGTATATATAGGTGCGAATGAGGCCTCGCTTTACTTTCAAATAATAATTGCATTGATCCACACACACACACACACATATTCATATAACAGTTTCTTTGAAAAGTGGCGGTCACATGTGGCAACCACGGATGTCGAGGTGCCTAACACCTTCCCTCCTCATAATCAAGCCCCCGAACCCAAATGAATCTCGGTTTCACAGACACATTTAGCAGTGTCACATCACTGGGTCAATGTGCAAACCTTTTTCTATTGAGTTGGTACAACCAATTAAAAACACCAACTGGCGACTATTAAAGTCAAATCGTCGACATTATACATGTCGGACCTTTTTCACTTGTTTTTTCAAACAAATCTCACATTAATATGAGAACACCAAAGAACAAGTAACAAAAAGGGACAACTAAAAATCCCGACGTCGACAACATCGATACGTAAAAAAAACTCTATGAACACGCGACATACTTGGCGGTAAAGCGAGTCTATAGGCTACAGTTCCTACTCGATCGAGGATTTCAAATGGGCCAATTAAATCTAGGGTTGAGATTTCCTCTCTGCATCGACTCTTACTTCTAGAATAACGCCCTCTTGAACCTTCTTCTTTATATTTATCAAGTCCGGGTCTGTAGCTTGGGCGGCCTTTAACTTTATCGATTAAAGTAGATTATACTCGTATATTTGATATCAACACGTGGGTCCTTAGAGTCTTTAACTCTATCTTTATCATTTTTAAGTCATATAAAATGGGTTTTTGTGTTAACAACTTCGCACTCGTAAACGCATACGATCCTATACTCAATGTGTTAGTTACCACGTTCGCTTTTTCCATGATGGTATTGAATGGTATTATCATAATCTTCAACAGCTTGAGCCAATATCTTTGGCACATTATACGTTCATTTTGGGTGAAGAAAAACTTGAGGGTTTTAGAAATAGGTTTTGTACTACGGTTAATATAAAATTCAATTTCACGCTCTGGGGGTAGGCCAGGAAGTCTTCAGTAATACGTCAGGAAATTTATTAACGATAGAAAAAAAACTGTGATTCTCATCCCAAGACTTGGATAACATGTCACATTGATACCTATCAACTTGCGTTATTCATGGCTTCCCCTACAGAAAGTCTGGCTTCGGTGCATTCCACACAAAGAAGTCACCAGCGAATGGCTCAGAGCTCTTTACTTATGGCTTAATATAACAGTAATTGACTTTAGTTGTTTGGTTGCTTGAATTCGCATAACAGGTTGGTTAGGAATATGAAAGCTAACAACCTTACAAAAATAATTAATTTTGGCATGATGAGTGTTTAACCAATCGATTCCTAAAATCACATCAAGGGCAAGTATTTTCAAAGAGATAAGATTGACAGGTAACGTGAAAGTGTTGATTTAAATCAACAAGATTTATAAACAGTGGAGGTAACGAAGGTTTCCACTAACGAAGTTTCAACTAATAAGTCAAAGTCTAATTTCTTTGGGGTCAAATTTAAACGTTGAGTGCAAGCAAGAGAGATAAAAGAATGGGTAGAACCGGTATCTAATAAGGTATAGCCTTCGTAAGAATTTATAATTAACTAACCCGTGTTAACTTCGTTCGGGTTACTCGCTTTTTTAGAAGTCACAAAAAACGCTCTCCCTGAAACCACCGACTTTGTTTTGTCTGTATCCGCCTTTGGTACCACCATCCCAGCTGGACTTGATTTTGCTATAGCACAAAATTGAGCTATGTGACCGTCTTTTCCACAACTAAAATATACCTTGGAAGGCTGTGAACAGTTTGGACTTATGTGTCCCTCGTCTCGCATCTATAAAGCATCTAATGGCGCCATTCTCCTCCCTAGAATTTGTTCTTTGGTCTTTGGTCTTGCTATGACGCCTTCCCATCATCGTTAAATCTTCTCTTCTTGAATTTTCCACTTCTATTATCTTGGCCATGATTACCACTGAAGTGGTTACCATTCTTGGCATGATAATTTCCCCCACGATGGTTATCATTGTTCCGATGGCCGTTGCCACTGATATGATTATTATCGTGTTGTTGGTCATTGCCTTTTGGTTGTGCTGACTCATTATCGCGCTCCACTAACTGAGCCCTATTCACAACATTTGAATATAAACAACGTTTGTGAGAAATGAGGTATTGACGTATTTTAGGTTTCAAACCTCTTAGAAATATTCGCGTCATTCGCTCCTCGTTACTGACCAAATGGAATGCAAATCGGGATAACTCTGCAAACTTAGCCTCGTACTGTGACACAGTCATATTGTTTTGCTCCAACTTGATGAATTTAACCTCCTTCATGTGACGAATACTTTCGGGAAAGTACTTGTCATTGAACAATTCTTAGAATTTCTCCCAAGACATCTTTAGTGCGTCAGGCTGGGTATGTTTTACAGATTCCCACCAGTAATCTGCCTCTTCACGCATCATAAAGGTGGCGAAGAGAACCTTTTGCTCCTTGGAGCATCTTAAAACATCAAAAATCTTGGTGATCTGCTTTATCCACGTCTCTGCCTTAAGTGGTTCTGGATTTCCCAAAAACTCCAACGGTCCCAGCTCTTTGAACTGCTTAGCAGTGACCATCCAAGAATTGCCAGTGTTTTCACCTGAATTTTGAAAAGGAGTCTCTCTCGCCTGATGTTGTATGAATTGCATAAAGCCTCTGACCATCTCATCATTCATCATCTGATCGGTGTTGTTGTTTACCTGAGGATTATTGTCTTCCTGATGCACATTATCTTGGGTATTGATCGTTGGTGACTCAACGGTCTCATGTGCTTCATTGCTTATCTCGATATTTTCAGATGTCATTTTCAAACACTACCACAAAATAAGGGTTAATTGACATGTCACATATTATCCCTATACTCTAACCGACCAATTAAATACCAAATAAACTTAGGTAGGTCATACTAGCGAAGGAATTCATCGTCTCTCCCCCTCCTAGTTCTTGTCTCACATCTCAGCCAGGGATCATATCCCTAAGCTTTGATACCAACTGTCGTGTAAAAATACGACAAAATATAGCTGAGTTTTTAAAACAAATATTGTCTTCTAGACAATATCCACACTCAATGAAGTCCTCATTATAATTATTATCACACTATTTCACAGAATAGTGAGGACTGCTAAAGCCACTTATCCTGGACCATCACTCCATTCCCCAACTCGTCCCAGCTATATTCTCATTTCCTGAAGATAACAATGAAAGAAAAGGGTGAGCTCAACTAGCCCAGTAAGAAATATTATGACTAAGATAATGCAGAATAAATTATCCTTAGCCTTCAACAGTATAACAACTGATAGAATATAATAGACAACAAGTTTTAGATCAACAACTGCAGCGGAACAAGCTATCCATTAGAAGAGTCAAGTAGAGCATGATATCTACTATCTTCTATGATTTAAAAAGTTTTTCATCAAATTTATCGCTGAGACCCAGCTTAATAAATAAACCACATCATCGAATCATCATTGCACTCCGGGCTAAGGATATTCATGTAATCACCAATGGTCATGATTATACCGAATAATCACTAGTCATAATCATATCAACAACTGTCCATCAATGCACTACGGGCCAATGAGGACTTTTACCACATTATTTGTAACATTATGGGTCATGATTATACCAAATGATCCCTGGTCATAATCATACCAATCAACAGTCCATCTATGCACATAAGCCAAAGATGACTTTCATCACAATATAAGCATGAGGATGATGATAATGATATAAGCAATAATCAAACGAAATCAAATCAAACAAAATCAAGGATAAATATTAAAGACTTTAAATTTATCCAGAGTTTAAAAATATCCAAATTGTCAACATGATACTGCTTTGTGGAGTAGAATTCAAGAATAATATTCATGTATCAAAAATAATTTGGACAGAAAAGAAATATATTTTTTTGGGTCAATAGTACCCATGAATAGTACCACAACGTGAATAGTACTTGAGAATAGTACCTAAATGAATAGTACTCCAACATGAAAAGTACCCCAAATACTCGAGTGAATAATATTTGGGTGAATAGTAATTGGGTGAATAGTAACCTATGAATAGTAACTCATGAATAGTACTCCGGCATGAAAAGTGCCCAATAATACGAGTGTGAATAATATTTGAGTGAATAATAATCGGGTGAATAGTAACCCGTGAATAGTAACTCGTGAATAGTACTCAAAATCGTGAAAAGATCAATAATTATCAAGAAAGCTCAGAATAATATTTCCATGAAAAGATACTGGATGAAGCGCATATATCAAGGATATTCTACTAATTTCATAGAGTATAGAAGCCAAAACTTCAACAAAATATGTATAGAATTCAAAATCTAAAACGAAATAATATTACTTACATACTACAGAGTATGGAAGAAAATATTATTTAAAGCGAATATTGAACAAAAATAACATCCCTTACAACTGTTGAACGAAAATAATATTTCAACGAATATTTAACGAAGATAATATTCCTACGAATATTGAACGAAAATAATATTCATACGAATATGAAAAAATAATATCTATTCAGAATATGAAATAAATAATACCCCTTACCTCAGAAGAAGACTGGATACTGGAGTAGTGAATTAGCAGACTACTCTTCTTCTTTCTCCCTATAGCTTCTCTCTCTATAATTGCTCTTGTGAGTCTTAGTGAATTGGTGAGAATGAAGGAATAATGAGCTTCTATTTATAGAAAAATATAGTTTCGATAATTGCACATTTTGGAGCTCAAAATATTTCAGTATAATACCTTCACATTTTACTTTATTTTTAATTTAGTCATGCAAGTATTATCAAACTTGCACCACCTCCCCTAATAGTACATCATGTGAACAAATAGTTATAAGCATGTGAATTAATAGCAATTAATTGCTCATTTATCCGATTAATTATCCAATTGGTCAATATAACCTCCAAACATCAATTATTATTGGAATATATATCGATTTCCACTAACACTAATAATCCCAACACAATGAAAATATCAATTTCATCTTTAATCAACACAAACTTATTCATCATTAATATTATAACTCACAATATTTAATAACCAGATCATTCCCAGGAAAGAGGGGGCTTTCCGATAAGGATTTCTCCCTATTGGCGCGCAATTAGGTGACCAAACCTCTCCTCGACAGAACTTTCTAAACATTTGTATATATAAAGTTCTATCAAAGATCTTTTACTTTTCACCTTATATATATGTATATATATATATACATTTCTGTCAGGCATGGAGTTTACTTCGTGACCTTTTACTGCTTTATTTATATTTCTGTCAGCCCTAGAGTTTACTTCATGGCCTTTTACAGCTTTATTTACATTTCGTCCCGCTTGGAGTTCACTTCCAGTAAAAAGTCTCTTCTAGTCATCCCCAAATGTTCTAAGTCAAATTTTTGAATTTAGTTATATAGCTATTTGCTACCATAGACATGTGATTTAACTTGTTTAATATCTCTTGTTCACTGAAACCATCAATGTTCCAATCATAAATTTTATTGGATGAAACATAGAATTGTTTATCTAGATTTCTCTTTTCGAACTGTAGGTCCGGAGGAGTAGGTCTAGAGTACCAATTTCTGGTTATACTAGTGTTTTTAACTGTTAATTTATTAAACTGATCATTAAAATCTGGACTGAAGAAGTATCAGAATGATCTGACTTGTTATTGCTTTCATTGTCTGTTTCAACTTGATCAATGATTGCAATGGTGCCACTTGATTCAGGCTCAGTTTTTAATTTTTTAAATAAATTATCAATAGCTCTAGTGAGTTCACCGTCTTTGTTGGGTAAACCTAGTTTACTTCTATTCTCTTGTAATTTTAATAGAGGTTGTGTAATTTTTGAATCGAGTCTTTTAATAGTAGTTTCCTCGAATTTTTCTTCAATCCTATCTAGCTGTCTTCCTACCGTTGCTAGATATTGATTACTAAAATTTAATTGTTTAATTATTTTTTTATCATCTTTATTGCCATCTGAGATCTTAAAAGGACTGATAACAATAGATGTATTTTTTATTGGAAGTAAAATAGTTTCTAGCGGGGGATAACTAGAAGAGACTTTTGACTTATCTTCTTTAATCCATTGGGTTTTAGTTATAACATTACATTTACCTTGATATTGATCATACCAATTGTAAAAAGTAATGTTTATCTTTTCACTGTTAATAAATCATTTCCATCTATTAACAATTTTATCACGTTCTTTTTCTATTGAATGATTAGACCTAAATAAATGTCTTTTTTCCTTATTGGATTTGGAATTAAAATCTTTTACAAGATTGTCCCAATCTAATATGAAATCTTTTTTAAGAACTCTTAATTGATTATTAATCGGATTCTCAAAATCTGACTGAGTAGGCAACTCAGAAGGGGTAGGTGAAGAAGAACCTTATTCTTCAACAAAATCCTTTTGAATATAACAAGGATGACTAGTTTGACCGTGATTAAGGATACCCTTTAATTTAATATCCCTAACAGAAGGGTTACTAAGTACTTCAGGTCTCTTCGAGTGTGAACTGAAGGTGCTGAAGAACTAGTAAAATCTTCTATAATAACTGGTCTTCTAGTGCGCTCAAAACTTATTTTGACCGTTCCATCAGAAAATTGTTTAACATTCTCAACATTTAAGAAATTATTAACTACAGGTTGTTGAGGAATTTCACTGGGTAAAGTTTATTGACTAGGTAACGTAATATCCTTCCAGAGGATGGTTCTCAGGATCTGAATATTAGCATCACTAGTTGAACTTTGAATTAATACAGTTTGATCTTTAGGACTTTTATTAAGAGCATGAACGTTCAAATTCATTTTCATGGTCTTATAATAAATTCTATAAATCAAAGCTATGGGCTGAGAACCCTCAATCATATGAGCAGTTTCTCCAGCTGTTTTAATGTTTAATGTCAAAGATTTTAATAAGTGTTGATCACTCAGGCTTAATGTGAAATCAGGAAAGCAATTAAAATGGATAGGTCCATTGTGCAAACTTGATTCCATAGCACCAATCATACTTGGATAATAATTCAGGAACCTAGCATCTCTGAGACAGAGGTAGATACTTGAATTAATTCCTTTAATATTCAACGGTTTAACTGCAACTTGAACTAGACCGATGTGAATAAAATTGTAACCTTTCTTCCTATGTTTTTTGATAACATCAGGAGATAAAAGACTATAATTTTCATATTCTTTATTAATTGCATAAACCTTTTCAACAGTTTTTACATTATAATCTGTCTTAAAATTATCTAAAAAGGTTGACTGGTATATTTTTTTAGGGGAAACCCTAGGTATGTTCCAATTGTGTAAAGCTTGACTGATATTTTCAAAACTGTGTGTTTCTTAGTTAACTATGTCTGGGACGGGAGGCAAAGTTGAACTGTTACTAGGTGAAGAGTTAGACCTAAATAATCTACTCATCTTTTACAGTTTTCAGAATAAATTATTATTCAATGTTCTTCCATACATACCCTCTTACCTTAAGTAGACTCATACATATGTTCTATAACCCGACACTGCTCACCCAAGAGACTTACAAAGGTTAAACACGAACTAGGTGGACTACAGCAAGTTAGGTGACGTTGGAACAAAAAAAAAGAAATTTTGAAAATAGTAAGGAGATAAACAGATTACGGAGATCTTACTGGCAACTAGAACAAAAGCAACTTGGCTCTGATACCATTTGGGGGCGGAAGCAAGAACAATTGAAAAGAACAGAGTGGTGCATATAAATAACACAATTTATTACTAAATAGAAATAATTTTTATTGATAACTGAAACTATTTACTAATAAAATAAAAATTAAAGTGACTTACAATTTGACTCAGAACATTTAAGAAGAAAGAGAAGGAGGGGTTAAGATGGGGTAAATAGCGGTAGAAACCAAAGATTCGTCCGAGAAGGAACTCAGAGTCTTTCTAAGTTTTGAAGTCTATTTTTCTAACTGAGTTCAGTTTCCTTTTATAGAATAAGGAAAGGAACTACTACAAAGTAACTATTACAAAATGAATCATTACAGACAAGCAACTGTAGATGAATAGTGCTAACTTTTGACTAAATACATATGCTTTCGGCTACTTTAGACAAAGAGGCCGAAAACTTTTGATTCAGCAGATGCTTTCGATGGAAAAGAGAGAGCATCTTTTGACTTTGAAGGCTGCTGGGGCAGGTGCGCGTGACTGGAGCTACTTTCAATGGAAAAGCAGATTATTTTGACTGATTGGCTGCAGGGGCAGGTGCATATGACTGGGAAGTCAGGCAAATGGGTCCTGGGCATCCTGTAGATCGATGGTGCCATATGGATCATACTGACCATCATCATCCTCATCCACCAATGAGAGAACCAATGAGGAAACTGGCTTTTGAACTTGTGATCGAACTGGAAAAACCAGGAATGACTATTTGACTCATTTTGAAAAAGGATGACTCTATACCAAGCTTCCATATAATCATAATAACAATAAGAGTTATCTTGATTAGAAAGCTGCATGAGGTTAGAAGGATGTTTTCCCCAATCTGACATTGAAATGAATTGCTTAATATACAATGAATGATAAAGTACTTTGGATTTATCATTATTAGCATAAATGGGTTTAACAAAGATTGACTCGGTTTCAACAAGGATGTCCTTATAATACAAGGGATTTATAAGGAGCCGCGCTTGAAATACCGACGGAAGGAAAAGAACGGGAGACCAATTTGGTTGGTCATCTTTAGGTTTCATATGGGGTTCAATATGAAACAGGTGAGTGGTCCATTTGAGCATATACTCAGAAGAAGGATGACTGGGGTTTGAACTGGAAGCTTTTGATTGGTTGGAAAAAGGTCAACTGGGGTTGGGTTACTAGCTAAAAAATTGAATGTATGGCTTAGGTATTGTACCAAGATGTAAATTTGTCGGTGGTTTGATAAATTGGGTTAGCGGATGAGGAACCAAGGTTCCTTTGGTTGATTACTTGGGCGATGAGGGCGACCCTTTACCACGAGAGGATGATGCTCCTCGAGTACTCATGATGAGCAGACAAAGATTACAGTATTAATAAATTCCCGAGTGAGAAAATCAGGAATCGAATTGTTACTGCCTTTAATGTATTAAATTTCAAAATGAAAGATACTCAATAAGGCTTGCCACCTAGCAAAGGAATTCTTAAAGGCTATGTTTTCAACATCTTTTTCTAAAACATATTTTGCTAATTTGCAATCAATGCGAACTAAAAACTTTTGATTCAATAAGTCACTTTGAAATTTGTTAATACATAATACTAAAGAAAGTATTTCCTTTTTAATAGTACTGTAATTTAACTGTGTAGTATTCTATGCACTGGAATGGAAACGGACAATTTGTTCTAGAGAACTGAGAGTAAGTTTTTGCTTTAGAATTCCTCCGAATCCAATATCAGAGGCATCAGTTTCAATAATTTTAAATGCAGAATCATTAGAAATACCAAGGCAGGGCAATGCCTTGACATATTTTTTTAACTTGTTGGACGACCGAAGTGTGAGTGTCAGTCCATGAAGGAGGATTGTCTTGCAAACGCTGAAAAAGAGGTTTGTAAATCTTCCTGAGGTTTTTGTAGAACTTGCCAATATAATTGAGCGAGCCCAAAAACCTCTGTAGTTGGGTTTTATTGGTAATTTTATTTGGGAATCACATCAAGACAAATTGAATAGCCTCATAATAATTTGTATAAGTCCGCGATAAATATTTAAACTAAGAAACCGAACTTTAGCTTGAAACAAGCTGCATTTGGAAAGTGAAAGGACAAGTCCATTATCTTTAACTGTTTTGAAGAACGATTTCAAATGTTTAATGTGTTCTTCAATAGAATTGAAAAAAAATGAGAATATCATCAATGAAGACGACAATAAAGTGACTGAAAGGGTTCAAAATATAATTGAGAATATTCTGAAATTCACTTGGAGCATTTTTTAGGCCAAATGCCTGGACATTCCATTCGTAATGACCAAATGGGGTAGTGAATGTTGTTTTGTACCTATCATCTGGGTGGATTGCAACTTGCCAAAAACCAGATTTAAGGTCAAATTTACTGAAAATAGTGGCATTACTCAATCGGTTAATAAGGTTGTCTTTGTTAGGTAAAGGGTACCTAATCCACTCTAAGATTTTGTTCAATGGTTTGTAATTGATTACTAGGCGAGAACACGCTCTCTCCTTCTACGCTTCATTATTGACATAAAGGCGGGACATGACCATGGGGATTTACTGAAACAATTAAACCTTTACTAAGAAGATCATTAATCTCTTTTTTACATAACTCCATTTGTTCGTGATTCATTTGTATAAGCCTGGCCTTAGTAGGAATCAGGTGCTCTTTGAATTCCTTAGCATAAGGAAGCCTTACTACATGCTTCTTCCGATGCCAAAAGGCATTAGGAGAATCAAAACAAAGGTTTTCTTTTAAATATATTTTTAACTCTTCAATTTTTTCTTGAACTTCTTTATTCTGAAGTTGTTCTTCAACACGTTTATACTTAATTTCTTCTTTTAAGAAATTTAAATGGGTAGATTTACAATTCAATAAATTTAATGAATTGAAAATAGATTCTTCTTGAATGAATTTTAAATCTCTATCTTTAGGTTTAATAAGGAATTTAAATGTTATTCTTTTTCCTAAATGTTTACTGTTTAATCCTTCATTATTGGTAGTAAAAGGGTATAATAAATATATAAATGGTAACCCTAAGATGATCTTATCAGTAAGATTTCGGATTTAAAACAAATGATGTTTTAAAGCACATATTATCTTAACAGATATGAACTTTAGACAGTTTATATTTTATCTCCATTTGACTACCATTGGCTTAATTTAACTTTTCATTAGTTTTCTTATAATACTTAGTTGGGATTAGACCTTCCTGAATACAATTAAGATCTGTGCCAGTATCAACTAGAGCAAGAAGTTGTATAGAAAATGTTTTATCAACAACTAAGTTAATGGAGATATACCATTTTTGAATGGTGATATCTTTAATACGTTTAAGAGAAAGACCTTGAACAAAAAGATTTGGCTCTTCTTTTGTTCCCTATGATTCAAGCTCATCGTGATCTTCGTCACTGGAGGAGGAATCATGGACTTGAAGATTGGATTTTTTGTCTTCAAACTCTTTTCTTAAATTAGAGACTTCTAATTTTAAGTTAGAAATTTCCTTTTTAGGTTTATTGACTTCTTGATTCAACTCGGAAGGTAACTTCCTTAATCGGGGTTTTAAATCTCTCAAGAGTTTTATTAAGACTAAATACTGGTTTTTCTTTAGCTTTAATAGTTTTATCCTTAACTCTATTATCTTTAGTTAATAAATCTTTTAACTGTTTAGTGTATTGAGATTTTAACTTTCAGATCAAAAATTTTACTAATTAGATCAATTAGCAAAGGACTTTCTTCATCTTAATTATGTGATAAAAAACCATTGCTCTTTCCGTAAGTTTATTGTTTTTGTTCTAGTAAATACATCCTTGCCAAGAGTAAGATCTCAAAGATATTACTGGAGTGCTTGGTACCATATAAATATCGAGCCAAATTGTATCGAGCCAAGTTGCTTTTGTTCTAGTTGCGATAAGATCTCTCATGTCTCTTTACTATTTTCAAAATTTTCTTTTTTCTTATTCCAAAGTCACCTAACTTGTTGTAGTCCACCTAGTTCGTGTTTAACCTTTGTAAGTCTCTTGGGTGAGCAAAGTATCGGTTATAAAACATAGGTATGAGTCTACTTAAGGTAAGAGGGTATGAATGGAAGAAGATTGAATAAAAAATTTATTTTGAAATTTTTAAAGGATGAGTAGATTGTTCAGATCTAACTCCTCAGCTAGTAATCAGTCAACTTTGCCTCCCGTCCCAGACATAGTTAACCAGGAAACACATAGTTATGAAAATATCAGTCAAGCTTTACACAATTAGAACATACCTAGGGTTTCCCCTAAAGAAATTTATCACTCAACTTTTTTAGATAATTTTAAAACAGATTATAATGTAAAAACTATTGAAAAGGTTTATGCAATTAATAAAGAATATGAAAATTGTAGTCTTTTATCTTCTGATGTTATCAAAAAACATAGGAAGAAAGGTTACAATTTTATTCACATCGGTCTAGTTCAAGTTGCAGTTAAACCATTAAATATTAAAGGAATTAATTCAAGTATCTACCTCTGTCTCAGAGATGCTAGGTTCCTGAATTATTATCCAAGTATGATTGGTGTTATGGAATCAAGTTTGCACAATAGACCTATCCATTTTAATTGCTTTCCTGATTTCACATTAAGCCCAAGTGATCAACATTTATTAAAAGCTTTGACATTAAACATTAAAACAATTTGGAGAAATTACTATATGATTGAGGGTTCTCAACCCATAGCTTTGATTTATAGATTTATTATAAGACCATGAAAACGAATTTAAACGTTCATGCTCTTAATAAAAGTCCTAAAGATCAAACCTGTATTAATTCAAAGTTCAACTAGTGATGCTAATATTCGATCCCGAGAACCATCCTCTAGAAGGATATTACATTACCTAGTCAATGGACTTTACCCAAAGAAATACCTCAACAACCTGTAGTTAATAATTTCTTAAATATTGAAAATGTTAAACAATTTTCTGATGGAACGGTCAAAATAAGTTTTGAGCGCACTAGAAGACCAGTTATTATAGAAGATTTTACTAGTTCTTCAGCGACCTTCAGTTCACACTCAAGAGATACTGAAGTACTTAGTAACCCTTCTATTAGGGATATTAAATTAAAGGGTATCCTTAATCAAGGTCAAGCTAGTCACCCTTGTTATACTCAAAAGGACCCTGTAGAAGAAGAAGAAGATTTTCTTCTCTCTACCCCTTCCGAGTACCCTACTCAATCATTTTTGAGATTCCATTAACAATCAATTAAGAGTTATTAAAAAGAGTTCAAATTAGATTGGGACAATCTTGTAAAAGATTTTAATTCCAAATCTAATAAAGAAAAAGACATTTATTTAGATCTAATCATTCAATGTAAAAAAGAACGAGATAAAATTGTTAATAGATGGAAACGATTTATTAACAATGAAAAGATAAACATTACTTTTTACGATTGGTATGATCAATATCAAGGTAAATGTAATGTTATAACTAAAACCCAATGGATTAAAGAAGATAAGTCAAAAGTCTCTTCTAGTCATCCCCACTAGAAATTGTTTTACTTCAGTTAAAATATACATCTGTTGTTGCCAAATTTTAAAATCTCGATGGCAATAAAGATGATAAAAAATTATTGAACAATTAAATTTTAGTAATCAATATCTAGCAACCAGTAGGAAGACAACTAGATAGGATTGAAGAAAATTTGAAGAAACTACTATTAAAAAACCCGATTCAAAAATTACAATAACCTCTATTAAAATTACTAGAAAATAGAAGTAAATTAGGTTTACCTAACAAAGATGGTGAACTCACTAGAGCTATTGATAAGTTATTTAAAAATTAAAAAATCGAGCTCTAATCAAGTGGCACCATTGCAATCATTGATCAAGTTGAAATCGATAATGAAAGCAATAAAAGTCGATCATTCGATACTTCTTCATCCCAGATTTTAATGATCGCTTAAATAAATTAACAATTAAAAACACTAGTATAACCAGAAATTGGTACTCTAGACCTACTCCTCGGATCTACGCATTCAAGAGAGAAATCTAGATAAACAATTCTCCTGTTTCATCCAATAAAATTTATGAATGGAACATAGATGGTTTCAAAGAACAAGAGATTTTAAACAAGTTAAATCACATGTCTATGGTAGCAAATAGCTATATAACTAAATTCAACAATCGACTCAAATTTTATATTGTTGAGTTATTAGCTAGTGGATTCACCGGTATTCTCGTGATCTTGGTGGGAAAAACATCTCACTAAAGATACTAGATTATCAATAATTCATGTTGTCCAGTTAGATGATGATTTTGAACCCCATCTTTGATGAAGATGTTGGTATTGGTCCGCTTTGATGGAGTTAATACTTTAATATTTACCATAATAAAACATTTTGTTGGCACTCCCAATAATATAACCGAGAGAAATCCACGATCGATTATAATCTCACTTGTCCCACTCTAAAGTGATTTTAGATGGTACAAGGATGTATTTACCTCTCGAGTTTGATGATGCGAAATGATAGCAATAAACCATTCTGGAAAGAAAAATTCACAATGGTTTACCTTCATTATTATTCATAATAAAGTTAAAGAAGAGCTAAGTAAAAATTTAGGGTATATTGATTATGATAACCTAACTTATGGTGACATAATCGCTTATATTCAAAAATTGGATTAAAAATGTGTATTGATTTTAAATTAGCCAAACAAGCTAGTAAAGATAAGAAAAAAAAAGCTAAGTATGAGTTAGAAACATTCATGAACAATATGGTTTACCTCCGGTTGCTCCCTCTAGAAGAAAGCACTTGCATAAACATATTGATCATCATAAGAGTCACAGACGCATATAAACATAAACAAAGTCATAAAAAAGATAAAAATCAAGATGAATATTACACTAAACCCAAACCCACAAGAAAAAAATTATAATAAAAAATCATCTAAAAAATTTGATAAAAGTAAAATTGTTTGCCACAATTGTGGAGCGAAAAAGGCACTATAAAAATGAGTGCAAAATTAAGAAAAAATTATCTCAATTAAACATCTCAAGTGAAGATACTGAACAACTATTAGAATTAATGAGAATAGAGAACAATATCAGTAATGATGAAGGTTCTGATATCCCTCATTCATCTAATAGCAGTACTAGTAACCACGAAACAGATAGTGATAATGACGAAGTCACTATTTGCGCTAACAATTGCAATGAGAAGTGTTGCAATAAACAAATTAATGTAATCACTAAAGAAGATGAAGAAAGTTCTTTGCTAATTGATCTAATTAGTAAAATTTTTGATCCTGAGTTAAAATCTCAATACACTAAACAGTTAAAAGATTTATTAACTAAAGATAATAGAGTTAAGGATAAAATTATTAAAGCTAAAGAAAAACCAGTATTTAGTCTTAATAAAACTCTTGAGAGATTTAAAACCCCAGTTAAGGAAGTTACCCTTCCAGAGTTGAATCAAGAAGTCAATAAACTGAAAAAGGAAATTTCTAACTTAAAATTAGAAGTCTCTAATTTAAGAAAAGAGTTTGAAGACAAAAAATCCGATCTTCAAGTCCATGATTCCTCCTCTAGTGATGAAGATCACGATGAGCCTGAATCATCGGGAACAAAAGAAGAGCCAGATCTTTTTGTTCAAGGTCTTTCTCTTAAACGAATTAAAGATATCACCATTCAAAAATGGTATATCTCCATTAACTTAGTTGTTGATAAAACCTTTTCTATACAACTTCCTGCTCTAGTTGATACTGGCGCAGATCTTAATTGTATTCAAGAAGGTCTAATCCCAACTAAGTATTATAAGAAAACTAATGAAAAGTTAAATTCAGCCAATGGTAGTCAAATGGAGATAAAATATAAACTGCCTAAAGTTCATATCTGTCAAGATAATATGTGCTTTAAAACATCATTTGTTTTAATCCATGATCTTATTGATAAGATCATCTTAGGGTTACCATTTATATATTTATTATACCCTTTTACTACCAATAATGAAGGATTAAGCTGTAAACATTTAGGAAAAAGAATAACATTTAAATTCCTTATTAAACCTAAAGAAAGAGATTTAAAATTCATTCAAGAAGAATCTATTTCCAAATCATTAAATTTATTAAATTCTCAATCTACCCATTTAAATTTCTTAAAGGAAGAAATTAAGTACAAACGTGTTGAAGAACAACTTCAGAATAAAGAAGTTCAAGAAAAAATTGAAGAGTTAAAAATATATTTAAAAGAAAACCTTTGTTCTGATTCTCCTAATGCCTTTTGGCATCGGAAGAAGCATGTAGTAAGGCTTCCTTATGCTAAGGAATTCAAAGAGCACCTGATTCCTACTAAGGCCAGGCCTATACAAATGAATCACGAACAAATGGAGTTATGTAAAAAAGAGATTAATGATCTTCTTAGTAAAGGTTTAATTAAGCCTAGTAAATCCCCATGGTCATGTCCCGCCTTTTATGTCAATAATGAAGCAGAAAAAGAGAGAGGTGTTCCCTGCCTAGTAATCAATTACAAGCCATTAAACAAAGTCTTAGAATGGATTAGGTACCCTTTACCTAACAAAGACGACCTTATTAACCGATTGAGTAATGCCACTATCTTCAGTAAATTTGACCTTAAATCTGGTTTTTGGCAAGTTGCAATCCACCCAGATGATAGGTACAAAACAACATTCACTACCCCATTTGGTCATTACGAATGGAATGTCCAGGCATTTGGCCTAAAAAATGCTCCCAGTGAATTTCAGAATATTCTCAATGATATTTTGAACCCTTTCAGTCACTTTATTGTCGTCTACATTGATGATATTCTCATTTTTTCCAATTCTATTGAAGAACACATTAAACATTTGAAATCGTTCTTCAAAACAGTTAAAGATAATGGACTTGTCCTTTCACCTTCCAAATGCAGCTTGTTTCAAGCTAAAGTTCGGTTTCTTGGTTTAAATATTTATCGCGGACTCATACAGCCTATTGATAGAGCTATTCAATTTGCTGACAGATTCCCAGATAAAATTACCAATAAAACCCAACTACAGAGGTTTCTGGGCTCGCTCAATTATATTGGCAAGTTCTATAAAAACCTCAGGAAGATTTGCAAACCTCTTTTTCTGTTTGCAGGACAATCCTCCTCCATGGACTGACACTCACACTTCTGTCGTCCAACAAGTTAAAAAATATGTCAAGGCATTGCCCTGCCTTGGTATTTCCAATGATTCTGCATTTAAAATTGTTGAAACTGATGCCTCTGATATTGGATTCGGAGGAATTCTCAAGCAAAAACTTACTCTCAGTTCTCCAGAACAAATTGTCCATTTCCATTCCTAAGGCATGGAATACTACACAGTTAAATTACAGTACTATTAAAAAGGAAATACTTTCTTTAGTATTATGTATTAACAAATTTCAAAGTGACTTATTGAATCAAAAGTTTTTAGTTCGCATTGATTGCAAATCAGCAAAATATGTTTTAGAAAAAGATGTTGAAAACATAGCCTCTAAACATTCCTTTTGCTAGATGGCAAGCCCTTATTAGTATCTTTGATTTTGAGATTGAATACATTAAAGGCAAGAATAATTCAATTCCTGATTTTCTCACTCGAATTTATTAATACAGGTACTGTCCGTTCATCATGAGTACTCGAGGAGCATCATCCTCTCGTGGTCCGGGTCGCCCTACTGGCCCAAGTAATCAACCAAAAGGAACATTGGTTCCTCATCCAGTTAACCCAATTTATCAAACCACCAACAAATTTACTAGTCCTTGGGACAATACCCAAGCCATACAGATTCAACCTTAGCTAGTAACCCAACTCTAGTTGACCCTTTTTTTCAACCAATAAAAGCCTCCATTTCAAACCCCAACATCCTCCTTCCGAGTATATATGCTCAAATGGACCAATCACCTATTTCATATTGAACCCCATATGAAACCTAAAGATGACCCACATCAATTGGTCTCCCAGCTTCTTTCTTCCTTCGGATGGCATTTCACTCCCCTTGCTCCTTATAAATCCTTGTGTATTATAAGGATATCCTTGTTGAAATCGAGTCAATCTTTGTTAAACCCATTTATGCTAATAATGATAAATCCAAAGTACTTTATCATTCATTGTATATTAAACAATTCATTTCAATGTCCGATTGGGGAAAACATCCTTCCGATCTTATGCGCAACTTTCTAATCAAGATAACTCTTATTGTTATTATGATTATATGGAAGCTTGGTATAGAGTTTTCCTTTTTCAAAATGAGTCAAAAAGTCATTCATGGTTTTTTCAGTTCGATCATAAGTTCAAAAGCCAGTTCTCTCATTGGTTCTCTCACTGGTGGATGAGGTTTGGTTCCACTTATGATCTCCTTCCTGAACCATTGAAAGTTCAACTTAGTCATTTTTGTAACCACAAGAAATACAATCCAAAGTATGATGGAGTCCCCTGTCATTCTTCAATTTGTTAGTAAATATAAGATTCCCTGGATTCTTAAATGGCAGTATGACATTAAAACCCCAACTAAAGTAACCGATCCTCATGGTCGAGATTTCAATTTGGCGGAAGCTTGTACCCTTTGTGAACCATTCCTCTTCTCTCTCGAAAATTTTTTCATCAAATGGTGGGATAAGTTTGATGTTAATAGGATTGTTAGTCAAGTTCGTTTAGAATTTCCCACCGTCTCCTCTTAAGGTTCTTCCAGTTTCATCCCAAAGACCTTCCAATCAATCAAAAGAGTCAAAACCAAAAGAGTCAAAAAGTCAGTCCCCACTGGTTCGCCTTGTTCTCGTGACATTTCGATTTCAAGAATTGTTCCAAAAAGAATTAAAATTAATAGCCCAAGCACTTAACAAAAGAATTGATGAGTTACATGAGGAAGCTTCATGCTTCATTCTTCTTCTTCTCGAAGAATGCTTCATTACCAATTTGATGATGATGGTCAGTATGATCCATATGGCACCATCGATCTACAGGATGCTCAGGACCCATTTGCCTGACTTCTCAAGTCACATGCATGCACCTGCTGCCCAGCAAATCAATCAAAAGAATCTGCTTTTCCCATCGAAGCAGCTCCAAACGCCAAGCATTCCCCAAAACCTTTTTTAAAGTCAAAGAGTGTGCTCTCTTTCTCTTTTCCACCGAAAGCATCTCTTTGAAATCAAAAGTTGTCGGCCTCTTTGTCTAAAGTAGCAAAAAGAATATGTATTTAGTCAAAAGTTAGCACTATTCATCTATAGTAAATTTGTCTATAATGATTCATTTTGTAATAGTAACTTTGTAATAGTTCCTTTCCTTATTCTATAAAAGGAAACCGAACTTAGTTATTAGAAAAAGAGACTTCAAACTTAGAAAGACTCTCGAGTTCCTTCTCGCATTTAATCTTTGGTTTCTACCATTGCTTAAGCCCATCTTAACCCCTCATTCTCTTTCTTCTTAAATGTTCTAAGTTAAATTGTAAAGTCACTTTAATTTTTTTTGTTTGTAAATATTTTCATTATCAATAAAATTATTTCTATTTAGTAATTAAATTGTGTTGTTTATATGCACCACTCTTTTTTTTCTTCTTTTTGTTTTTTCCTTCCCAAATGGTATCGAGCCAAGTTGTTTTTGTTCTAGTTGCCAAGAAGATCTCAAGTCAATTTGTTCATCTCTTTACTATTTTCAAAATTTCTCTTTTATTCTTGTTCCAAAGTCACCTAACTTGTCTTGTCAGAGTCCACCTAGTTCGTGTTCTAACCTTTGTAAGTCTCTCGGGTGAGCAAAGGTCAAAGTTATAGAACATAGGTATGAGTCTACTTAAGGTAAAAGAGGGTATGAATGGAAGAACATTGAATAAAAAATTTATTTTGAAATTAGTAAAAGATGAGTAGATTATTTAGGTCTAACTCCTCAACTAGTAACCGGTCAACTTTGCCTCCCATCCCAGACATAGTTAACCAAGAAACACATAGTTATGAAAATATCAGTCAAGCTTTACACAATTGGAACATACCTAGGGTTTCCCCTAAAGAAATTTATCAGTCAACCTTTTTAGATAATTTTAAAATAGATTATAATGTAAAAACTGTTGAAAAGGTTTATGCAATTAATAAAGAATATGAAAATTGTAGTCTTTTATCTCCTGATGTTATTAAAAAATATAGGAAGAAAGGTTACAATTTTATTCACATCGGTCTTGTTCAAGTTGCGCTAAAACCATTAAATATTAAAGGAATTAATTCAAGTATCTACCTCTGCCTCTCGTAGATGCTAGATTCTCAATTATTATCCAAGTATGATTGGTGCTATGGAATCAAGTTTGCACAATGGACCTATCCATTTTAATTGCTTTCCGATTTCACATTAAGCCTCAAGTGATCAACATTTATTAAAAGCTTTGACATTAAACATTAAAACTACCGGAGAAATTACTCATATGATTGAGGGTTCTCAAATTTATAGCTTTGATTTATAGGATTTATTATAAGACCATGAAAACGAATTTAAACGTTCATGCTCTTAATAAAAGTCCTAAAGATCAAACTATATTAATTCAAAGTTCAACTAGTGATGCTAATATTCAGATCCCGAGAACCATCCTCTGGAAGGATATTACGTTGCCTAGTCAATGGACTTTACCCAAAGGAAATACCTCAACAACCTCAGAGTTAATAATTTATTAAATATTGAAAATGTTAAACAATTTTCTCGATGGAACGGTCAAAATAAGTTTTGAGCGTACTAGAAGACCAGTTATTATAGAAGATTTTACTAGTTCTTCAGCACCTTCAGTTCACACCAAGAGATACTGAAGTACTTAGTAACCCTTCTATTAGGGATATTAAATTAAAGGGTATCCTTAATCAAGGTCAAGCTAGTCATCCTTGTTATATTCAAAAGGACTTTGTTGAAGAAGAAGGTTCTTCTTCGCCTACCCCTCTCGAGTATCCCTACTCAATCAAATTTTGAGATTCCGATTAACAATCAATTAAGAGTTATTAAAAAGAGTTCATATTAGATTGGGACAATCTTGTAAAGATTTTAATTCCAAATCTAATAAAGAAAAAAGACATTTATTTAGATCTAATCATTCAATGTAAAAAGAACGAGATAAAATTGTTAATAGATGGAAACGATTTATTAATAAAGAAAAGATAAACATTACTTTTTACGATTGGTATGATCAATATCAAGGTAAATGTAATGTTATAACTAAAACTCAATGGATTAAAGAAGATAAGTCAAAAGTCTCTTCTAGTCATCCCCCGCTAGAAACTGTCCTACTTCCAGTTAAAAATACATCTGTTGTTGCCAGTCCTTTTTAAGATTTCGATGGTAATAAAGATGATAAAAAATTATTGAACAATTAAATTTTAGTAATCAATATCTAGCAACCGTAGGAAGACAAATGAGATAGGATTGAAGAAAAATTCGAGAAACTACTATTAAAAACCCGATTCAAAAATTGAACAACCTCTATTAAAATTACCGTAAAATAAGTAAATTAGGTTTACCTAACAAAGATGGAACTCACTCGAGCTATTGATAAGTTATTTAAAAATTAAAAATCGAAGCTCGAATCAAGTGGCACCATTGCAATCATCGATCAAGTTGAAATGATAATGAAAGCAATAAAGAAGTCGATCATTCTCGATACTTCTTCAAATCCCATTTTTTAATGATCAATTAAATAAATTAACAGTTAAAAACACTAGTATAACCAGGAATTGGTACTCTAGACCTACTCCTCCGGATCTACAATTCGAAGAGAGAAATCTAGATAAACAATTCTCTGTTTCATCCAATAAAATTTATGAATGGAACATAGATGGTTTCAGTGAACAAGAGATTTTAAACAAGTTAAATCACATGTCTATGGTAGCAAATAGCTATATAACTAAATTCAACAATCTGACTCAGCCAGATATTGTTGAGTTAATAGCTAGTGGATTCACTGGTATTCTCAGATCTTGGTGGGAAAAACATCTCACTAAAGATACTAGATTATCAATAATTCATGTCATCCAGGTTAGATGATGACTCAAAATCCCATCTTTGATGAAGATGTTGGCATTGGTCCGCCAGATGATGGAGTTAATACTTTAATTTTTACCATAATAAAACATTTTGTTGGCACTCCCAAAGAATATAACCGAGAGAATCCACGATCAGCTTAGTAATCTCACTTGTCCCACTCTAAGTGATTTTAGATGGTACAAGGATGTATTTACCTCTCGAGTTATGATGCGAAATGATAGCAATAAACCATTCTGGAAAGAGAAATTCGTCAATGGTTTACCTTCATTATTCGCTCATAAAGTCAGAGAAGAGCTAAGTAAAAATTTAGGGTATATTGATTATGATAACCTGACTTATGGTGACATAATCAGTTATATTCAAAAAATTGGATTAAAAATGTGTATTGATTTTAAATTAGCCAAACAAGCTAGTAAAGATAAGAAAAAAGCCAAGTATGAGTTAGGAACATTCTGTGAACAATATGGTTTACCTCCTGTTGCTCCCTCTAGAAGAAAGCACTTGCGTAAACATATTGATCATCATAAGAATCACAGACGCTATAAACATAAACAAAGTCATAAAAAAGATAAAAATCAAGATGAATATTACACTAAACCCAAACCCACAAGAAAAATTTATAATAAAAAATCATCTAAAAAATTTGATAAAAGTAAAATTGTTTGCCACAATTGTGGGCAGAAAGGGCACTATAAAAATGAGTGCAAAATTAAGAAAAAATTATCTCAATTAAACATCTCAAGTGAAGATACTGAACAACTATTAGAATTAATGAGAATAGAGAACAATATCAGTAATGATGAAGGTTCTGATATCCCTCATTCATCTAATAGCAGTACTAGTAACCACGAAACAGATAGTGATAATGACGAAGTCACTATTTGTGCTAACAATTGCAATGAAAAGTGTTGCAATAAACAAATTAATGTAATCACTAAAGAAGATGAAGAAAGTTCTTTGCTAATTGATCTAATTAGTAAGATTTCTGATCCCGAGTTAAAAATCTCAATACACTAAAACAATTAAAAGATTTATTAACTAAAGATAATAGAGTTAAGGATAAAATTATTAAAGCTAAAGAAAAACCAAAGATTTAGTCTTAATAAAACTCTTGAGAGATTTAAAACCCCAAAGCAAGGAAGTTACCCTTCCAGAGTTGAATCAAGAAGTCAATAAACCTAAAAAGAAATTTCTAACTTAAAATTAGAAGTCTCTAATTTAAGAAAAGAGTTTGAAGACAAAAAATCGATCTTCAAGTCCATGATTCCTCCTCTAGTGATGAAGATCACGATGAGCCCGAATCATCGGAACAAAAGAAGAGCCGATCTTTTTGTTCAAGGTCTTTCTCTTAAACGATTAAAAGATATCACCATTCAAAAATGGTATATCTCCATTAACTTAGTTGTTGATAAAACCTTTTCTATACAACTTCCTCGCTTCTAGTTGATACCGCGCAGATCTTAATTGTATTCAAGAAGGTCTAATCCCAACTAAATATTATAAGAAAACTAATGAAAAGTTAAATTCAAATTAAATGGTAGTCAAATGGAATAAAATATAAACCGCCTAAAGTTCATATCTCACAAGATAATATGTGTTTTAAAACATCATTTGTTTTAATCCACAATCTTACCGATAAGATCATCTTAGGGTTACCATTTATATATTTATTATACCCTTTTTACTACCAATAATGAAGGATTAAGTCAGTAAACATTTAGGAAAAAGAATAACATTTAAATTCCTTATTAAACCTAAAGAAAGAGATTTAAAATTCATTCAAGAAGAATCTATTTCCAAATCATTAAATTT
Source organism: Panax ginseng (assembly GCA_020205605.1). NCBI lineage: Eukaryota > Viridiplantae > Streptophyta > Magnoliopsida > Apiales > Araliaceae > Panax > Panax ginseng. Next base: position 57,858,172 of record CM035149.1, on the reverse strand, counting down.
ATTAAATTGTAAATCTACCCATTTAAATTTCTTAAAGGAAGAAATTAAGTACAAACGTGTTGAAGAACAACTTCAAATAAAAGAAGTTCAAGAAAAAAATGAAGAGTTAAAAATATATTTAAAAGAAAACCTTTGTTCTCGATCTCCTAATGCCTTTTGGCATCGAAGAAGCATGTAGTAAGGCTTCCTTATGCTAAGGAATTCAAAGAGCACCGATTCCTACTAAGGCCAAAGCCGATACAAATGAATCACGAACAAATGGAGTTATGTAAAAAGGAGATTAATGATCTTCTTAGTAAAGGTTTAATTAAGCCTAGTAAATCCCCATGGTCATGTCCCGCCTTTTTATGTTAACAATGAAGCGTAAAAGGAGAGAGTGTTCCCGCCTAGTAATCAATTACAAGCCATTAAACAAAGTCTTAGAATGGATTAGGTACCCTTTACCTAACAAAGACGACCTCATTAACCGCTTGAGTAATGCCACTATCTTCAAAGAATTTGACCTTAAATCGGTTTTCGCAAGTTGCAATCCACCCAGATGATAGGTACAAAAACAACATTCACTACCCCATTTGGTCATTATGAATGGAATGTCCAGCATTTGGCCTAAAAATGCTCCTAAAGTGAATTTTAGAATATTCTCAATGATATTTTGAACCCTTTCACCATTTTATTGTCGCTACATTGATGATATTCTCATTTTTTCCAATTCTATTGAAGAACACATTAAACATTTGAAATCGTTCTTCAAAATAGTTAAAGATAATGGACTTGTCCTTTCACCTTCCAAATGCAAATTTTGTTTCAAGCTAAAGTTCGGTTTCTTGGTTTAAATATTTATCGCGACTCATACAACCCTATTGATAGAGCTATTCAATTTGGTCGATGATTTCCTATATAAAATTACCAATAAAACCCAACTACAGAGGTTTCTCGCTCGCTTCAATTATATTGGCAAGTTCTATAAAAACTCTCGAAGATTTGCAAACCTCTTTTTTCAAATAAGTTTGTTAGAGGACAATCCTCCTCCATGGACCGACACTCACACTTCGTCATCCAACAAGTTAAAAAATATGTCAAGGCATTGCCCTCGCCTTTGGTATTTCCAATGATTCTCATTCAAAATTGTTGAAACCGATGCCTCGATATTGGATTCGAGGAATTCTCAAACAAAAAACTTACTCTCAACTCTCCGTAACAAATTGTCGCTTTCCATTCCGGCATGGAATACTACACAGCTTAAATTACAAGACTATTAAAAAGAAATACTTTCTTTAGTATTATGTATTAACAAATTTCAAAGTGACTTATTGAATCAAAAGTTTTTAGTTCAAGATTGATCGCAAATCAAGAAAATATGTTTTAGAAAAAGATGTTGAAAACATAGCCTCTAAACATTCTTTTGCTAGATGGCAAGCCTTATTAAGTATTTTTGATTTTGAGATTGAATACATTAAAGGCAGTAACAATTCAATTCCTGATTTTCTCACTCGAGAATTTATTAATACAGGTACTGTCCATCCATCATGAGTACTCGAGGAGCATCATCCTCTCGTGGTCCGGGTCGCCCTACTGGCCCAAGTAATCAACCAAAAGGAACCTTGGTTCCTCATCCAAAGAAACCCAATTTATCAAACCACCAACAAATTTACTATCTTTGGAACAATACCCAAGCCATACAATTCAAATTTTAGCTAGTAACCCAACTCCAATTGACCCATTTTTCCAATCAAAAAAGCCTCCATTTCAAACCCCAAATATCCTCCTTCTTCCGAGTATATGCTCAAATGGACCACTCACCTATTTCATATTGAACCCCATATGAAACCTAAAGATGACCCAACCAAATTGGTCGCCCAGCTTCTTTCCTTTTCGATGGATGGCATTTCAAATTTCGCTCCTTATAAATCCTTGTGTATTATAAGGATATCCTTGTTGAAACCGAGTCAATCTTTGTTAAACCCATTTATGCTAATAATGATAAAACCAAAGTACTTTATCATTCATTGTATATTAAATAGTTCATTCTAATGTCTGATTGGGGAAAACATCCTTCTGACCTTATGCAGCTTTCTAATCAGGATAACTCTTATTGTTATTATGATTATATGGAAGCTTGGTATAGAGTTTTCCTTTTTCAAAATGAGTCAAACAGTCATTCATGGTTTTTTCAGTTCGATCATAAGTTCAAAAGCCACCCCTCATTGGTTCTCTCACTGGTGGATGAGGTTTGGTTCCACTTATGATCTCCTTCCCCGAACCATTGAAAGTTCAACTTAGTCATTTTTGTAACCACAAAGAAATACAATCCAAAGTATGATGGCGCCCTCGCTATTCTTCAATTTGTTAGTAAATATAAGATTCCTTGATTCTTAAATGGCAATATGACATTAAAACCCCCAACTAAAGTAACCGATCCTCATGGTCGAGATTTCAATGGCGGTAAGCTTCGCACCCTTTTGAACCATTCTCTTCTCTCTCTCGACAATTTTTTCATCAAATGGTGGGATAAGTTTGATGTTAATAGGATTGTTAGTCAAGTTCAGCTTAGAATTTCCCACCGTCCTCTTAAGGTTCTTCCAGCCTCATCCAAAGAACCTTCCAAATAATCAAAAGAGTCAAAACCCAAAGAGTCAAAAATCAGTCCCATCGGTTCGCCTTGTTCTCGTGACATTTCGATTTCAAGAATTGTTCCAAAGAAAGAATTAAAATTAATAGCCCAAGCACTTAATAAAAGAATTGATGAGTTACATGAGGAAGCTTCGCTCATTCTTCTTCCTCTTCTCGTAATGCTTCAAATACCAATTTGTAGATGATGATGGTCAAGATGATCCATATGGCACCATCGATCTACAGATGCTCAGACCCATTTGCTCGACTTCCCAATCACATGCACCGCCTCCTCGCAGCCAATCAATCAAAAGAATCTGCTTTTCCACCGAAAAGCAAATCTAATCACGCCAGCACCTCCCCAAAGAAATTTTTAAAGTCAAAAGATGCTCTCTTTTTCAACCGAAAGCATCTCATTGAAGTCAAAAGTTGTTTACTTTTTCTAAAGTAGCCGAAAGTATATGTATTTAGTCAAAAGTTAGCACTATTCATCTACAATTATTTGTCTCGTAATGATTCATTTTGTAATAGTATTTCTTTGTAATAGTTCCTTTCCTTATTCTATAAAAGGAAACTAACTCGAACTTAAGCTTAAAAAAATTTCAAACTTAGAAAGACTCTCGAGTTCCTTCTCGCATTTAATCTTTGGTTTCTACCAATTGCTTAGCCCCATCTTAACCCCTCTTCTTCTTTCTTCTTAAATGTTCTAAGTTAAATTGTAAGTCACTTTAATTTTTAGTTTTGTAAATAAATAGTTTCAATTATCAATAAAATTATTTTATTTAGTAATTAAATTGTGTTGTTCAAACATTTTCTCAGTTGAGTTGGTACAACCATTTAAAAATACCAATTGGAGACTCTTACAGTCCAATCGTTGACATATACATGTAGGACCTTTTCATAACTTGTTTTTTCAAACAAATCTCACCTAACATGAGAACACCAAAAGACAAGAACAGAAAAGGACAAAAAAAAATCCCAATGTCGACAATCTTCCTTGTTCTTTTTTCTTTCATTTCTCGAACTTTTTCTGAAATACATTTTTCTAGATTTGCAATGACATCTTGCCATAAATTACAAGTTTCAAGAAATACTCTAATCCTTATGCTCCAAACTTTGTAATTTGTGACCACTAATTTTGCACCAAATCTAGGAAACATCATTTTTCTATAATTTAACTCTCCAAAACGCTATCAATATGACGACCTTTGTGACGTGCTTCAACTCACAAACTTCTTTTTTTAAAATTTCTTCTCAACTAGCACCTTTGCTAGGTTGAAGTCCGGAGCTCTAACGCGCACACTTTGTACTCGCCCAACGGAACACTTCGATGACAACACCTCACCTCTCTTGGATCGTCTACCTTTACTTCACTTTGGTTTAACCTTCTCTAAACCTTCGAATTAACCTTAGAAACATGTTATTCATAGCAGAACCATGCTGCAAACAATTGCCTCTAAAGGTGTAATAATTCTTTATATTTAAGATATAATAGAATATATTAATATGCATGGAAAATAATCATTGTTTTTGTTCTTATACAGTACTAAAACCTTTATTTAGGAATAGACTTGGGACCAAACTATTTGTATTCTAACTGAGAGGTTATTATTAAATAGAGGTATTGATACAAAATATTTTCTGAACACCCAAAAATATCCACTTTAACAAAAATATCAATAAGAACTCCTTAATAATTATTATTCAAAAAATATTTATGCAAAGTAGTCTTTTATAGGAAAATGTGGTCTTTTATAGGAAATATAGTCTTTTATAGGAAATGTAGTTTTTATAGGAAAATGTAGTTCTTTATAGAAAATATAGTCTTTTATAGAAAATGTAATTTTTTAAAATTAATATTGTCTCTCTCTCATATATATATATATATATATATATATATATATATATATATATATATATATATGAAATTATTACAATATAGAGGTATAGTTTCTTAATACAGGACTTAAAAAGTATATAACATTTTACAATTTAGAAGTTATTTGTAAGACCCAAACTTTTATAAATAAAGATGAATTTTCTATAAATATCATTTTTGAATATTATGGAGTGAATTTGATATAATGTTATAGTTGTGGGATATATATAAAATTTTCAAAATACGCAAGTGGTTATAAAATAATTTCTGTTGGGGAATATTCGTTTGGTCGTGGAATATTCTTGTTGTCGGGGAATATTCGTACAACTACGCAACCATTTGTGGGCCCCATAACAGAATAACTATCGGATGAAGAAAATGACAAGTTTGAGTTTTATAAATAACGGCGTAGTTGTTACCATTAACACTGTTGGAATACTTGGTGGTTAAAATACGGTGAAGATGCGCGTTGTTACTTGCGATGCACACCAGTATTACGATTTTTTTTGAATTATTTATTCTTACGTAAGAAGGTGTCAGGAATAAACATGTGAATGATATTCCTATTTATATATGATTTGATTATGATATATATGAATGAATATACAAGTATGTTTGCATTAAGAAACACTGTAAAGTCCTTTGATAGATAATAGAAATATATGTACAAGGACTTAGAATAAATTGATCAAGTGTGTTAGGTTGATCCTACATAAGCAAAATAGTTTTGTAAAGTCTTTAAAAAGAAATGATGTACAAGGACTATAAATATTGAAAGATCAAGCATGTTAGGTTGATCTTATAATGTAATAGATATGCTTATCTGATCGTTGAGCACTGTACCAAAAATCATTGTCTACCAGGAGAGTCGAGGAAAACTCGAGAGCTATCGAGGCAGAATAGTAATCTGCAAGATAGTAGATCTCAGAGTTTGTAGACTTCCAGGAGAGACAAGAAAGGATCGTAGTATGTTGAGGAGAACTTCTTCAGGGCCGTAGTTTGCTGAGGAAGTAATGTTCAGAATCGTAGAGACAGCCTACCTACGAGCCAACCGAGCATCTGCCAAAGCCAGTCAAGAATCGTAGACTACGCTCGGAGTCGTAGAGTCTACTAAAGTCAAAGACAATTCAAGAATCATAGACTGCACTCAGAATTGTAGAGTCTACTGATCGTATCAAAGGCAGAGATCGAAGGCGAGCAAGATCAGATGAAGACAACAAGCACAACGACAGAAATCATAATATCAAGATCTGATCTCAAAGTCGTAGTGTCTACAAAGCCGAAGATGAATCGTATAATGCATAGCTAAGACCTTAATAGATGTGCTCACAAGGCCACAGTAGAATCGTAGAGCAAACACGATTCTCAACAATTGAGCACTCCTAGAATATCCAAAGGAATAAAGCCTCTGGTTGGTAATGCAAAGATACATCTCACTTGAAGAAAGCCAGAGAGCACTCAACGAATGGCATGCAACCTAATAGAAGATCTAACCATCAACTCAATCAGCATCCAGATTGAGTTGAGAAGCTATTCAAGGTAAAGTCTTCCACTAGATGATCATAAGAAGACTTCAGTAGTTGACTAAGGAAAGTCGACATATCTCAGATGGTTTGTCATGAAGAAAGATGACAACGATCTTGGAAGTAACCAGGATCGTAGTGTTTGCCAGACAAAGAAGAAACTGATGAAGTATACTCAAAGATCTTTGATTCGACCTCTAAATAACAAGGCTAAAGTGATTAAGCATTGGGTCATCCATTGATGATAAGTGAGCGGAGATCACAAGAGAAAGCGAAATTTGGACACGCCACAAATCGAAGTGTCTTGTTATTCGGAAGGGCCGGCAGCAAGAAAGTCAAGCCATCATCATGATTTGAGAACAGTCGAGGCAAACAGAAGTGATGAAGCACTGCACAAGAGAATGAAGAGGTGCTCTACATTGAAGATCCAATCAACACTCTTCAAGATCGTAGTTTTGTCTCTACCAGTCAACAAGACACTACTATCAGGTCCATGAAGATATGCATCAGAATCGTAGAGTTTGAATAGCTGAAGACTGAAGCATTGGCAATGGTTCAATCTGAAGGATAATATTCGGACAAGAGCTTATTAAGAGCATCGATGCAAGGACAACCTCTGATCGAGAAATCAGAAGGGTGAAATAAAGTCGTCGACCTGCCCAAGATATCAAAGTGACATATATGATAGGGTTGATGAAACAGCAGACTGCAGTGTCAGGAAGTCAGAAAAAGATGTCATGTCACATCTGCAGTCTGCACCAAATAACTCGAGATCTGCGAAGCAATTTGAATAGCTTTTTACGGCTACTTTCCAATGGGAAGATTGAGAAGCAGTATAAATTAACAGAGCTTTAAAGATCAAGAGTTGCTGATAATTGTGAAGTTGCAGAATCGTTGAGTTGGTGAATGCTATTGTTGACTCTACGAGTTCCACCAAAGATCAATAGAACAAGTCTCAGTGACAGTGAGACTATCAAGGTGGAAGTGAAGCAGCTTTGAAGAAGGACTCAAACAGATCGAAGCTTCACTCAACAAAGATGAGAATGCCACTAAAGATGGCAGCCAAGCTGAGAGCCAAGAAGGCCAACAAGATAGCATTCAGAAAAGTGGCTGAGTACAAGGAAAATCAAGAGAGCCACTCTACGAATCACCTTGAACCGAAAGATGAATGTGAACAAGTGCAGAACCATGTCTGCAAAGTATTCAAGAAGGGTTCAGGGTTTGCTAAGTGCCAGACAAAGTCTACTAAAAGCATTGAGCCTTAGCAAACCCAGATGGTGATGGTGCACAGCTGATACCAGATGAAGATGAGTAGAAAAGAGAAAAGATCACCTGCACCAAAGAAGATGGGGTCCGGACTCAAAGCTGAATGTAAAGAGGATCACACCAAGCTGCTAAGTACAAGAGATGTTCAGAGCTTAATGACATCTTAGCAGCTCAGCACCAACAACACCAACAACAACAACAAGAAGAAGAAGCCAGAGCCTGAGGGGTCCTTGTCCGGAGGGACTAAATAAAGTTCCAAGCCTGCTGGGCTTGAAGAGTTCTTAGGGAACTAGAGAAGTTCCAAGGCTGCTGGCTTGAAGAGTTCTTAGTGAACTGAAGTCCCAAGGCTACTGGCCTTGAAGGAATCTTAGTGATTTAGGGTGCTGCCCTTCTTTAGTGGAAATCCTGCTAGTTGAAAGCAGAAGAGTGGATTAGGAGCTTGAGTCTCTGAACCACTTAAAATCCCTTGTGTCTTTTACTTTATATCATTTACATTATATACCTTAACTGCTATAACTGCTATGTATATGCTAATTGCTTACTACTAAGTTAACTCTACGAACAATGTTTGTCTGATTATGAATATATCAATGAAGGGGATCTTTTATGTGACGCCCCCAAAATAGATATACATCACCTATTTTGAGTCGCCAAATACATGGTACAGAATACAAATACAATCTTTAATATACAACAAGAGAGTTATGAGTTTTAATATAACTATTGTCTTCTAGACAATATCCACTCTCAGAATAAGTCCTCATTACATTTATTGTCACACTATTTAATGAGAATAGTGAGGACTACTAAGACTATCATCCTCGACCGAGTCACTCCGGTTCCTCGACTAGTCCATTAGCCACGTTCTCATTTCTGAAGAATAACAGTGAAAGAAAGGTGAGCTCAACTAGCCCCGAAGAAATATTATGACTAAGATAATGCGAGAATAAATTATCATTAGTCTTCAACGATTAAACCGATAAAATACAATAGACATCAAGTTTAATAAGCAGTTGGAACATGCAATCCATTAAAAGAGTCAGTAGAAAATAAAATCGACTATCTTTTATGATTTAAAAGATTTTCATCACTTTTATCACTGGGACTCGACAATAAATAAACCACATCATCCACACTTTACTGACGAAGGATATTCATTAGTATCACAACCATAAATTATCCATGCACTTTTCACGCCAAGGATATTCGTGTATTCATCAATGGTCATGATCATGCCAACAACTCATCCATCAATGCACTACGGGCCAATGAGGACTTTTACCACATCATTTGTAACATTACTGTCTTGATTACAATCGAATAATCCACACGGTCATAATCATACCAAGTCCATCTATGCACTTCAAAGCCACGGATGACTTTCAAAAAAAGTATAAACATGAGGATGATGACAATGATATAAGAGTTCAAAAACACAAGTTCAAGAAATAATTTATTCAGGAACTAATAACATCCAAAATGTGAACATGATACTTCTTTGTAGAGTAAAATTTAAGAATGGTCAAAAGCATATTTCCATGAAAAGATACTGGATGAAGCGCAAATATCAAGGATATTCCACTAATTTCATGGAGTATAGAAGTCAACACTTTAACCAACTGAGTATAATAAATAATGGAATAACAAAAGAAATCACCATGCATGCGGTGCCGCGCATAGACGGTTATTCAACGAATAATAAATAACGGAACCGGTCGGTAATGTCACACGCACAAGCGTGATATTCAAACGAAATAATAAAGAATATAATAACAACAAATCACCATGCATGTGGTACTTCATATATAAACGTGTTATTCCAACGAGAATAATAAATAATCGGAACCAGTCCCACGTAAAATGCATGAGTACGGGATATTCCAACGAGAATAATATAAAGACGGAACCGAATCCCACGCGTAAGCGCACGAGACGAGGATATTCAACGAATAATAAAGAATGGAATAACAACATAATTTCACCATATATGCGGTGCCAGCGTAGATAAAAGTTATTCGGCAGAATAATAAATAATGGAATAACGGAAGAATTTCACCAAGTATAGGGTGAGATCAGCGTATCTGAGTTATTCCAATGTAATAATAAAGAATGGAATAATAGAAGAATTTCACCAAGTATAGGGTAGCCCACGTATACAGGTTATTCCAACAGAATAATAAAGACTAGAATAACATAAGTTATCTTCATGAATATGAAAAAAAATAATACCCCTTACCTTATAAAGAAGAGTACTACGACGGTAAGGCGGGGATATACTTGAAGAAACTTGCACTACACTCAAAGCTTTCTTAAACGCTAAATAAATATGCTCAAGATAGAAGAATAATTCTCTCTATAGTTTCTCTCTCTAGAGTTTCAGTGAATTCGTAAGAAATAATGAAGGAATGAGCTTCTATTTATAGAAGAATGGACTGGATAGTAACCAATCCATGAACGGTCCAGATTGATTTACTTTAAATGGACGGTCCAGATTGGTTTACAATAAAATATAATATATTCTATTTATAATCTAATAAAATAAATAACTTTTAAAAAGATTTTACTATGCAAACACTATACAGACACTATGCAAACACTATACATAATAAAATATAATATATTCTAATTATTGTCTAATAAAACGAATAACTTTATAAAAGTATTATGTTTTATATAAAAAGATTTTACTATTAGCCTAATAAAACGAATAACTTTATAAAAGTATTATGTTTTATATAAAAAGCTTTTCTATTTTATTCCATTAATAATACTAATAAAACAAAACTTCATCATCATTATTATTATTAACACTATTAATCGACCAAGTCGTTCCCAGGAAAGAGGGGGCTTTCTAATAAGGATTTTTCCTTATTGGCGCGCAATTAGGTGACCAAACCTCTCCTTGGCAGAACTTCTAGACATCGTTAATAATGCAAATAATAATATTAACAACTTTGTTATCTCAACTATTGATTTAGTAATATATAAAATATTGACAATAATTGAATCAAATAACGTGAGATACTATGCAACAATTACTGAAGCAATAATTGAACAAAACTGAGTGACTTCTCACGTAAGCATCAATAATCAATACTTTGTGCTACTATGCAACCACGCGTATTCCACCGTTATTTTCATAAAAATATTTTTGTCATTTTCTCAATCCGACAATAATTCCGTTGTGGGGTCCACCAATGATTGTGTCGTCGTATGAATATTCCCCGACCAATCGAATATTATAAACAACTTGCGTACTTTGCAAAATTTCTAAATATTACCCATAACTATAATATTATATCAAATTCATTCTATAATATTCAAAAATGATAATTATAGAAAATTCATTTTTATTCATAAAAGTTGGGGTACGTACCTGGTATGTCGAAGAGGTAAGGATACCTTGATTTCATTTCAGATTCTAACTCCCAGGTCATTTCCTCAACATCGTGGTTCCTCCATAAAACTTTGACTTGAGGTATAACCTTGGGCGTAGAATATGTTCCTTCTTATCCAAGATTTGAGCAGAACCTCTTAATACGTTAAATCTTTTCAGCTATTTTGTCCTAGGTTCTAACTCAATAATGTGGTTCGGTCTTTCACATATTTACGTAACATGGATATATGAAAAACGTTATGAACACGAGACATACTTGGCGGTAAAATGAGTCTATAGGCTACAGTCCCTACTCGATCGAGGATTAAAAATGGGCCAATAAATCAAGGATTGAGCTTTTCTCTCTTTCCAAATCTCATAACTTCTTTCCATGGAACAACACATAATAACACATGATCTCCAATATCGAATTCCACATCCTTTCGATGAAGATCAGCATAACTCTTTTGTCAGTCTTGTGTGGTTTTTATACGTTACCGGATCGTTTGTTTCTTTTCCATAGTCATACGTCTTTAACTCTGGTCCCAACAACGTTGCTTCACCCACCTCATCCCAAAGATACCGAGAATGACACTTTCTTCCATACAACGCTTGAATGGAGCCATGCCAATACTTGCTTGATAACTGTTGTTGTAGGAAAACTCATGATGGTAAGAACTTGTCCCAACTTCCTTGAAGTCAAGGACATAGAGTCTTAATAAATCTTCAAGAGTTTGAATAGTCCTCTCTGATTGTCCATCCATTTGAGGATGATATGCCGAACTAAATCGTAAATCCGTGCCCATAGCTTTTTACAAACTAACCCAAAATCGTGATGTGAATCTTGGGTCTCGATCAGAAACTATGGATACTGGCATACCATGCAATCTTACAACCTCGTTTATGTACATACGAGCAAGATGTTTAAGTGTATAAGTTTCTCGTATAGGTAAGAAATTAGCAGACTTGGTCAATCTATCAACAATGACCCAAATTGCATCTATGCCTTGAGAAACCTTGGGAAGACCAGTAACGAAATCCATGGTAATGTGCTCCCACTTCCATTCTGCAATTTCAAGTGGTTCCAATGGACCTTTTGGTACTTGATGTTCCGCCTTGACTCGTTGACAGGTTAAACACCTTGAGATAAACAGCGCTATCTCCCTCTTCATATTGCCCCACCAAAATGTATGTCGAAGATCATGATACATTTTGGTACTTCCAGGATGGATTGCAAACGGTGTGTTGTGCGCCTCCATCATGATTTTATACTTTAAATCAGGGTCGTTAGGAACACAAAGTCTGGAGTTGACTTCAAGTATTCCTTCTTCATCGATTCTTGCTTACGCATAGCACCTTCTTGTACTTTCTTCCTCATATGCATCGACTCAGTGTCAGTAGCTTGAGCGACTTTAACTTTATCGATTAAAGTCGATTCTACTCGTATATTCGCCATCATCATGTGGGTCCCTTGAGTTTTATCTCTATCTCCATCCTTTGCGTTAAATACAAAATGGGCCTTTAAGCGTTGACAATATCGCACTTTCGTACCAAGCATATGATCTTCTTCTCAATGCGTCGTACCTACCACGTTTGCTTTTCGGGATGATATTGGATGGTATTATCATAATCTTTCAACAGTTCAAGCCAACGTTGTTGTCGCATGTTGAGTTCCTTTTGAGTGAAGAAATATCTTAGTGTTATTTTTATTAATTGATTTAACTTAATTCCATTCAAGTTAATTGATTTGGTAAATAAACAAAACTTAATCGTGAGAATTTTTGTTATCATTAAATATTTATTTAATTTACAAAAACACCAAGATATTTTCTTAAACAAAAATTCAATTCGGTAGACCATATTCATTCAGCAAGCTGCATTCATCAATATAGTAGACTACATTCAATAATTTGGTTTAAAGAATTTAAATTGGTCATAATTTATATCCACACTTATTCAACCCCCCCTTCTAAGTGTGCCTTATCTGAATTTCATTTGGTATCAGAGCCTAGCTCTACTTACTTGGTCTTAAAAGTGACTTGTAGGAAAATATTCTGACATGGAACAGTTCGGAAATAACAATCAAGAAGGTCAATCAACCAATAGACCCCCAACTGCTTTGCATGGAGCGAAAAAACTCAACTTCGGAAAATTAGAATGAGGATCTACCTTAAAGAGATCCTTGGGAATGGTGGGTTGTGGAGAAATGGACCGATTATTCCAAGGAAGAGATGACGGTACTCCAAAGACTTTTCTAGAGATGGATTCATTTGAAACCTTCATGGTCTCCTATGACTTTCGGGCGATGAATACTCTATTAAGCGGCATAGTGCGGTCAAAGATTGACAAAGTATCCTCATGCAACACAACTAAGGAAATTTGGGATACTCTGGTGGTGAGTCATGAAGGAACATCAAAAGTTCGAGAAGTTAAACTAAGCATGCTTATGCATGACTATGAGATGTTCAAACTTGAGAAAGATGAAACTATAAAGATGGCTCAAGCAAGATTCCTTGTTCTTCCGAACTCTTTAAAGCTCTTTGGACAAATCAATTCCACAAAGTGAGATTAATCGTAAGTTACTTGGGCTATGCCTAAGAGGTTTGCATCTAAGATTACTACTCTTGAAGATTCCTCTACTATATCTACTATGGATACACTAACCCTTTTGGTGAACTTGAGGAATATGAACATCGATTAAAGAGGTATGATGATGAGGAGGAACTCCTCGTAGAAAGGTTTTAGCTCTTAATGCGAGAAATGAAGAAGAGCTTGATGATGATTACGACGAAGAGATAGCTATGATGTCAGGGAGACTCAAAGGACTTCTACAAAGAAAGAATAAAAGAAAGAATACCTTCAAAGGCGAAGGAAAAGCAAAGCGAAGAAAGCGTGTTTTGAATGTGGGCGTCAGGGCACTTGAAGAAAGACTATTTTCAACTAAAGAATAAAGGAAAAAGCAGGCTTCAAGGATAATAAGAAGAACAAAGGCCTTTGGTCACTTGGAGTGATGAAGAAGAATCTAAAGTTGAGGTCGATGCCAAGGATGAGATAGCTCAAGTATGCTTCATGGGAATAGAAGGTGAATCATATGAGGTATCTATTTTTGAAAATATTTCCTTGAAACAAGAAAATGAGAAATTGAAAGAAAAGAATGCATATTTGAAAGACTTAGTTAACACATTAATGGGTGAAGTAGAATCTTTGATAGATGAAAAGAAAAATATTGAAAAGGAATCTATATGTAAAGAAGAAAAAGTTTTGATTGCTAAAAATGATTTTCTTGAGAATTATAACAAAGTTCTTTTCAACAAAGTGACTTACTTGAACAATGAAGTTGAAAAATTGACAAATGAATTGAAAATGTGATATGTATGTATTGATGCTTTTGGTAATGAATCGCAGTCTAAACCCATTCATACTAATGAACTTCAAAAGGAAGTAGATTCATTAAAAATATCTCTTGCTAGATTCATTCAAGGAGAAGATAATCTAACTGTCATGTTAGGAAAGCAAAAACCTAGTTTTGATAGACAAGGAATAGGTTATAATCCCACTCATAAAATTGGTAATGTGAATGTGCTTAGATCCAAGTCACGTTTCAAATTGAATTATTGTTCTCCTTTCACAACATGCAAAAACTGTGGTATTAAAGGTCACTTGGACATAAGTTGTTTTAAGAAAAATAAGATTAAAAAGGTATGGGTTAAAAGGTTGATTTACTTGTAACTAACCTAAAGGACCCAAAAGATGTGGGTACCAAAAGATAAATCAATTTTTCTTGGCGGTATGTTTCAAAGCGAAGGTTCCATCTCAAAAGTGGATTCTTGATAGTGGATGCTCTCGTCACATGGTGGTGACAAATCAAAGTTAAATGGAACTAAAAATCGAAGAAGAAAATGGAGCGGTCACATTCGGAGATAATCGAACTTGTGAGATTGTTGGAAAAATAAAATTGGTAATGGTAAGGTTAACATCGATAATGTTCATCTTGTTAACGGTCTTGAATTTAATCTTATTAGTATAAGTCAATTAATGGACAATGGTCACCAAGTCAGTTTTGATAAAGAAAAATGCATTATTTCTCATAGTACTAACAATGTTTCTCTAGTTGCACAAAGAGAAGGAAATATATATACTATTGACTTTGAGGAGCAGGGATGAAGAATTATCTCTTGCATCACATGCAAGATGAGGCTAATATGTGGCACAAGAGGATGGGACATGTTCACATGGATCTAATCAAGAAATTGTCCTCAAAGAATCTTGTCAAAGTTTTGCCAAAGATAAAATATGAAAAGAAGGGAATATGTGTCCCTTGCCAACTTGGAAAACAAGTAAGGACATCATTCGATGCAAAGAATATGGTATCAACCTCTACTCCTTTACAATTACTTCATCTTGATTTATTTGGCCCGAAAAGGCATGCTAGTATTAATGGTAAATTTTATGCATTTGTCATAGTTGATGATTTTCTAGATATACATGGGTATTATTCTTAAGAACCAAAGATGAAGCATTTAAAGAGTTTGAGAAATTGATAAGAAATTTAGAGAATAAGTATAGTTTTAAACTTATAAAAATTAAAGTGATCATGATGCAAGATTTCAAAAGACTTTATTACATTTTGTGATCAAAAAGGTATAAACCATGAGTTTTCGACTCTAGAACCCCTCGACAAAATGGAGTAGTGGAAAGAAAAAATAGAACACTTCAAGAAAGCATTTAGAACACTTTTACAAGAAAGCAAACTTCGAAAGAAATTTTGAAATTTGAAATTTGTTAATACTTCATGTTATGTGTTAAATAGAGTTCTTATTAAATCTATTATTTTGAAAACTCCTTATGAGCTTTTGAATAATAAAATTCCTAATATAAGTTATTTCAAAGTATTTGGGTCTAAATGTTTTATATTAAATACTAGTGATAACTTGGGAAAATTTGATGCTAAATCCTATGAAGGTATTTTTATTGGTTATTCACATATGACAAGGCATATCGTGTATTTAATATTTACAAGTTATGTGTTGAAGAATCAATTCATATAATTTTCAATGAGACTAACAATGATCTTCCAAAAGAAAGAGAAGATCTGCGAGGAAATTTGGAGATTTTCATAAATTTAGCAAGCGAAAGAGAACCATTAATAAATAGAATGGACAAACTCAGCAAATTTGAATTGAGCGATCCACATGAAAATGAACAAGAAGGAACACAAGAAAATTTTCTTCAACAAGAAGAGGTAATACGACGATGTTCAAATGCGAAAAGACAACAAAATATCTCAAGGATCATCCATGGAAAATATCATTGGAGATATAAACAAAGGAGTTACTACGAAGAAACCTCTGAAGAATCAATGCGTTTTACGCATTTCTATCACAAGTTGAGCCAAAGAATGCTAAGGAAGCTATACTTGATGAAAATTGGTTCTTAGAGCAATCTGAGAGGAACTACAACAATTTGAGCGATGTCAAGTTTGGGAATTAATGCCTCCTCCACAAAGATCGTCATCATCATTGGAACAAAATGGGTGTTTAAAATAAGCTTGATGAGCATGGAACAATCACTTGCATAACAAGCAAAGCTAGTGGCTCAAGGTTACAATCAACAAGAAGGGATCGACTTCTGAAGAAACTTATGCTCCGGTTGCGAAGACTAGAGTCTATTCGAATCTTGTTGGCATTTGCTTGTTATAAGAAATTCAAGCTTTATCAAATGGATGTAAAGAGTGCGTTTCTTAATGGATACATCAATGAAGAAGTCTATGTCAAAGCGACCTCTGGGATTTGAACATGAGAAATATCCAACTCATGTCTTTAAGCTAAAGAAAGCTCTCTATGGTCTCAAACAAGCTCCAAGGGCTTGAAATACGAGAGGTTGAGTAAGTATCTTATTTCAAGTGGTTTCACTTAGAGGTAAAATAGATTCTACCTTATTTATTAAACATGAAAAATAAGAAATAATCATTGTTCAAATATATGTAGATGATATAATATTTGGTGCTACTAATGATTTTCTTTGTGAGTGGTTTTTCAAAGTGTATGCATAAGGAATTTGATATGAGCTTAATGGGAGAGCTAAATTACTTTTGGGACTTCAAATTAAGCAAACAAGGAAGGATCTATATTCATCAAACCAAGTACACAAAGAGTTACTCAAAAGATTGGGTTTGAAGGAACCAACTCAAAGGCTACACCAATGAGTACATCTATTAAGCTCACTTGGATGATAAAGGTATAGATGTAGAGGTAACTAAATATCGAGTATGATTGGTTCTTTGCTATATTTAAGCGCATCTAGACACGATATAATGTATAGTGTATGTCTTTGTGCTCGATTTCAAGCAAAACCAAAAAATCCCACTTACAAGCAGTTAAAAGAATTTTTAAATATTTAAGTGGTACTATAAATTTAAGGTTATTTTATCCATAAGTAATCATTTTGAACTAATGGGTTATTGAGATCTTGACTATCTGGGGTTTCAAATTGATAGAAAAAAATACAAGTGGTGCTTGTACATTTTGGGACAAAGTCTTGTTTAAATGGCATAGTAAGAAGCAAACTTGGTTGCTTTATCAACCACTTTGAGGTGAATATTTAGTTGCTGGGGGGTTGTTGCTCTCAAATATTATGGATGAAACAAACTACATGTGATTTTGACATAATCTGCAATAATGTGCCTATATATTGTGATAATTCTAGTGCTATTGACATATCAAAGAATCCTGTTTTGCATTCACGTACAAAACATATAGAGGTAAGACATCATTTTTTAAGGGATAATGTTTCAAAAGGGTTAGTTAAATTGGTTTTTATTCCTACCGAAAAACAATTAGCTGATATTTTTACTAAACCCTTGAGTGAGGAAAGATTTTGTATGCTAAGGAGAGAACTTGGAATGTGCATGATATAATTGTGTCTTCGTGCTTAAAATTTTATGACATCTGATTATATTTTATACATATATGTATCATTTATTTTCTGCATGATATCGATAAAATATATATCTGTTTGCCATTCCTTATCTGCTCAAATTATGTTACTAGATACATATCCTATTAATATCATTGGATGTCATTGGGAAAAGTAAAGGTTTACACCTTGAGATACTGAAACGATGGTGAAACAGATTTTTTTGAAAGTTGAAAAGACACACGTCTTACGGTGACAGAGTTCTAATTGATTTCTATTTCTTATGGTTTCAATTTTTTTTTTAAATTAGATCTTTTACATCTGTTATCTATCCAAAACCCTTCCTTTCATCTTCACTAGTCGATAACACCATGAAAACCAGAGCTATGGCGATCTCTTTGGAAAATCATCAAGCGAAGGTTCTTCGTTCTGCGAGAACGTTCTACGAAACAAAGATGAAATCAAGCGCGTACATAAGAAATCCTCTTGTGCATGTGTTTATGCGATGCTACAATTTTGTCCAACGACTCAGATTCTAGTTTTCTTTCTTAAAAACCTCAAAGTCGAACTATCTCACAGACAAGATGAAAGCGGCCGATGGATGAAGAACAGATTTCTCACGACTGAGAGTCTCCTTCTAATCTGGTAAATCTATTTTCATCCTCTTTTGATTCGCAAGAAAATTTCTTTAGAGGACCTAGTTTCGAAACTTGTTTCAAAAACTCCATAGCAACAAAGAAATTTATGTATGAAAAGTCTCTGGATCTATTTTATATAAAACACTCTATTTTGGAAAAACTCTTCACTGATTGCAACATTTCCTCTATGTTGTTTCCTCCTACTATTGCTTATCCTCGGTTAGTCCAACAATTATACACTAATCTTGAATGCAATGGGGACTGTTTTACAACATTTGTCAAGGGTAAATCCTTATTTTTTTTTACCAGTATTGATTTTGGAAGCATTCTTGGTATTTCTTCTGTTGGACCTTGTCCTTTCACTTTAAAAGGTGCTGCTAATATTCCTTTTCATCCATTAGAAACGACTTCATATTGTGATGAATGATTTCTCTCTTACATCCTTGATTCTTCCAAAAGCGTGTGAGTGTGTCCCTCTTGCATGTGTATTACATAAGTTGGTTCGGTATAATCTGTTTCCACACTTGGTGGTGGAGCCGATTTTACTTATCGAGGATTTGGTTGTTGTGGCTATGATTCTCAAAGGAAAGGTTTTAATTTTTTCTCAAATGATGTTGTCTCATATGCAAAGTTGCATTAAATCAAAAGCAAGAAGTGTCTTCCTTACAAAGTTTTTAACAAAACTTTTCAACATTTTAAGATCTCGTTTGATGATGAAATTTACTGTCACAAATCATGAGCTTATTGACCTTTGCCAATTTGACAAAATCTCACATTACTTTTCATCTTTGGTGAATTTGTTCATCTTCTCCACGATCCTCCTATTACCTCTCTCGCCTCCTATTTCTCATACTCTGATTCATCTTCATCTTCTTTGCCAATTTTCATGAGTGCGATGTTATGAATGTTTTGAATGAGATTTTACAAACTCAAAATTACATGAAAAGGCGATTTGGTTGAAATAAGAAATTGGCTTGTGATTCTTGAGAAAGGAAGCTACTGGATGGATGGATGCTCGAAAATCAATAAACTATATCATCGGGTTGAAGATGAATTTATTGATCTTGAGCGAGTTTTGAATTGAGACGATGGCTATGGTTGAAGCACTCCAACAAAAATTTAATCGGAACACGTGTCAGTTAAGTCAAGAGGTGAAATTTCTCAGTTATCAACTCGGGGAGATTGCAAATTTTATGGCCACCAGGTTCAGTGATATAGGCCAAAGGTTTTATGTTCCAGAAATGTATTCTCCAATTCCCGAATGGCCAATAAACAATTAGATGGCTGAATACAAGGGTGACTTTCTGGATATGGAACTTCCTCCTGCAACCTTTATTCCTCGACCACCTCGACTTGCAAACGATTACAATTTGGAAGAACATCTTCATCGCCTTCATCATCGACCATACTTTACCACTCGTGCTGAACAGGGGGCCAATCTCGAAGATATTGATTGATTGAGGTCTTCTCTTTTTGCATGATGACAAAGGGGGAGAGTTTCTGAGAATTTTGTTAATTTTCTTGAGACTATGGTTTCACTTGATTTGGTTTTTGGTAGGCATGGTTGCCTGGATGTTAAGACTATTGGTGGTTTTGTTTTGCTGCATGATAAGACTGTTGTTTTCATTTTGATAATATTATGATCTGATCTTTGGTTTAGTATAATACTAACATATAGTATTCATACTAACATATCTGATTCTGATTTTTTTTCTAAATAAGTTATATGCATGAATTTAAGGGGAGTTTCATTTATTTATGTTGTCATCATCAAAAGGGGAGAGATGTTGATTATGTCACGTTCTAGCCTAATGTTTTGATGATGACTTGTTCATTAATACTAAATTCTTTATTTTGAATTTGAGAAATTGTTTCAAGAATTGTTTGATGGATTATTCAAGAAGAATGAAGATGCTTTGTGTCTTAGGAAAAATATGTAAGGTCATTGCAAATATTCAATTTTTTCAATACAAGGCTCTAGGACATTTTATGTGTGCATTTAAGTTGATGTTTTAATGTTTAAATGCATGCTTAATTTTATGCTAATTTGTTATTACATGATTATGCATGCATAAAATTAATATGATAATTATTATCGGTTTTATTGAATTATATTACATGTGTTATAAGATAGTTACGATTCTATATAAGTTGTATAACATGTGTGTAATTTGTTGGAAGCACAAAAGCTTGTGGCGATAAAGATGTGATCATTATCATTGGTTGAATTAAATGCCTAAGTCTTGGGAATATAAGATAATGATTATCTGGAGAGTTGTGTGATGTTACACTTTCTTATATTTACAAAGTTAACACTCCATTATCTTTTGAAAGCGATAATATCTCTTAAACAATTATGGCGGCGGTTTTGTTTTTAAGAATCATAATTGCTACTGGTCTAGTCCTATTTGACTTGGTCTCTATCTAGATTATTTATGAAAAAGTCCAACATTTATCCGAAGGTTATTGGATTTGTTATGTTTGTTTTCAACGAAAAATCATTGGAGCGTTGCAATTTTATTTTCAACGTAAATTTTTATGAAACAACAGGTATTATGTTTTTTGGCTATAAAAGCGGTGAGAACGGTGATTGAAAATAACAACACTTACAACACTTGAATTAATATTTTGCACTCACAATCTTTGAAAGCTATTCTCTTCTTGGTGCAAATTTTGAGTCTTTGATCAATTGATATTTTGATCGACTTTACGTGAGCTTCATATTGGTGATATCTATCTTTTATTATTTGATCATTGCATTCATTTAGTTGAGCCTTGCATTGTTAAATTGCTTATTTGCTTTGATCATTAGACCTCTATTATTGTAATCTTAATTTGTTTTTTAGACTAAGTGTTGTCTAAGGAAATTTAATCCAGTGGATTAAGGTTTGTTTACAAAAGAGTTCAAGGAAGCATAGGTGCTTAAGGAGTGCATTGGTGCACAAGGAGCAAGAGTGCTCAAGTGAATTATTGTAATTCAATTTTATAGAATCTATATTGTAACAAGAGTCTTTTAAAAATAAAAGTGAGTCTCAATACTAGTTGGTATTGGACGTGGAGTAGTAAATTATTATTATAGAGGGTAATAAGCCAGACCACGTAAAAATCTTAGTGTTATTTTATTAATTGATTTAACTTAATTCCATTCAAGTTAATTGATTTAGTAAATAAACAAAACTTAATCGTGAGAATTTTTGTTATCATTAAATATTTATTTAACTTACAAAAACACCAAGATATTTTCTTAAACAAAAATTCAATTCGGTGGACCATATTCATTCAGCTTGTTGCATTCATCAATATAGTAGACTGCATTCAATAATTTGGTTTAAAGAATTTAAATTGGTCATAATTTATATCCACACTTATTCAACCCCCTTCTAAGTGTGCCTTATCAACTTGGCATAAAGCTTATATTCACGAAGCTTTTGGAGTATCAGCCTCAAATGTTGCTCATGATCTTCACGGCTTTTGGAATAAATAAGAATGTCATCAATGAAGACGACCACAAAGTGATCCAAACACTCCTTGAATACTCGGTTCATCATATCCATGAAGGCAGCAAGAGCATTAGTCAATCTAAAAGACATGACTAGGAATTCATAATGCTCGTACCTAGTTCTGAAAGCTGTCTTTGGAATGTCATCGGTTCTAATCTTCAATTGGTGATATCCGAAACGAAGATCAATCATTGAAAAGAATTTGGCACCTTGCAACTGGTCAAACAGGCCATCAATACATGGCAATGGGTACCTATTTTTGATGGTGACATGATTCAACTCCCGATAATCAATACAAAGTCGCATACTCCCATCTTTCTTCTTCATGAATAGGACAGGAGCACCCCAAGGAGAAGTACTAGGACGAATAAAGCCAATGTCTAACAATTCTTGCAGTTGGGTCTTTAACTCCTGAAGTTCAATACGAGCCATTCGATATCGGGCTTTGGAAATGGGTTTTGTACCGGGTTCAAGGTCGATACAAAATTCAATTTCACGCTCTGAGGGTAGGCCAAGAAGTTCTTTAGGGAATACGTCAGGAAATTCATTAACATTAGAAATATCATTCAAAACTGACGTATTTTTGTTTAGATCCATGACATGAGCTAAGAAAGCTTGACATCCATTTTTCAATAAACGAATAGCTTTATGGATTGAGATGACAGTGATTTATTTTAATGGTTTGGTTGCTTTAATTCGCATAATAGGTTGATTAGGAATATGAAAGCTAACAACCTTACGAAAACAATCAATTTTTGCATAATGAGTGGTTAACCAATCAATCCCAAGAATTATGTCAAATGCAAGTATTTTCAATGAAATAAGATCAATAGGTAATGTGAGGGTACCGATTTGAACCAAACAAGACTTATAAAAAGTGGATGTAATAAAGGTTTCTCGCAACGGATTTCAACAGATAAGTCAAAGTCTAATTTCTCCAAAGTCAAATTTAAACATCGAGCGCAAGTAGGAGAAATAAAAGAATGGGTAGAACCGGTATCAAATAAGGTATATACTTCGCTAGAGTTTATGATAAGTTTACCCGTGATGACCTCATTCGGGTTCCTTTTTTTTCTGGAGGTCACGACAAACGCTCTCCTTGCATTCATCGGCTTTGACTTTTCGGGGCGCCCTTTGGTGCCTCCATCCTAAATTGAACTTGTCTTCTAATGAAATCAGTCAAGTGACCTTCTCTTCCATAATTATAACATGCTTTTGACGGCATCACGCAGGTTGGACTGATATGTCCCTCCCCTCCGCATTTGAAGCATATGATAGGTGGTCGTTCTCCTTCCTTAACAACAAGTACAGGTGCTGACGTCTTTCCATCATTGTTGAATCTCCTCTTCTTGAAATGTCCATTCTTATTGCTTTGGCCATGATTACCACCGAAGTGGTTACCATTTCTGGCATGTTGATTCCCTCCATGCTTATTGTCACCGCTTCGATGACTGTTACCACTGGTATTATCATTTTACCGGCTGCTCTCTTTTGGTTGGGTTGACTCATTATCGTGCTCCAATAACTGAGCCCTATTAACAACATATGAATACAAACACAGTTTATGAGAGATAAGATATTGATGTATCTCAGGTTTCAAACCTCTCAGAGATATTCACGTCATTCTCTCCTTATTATCAACCAAATGGGATATAAATCGGGACAACTTTCGGAACTTGGCCCGTCTTGCGATCACAAGACACGTATGTTTTTGTTCCGGTTTAATGAACTCTACCTTTTCATGTGATGAATACTTTGGAAAGTACTTGTCGTTGAATGATTCTTGAAACTTTTCCCAAGACATCTTGCATTGTGGCGGAGTTGAGTACGTTTTTACGATTCCCACCATTAATTTGCCTCGCCCGCAACATGAAGGTGGCAAGGGAACCTTTGCTCCTCTGAGCAACCCAAGACATCAAATATCTTGTTGATCTGTTTTATCCACGTCTCCGTCTTAAGTGGTTTTGGCTCTCCAAAACTCCCGGTGGTCTCACTCCTTGAACTATTTGGCGGACTGGTCATCGGAGTTGCTAGTGTTTCCACCTGCATTTTGATAGGAGCCGCTCTACTGATGTGTTGCATGAAGCCTCGTAACATTCCATCGCTCATCATTTGGTCGGTGTTGTTGTTTGCGTGATGACGATTGTCGCCTTCGATGCACATTGTCCTAGTTATTGATCTGTGGAGACTCAATGGTCTCCTGTGCTCCATTGATGTTCTCAACATTCTCGGATGCCATTTTCAAACACTGCCACAAAACAAGGGTTAATTAACATATCAAATATTATCCCTATACTCTGACCGACCAATTAAATATCAAATAAACTTAGGTAGGTCATACTAGCGAATAAATTCCCCGTCTCTCCCCTCCTAGTTCTTGTCTCGCATCTTAGCCAAGGATCATATCCCTAAGCTTTGATACCAACTGTGACGATTCTAAAATAGGTATACATCACATATTCTGAGTCGCCAAATACATGGTACAGAATACAAATACAATCTTTAATATACAACAAGAGAGCTGTGAGTTTTAATACAACTATTATCTTCTAGACAATATCCACTCTCAGAAAAAGTCCTCATTACATTTATTGTCACACTATTTAACAGAATAGTGACGACTTCTAATACTATCATCTGGACCGTCACTCCGTTCCCCGACTAGTCCCGGCTACGTTCTCATTTCTTGAAGAGAACATTGAAAGAAAGGGTGAGCAAAACTATCCCAGTAAGAAATATTATGACTAAGATAATGCAAATTTAAATTATCTTTTAGTCTTCAACAATCATTAAATGTGATAAAATACAATAGACATCAAGTTAAACTGCAGCGGAACATGCAATCCATTAAAAGAGTCAAGTAGAGAATAAAATATATTATCTTTAATGATTTAAATGGTTTTTCATCACTTTTATCGCTGGGACTCAGCTTAATAAATAAACCACATCATCCCTACACTACGGCCAAGGATATTCATTAGTATCACAACCACAAATTATCCATGCACTACGGGCCAAGGATATTCGTGTATTCATCAATGGTAATGATCATGCCAACAATTGTCCATCAATGCACTACGACCCAATGAGGATTTTTCCACATCATTTGTAACATTACTACCATGATTACACGAATAATCCTCGGTCATAATCATACCAAGTCCATCTATGCACTACAAAATACAGATGACTTTCAAAAAAATATAAACATGAGGATGATGACAATGATATAAGAGTTCAATAAAACAAGTTCAAGAATTAATTTATTCAGAACTAATAACATCCAAATCACACATGATACTTCTTTGTAGAGTAAAATTTAAGAATGCTCGTAAGAATATTTTCATGAAAAGATACTAGATGAAGCGCAAAATATCAAGGATATTCCACTAAATTTCATGGAGTATAAAGTCAAAACTTTAACTAACTCGAGTATAATAAAGAATGGAATAACAAAGAAATCACCATGCATGCGGACTTTGCATGTATGGAAGTTATTCCAACAGATTAATAAATAACGGAACTAGGTCAAAGTAGAATATTTGACCGCATGTGATATTCCAACAGAATAATAAATAATGGAACAGTCCCACAGAAACGCATGCATAAGATATTCCAACAGAATAATAAAGAGACTAACCAAGTCCGACGTAAAATGCATGCATGTGATATTCCAATAGAATAATAAAGAATGGAATAACAACGAATTCTCACCATGTATGCGGTGCTTGCAGATAGACAAAGTTATTCCAAGAGAATAATAAATAATAGAATAATGTAAGAATTTCACCAAGTATAGGGTAGAAATCACATGATACAAAGTTATTCCAACAAAATAATAAAGAATGGAATAATGAAGAATTTCACCAAGTATAGGGTAGCAGCACAGATATAAAGTTATTCCAATGTAATAATAAAGACCTGAATAACATAAGTTCTATTCATGAATATGAAAAAAATAATACCCTTACCTTATAAAGAAGAGTACTCCATGGTAGGGCGAGGATATACTTGAAGAAACTTGCACTACGCCAAAGCTTTCTTAAATGCTAAAGAAAATACCCGAGATAGAAGAATAATTCTCTCTACGCTCTCTAAAGTTTCATTGAATTCGTAAGAAATAATGAAGGAATGAGCTTATTTATAGAAGAATGGATTGAATATTAACCAATCCATGAAATCTGTTCGAGATCGATTTACTTTAAAACGGACGGTCTGATTGGTTTACAATAAAATATAATATATTCTATTTATAATCTAATAAAATGAATAACTTTTAAAAAGATTTTACTATGCAAACACTATGCGAGACACTATGCAAACACTATGCGTAATAAAAAATAATATATTCTAATTATTGTCTAATAAAAGCGAAAAAACTTTATAAAAGTATTCTGCTTTATATAAAAAGATTTTACTATTAGCCTAATAAAATGAATAACTTTATAAAAGTATTATGTTTTATATAAAAAGTTTTTCTGTTTTATTACATTAATAATACTAATAAAACAAAACTTCATCATCATTATTATTATTCACAATATTAATCAACCAAGTCGTTCCCAGGAAAGAGGGGGCTTTCCAATAAGGATTTCTCCTTATTGGCGCGCAATTAGGTGATCAAACCTCTCCTTGGCAGAACTTCTAGACATTGTTAATAATGTAAATAATAATATTAACAACTTTGTTATCTCAACTATTGATTTAGTAATATATAAAATATTGACAATAATTGAATCAAATAACGTGAGATAATATGCAACAATTACTGAAGCAATAATTGAACAAAACTGAGTGACTTCTCACGTAAGCATCAATAATCAATACTGCAGGATACTATGCAACCACCAGATTCTCGTACTTTTAACATTTGGGTGTTTCAACAGTTAATCTGTAAAATTTCATGTTTATTTTCATAAAAATATTTTTGTCATTTTCTCGATCCGTGATAATAATTCCGTTGTGGGGTCCACCAATGATTGTGTCGTCATACATGCGAATATTCCCCGACCAATCGAATATTATAAACAACTTGCGTACTTTGCAAAATTTCTAAATATTACCCACAACTATAACATTATATCAAATTCATTCTATAATATTCAAAAATGATAATTATAGAAAATTTATTTTTATTCATAAAAGTTGGGGTCTTATAATCTCCCCTTCTTATTAAATTTTGCCCTCGAAAATAGGGTACGTACCTGGTATGTTGAAGAGGTAAGGATACCTTGATTTCATTTCAGATTCTAACTCCCAGGTCATTTCCTCAACATCGTGGTTCCTCCATAAAACTTTGACTTGAGGTATAACCTTGGAGCGTAGAATATGTTCCTTCTTATCCAAGATTTGAACAGGAACCTCTTCATACGTTAAATCTTTCGCTATTTTGTCCGGTTCTAACTCAATAATGTGGTTCGGGTCTTTCACATATTTACGTAACATGGATATATGAAAAACGTTATGAACACGAGACATACTTGGCGGTAAAATGAGTCTATAGGCTACAGTCCCTACTCGATCGAGGATTAAAAATGGGCCAATAAATCAAGGATTGAGCTTTTCTCTCTTTCCAAATCTCATAACTTCTTTCCATGGAACAACACATAATAACACATGATCTCCAATATCGAATTCCACATCCTTTCGATGAAGATCAGCATAACTCTTTTGTCAGTCTTGTGTGGTTTTTATACGTTACCGGATCGTTTGTTTCTTTTCCATAGTCATACGTACTAACTCTGGTCCCAACAACGTTGCTTCACCCACCTCATCCCAGCATACTGGAGAATGACACTTTCTTCCATACAACGCTTCGAATGGAGCCATGCCAATACTTGCTTGATAACTGTTGTTGTAGGAAAACTCCGCCAATGGTAAGAACTTGTCCCAACTTCCCTTGAAGTCAAGGACATAGAGTCTTAATAAATCTTCAAGAGTTTGAATAGTCCTCTCTGATTGTCCATCCATTTGAGGATGATATGCCGAACTAAATCGTAAATCCGTGCCCATAGCTTTTTACAAACTAACCCAAAATCGTGATGTGAATCTTGGGTCTCGATCAGAAACTATGGATACTGGCATACCATGCAATCTTACAACCTCGTTTATGTACATACGAGCAAGATGTTTAAGTGTATAAGTTTCTCGTATAGGTAAGAAATTAGCAGACTTGGTCAATCTATTAACAATGACCCAAATTGCATCTATGCCTTGAGAAACCTTGGGAAGACCAGTAACGAAATCCATGGTAATGTGCTCCCACATCCATTCTGCAATTTCAAGTGGTTGCAATGGACCTTTTGGTACTTGATGTTCTGCCTTGACTCGTTGACAATTTAAACACCTTGAGATTAACAGCGCTATCTCCCTCTTCATATTGCCCCACCAAAATGTATGTCGAAGATCATGATACATTTTGGTACTTCCAGGATGGATTAAAAACGGTGTGTTGTGTGCCTCCATCATGATTTTATACTTTAAATTAGGGTCGTTAGGAACACAAAGTCTGGAGTTGACTCGAAGTATTCCTTTTTCATTGATTCTTGCTTCCGGCATAGCACCTTCTTGTACTTTCTTCCTCATATGCATCAGCTCCAGGTCTGTAGCTTGAGTAGCTTTAACTTTATCGATTAAAGTCAGTTCTACTCGTATATTTGCCATCATCACGTGGATCCCTGGAGTTTTTATCTCTATCTCCATCCTTTATAAGTCATACAAAATGGGCCTTTGCATTGACAATATCGCACTCTTACCAGCATATGATCTTCTACTCAATGCGTCAGCTACCACGTTTGTTTTTCCAGGATGATATTGGATGGTATGATCATAATCTTTCAACAGTTCAAGCCAACGTCGTTGTCATATATTGAGTTCCTTTTGAGTGAAGAAATATTTGAGGCTTTTATGATCCGTAAAGATCTCCACTTTCTCCCCATACAAGTAATGCCTCCAAATTTGAAGTGTGAAGACAACAGCTACCAACTCTAGATCATGAGTAGAATAATTTCTCTCATATTCTTTGAGTTGTCGAGAGGCATAGGCTATGACTTTCCCATGTTGCATGAGAACACATCCTAACCCTTTGCCTGAAGCATCACTATAGATGACAAATCCCTCCGAGCCAGATGGTATTGTCAGAACAGGTGCTGAAATGAGTCTTCTCTTGAGTTCTTAAAAACTCTTCTCACATTCCTCACTTCATCCAAATTTTGTATCTTTCCGAGTCAGCTGATTTAATGGAGTAGCGATTCGAGAAAACCCTTCTACGAAACTCCGATAATAACCAAATGAAGCTCGAGAAAGCTACGATTTCCTTTGGTCGATTTAGGTTGCTCCCATTTTGAATAGCTTCATCTTTGCTAGGTCAATAGATATTCCATGACTTGATACCACATGCCCAAGGAATGCTACCTCCTCAAGCCAGAACTCGCATTTCTTCAACTTGGCATAAAGCTTATATTCACGAAGCTTTTGGAGTATCAGCCTCAAGTGTTGCTCATGATCTTCACAACTTTTGGAATAAATAAGGATGTCATCAATGAAGACGACCACAAAGTGATCCAAATATTCCTTGAAGACTCGGTTCATCATATCCATGAAGGCATCAGGAGCATTAGTCAATCCAAAAGACATGACTAGGAATTCATAATGCCCGTACCAAGTTCTGAAAGCCGTCTTTGGAATGTCATCGGTTCTAATCTTCAATTGGTGATATCCGGAACGAAGATCAATCTTTAAAAAGAATTTGGCACCTTGAAACTGGTCAAACAAGTCATCAATACGTGGCAACGGGTACCTATTTTTGATGGTGACATGATTCAACTCCCGATAATCAATACAAAGTCGCATACTCCTATCTTTCTTCTTCACGAATAGGACAGGAGCACCCCAAGGAGAAGTACTAGGACGAATAAAGCCAATGTCTAACAATTCCCTGCGATTGGGTCTTTAACTCTGAAGTTCAATAGGAGCCATTCGATATGGTGCTTTGGAAATAGGTTTTGTACTGGGTTCAAGGTTGATACAAAATTCAATTTCACGCTATGGGGGTAGGCCAGGAAGTTCTTCAGGGAATACGTCAGGAAATTCATTAACAATAGAAATATCATTCAAAACTGACGTATTTTTGTTTAGATCCGTGACATGAGCTAAGAAAGCTTGACATCCGTTTTTCAATAAACGAATAGCTTTATGGCTTGAGATGACAGTGATTAATTTTAATGGTTTGGTTGCTTTAATTCACATAATAGGTTGATTAGGAATATGAAAGCTAACAACCTTACGAAAATAATCAATTTTTGCGTGATGAGTGGTTAACCAATCAATCCCAAGAATTACGTCAAATGCAAGTATTTTTAATGAAATAAGATCGACGGGTAATATGAGGGTACCTATTTGAACCAAACAATACTTATAAATAGTGGATGTAATGAAGGTTTCTCCCAATGGAGAAGTCAAATTTAAACATCGAGCGCAAATAGGAGAAATAAAAGAATGGGTAGAACCGGTATCAAATAAGGTATATACTTCGCTAGAGGTTATGATAAGTTTACCCGTGATGACCTCATTCGGTTTCCTTGCTTTTCTCGGGAGGTCAAGAGAAACGCTCTCCTTAGACTCATGGCTTTGACTTTTTCAAGGCGTCCTTTGGTGCCTCCATCCTAGTTGAACTTGTCTTTGGTGAACGGCAACAAAATCGGGATAGATGACCTTCTCTTCCATAATTATAACATGCTTTTGATGGCATCACGCAGTTTGGACTGATGTGTCCCTCCCTTCTGCATTTGAAGCATATGATAGGTGGTCGTTTCCTTCCTTAACAACAGTCTCAGTGCAAAGCTAACGTCTTTCCATCATTGTTGAATCTCCTCTTCTTGAAATGTCCATTCTTATTGCTTTGGCCATGATTACCACCCTTAAAGTGGTTACCATTTCGGCATGTTGATTCCCTCCATGCTTATTATCACCGGCGCTTCGATGATCATTATCACTAGTATTATCATTTTGCTTTTCTCTCTTTTGGTTGGGTTGACTCATTATAAGCGCTCAATAATCGAGCCCTATTAACAACATCCTAATACAAACACAGTTTATGAGAGATAAGATATTGATGTATCTCTGGTTTCAAACCTCTTAGAAACATTCGCGTCATTCTCTCCTTATTATCAACCAAATGGGACGTAAATCAGGACAACTCGGCAAACTTGGCTTCGTACTGCGACACGGTCATGTTGTTTTGTTCCAGTTTAATGAACTCTACCTCTTTCATGTGATGAATACTTTCGAGAAAGTACTTGTCGTTGAACAGTTCTTGAAACTTTTCCCAAGACATCTTCAAGGTAGCATGAGTTTGTCACGCTTTCTGATTCCCACTAGTAATACGCCTCTTGCCTGCATGACATGAAGGTGGTAAAGGGAACCTTTTGCTCCTCGGAGCAACCCAAGACATCAAATATCTTGTTGATCTGTTTTATCCACGTCTCCGTCTTAAGTGTTTTTGGCTCTCCAAAAAACTCCGGTGGTCCCAGCTCCTTGAACTGTTTGACGGTTACCGTCCGAGAGTTGCTAGTGCTTCCACTTGCATTTTGGATTGGAGCCGCTCTCGCCTGATGTTGCATGAATTGCATGAAGCCTTGAAACATTCCATCGTTCATCATTTGGTCAGTGTTGTTGTTGAAAGTAGTATGCACACAAGCCAATCATGTTTGATGATAAAGCATATACTTTGTAACAATCTTATTTATTTATTAATAAAAAGTATTAATTTATTAAAGGCTTTTAATTATCTACATGATGTTGTTTTATAATATGTGATAAACCCATAGTTTTAAGCAATGCTTTTAGAATAATGATGATGATCATTCTAATGAGATCTAAATTCTTAGAAAGCTTAAAACTAAAATAGTTCCCAATCGTTGGATTACTAAATTGGGGATTAGTGAATCCGGATAGATTGGTACATACATTGCTTGCTCATTTGATGAGGATGATTGATCTCATGATCATTTGTGTGGAGACACTAAAGCAAGTATGTAGGTGTTTATTAGAGAATAAGTTCACCTGAGCATTGGCTCGCTAAGGAATACCTAATGGAGTTTTACTTGCTCATCAATAGGAATTCTCAGTAGTAATAGTAGTACAAGTGATCCTTGGACTTGAGATCATCATAGTATCTTGTGTATGATGAGTTATACTTTGACTTATTCCTTAAGACCCTTAGGGTATATCAAAGGGTATGCTTGGGTATAATAAGTTGTACATGGAGATAATGTATGATCAATAAAGAATCTACCACTTCTAGTAAAAGAAGAGAAATGTCCTATGTGATTCGATAAATGACAACCTAGTAGTCCTTGGCCAAGGCAGAATGAAATTAGAAAGGTGTTTCTAATTTGCATTATTTGGGGTTATGCATTTAAGGATCGAAATACATATAATTAAATAAAATAAGACTTGACAGTAATTCAATGTATTATAATTAATTGGAACATTGTATGGTGGAAGGATTGAATTGTACGGTAACTATTTACTCAAAGGTTCTTTTATGATTAATGTTGAAATCTATATTATCTGGAAAGTCGTTGATCGCTAGGGGAGGCTTATCCCTATTGTAGAATAAATATTATTTATTTAAATAAATTAATCGCTTAATTTATTTATTTAAATAAGATTAGAATTGTTCTAATTGATTTATTCATGATCGGTTTAATATGGAGAACCTAAAGGGTCACACCATAAAAGGAAGAATAATTATTTAAGAAGTTAATGGCATAATCATAATATTAAGTTAAGTATATTTAATTTAATCTATGGTGATAGAATAAATTAAATAGCTTAATATTTATTATTTAATATTTTGGAAATACTAAATATAAATTAATAAGAGGAATCTTATTATTATTATTACTATTATTATTATTTAATTCCTAAAGGAGTTTAGAAATTAATTAATAAAAGTACTCTCAAATATCCTAATAGGATTAGGAGGCAAATTAATTAAAAGAGTTTAATTAATTATCCATAATAAGATTAGGGAGCTTAATTAATTAAAAGAATTTAATTAATTAAATAAAACTCAATTCCTTAATTGTTAAGGAGGGTTGCCTACATCTATAAATAAGAGGAGTCTTATTATGGGTGAAGGGGTTGTTGACTTTTACAACACACATAATTCCAATTGTTGGGAGAGTACGCATTTTTCTATAGAGATAGAAAAACTAGGGTTTTGCCAAACACCCATCTTCTTGAATCCTTCTTCTTCCTTGGTGGATCACCTCTAGAGGCCAAACACTTGGGTGGCTAACGTATGATCAAAGGAAGGAACCAAACCCAGTGGATTCAAGTTGAACGCGAAAAGGATTGGAGGTGAACTTGTACATGAGGAAGCTCAGATCTTCAAGGGTATGATTCTTGTTCTTTCTTTTTCGTTTAATTAATAATTGCGCATAAAGGATGATCCGGGTATATGGTTTGTAAAATTTTAAACTCTGATTTTCCACGTTTCCGCTTATTTTATGCAATTTGATTGCGTTCATGAATATTACAAACCTAACAGTTGTTTGCATGAGGATTGTCGCCTTCCTGATGCACATTGTCCTGGTTATTGATCTGTGGAGACTCAACGGTCTCCTATGCTCCATTGATGTTCTCAACATTCTCGGATGCCATTTTCAAACACTGCCACAAAACAAGGGTTAATTAACATATCACATATTATCCCTATACTTTGAACGACCAATTAAATACCAAATAAACTTAGGTAGGTCATACTAGCGAAGGAATTCCCCGTCTCTCCCCTCCTAGTTCTTGTCTCACATCTTAGCCAGGGATCATATCCCTAAGCTTTGATACCAACTGTGACGATCCCAAAATAGGTATACATCACATATTCTGAGTCGCCAAATATATGGTACAGAATACAAATACAATCTTTAATATACAACAAGAGAGCTGTGAGTTTTAATACAACTATTGTCTTCTAGACAATATCCACCCTCAGAATAAGTTCTCATTACATTTATTGTCATACTATTTAACAGAATAGTGAGGACTACTAATACAATCATCCTGGACTGGCACTCCGCTCCCGACTAGTCCCTATTCGTTCTCATTTCACTGGAGAGAATAAAGGAAAGAAAGGGTGAGCTCAACTAGCCCAATGAAGAAATATTATGACTAAGATAATGTAGAATAAATTATCATTAGTCTTCAAATGATGTTAAACCGATAAAATACAATAGACATCGGGTTTAATCAATCAGCGGAACATGCAATCCATTAAAAGAGTCAAGTGAGAGAATAAAATCTATTATCTTTTATGATTTAAAAGGTTTTCATCACTTTTATCATTGGGACTCAAATTTCAATAAATAAACCACATCATCCCCTCAAGACTACTTGACTAAGGATATTCATTAAGTATCACAACCACAAATTATCCATTGCACCACGAGCAAAGATATTCGTGTATTCATCAATGGTGCATGATCATGCCAACAACTGTCCCATCAATGCACTATGGGCCAATGAGGACTTTTACCACATCATTTATAACATTACTGGCCACGATTACAATCAATAATCCCCTCGTCATAATCATACCAAGTCCATCTACGACCATGTGCCACGAGATGACTTTCAAAAAAATATAAACATGAGGATGATGACAATGATATAAGAGTTCAATAAAACAAGTTCAAGAATTAATTTATTTAGGAACTAATAACATCCAAACTGTCAACATGATACTTCTTTGTAGAGTAAAATTTAAGAATGCTCAGAAGAATATTTTCATGAAAGAATACTGGATGAAGCGCAAATAACAAGGATATTCCACTAATTTCATGGAGTATAGAAGTCAAAACTTTAACCAACTGAGTATAATAAAGAATGGAATAACAAAAGAAATCACCATGCATGCAGTATTTGGATGTATATTTATTCCAATGTATAATAAATAATCTAACTAGGTCAAAGTAATAATGCACCGGCTGTGATATATTCCAATAGAATAATAAAGAATATAATAACAAATGTAAATCACCATGCATGTTGTATCAGATATACAAAGTTATTCCAATGTAATAATAAATAATGTAACCAAGTGTCCCAAGATAAAACGATGGCAGGATATTCCAACAAAGATAATAAAGACAAAACCAGTCCCACGTAAACGCAGATGTGATATTCCAAATGTAATAATAAAGAATAGAATAACAATGTATTTTACCATGATGCGAGATTGCTTGGCAGTATAAAAGTTATTCCAAAGCAGAATAATAAATAATGGAATAATAGAAGAATTTCACCAAGTATAGGTTGATCATGCATGTACAAAAGTTATTCCAATGAATAATAAACAATAAAATAACAAAAAAATTTTACCAAGTATAGAGTAGCAAGTTGTAATTTTGTTATATAAAATTTAAAAAAAAAAAAAAAAAAAGGGGGGCCGTAATAAATTTCTTGCAATTTTCGAAAGTCTTTACATGCTTTTGAATTTCCGTGGCCATTGAAAGGGAGCTTGTCAGAATCATTGATTCTTCCAAGAAATCATATTCATGGTTATATTATATATAATTATAATTAATCCTGAATCTTGCAAGCTAGATGTTTTTTCAAGAAAACGTGGCCTCACGCGAATCAAGGAAGTTATTATATGGGACGGTTATTATAATATTATAATATATATATATATATATATATATATATATATATATATATATATATATATATATATATATATATGTATATATATATATATATATAATATTCTTAATAATTTTATAATTAAAATAAAAGTTTATTTTAATTTTAAAATAAAAGATTTATTTTAATATTAAAATAAAAAAAAAGGTTTATTTTAATTTTAAAATTGAATTTCATACTAACTAATTAGAGTTGGAATTGGATTCCATGATAACTAATTGGAGTTGAAATTAGATTCTATGTTTCCTTAAATAAAGGAGTTTATTTAGATATGAAATAAGATTTCCTTTATTCAAAATAAAGGAGTTTATTTCTGAATAGGAAAGAGAATCCATATTTCCTTAAATAAAGGAGTTTATTTAGATATGAAATAAGATTTCATATTATTCAAAATAAAAGAGTTTATTTGTGAATAGGAAAGAGAATCCTAATTTCTTTAAATAAAGGAGTTTATTTAAATATGAAATAAGATTTCATATTATTCAAAATAAAGAGTTTATTTGTGAATAGGAAAGAAAATCTGTGTTTCCTTTAATAAAGCTTTGTTTTTACTTGGAATTGGATTCCATAATTAATTAAAATAAAGGAGTTTATTTTGATTAAAGATTTTGATTAAAATAAAATAGTTTATTTTATTCAAAATTGGATAAATTAAAATAAAAGAGTTTTACTTTGATTTAAATTTGGATTAAAATAAAAGAGTTTATTTTGATTCAAAATTAGATTTTATAATAACTAAATTTGCCCATTAAATGATATCAATATATATATTGAATGTTTATTATTCATGAGATGAATGTTATTTATTGATGCATATGGTGATGTATATGATAATAAATGGGATTGATTATGGACTATCGACGAAATGTGATTGAATTTTATTTTAGTTGGATGCATGAATGTATGAGTTTTATTAAATGGGGTCTCATGTACTCGCCTTCTCTAATTTTTCTTAATGTAAATTCTATCTCCTCCTATATACTTCCCCTCGATCGTCCGATCAAGGTTTCTATTTATTTTAAATAGTTTAGTAATAGGAATAATTAGAATTATTTTGAAGAATTGGAGATCAAGGAACAAGGAGCGCGTGAAAACCCATTTGTAATGGAGCCCGGGTTTAAATGTAATAGTTATGTTTAAATATTAATTTTTGCACCCCTAGAGTTTGACCTTTTGGTTCACTCGGTGGCTCTAGTGAACCAAACTAGAATAAAAGTCCATAATCAATCCAGGTAGAATATAGTATTCTATATGTGCATGCTTATACTATATATATATATATATATATATATATATATATATATATATATATATATATATATATATTATGCAAACATGCTTCGCATGTTCATAATATAACGCGTATTTTATATATATATGTGCATGCGCACTAAACAAGATGAGACAAATTCATAACCAATCCCTCAAATATTTATATTAAGTTGTAACGTTCAAAGATATTTGGAATATCGAACGTCGCCTTCTAGCATGATAGAAATAATAGAGTATTGAATATTTAATATGAGTTTGTTGTGCACACACAAGGCAAGTATTAAATATTTGAGATGTTGTTTTTATTACATATGATGTTTATAAGGAATTGAACATTACTGCTTTGTTGTGCACACACAATGGCTATAGTTTTCTCTTCACTTATATGGAAATGTTGGGTCTGACTTAACTTAAGTCATTTTAGTTCGGATGTGCACACACTTAACCATTATGATTTAAGAGGCAAAATACAAGGAGTTACATAGTTGATGTAATTGACAAGAGTTGTCTACCTATTTATTTATATATAGTTTGTTGTGAACACACAAGGCTATGTACATTTGAAATGGGATCCTTATTCTCACTAGCATATCTTTAATTAGATTTTGCCGAACTATATAAGTGAGGGTAATATAGTTTGAAGAAAATAGTGGGAGATACCAATTTAAAACAAGACCTAATTTATTTTGGTAATTAATAAAAGAATGTATGCTAAAATATTGTTAATTATAAATTTATTTATAGAATTTTATAATGTCTAAATTACTATCACTGCGTAGCATATTAGATGCTATTTAATCGGACCAAATTAAATGGATTGGTTAAGGAATTTGAGAATAGTTCTCATGGCTGAAAAGTTATCTTATGTCCTTAATAAGCCTATCCCTGCAATGGTTGCAGACAATGTCTCTAAGGAAGAGAATGCTACTTTTAGAAAGTAGCAAGATGATGCACAGTTGGCTCAATGCATCATGCTCGCATCCATGAGTAACGTGCTTCAGCGTCAGCATGAAACTATGGATGCTCCTACTATACTCCTGCACGTCAAGTAGTTGATGGTGAGAAAAGTAAGACTAATAGATATCAGATATCTAAGGAGCTCTTCCGATCTAGAATGACCAACGACACTACAGTATAGATAAAAGTCCTTAACATAATCAATTTGATTGATCAATTAGGACAACGGGTTTTGTTATGGATGGAGAGTTGAGCCACGATTTGATCTTGCAGTTACTCCCGGATTCCTTTCACAATTGTTGTGAATTTTTCATATGAACAAGCTAGATATCAGCCTCGCTGATTTGCTTAACATGTTGAAAAATGTTGAGAGTCACTTTCCAACCGAATAAGACCATGTCTTACTGGTAGGGGCCAAAAGGATCTTCTGAAAAGAAGAACGATTCTAAGAAGGTAAATAGAAAGGCAAAAACAAAGGATAATAAGAACAAAACTAATATGGATAGCAAAGGAGTTTGCTTCCACTACAATAAGCTTGGACATTGGAAAGAAACTGCGAGAAGCATCTTGCAGAGGCTAACCAAAGAAGCTTAGTGAAGTTTTAGTTACAAATACAAATTTGTTCATGATTTAAAATAAATCTTTCTTTAAGTCAAGGTTCTACTTGGGTATTCGATACCGACTTTGGTTATCATAAATATAGATTCATGAAGGGACCAAGTAGAAGTAGAAAGCTAAACAAAGATAAGTAATCCTATGTGTGGGAAATGAGGCAAAGGTTGCTACATTAGTCATAGAAACTTATAGTTTAGCAATGCCTACGGGCAAATCTATTAAGTCAATAAGTTGTTATTGTATTCCAGTTCTTGTTAGAAACATTATTTCCATTTTGTTGTTAGACAATGAAATCTTTGGTATTATATTTAAGAACAATTGTTGTTCTATTTATAATAATAATGTTTTGTATTGAACTAAAATATTACTTAATGGATTTTGTATACTTGACTTACGTGAAAATTATTTTACAAATTGAACAAACTAGTTAAGAAAAAGGAGATGATCATTCAAAAAGGTTGAATGTGTGTATTTACCAAAATACAAGTGTGAATTATTTGAAAGGTTCAAAGAATTCATAAGTGAAACAAATTGACAAAGTATTAAGATTCTTTGATTAGATCAAGGAATAAATACTTGTGCAATAAGTTTTTAGATCATCTTAAATGGTTTTCTCATAATGGAAGCCTCGTGATACGCAATAATTGATTGATGTATCTAAATGGAAAAATCATACCTTATTGGACATGGTGCGGTCCATAATGATTTTTCCGACATTTCAGTATCTTTCTAGGGTCATGCCCTAGAAATGGTTGTATATCTACGAAAAGGTAACCTCAAAATCCGGCCCCAAGACTCCATAAAATTTATGGACAAGGAGGATTCCTAATCTTAAGTATGTTAAGATAAGGGGTTGTCCAACTTATGTGAAAAGGTTTCAAAGGATAAGCTTAGGACAAAATTTGACTAGTACAGATTTGTGGGACATCCTAAAGTAAGTTTAGGGTATATGTTCTATAATCCTACTTAGCAAAAGGTGTTTATTGCGAAACACGCTGCCTTCTAAGATAAAGGTATTTATCATTGAAGGGGCTAGTGGGAGGATAATAGATCTTGAAGAGTTCAACCACAAAACACTATAAGTCAAATAAGAAGAACCTGTAGATAGACCTATTGTACCACAACCGAATTGTAAATCTGGAATAGTACCGAAGATACCTGGGAGGTATGGATTCATCATGGATGATGATGATGAGGTATGCATCATAGAAGATGATGATCCAGAGTTACATACGATGAGGTAAGAGTTCTAGTGTGTACAAAAGGGTCAGTGGGAGCGTCGTGAAATTTCTAGTATTATATGTTGATATACTACGGATGACGAATAACATAACAATGCTACAATCAGTGAAGATAAAGTTGTCTAAACATTCCTCCATGAATGATTTGGGAAGAGTATCTTAATTGGGGATGCAAATCTATATAGATAGATTTAAAAGGATGCTCAGCTTAACCCAAGAAACGTATATTCATTTGATGCTAAAGTCGTTTAGCATGGCAAACTCCATGGGATGTCTCATGTTGATGAGCCATGGAGTGTATCTCTCTTAATAGTCCCCATAGACTCCAAAACGAGAGATCGCATGAGTAACTATCATGTATGCAATGAAATGTACGAGACCTGATGTTGATCAGTCATATTCTGGAGAAGTTCACTGTGAGACAGTGAAAAACATCTTAAAGTACTTTATCGGTACTAAGGATGTGATCATATTCATGGTGGGTCTGAATTAAAACTAGAGGGCTTAACAGACTCAAGTTTTTCGCATTTTACCAAAGACGACGTAAAAAATCACTTTAAGGTAAATCGTTACCTTGAACGGTGGTGCAGTGAATTGGAAAGGTTCCAAATAGCAAAGAGTTGCTGGTTTAGTGATAAAGACAAAGTATATAGCTATAAATGAAGCTACAAGTTGATTGTTTGGATGAAAAGTTCATTACAGAACTAGGAATAGTTCCTAAGTCTCATCTTGGATCTAAACATGTGTTGTGGCACTTTTATTTGATTATAAGAATCATTGAAAGATGGGAAAATCACTATAGAGATAATGGACTCTCAAGAACAACATTACATATCCACTAACTAAAGCTTATCCAACAGCAGGATAATCGTCACTTAGAGAAGAAGGGTATGAGATACCATGGCGATTGGCTTTAGTGCAAGTGGGAGATTGAAAGTAGTATGCACACAAGCCAATCATGTTTGATGATAAAGCATATACTTTGTAACAATCTTATTCATTTATTAATAAAAAGTATTAATTTATTAAAGGCTTTTAATTATCTACATGATGCTGTTTTATAATATGTGATAAACCCATTGTTTTAAGAAATGCTTTTAGAATAATGATGATGATCATTCTAAAGAGATCTAAATTCTTAGAAAGCTTAAAACTAAAATAGTTCCCAATCGTTGGATTACTAAATTTGGTATTAGTGAATCCGGATAGATTGGTACATACGTTGCTTGCTCATTTGATGAAGATGATTGATCTCATGATCATTTGTGTGGAGACACTAAAGTAAGTATGTAGGTGCTTATTAGAGAATAAGTTCACTGAACGTGGCTCGCTATGAATACCTAATGGAGTTTTACTTGCCTGTCAATAAGAATTCTTGTAGTGATAGTAGTACAAGTGATCCTTGGACTTGAGATCATCATAGTATCTTGTGTATGATGAGTTATACTTTGACTTATTCCTTAAGACCCTTAGGGTATATCAAAGGGTATGCTTGGGTATAATAAGTTGTACATGGAGATAATGTATGATCAATAAAGAATCTACTACTTCTAGTAAAAGAAGAGAAATGTCATATGTGATTCGATAAATGACAACCTAGTAGTCCTTGGCCAAGGCAGAATGAAATTAGAAAGGTGTTTCTAATTTGCATTATTTGGGGTTGTGCATTTAAGGATCAAAATACATATAATTAAATAAAATAAGACTTGACATTAATTCCATGTCTTATATTTAATTGGGACATTGTATGGTGGAAGGATTGAATTGTACGGTAACTATTTACTCAAAAGTTCTTCTATGATTAATGTTGAAATCTATATTATCTGGAAAGTCGTTGATCGCTAGGGAGACTTATCCCTATTGTAGAATAAATATTATTTATTTAAATAAATTAATAGTTTAATTTATTTATTTAAATAAGATTAGAATTGTTCTAATTGATTTATTCACAACCGGTTTAATATGGAGAACCTAAAGGGTCACACCATAAAAGGAAGAATAATTATTTAAAAAGTTAATGACATAATCGTAATAATAAGTTAAGTATATTTAATTTAATCTATGGTGATAGAATAAATTAAATAGCTTAATATTTATTATTTAATATTTTGGAAATATTAAATATAAATTAATAAGAGGAGTCTTATTATTATTATTATTACTATTATTATTATTTAATTCCTAAAGGAGTTTGAGAATTAATTAATAAAAGTACTCTCAAATATCCTAATAGGATTAGGAGGCAAATTAATTAAAAGAGTTTAATTAATTATCCCTAATAAGATTAGGGAGCTTAATTAATTAAAAGAATTTAATTAATTAAATAAAACCCAATTGCTTAATTGTTAAGGAGGGTTGCCTACATCTATAAATAAGAGGAGTCTTATTATGGATGAAGGGGTTGTTGACTTTTACAACACGCGTAATTCCAATTGTTGGGAGAGTACGCATTTTTCTATAGAGATAGAAAAACTAGGGTTTTGCCAAACACCCATCTTCTTGAATCCTTCTTCTTCCTTGGTGGATCACCTCTAGAGGCCAAACACTTGGGTGGCTAACGTTTGATCAAAGGAAGGAACCAAACTCGGTGGATTCAAGTTAAACGCGAAAAGGATTGGAGGTGAACTTGTACCTGAGGAAGCTCGGATCTTCAAGGGTATGATTCTTGTTCTTTCTTTTTCGTTTAATTAATAATTGCGCATAAAGGATGATCCGGGTATATGGTTTGTAAAATTTTAAACTCTGATTTTCCACGTTTCCGTTATTTTATACAATTTGATTGCGTTCATGAATATTACAAATCTAACAGTTCTTTGCATGAGGATTGTCGCCTTCCTGATGCATATTTGTCCTCAGTTATTGATCCGTGGAGACTCAATTCGGTCTCCTCGTGGCTCCATTGATGTTCTCAACATTCTCGGATGCCATTTTTAAACACCGCCACAAAATAAGGGTTAATTAACATATCACAT
This sequence comes from Panax ginseng, assembly GCA_020205605.1. NCBI lineage: Eukaryota > Viridiplantae > Streptophyta > Magnoliopsida > Apiales > Araliaceae > Panax > Panax ginseng. The sequence goes on along the minus strand of CM035149.1, from coordinate 57,815,698 downwards.
ATTATCCCTATACTTTGAATTTGTTCATTAAATACCAAATAAACTTAGGTAGGTCATACTAAAAGGAATTCCGCCTCTCCCTCCTAGTTCTTATCTCACATCTTAGCCAGGATCATATCCTAAGTTTTGATACCAATTGTGACGATCCCAAAATAGGTATACATCACATATTCTCGAGTCGCCAAATATATGGTACAGAATACAAATACAATCTTTAATATACAACAAGAGAGCTGTGAGTTTTAATACAACTATTGTCTTATAGACAATATCCACCCTCAGTATAAGTCCTCATTACATTTATTGTCACACTATTTAATGTAATAGTGAGGACTACTAATACTATCATCTCGGACCATCACTCCGCTCCCCGACTAGTCCCGCCACGCTCTCATTTCCTGGAGAGAACAGTGAAAGAAAGGGTGAGCTCAACTAGCCCAGTAATAAATATTATGACTAAGATAATGCATAATAAATTATCATTAGTCTTCAACAGTGTTAAACTGATAAAATACAATAGACATCAAGTTTAACTGCAACGGAACATGCAATCCATTAAAAGAGTCAATTAGAGAATAAAATCTACTATCTTTTATGATTTAAAAGGTTTTTCATCACTTTTATCATTTGGGACTCAAATTTTAATAAATAAACCACATCATCCTCAAGACTACTACGGCCAAGGATATTCATTAGTATCACAACCATAAATTATCCATGCACTACGGGCCAAGGATATTCGTGTATTCATCAATGGTCATGATCATGCCAACAACTGTCCATCAATGCACTACGGGCCAATGATGAATTTTACCACATCATTTGTAACATTACGATCATGATTACACCGAATAATCCCTGGTCATAATCATACCAAGTCCATCTATGCACTACATGCCACAGATGACTTTCAAAAAAAATATAAACATGAGGATGATGACAATGATATAAGAGTTCAATAAAACAAGTTCAAGAATTAATTTATTTAGGAACTAATAACATCCAAACTGTCAACATGATACTTCTTTGTAGAGTAAAATTTAAGAATGATCAGAAGAATATTTCCATGAAAAGATACTGGATGAACCGCAAATATCAAGGATATTCCACTAATTTCATGGAGTATAGAAGTCAAAACTTTAACCAACTGTGTATAATAAAGAATGGAATAACAAAAGAAATCACCATGGATGCGGTACTTCGCATAGACATGTTATTCCAACAGAATAATAAATAACGGAACCAGTCAAAGCGTAATACACACCGATGTGATATTCCAATAGAATAATAAAGAATGGAATAACAATGTAAAATCACCATGCATGTCAGATTTATAGACAAAGTTATTCCAATGTAATAATAAATAACGGAACTACGTCCGCATAAAACGCATGGGCAGATATTCCAATGAATAATAATAAAAATAAAACCAAGTCCGACGAAAAACGCATGTATAGAATATTCCAACAAAATAATAAAGAATGGAATAACAATGTATTTTACCATGTATGCATACATTGCGATAGACAAAGTTATTCTAGCGAATAATAAATAATGGAATAATAGAAGAATTTCACCAAGTATAGGGTAGACCGCGTATACAGGTTATTCCAACAGAATAATAAAGAATAGAATAACAGAAGAATTTCACCAAGTATAGGGTAGCCCGCGTATATAGGTTATTCCAACAAAATTATAAAGATTGGTATAACATAAGTTCTCTTCATGAATATGAAAAAAAATAATACCCCTTACCTTATAAAGAAGAGTACTCTGACGGTAGGGCGGGGATATACTTGAAGAAACTTGAACTACGCTCAAAGATTTCTTAAACGCTAAAGAAATACGCTCAAGATAGAAGAATAATTCTCTCTACGCTCTCTCTAGAGTTTCAAAGAATTAGTAAGAAATAATTAAGGAATGAGCTTCTATTTATAGAAGAATGGATCTAATAAGAACCAATCCATGAACGGTCCCGTATCAATTTACTTTAAAACCGATGGTCCAGATTGGTTTACAATAAAATATAATATATTCTATTTATAATCTAATAAAATGAATAACTTTATAAAACTATTATGTTTTATATAAAAAGATTTTACTATACAAACACTATGCAGACACTATGCAAACACTATGCATAATAAAATATAATATATTCTAATTATTGTCTAAAAAAATGAATAACTTTATAAAAGTTTTCTGTTTTATATAAAAAGATTTTACTATTAGCCTAATAAAATGAATAACTTTATAAAATTATTCTGTTTTATATAAAAAGCTTTTCTGTTTTACTACATTAATAATACTAATAAAATAAAACTTCATCATCATTATTTTTATTCACACTATTAATCGACCAAGTCGTTCCCAGGAAAGCGGGGGCTTTCCAATAAGGATTTCTCCTTATTGGCACGCAATTAGGTGACCAAACCTCTCATTGGCAGAACTTCTAGACATCGTTAATAACGCAAATAATAATATTAACAACTTTGTTATCTCAACTATTGATTTAGTAATATATAAAATATTAACAATAATTGAATCAAATAACGTGAGATACTATGCAATAATTACTGAAGCAATAATTGAACAAAACTGAGTGACTTCTTACGTAAGCATCAATAATCAATACCAAGGTGATACTATGCAACCACGCCAGATTCCTCGCATTTTTTAACACCGGTGTTTCAACAGCTAACGGAAAAACTTTCACGCCATTATTTTCATAAAAATATTTTGTCATTTTCTCAATCCGATGATAAATTCCGTTAGGGGGTCCACCAATGATTCCACTAATGATCATTCCGCCGCATTTAATATTCCCCGACCAATCTAATATTATAAACAACTTGCATATTTTGAAAAATTTCTAAATATTACCCACAACTATAACATTATATCAAATTCATTCTATAATATTTAAAAATGATAATTATAGAAAATTTATTTTATTCATAAAAGTTGGGGTCTTACAATCTCCCTTCTTATGAAATTTTGCCCTCGAAATTAGGGTACGACTCGGTATGTCAAGAGGTAAGGATACCTTGATTTCATTTTAGATTCTAACTCCCAAAGTGTCATTTCCTCAACATCGTGGTTCCTCCATAAAACTTTGACTTTAGGTATAACCTTGGAGCGTAGTATATGTTCCTTCTTATCCAAGATTTGAACAGGAACCTCTTTATACGTTAAATCTTCTGTTATTTCGTCCGGTTCTAACTCAATAATGTGGTTTGGGTCTTTCACATATTTACGTAACATGGATATATAAAAAACATTATGAACACGAGACATACTTGGCGGTAAAGCGAGTCTATAGGCTACAGTCCCTACTCGATCGAGGATTAAAAATGGGCCAATGAATCGAGGATTGAGCTTTCCTCTCTTTCCAAATCTCGTAACTCCTTTCCATGGAGCAACACGTAACAACACATGATCTCCAATATCGAATTCCACATCCTTTCGATGAAGATCAGCATAACTCTTTTGTCGGTCTTGTGAGGTTTTTATACATTGTTGAATCGTTTGTATCTTTTCCGTAGTCATACGTACTAATTCTGATCCCAACAACGTTGCTTCATCCACCTCATCCCAGCATACTGGAGAACGACACTTTCTTCCATACAACGCTTCAAATGGAGTCATGCCAATACTTGCTTGATAACTGTTGTTGTAGGAAAACTCCACCAATGGTAAGAACTTGTCCCAACTTCCCTTGAAGTCAAGGACACAGAGTCTTAATAAATCTTCAAGAGTTTGAATAGTCCTCTCTGATTGTCTGTCCATTTGAGGATGATATGCCAAACTAAATCGTAAATCTGTTACCATAGCTTTTTGCAAACTAACCCAAAATCGTGAAGTGAATCTTGGGTCTCAATCAGAAACTATGGATACTGGCATACCATGCAATCTTACAACCTCGTTTATGTATATACGAGCAAGACGTTCAAGTGTATAAGTTTCTCGTATAGGTAAGAAATGAGCAGACTTGGTCAATCTATTAACAATAACCCAAATTGCATCTATGCCTTGAGAAACCTTGGGAAGACCAGTAACGAAATCCATGGTAATATGCTCCCACTTCCATTCTACAATTTCAAGTGGTTGCAATGGACCTTTTGGTACTTGATGTTCCGCCTTGACTCATTGACAAGTTAAACACCTTGAGATAAACAGCGCTATCTCCCTCTTCATATTGCCCCACCAAAATGTATGTCAAAGATCATGATACATTTTGGTACTTCCAGGATGGATTGCAAATGGTGTGTTGTGCGCCTCCATCATGATTTTATACTTTAAATCAGGGTCGTTAGGAACACAAAGTTTGGAGTTGACTCGAAGTATTCCTTCTTCATCGATTCTTGCTTCCGGAATAACACCTTCTTGTACATTCTTCCTCATATGCATCGCCTCGTGTCTCAGAAATGAGCAAATTTTAACTTTATCGATTAAAGTCGGTTCTACTCGTATATTTGCCATCATCACGTGGGTCCCTAGAGTTTTTATCTCTATCTCAATCCTTTGCAAGTCATACAAAATGGGCCTTTGCGTTGACAATATCTCAGTCGTACCCGCATATGATCTTCTACTCAATGCGTCAGCTGCCACGTTTGCTTTTCTAGGATGATATTGGATGGTATGATCATAATCTTTCAACAGTTCAAGCCAACGTCGCTGTCGCATGTTGAGTTCCTTTTGAGTGAAGAAATATTTGAGGCTTTTATGATCCGTAAAGATCTCCACTTTCTCCTCATACAAGTAATGCCTCCAAATTTTAAGTGCGAAGACAACAACTGCCAACTCTAGATCATGAGTAGAATAATTCCTCTCATATTCTTTGAGTTGTTGAGAACACATCCTAACCCTTTGCCTGAAGCATCACTATAGATGACAAATCCCTCCGAGCCAGATGGAATTGTCAGAACAGGTGCTGAAATGAGTCTTCTCTTGAATTCTTGAAAACTCTTCTCACATTCCTCACTCCATCCGAATTTTGTATCTTTCCGAGTCAGCTGAGTTAATGGAGTAGCGATTCGCGAAAACCCTTCTACGAATCTATGATAATAACCAGCTAAGCCAAGAAAGCTACGTACTTGATACCATCGATTTAGGTTGCTCCAAACTTTGAACTAGCTTCTATCTTTGCTTTGGGTCAATGATATTCCATGACTTGATACCACGTGCCCAATGAATGCTACCTCCTCAAGCCAGAACTCGCATTTCTTCAACTTGGCATAAAGCTTATATTCACGAAGCTTTTGGAGTATCAGCATCAAGTGTTGCTCATGATCTTCACGGCTTTTGGAATAAATAAGGATGTCATCAACGAAGACGACCACAAAGTGATCCAAATATTCCTTGAATACTCGGTTCATCATATCCATGAAGGCAGCAGGAGCATTAGTCAATCAAAAAGACATGACTAGGAATTCATAATGCCCATACCGAGTTCTGAAAGTTTTCTTTGGAATGTCATCGGTTCTAATTTTCAATTAGTGATATCCGGAACGAAGATCAATCTTTGAAAAGAATTTGGCACCTTGCAACTGGTCAAACAGGTCATCAATACGTGGCAATGGGTACCTATTTTGATGGTGACATGATTCAACTCCCGATAATCAATACAAAAGTCGCATACTCCCATCTTTCTTCTTCACGAATAGGATAGAGCACCCTAAGGAGAAGTACTAGGACGAATAAAGCCAATGTCTAACAATTCCTGCAGTTGGGTCCTTAACTCCCGAAGTTCAATAGGAGTCATTCGATATGGGGCTTTGGAAATGGGTTTTGTACCGGGTTCAAGGTCCATACAAAATTCAATTTCACGCCTAGGGTAGGCCAAGAAAGTTCTTCAGTGAATACGTCAGGAAATTCATTAACAATAGAAATATCATTCAAAACTGACTTATTTTTGTTTAGATCCGTGACATGAGCTAAGAAAGCTTGACATCTATTTTTTAATAAACGAATAGCTTTATGGCTTGAGATGACAGTGATTGATTTTACTGGTTTGGTTGCTTGAATTCGCATAATAGGTTAATTAGGAATATGAAAGCTAACAACCTTACGAAAATAATTAATTTTTGCATGATGAGTGGTTAACCAATCAATCCTAAGAATTACGTCAAATGCAAGTATTTTCAATGAAATAAGATCGACAGGTAATGTGAGGGTACCGATTTGAACCAAATAAGACTTATAAACAGTGGATGTAATGAAGGTTTCTCCCAACAGAGTTTCAACAGATAAGTCAAAGTCTAATTTCTCCGGAGTCAAATTTAAACGTCGAGCGCAAGTAGGAGAAATAAAAGAATGGGTAGAACCGGTATCAAATAAGGTATATACTTCGCTAGAGTTTATGATAAGCTTACCCGTGATGACCTCATTCAGGTTCCTTTCTTTCTGGGAGGTCACGACAAACGCTCTCCCTTGCACTACTAGCTTTGACTTTTCTAGGGCATCCTTTGGTGCCTCCATCCTAGCTGAACTTGTCTTCGGTGTACGACAAAATTGGGCTAGGTGACCTTCTCTTCCACAATTATAACATGCTTTGGACGGCATCACGCAGTTTGGACTGATGTGCCCATTCCCTCCACATTTAAAGCATATGATAGGTGGTCGTTCTCCTTCCTTAACAACAGGTGTAGGTGCTGACATCTTTCCATCATTGTTGAATCTCCTCTTCTTGAAATATCCATTCTTATTGCTTTGTCCATGATTATCACCGAAGTGGTTACCATTTCTGGCATGTTGATTCCCTCCACGCTTATTGTCACCGCTTCGATGATCAAGTATCACTAGTATTATCATTTTTGCGCACCGCACTTTTTGGTTGTTGACTCATTATCGCGCTTCCAATAATCGAGCCCTATTAAGAACATCCTAATACAAACACGGTTTATGAGAGATAAGATATTGATGTATCTCGGGTTTCAAACCTCTTAGAAACATTCGCGTCATTCTCTCCTTATTATCAACCAAATGGGACGTAAATCGGACAACTCGGCAAACTTGGCTTCAGATCGCTTTGCGACGCCATATTGTTTTGTTCCAGCTTTAATGAACTCTACCTCTTTCATGTGATGAATACTTTCGGAAAGTACTTGTCGTTGAATGCTTTTGAAACTTTTCCCAAGACATCTTCAAGCATGCAAGTTGAGTACGCTTTGATTCCACCAAGAATCTGCCTCACCCTTAACATGAAGGTGGCAAAGGGAACCTTTTGCTCCTCGAGCAACCCAAGACATTAAATATCTTGTTGATCTGTTTAATCCACGTCTTCGCCTTAAGTGGTTTTGGCTCTCCAAAAAACTCCGGTGGACCCAGCTCATTGAACTGTTTGGCGTTGACCGTCCGAGAGTTGCTAGTATTTCCACCTGCATTTTGGATAGGAGCCGCTCTCGCCTGATGTTTTATGAATTGCATGAAGCCTCGGAACATTCCATCGTTCATCATTTGGTTAGTGTTGTTGTTTACATGAGGATTGTCACCTTCCTAATGCACATTGTCCTGGTTATTGATATGTGGAGACTCAACGGTCTCCTGTGCTCCATTGATGTTCTTAACATTCTCGGATGTCATTTTCAAATACTGCCACAAAACAATGGTTAATTAACATATCACATATAATCCCTATACTCTGACCATGCAATCCATTAAAAGAGTCAAGTAGAGAATAAAATCTACTATCTTTTATGATTTAAAAGGTTTTTCATCACTTTTATCATTGGACTCGACAATAAATAAACCACATCATCCCTGCACTACGGCCAAGGATATTCATTAGTATCACAACCACAAATTATCCATGCACTACGGGCCAAGGATATTCGTGTATTCATCAATGGTCATGATCATGCCAACACATGTCCATCAATGCACTATGGGCCAATGAGGATTTTTCCACATCATTTGTAACATTATGGTCATGATTACACCGAATAATCCCTGGTCATAATCATACCAAGTCCATCTATGCACTACAGGCCACAGATGACTTTCAAAAAAAAAATATAAACATGAGGATGATGACAATGATATAAGAGTTCAATAAAACAAGTTCAAGAATTAATTTATTCAGGAACTAATAACATCCAAACTGTCAACATGATACTTTTTTGTAGAGTAAAATTTAAGAATGCTCAAAAGAATATTTCCATGAAAAGATACTGGATGAAGCGCAAATATCAAGGATATTCCACTAATTTCATGAAGTATGGAAGTCAAAACTTTAACCAACTGTGTATAATAAAGAATGGAATAACAAAAGAAATCACCATGCATGCGGTGGTACTTAGACAGACAAAAGTTATTCCAACAGAATAATAAATAACGGAATCGGTCGCATAATACACAATCGACAAGATATTCCAACAAAATAATAAAAGAATGGAATAACAATGAAAATCACCATGCATGCGGTACTTTTGCATGTATGAAGTTATTCCAATGTAATAATAAATAATTCGGAACCAACTGCGTCCCATGCCAGAAACGCATGCATGTGATATATTCAAATGAATAATAAAGACTGGAACTGTATACTATATACGATACCTTATGCAAACACTATATGCATAATAAAATATAATATATTCTAATTATTGTCTAATAAAACGAATAACTTTATAAAAGTATTCTGCTTTATATAAAAGATTTTACTATTAGCCTAATAAAACGAATAACTTTATAAAAGTATTCTGCTTTTATATAAAAAAAGTTTTTCTGTTTTATTACATTAATAATACTAATAAAACAAAATTTTATCATCATTATTATTATTCACACTATTAATCGACCAAGTCGTTCCAAGGAAAGAGGGGGCTTTCCAATAAAATTTCTCCCTATTGGCGCGCAATTAGGTGACCAAACCTCTCCTTGGCAGAACTTCTAGACATCGTTAATAATTCAAATAATAATATTAACAACTTTGTTATCTCAACTATTGATTTAGTAATATATAAAATATTGACAATAATTGAATCAAATAATGTGAGATACTATGCAATAATTCTTTCACAATAATTGAACAAAACTGAGTGACTTCTGACGTAAGCATCAATAATCAATACCGTGTGCTACTATGCAACCATGCGTATTCATGTACTTTTAACACCAGGTGTTTCAACAGTTAACGGAAAAACTTCTGTCGTTATTTTCATAAAAATATTTTTATCATTTTCTCAATCCGACAATAATTTCGTTGTGGGGTCCACCAATGATTATGCCATCGTACGAATATTCCCCGACTAATCGAATATTATAAACAACTTACGTACTTTGCAAAATTTTTAAATATTACCCACAACTATAACATTATATCAAATTCATTCTATAATATTCAAAAATGATAATTATAGAAAATTCATTTTTATTCATAAAAGTTGGGGTCTTACATTTTACTTATTTTGCTGTGCTTGAAAAGATTCTTAAGTTTGTCATGTGTTACTTAATGAGCAATACAACTTAATAGAGAAAAAAGTATTTTGAAATTCTAAGGATCTATTCACCCCCCCTTTAGATCCATATTGTACTCACCGAACTAACAGTAAGGCACTACTCAATAATTATTACAAAGAATTCACTGCTCAATATTTTATTTTATTAATTCAATAATTGTTGCATTGATATTTAATATTATTGTTGTTTCGATAATTGTCAATGCACAGTATTTCCCATTATCAAATCAATAATTCATATTATTTAAATAATATTATTAGCTAGCATTATTGGCAATGTCTAGAAAGTTCTGTCAAGGAGAGGTTTGGTCATCTAATTGCGCGCCAGTAAAGAGAAATTCTTATCGGAAAGCCCCCTCTTTCCTGGGAATGGCCTGGTTGTCGTTATTGTGATTCTGTAATATTATATGTGAATAATTAATTATTGATTTATATGATAAGGAAATATTTATTTTATGTGGACATAAATGATGGATAGGAAAATATTTATTTTATGTGGTTATAAATGAAGGAATTAATGTTGAGGTGTTTTATCGGTATTTTTTCAGATTGGAGGTATTAAAAAAAACCAAATCGGTATTCTTAAGCTCTATTGCGTGAATTATAATTTTGATCAGACCGTTGGATCGTTGTGATTTTTGGATATGTTATACATATATAAGTTGAGTATATGTCCACAATATTTGAACCGTTAAAAATTAACGTATGATTTGTTATAAATTTTAAGAGGCGATAAAAATCGTCCATTTGTGAATTTCGAATATTTTCTGTTTGGAATTTGAAAAAACTTAAAGCTGCAAAGTTGTAGAGAATTCGATTTCGTGTGGAATGGACATAAAATTCATATTTTTCTGCTAAAAGGGCTATTTATTATGAATTATTGAAATTTCTAAAATTAAAATGTTTTTATTAAAATTATGGGTGGGACCCACTTTTTTTTTCACAACATGTGCTGGGATTTTTGGTTCAACTGTGGAGGCTGGTCGTGGAAGGATGCGTAGAAGAAAAAATAAAATATAATATTATTTTATTATTTAGTCTCCTTTGGCGTTCTAATATTTTCTTATAAATAGGCGCTTAAGTTAGAATTGAAAATCATACCAGAATCAGAGAATTCTTCTTCTATAATATTGAACGTATTTCTTTAGAGTTTTAGAAAGCTTTGAGCGTAGAAAACAGTGAAAGTTTTTGTAAGACCCCAACTTTTATGAATAAAAATGAATTTTCTATAAATATCATTTTTGAATATTATGGAATAAATTTGATATAATGTTATAGTTGTGGGTAATATTTATAAATTTTGCAAAGTACGCAAGTTGTTATATAATATTCGATTGGTCGGGGAATATTCGTGCACGACTTGACAATCATCAGTGGACCCCATAAATGTAATTTTTTGGCTTGATTGAGAAAACGACAAAAATATTTTTATGAAAATAACGACGGAAGTTTTACCGTTGATACTTTTGAACTACTTTCTAGTAGTAAAGTACAATGAATACGCTGGCGTGGTTGCATAGTAGCACACTGTGTATTGATTATTAATGCTTCGAGAAGTCACTCATTTGATTCAATTATTGCCGATATTTTATATGTTATTAAATCAATAATTGAGATGATGAAGTTGTTAATATTATTATTTGCATTATTAACGATGTCTAGAAGTTCTACCAATGAGAGGTTTGGTCACCTAATTGCGCCGCAATAGGAGAAATCCTTATTGAAAGCCCTTCTTTCCCGGGAACGACACGGTCGATTAATAGTGGTGAATAATAATAATGATGATGACGCTTTTGTTTTATTCAGATTATTAACGTAATAAAACAAAAAACTTTTTATATAAAACAAAATACTTTTATAAAGTTATTCGCTTTTATTAGGCTAATAGTAAAATCGTTTTTATATAAAAAATGCAATACTTTTATAAAGTTATCTCGCTTTATTAGACAATAATTAGAATATATTATATTTTATTATGCATAGTGTTTGCATAGTATTTGTATAGTAAAATCTTTTTAAAAGTTATTCGTTTTATTAGATTATAAATAGAATATATTATATTTTATTTAAAAGATTTTGCTTTAAATAGGACCGTCCGATTAAAGTAAATCAATCTGGACCGTTCATGAATTGGTTACTATTCATTCCATTCTTCTATAAATAGAAGCTCATTCCTTCATTATTTCTTACGAATTCACTGAAACTCTAGAGAGAGAAACTATAGAGAGAAAGAAGAAAAGTATTCTACTACTTCATTACTCCGATATCAAGTTTCTTTTACGGTAAGGGGTATTATTTCTTTTGTATTCATGAAGAGAAATTCTATTATTCCATCTTTATTATTCTGCTTGGAATAACTTTTGATACGTAATACCCTATACTTGGTGAAATTCTTCTATTATTCCATTATTTATTATTCGCTAGAATAACATTTACAGGTTTTTCTTTTAACCGGTTCCGCCTTTTTTATTATTCTCGCTGGAATATCCTATTCGTGCTTTTGTGGGACCGGTTCCGCCTTTATTATTCATTGGAACATCATGTTGGTGTGAATTTCACCTAACTTGGTTCCGCTTATTTAGTATTCTCGTTGAATAACCTATCTATCTGAAGCACCGCATGCATGGTGATTTCACAGTATTCCATTCTTTATTATTACATTGAATATCCTCACTTGGTCATGACATTACTCGACTGGTTTCGTTATTTATTATTCGATGGAATAACCTTTACTACTGGCAATCCGCATGCATGGTGATTTCTTTTGTTATTTCATTCTTTATTATACTCAAATTGGTTAAAGTTTTGACTTCTACACTCCATGAAATTAGTGGAATATTCTTGATATTTGCGCTTCATCCAAAGATCTTTTCATGGAAATATTCTTCCGAGCATTCTTGAATTTTACTTTACAAAGAAGTATCATGTTGACAATTTGGACGTTATTAGTTCCCCGAATAAATTAATTCTTGAACTTGTTTTATTGAATTCTTATATCATTGTCATCATCCTCATGTTTATATTATTTTGAAAGTCATTTTGTGGCACCTATATGTGCATAGATGGACTCGGTATGATTATGACTGTGGATTATTCGGTGTAATCATAATCGTAATGTTACAAATGATGTGGTAAAGTCCTCATTGGCCAAGTGCATTGATGGGCCGGTTGTTGGCATGATCATGACCATTGATGAATACACAAATATCTTTGGCCCGTAGTGCATGGATAATTTGTGGTCATGACCCTAATGAATATCCTTGGCCATAGTGTGAGGATGATGTGGATTATTTATTAAAGTTTGAGTCTCAAATGATAAAAGTGATGAAAAACCTTTTTAAATCATAAAAGATAGTAGATTTTATTCTCTACTTGACTCTTTTAATGGATTGCATGTTCATTGCGCTTAAACTTGATGTCTATTGTATTTTATCGGTTTAACATCGTTGAGGACTAATGATAATTTATTTTGCATTATCTTAGTCATAATATTTTTCTTCGAGCTAGTTGAGCTCACCCTTTCTTTCACTGTTCTCTTCAGAAAATGAGAACGTAGCCGGGACTAGTCGGGGAACGGAGTGATGGTCCGAGATGGTGTATTAGTAGTCCTCACTATTTTGTTAAATAGTGTGATAATAAATGTAATGAGGACTAAATTGAGTGTGGATATTGTCTAGATGACAATATTTGTATTAAAACTCACATCATGTATTTTGTCGTATTTTACACGACTGTTGTATAATCAAGTTGTATTTGAATTTAGTACCATGTATTTAGCGACTCAAGATGGGTGATGTATACCTATTTTGGGGGCGTCACAGTTTTCTTCAAGAATATCCCGGCTATACCAGTTGGAATACTCTTATTTCCAAGGTAAGGGATGTTAATTTTGTTCAATATTCGCTTGAAATAATATTTTCTTCCATACTCTGTACTATTTAAGTAATATTATTTCATTTCAGATTTTGAATTCTATACTCGTTTTGTTAAAGTTTTGGTTTCTAAACTCCATGAAATTAGTAGAATATCCTTGATATTTGCGCTTCATCAAGTATCTTTTCATGAAAATATTATTCTGAGCATTCTTGATAAGTTATAACTTTTTCATGTCGGAGTACAATTCACGGGGTTACTATTCCTGAAGTACTATTCATGGGATACTATTCACTCGAGTACTATTCACCCGGAGTACTATTAATGATAAAAATTGATTCGTTTTAGGTCCAAATTATTTTTGGTACAATATTATTCTTGAATTTTACTCCACAAAGCAGTATCATGTTGCCAATTTGGACGTTATTGATTTCTGGATAAATTAAATTATAAATCTTTAAAAATTTATCCTTGAACTTGTTTTATTGAATTCTTATATCATTGTCATCAACCTCATGTTTATATTATGTTGAAAGTCATCTGTGGCCTGTAGTGCATAGATGGACTTGGTATGATTATGACTAGGGATTATTCGGTATAATCATGACCGTAATGTTACAAATGATGTGGTAAAAGTCCTCATTGGCTCGTAGTGCATTGATGGACAGTTGTTGGCATGATCATGACCATTAATGAATACACAAATATCCTTGGACCGTAGTGCATGGATAATTTGTGGTCGTGATACTAAAGAATATCCCTGGCCGTAGTGCAGGGGTGATTCAATGATGTGGATTATTTATTAACCTGAGTCTCAGCGATAAAAGTGATGAAAAACCTTTTAAATCATAGAAGATAGTAGATTTTATGCTCTACTTGACTCTTCTAATGGATTGCTTGTTCTGCTGCAGTTAAACTTGATGTTTGCTATATTTTATCAGTTTAACACTGTTAAAGGCTAACGATAAATTATTCTGCATTATCTTAGTCATAATATTTCTTACTGGGCTAGTTGAGCTCACCCTTTTGCTTTCATTGTTCTCTTAAGGAAATGAGAACGTAGTCGGGACTAGTCGGGGAACGGAGTGACAGTCCAGATGATAGCATTAGTAGTCCTCACTATTCTATGAAATAGTGTGATAATAAATGTATTGAGGACTCCATTTAAATTGAATACTGTCTAGAAGAAAATATTCGTATTAAAACTCCTAGTTTATGTTTTGTCGTATTTTACACGACATTTGTATTTGAATTTTGTATCATGTATTTGGCGACTCAAGATGGGTGATGTATAACTATTTTGGGGTCGTCACAGTTGGTATCAAAGCTTAGGGATATGATCCTTGGCTGAGATGTGAGACAAGAACTAGGAGGGGAGAGACGGGGAATTCCTTCGCTAGTATGACCTACCTAAGTTTAATTGGTAATAAATTGGTCGGTCAGAGTATAGGGATAATATGTGGCATGTTAATTAGCCCTTGTTTTGTGGCAGTATTTGAAAATGACATTCGAGAATGTTGAGAATAGCAATGGAGCACAGGAGACCGTTGAGTCTCCACAGATCAATAATCGTGGATAATGTGCATCGGGAGAAGGCAAACCTCATGCAAACAATAACACCGACCAAATGATGAACGATGGAATGTTCAGAGGCTTTATGCAATTTATGCAACATCGGTAGAGTGGCTCTCATCCAAAATGCGTGGGAAACATCGAAAACTCTCGGGACAGTCCACCGCTAAATAGTTTATGGAGCTGGGACCACCAGAGTTTTTTGGAGAGCCAAAACCACTTAAGGCGGAGACGTGGATAAAGCAAATCTGCAAGATATTTGATGTCTTGGGATGATCCGAGGAGCAAAAGATTCCCTTTGCCACCTTCATGTTGTGAGCAGAGACAGATTACTGGTGGGAATCTGTAAAGCGTACTCAACCTGCAGCACTGAAGATGACTTGGGAGAAGTTCCAAGAATTGTTCAACGACAAGTACTTTCCCGAAAGTATTCGTCACATGAAAGAGGTAGAGTTCATTAAAATGGAGCAAAATAACATGACTGTGTCACGGTACGAAGCCAAGTTTGCCGAGTTGTCCCGGTTTGTGTCCCACTTAGTTGATAATGAGGATAGAATGATGCGGATGTTTCTAAGAGTTTTGAAACCCGAGATACGTCAATACCTTATCTATCACAAACTTTGCTTGTATTCAGATGTTGTTAATAGGGCTTAGTTATTGGAGCGTGATAATGAGTCAACTCAACCAAGAGAAAGTAGCTGGCAAAATGATAATACCAGTGGTAGCAGTCATCGAAGCGGTGACAAAAAACGTGGAGGGAATCAACATGCCAGAAATGGTAACCACTTCGGTGGTAATCATGGCCAAAACAATAAGAATGGACATTTCAAGAAGAGGAGATTCAATAATGATGGAAAGACGTCAACATCAGCACCCGTTGTTAAGGAAGGATAACGACCACCTATCATATGCTTCAAATACGGAGATGAAGGACATATCAGTCCAAACTGTGCGCAGCAGTCCAAAACGTGTCACAATTGTGGAAGAGAAGGTCACCTAGCTCAATTTTATCATTCAGGGAAGGCAAGTCCAGCTGGGATGGAGGCACCAAAGGCCATCCCAGAATTGTCAAAGCCGGTAGTTCAAGGGAGAGCGTTTGTTGTGACCTCCCAGAAAGCAAGGAACCCGAACGAGGTCATCACGGGTAAGCTTATCATAAACTCTAGCAAAGTATATACCTTATTTGATACTAGTTCTACCCATTATTTTATTCCTTCTACTTGCGGTCAACGTTTAAATTTGACTCCGAAGAAATTAGACTTTGACTTATCTGTTGAAACTCCGTTGGGAGAAACATTCATTACATCCACTGTTTATAAATCTTGTTTGGCTCAAATCGGTACCCTCACATTACCTGTCAATCTTATTTCATTCAAAATACTTGCATTTGACGTAATTCTAGGGATTGATTGGTTAACTACTCATCATGCGAAAATTGATTATTTTCGTAAAGTTGTTAGCTTTCATATTCCTAACCAACCTATTATGCGAATTCAAGCAACCAAACCATTAAAATCAATCACTGTCATCTCAAGCCATAAAGCTATTCGTTTATTAAAAAATGGATGTCAATCTTTCTTAGCTCATGTCACGGATTTAAACAAAAATACGCCGGGTTTGAATGATATTTCTATTGTTAATAAATTTCCCACGATTCCTGAAGAACTTCCCGGCCTACCCCTGAACCGTAAATTGAATTTTGTATCGACCTTGAACCCAAAGACAAAACCCATTTCTAAAGCCCCATATCGAATGGCTCCTATTGAACTTTAGGAGTTAAAGACCCAATCGCGAGAATTGTTAGACACTCGGTTTCATTCATCCTAGTACTTCTCCTTGGGGTGCTCATGTTCTATTCGTGAAGAAGAAACATGGGAGTATGCGACTTTGTATTGATTATCGGGAGTTGAATCATGTCACCATCAAAAATAAGAACCCATTGCCATGTATTGATGACCTGTTTGACCAGTTGCAAGGTGCCAAATTCTTTTTAAAGATCAATCTTCGTTCCAGATATCATCAGTTAAAGATTAAAATCGAGGACATTCCAAAGACGGCTTTCAGAACTCGGTACGGGCATTATGAATTCCTAGCCATGTCTTTTGGATTGACTAATGCTCCTACTGCCTTCATGGATATGATGAACCGAGTATTCAAGGAATATTTGGATCACTTTGTGGTCGTCTTTATTGATGACATCCTCATATATTCCAAAAGCCGTGAAGATCATGCGCAACACTTGAGGTTGATACTTCAAAAGCTTCATGAAAACAAGCTTTATGCCAAGTTGAAGAAATATGAGTTCTGTCTTGAGGAAGTAGCATTCCTTGGGCACGTGATATCAAATCACGGAATATCTGTTGACCCAGCGAAGATTGAAGCAATTCAAAGCTGGGAACAACCCAAATCAGTAACCGAAGTACGTCTGGGCTTAGCTGGTTATTATCGGAGATTCATGGAAGGATTTTCTCGAATCGCTACTCCATTAACTCAGCTGACTCGAAAAGATACAAAATTCGGTTAGAGCGAGGAATGTAAGAAGAGTTTTCAAGAACTCAAGAGAAGACTCATTCCAGCACCTGTTCTGACAATACCATCGGGCTCGGAAGGATTTGTCATCTACAGTGATGCTTCGGGCAAAGGGTTAGGATGTGTTCTCATACAACATGGGAAAGTCATAGCCTATGCCTCTCAGCAACTCAAAGAATATGAGAGGAATTATCCTACTCATGATCTAGAGTTGGCAGGTGTTGTCTTCGCACTTAAAATTTGGAGGCATTACTTGTATGGGGAGAAAGTGGAGATCTTTACGGATCATAAAAGCCTTAAATATTTCTTCACTCAAAAGGAACTCAACATGCGACAACAACGTTGGCTTGAACTGTTGAAAGATTATGATCATACCATCCAATACCATCTTGGAAAAGCGAACGTGGTAGCTGACGCCTTGCGATATTGTCAATGCAAAGGCCCATTTTGTATGACTTAAAAAGAATGGAGATAGAGCTAAAGACTCTAGAGACCCAAGTGATGATGGTGACTATACGAGTAGAACCGACTTTAATCGATAAAGTTAAAGCTACTCAAGCTACAGACCTGGAACTCATGCGTATGAGGAAGAAAGTACAAGAAGATGCTATACCGGAAGCAAGAATCGATGAAGAATTAATACTTCGAGTCAACTCCAGACTTTGTGTTCCTAACAACCCTGATTTAAAGTATAAAATCATGATGAAGGCGCACAAAACACCGTTTGCAATCCATCCTAGGAGTACCAAAATGTATCGTGATCTTCAACATACATTTTGGTGGAGCAATATGAAGAGAGAGATCGCGGAGTTTATCTCAAGGTGTCTAATTTGTCAACGAGTCAAGGCAGAGTATCAAGTACCAAAAGGTCCATTGCAACCACTTGAAATTCCAGAATGGAAGTGGGAGCAAATTACCATGGATTTCGTTACTGGTCTTCCCAAGGTTTCTCAAGGCATAGATATGATTTAGGTCATTATTGATAGATTGACCAAGTCGGCTCATTTTTTACCTATACGAGAAACTTATACACTTGAACGTCTTGCTCGTATGTACATAAACGAGATTATAAGATTGCATGGTATGCTAGTATCCATAGTTTCTGATCGAGAACCAAGATTCACTTCAAGATTTTGGGTTTGTTTGTAAAAAGCTATTGGCACGGATTTATGATTTACTTCGGCTTATCATCCTCAAACGGACGGGCAGTCAGAGAGGACTATTCAAACTCTTAAAGATCTATTAAGATTCTGTGTCCTTGACTTCAAGGGAAGTTGGGAGAAGTTCTTACCATTGGTGGAGTTTTCTTACAACAACAGTTATCAAGCAAGTATTGGCATGGCTCCATTCGAGGCGTTGTATGGAAAGAAAGTGTCGCTTCTCGAATATCTTTGGGATGAGGTGGGTGAAGCAACATTGTTGGGACCGGAGTTGGTACGTATGACTACGGAAAAGAATCAAACGATCCGACGACGTATAAAAACCTCACAAGATCGACAAAAGAGTTATGTTGATCTTCATCGAAAGGACGTAGAATTCGATATTGGAGATCATGTTTTATTACGTGTTGCTCCATGGAAAGGAGTTACGAGATTTGGAAAGAGAAGAAAGCTCAATCCTCGATTCATTGGCCCATTTTTAATCCTCGATCGAGTAGGAACTGTGACCTATAGACTCGCTTTACCGCCAAATATGTCTCGTGTTCATAACGTTTTTCACATATCCATGTTACATAAATATGTGGAAGACCTGAACCACATTATTCAGTTAGAATCGGACAAAATAGCGGAAGATTTAACGTATGAAGAGGTTCTTGTTAAAATCTTGGATAAGAAGGAACACATTCTACGCTTTTAAGGTTATACCTCAAGTCAAAGTTTTGTGGAGAAACCACGATGTTGAGCAAATGACCTGGGAGTTAGAATCTGAAATAAAATCAAGGTATCCTTACCTCTTCGACATACCAAGCGATTTACACCTAATTTTGAGGGTGAAATTTCATAAGAAGGGGAGGTTGTAAGACCCCAACTTTTATGAATAAAGATAAATTTTCTATAAATATCATTTTTGAATATTATGTAGTGAATTTGATATAATTTTATAGTTGTGGGATATATATAAAATTTTCAAAATACGCAAGTGGTTATAAAATACTCATTTCTGTTGGGGAATATTCATTTGGTCGTGGAATATTCTTGTTGTCGAGAATATTAAACGACATCATTGCAAATGCATTTATGGGCCCCATAATGTAATAACCGCTCGGATGAGAAAAACGACAAGTTTGAGTTTTATAAATAACGGCGTAGTTGTTACCGTTAACACTATTGGAATACCTGGTGGTTAAAATATAGTAATACACGTTGTTGCACAGTAGCACACTGTATTGCACAGTATTTTTTTTGAATTATTGATTCTTACGTAAGAAGGCACTACTCAATAATTGTTACATTAATTAATGTTTAATATTTAATTTATTAATTCAATAATTGTTGTGTTGATATTTTATATTATTATTGTTTCAATAATTGTCTCTGCACAGTATTTTCCATTATCAAATCAATAATTCATATTATTTGAATAATATTATTAGCTAGCATTATTGGCAATGTCTAGAAAGTTCTGTCAAGGAGAGGTTTGGTCACCTAATTGCGCGCCAATAAGGAGAAATCCTTATCGAAAAGCCCCATCTTTCCTAGGAACGACCTGGTTGTCATTATTGTGATTTTGTAATATTATTTGTGAATAATTATTTATTAATTTATATGATAAGAAAATATTTATTTTATGTGGATATAAATGATGGATAGGAAAATATTTATTTTATGTGGTTATAAATGAAGGAATTAATATTGAGGTGTTTTATCAGTATTTTGTCGGATTAGAGGTATTAAAAAATCAAATCGGTGTTCTTAAGCTCTATTGCGTGAGTTATAATTTTGATCCGACCGTTGGATCGTTGTGATTTTTGAATATGTTATACATATATAAGTTGAGTATATGTCCACAAATTTTGAACTATGAAAAATTAACGTATGATTTGTTATGAATTTTAAGAGGTGTTGAAAATCGTCCGTTTGTGAATTTCGGATATTTTCTATTTGGAATTTGGAAAAACTTAAAGCTGCAAAGTTGTAGAGGATTCGATTTTCGTGTGGAATGGACATAAAATTCATATTTTGTCTGATAAAATGGCTATTTATTATGAATTATTGAAATTTCAGAAATTAAAATATTTTTATTAAAATTATGGGTGGGACCCACTTTTTGTTTTTTTTCAAAATATGTGCTGGAATTTTTGGTTCAATTGTGGAGGCTGGTCATGGAAGGATGCGTCAAAGAAAAAATAAAATATAATATTATTTTATTATTTAGTCTCCTTTGGCGTTCTAACATTTTCCTATAAATTGGCACTTAAGTTAGAATTGAAAATCACACCAGAATTAGAGAATTCTTCTTCTATAATATTGAGCGTATTTCTTTAGAGTTTTAGAAAATTTTGAGTGTAGAAAACAGTGAATGTTTTTTTCAAGAATATCCCCGCTATACCAGTTGGAATACTTTTCTTTTCAAGGTAAGGGATGCTATTTTTGTTCAATATTCGCTTGAAATAATATTTTCTTCCATACTCTATAGTATGTAAGTAATATTATTTCGTTTTAGATTTTGAATTATATACTCGTTTTGTTAAAGTTTTGGTTTCTAAACTCTATGAAATTAGTAGAATATCCTTGATATTTGCGCTTCATCCAGTATCTTTTTATGAAAATATTATTCTGAGCATTCTTGATAAGTTATAACTTTTTCATGCCGGAGTACTATTCACGAGGTTACTATTCCCGAAGTACTATTCACGAGGTTACTATTCCCGAAGTACTATTCACTCGAGTACTATTCACCTGGAGTACTATTCATGATAAAAATTGATTCATTTTCGGTCCAAATTATTTTTGGTAAAATATTATCTTGAATTTTACTCCACAAAGCAGTATCATGTTGACAATTTGGACGTTATTGATTTCTAGATAAATTAAATTATAAATCTTTAAAAATTTATCCTTAAACTTGTTTTATTGAATTCTTATATCATTGTCATCATCATCATGATTATATTATGTTGAAAGTCATCTGTGGCCTGTAGTGCATAGATGGACTTGTTATGATTATGACAAGGGATTATTCGATATAATCATAACCGTAATGTTACAAATGATGTGGTAAAAGTCCTCATTGACTCGTAGTGCATTGATGGATAGTTGTTGGCATGATCATGACCATTGATGAATACACGAATATCCTTGGCCCGTAGTGCATGGATAATTTGTGGTCATGATACTAAAGAATATTCCTGGCCGTAGTGCTGGGGTAATTCAATGATGTGGATTATTTATTAAGCTGAGTCTCAGCGATAAAAGTGATGAAAAAACCTTTTAAATCATAGAAGATAGTAGATTTTATGCTCTACTTGACTCTTCTAATGGATTGCTTGTTCATCTACTGCAAGATTAAACTTGATGTTTGTTATATTTTATCAGTTTAACACTGTTGAAGGCTAACGATAAAGTATTCTGCATTATCTTAGTCATAATATTTATTACTGGGCTAGTTGAGCTCACCCTTTTGCTTTCATTGTTCTCTTAAGGAAATGAGAACGTAGTCGGGACTAGTCGGCGAACGGAGTGACGATCCAGATGATAGCATTAATAGTCCTTACTATTCTATAAAATAGTGTGATAATAAATGTATTGAGGACTCCATTTGAATTGAATACTGTCTAGAAGACAATATTCGTATTAAAACTCTCAGTTTATATTTTGTCATATTTTACACGACAGTTGAATTATTAAGTTGTATTTGAATTTTGTACCATGTATTTGGCGACTCAAGATGGGTGATGTATACTTATTTTGGGGCGTCACATTATTTTTATTTATAACTGGCCTAAATTGAGATCAAATTTTTTTATAATATTGTAGAGACTATTCTTATATAGAGTATTCCTAAATAGGAGTTTTACCGTACATTTTTTTTATATTTGAGAATAACATGTGCAACTTCATTGACAATGGTAAATTTGTGATTTGTGTTCGATTTTATTGTTTTGAGAAATTATTAAATTAATGGTCATGTAATTATAGAAATCTTATTTGATGCAGACGGACAAAACAATATTCATATGTCCAATGCCAATATTCTTGAGTTTGCTGAAGGTATGACTTATATTATATTATTGATTTTCTTAATATGGTAGTAAATTTATAAATTTAATTTAATCAAATGGAACAAGAATGCTGAAGGTTTAGAAGATGTTACTATAAATTATGAATTTCGAGCTACAATTCAAAATTTATTTAAATTATATTTGTTAAATTTTTAAAGTCGTACAAATTTCTGAATAGCCTATAAGATTTCTATTTATTAATGGAGACATATATCATAAATTGTAGGAAACAACCATGGTATGCCGTTAGAAGATTTAGTTGTTGAAACGCTTCTTGAAGGTAAATTTATCATGAATATTTGTTAAACTTATTGCTTGAATTTATGTTTTATTATTTTACATCAAAATTTATATGCTAACAAATTTTATGTTTATTATTTTTGAAAATGATAAGCATTCTGTTCAAATATCCTATTAAGGTTTGTATTTAATATTTTACTATTGACATTTTATTATGATTTTAATAGATATGCACTAAAATTTATAAAATTTCATTACTTCTAAACTATTATGACATAGGAGACCCAAATTTTGAATGTGAAAGTTGTGGTGCTTTTTTTTGTTACAATGAGAGAATTGGAAAATAGAGGCAACAATATAATCCAAAGTTTTCATTGTGTTGTATGGGCGGAAAGGTACAACTTCCATTATTGGAAAAAGCTCCCCAGCCATTATATGATCTCTTGCACTTAGGGGATTCTCAAAGCAAACATTTCATTGAGAATAGTCGAGCTTACAACATGATGTTTTGTTTTACATCAATGGGAGGTAAGATTGATTCCGGTGTTAATAAAGGACCTGGACCATATTCTTTGGTTCTCAATGGACAAAATCATCACTTGATCGGAAGCTTGCTCCCCACGTCAGGTTCCTCCCCAAAATTTGCTCAACTATATATCAATAACTTCAAATGGAAAACAAATAAATAAAGGGCTACATTCCAAATGACAACTCTAAACATAAAACAAAGAAAGCACAACAGAGTTTTAGTGTATCTGTAAAAGGGTAAGGACAATAAAAAGATATATGTTCAATATATATTATATATCTTTTCATGCTTAAATATGTAATAACTCTATAAAATAAAAAACTTTGTAAAAGAATTGGACTTTTCAATTGATCAGTTCTGTAAAAAGATAGAAAAAGAATAATAAATTCGAATACAAACCACATCTCATCCATTTTAATACCTACCAAAGTACTGATATTCATAATTAGTCAGTTCAAATCAAATGTGAGGGGAAAAAATAAATGAAACATTGAAGCATTTCAAATTAAACTTGAGTACGAGAAATTATTACTACCTAGTATAACTCGGAATAGTAGTTACTTCAACCATTATCCAATAGCCTCCACACCAAAAATAAAATAAATAAAGCACAAAAGAGTTTTCAATGTATCTGAAAAAGGACATGGACAATAAAAAGTAGGAGTGAGCATTCGATTATTATCCGAACCGAACAAGAATTTTGGTTATAACCGGAAATCGAAATTACACTATTTTGGGTATCCGAACAATTAACTGAAATCTATGATAACCGAATAACTGAATATGTTATTCGGTTATTCGGTTAATAACCGAATTTAAAAGACTTAGCATTTAACAATTAACAGCAGAATCAACAAACATATTACCGAGAGAGAACAACAACAACAAAACTGTTCCTACATGATTAACACTATGTAGCCTACATATTACAAAAGACTCGGTCAACAGCAAATTAAATCAAGTGTCAAGACAACAGTCAACTACATATTACAAAAACATGAATGACAGGCGACAGATAACAACAACAACAGAATAGTTCCTACATGATTAACACCATAAACATAATGGAAAACATAATTTGGCTAGCCCAAAATGCTTGAAGCTGCTATTGACCACTTGTTGTTGTTGCTGTTGAGTTTGACCTGCACCTCCTAGGCTCCTACCACTTGTTGGCTTGCTGTTGTTGCTGTTGAGTTTGTCTTTACTGCCATGCTGGAAAGAACATAATATGGGGTTCATCATTTGCAGTTTCCTAAATTACAAATTAATGTTGAATCCAACTATGCAAATGTCTATCTACCAAGAACTGGAATAAAAATGCTAAGCACATTATCAAACCTCAATCTACTTCACAATCAAAAGTTTAAAATTCACACAAATAGTAAGGCATTTGAATGACCGAGAGAGAAAGAATAAAAAAAATAAACGAGAGACATAAACTCATATGACTATATGAGGATCCATTGGATTTTTTCTTTTTTCAAATAAAAATTCACTTCAATTTGTGCTTAGTTGTAGCCCGCAGGAGAAATGTCCTACATAACAAGGAAACTGCAACATGATACATAACATCTTACACTACATTAGCAAGGAAACTACCACATGCTGATCCACCTTTAAAGCATCAACAACTACTTAGACTATAGTCAAATTTCAGTGTCATGATTAATTTTTATTAGTATAAATTTAATAAGACATAATCAGCACCAAACTTTTTAAATAAAACAAAATAAATCATTTCTATAAAAATGAAAATAAAACACAAAGACATAAATGGTCAATAAAGAAGCATGCTTTTTAAACATGCAAGTAAGATTGGTATGTGTATAAGCCTTAACTCTAGTATTTAAAGTACCAATAACTTGTCATTACTTCTGAATTTAACACATAATCTCACAAACTTGGAACAATGATTTACACCATAAACATAATGAAAAACTTAATTTTTGCTGATTTTATAGGCATATGGGTAAGATAACTTGGAATAACAACTTAGAAGCTCAAAATTAAAATTAAATTGCAATAATGAATCGAGAGATGAATTTACCTCATTAATTAAGTTGAGTCATGAAAACATTGGCATCATTAGTAGCAAGGCTCAACTTGAAAATTGCTGAAAATGAAATATATAATTAAATATATTGTTTTTATAATATTTTTTATTAGTTCAATAAAATAAACATAAACAATAATCATTACCACACTCAAGTTTATCGGCAAAGTCGTTATCTTCCTCCACAACAATTCAATTCTTCTTTTTAATCCAATCTTGAGCACATATGAGAGCTTCCACCATATTAGGAGACAATGAACTCCTAAATGAATCAAGAATTCGACATAATCAGCACCAAAATTTTTAAATAAAAAAATTAAATCATTTCCATAAAAATGAAAATAAAACACAAAGACATAAATGGTCAATAAAGAAGCATGCTTTTTAAAAATGCAAGTAAGAATGGTACGTGTATAAGCCTCAACTCTAGTATTTAAAGTACCAATAACTTGTCATTACTTCTGAGTTTAGCACATAATCTCACAAACTTGTAAAAATGATTTACACCATAAACATAATGGAAAACTTAATTTTTGCTGATTTTATAGGCATATGGGTAAGATAACTTGGAATAACAACTTAGAAGCTCAAAATTAAAAATTAAATTGTAATAATGAATCGAGAGATGAATTTACCTCATTAATTAAGTTGAGTCATGGAAACATTGACATCATTAGTAGCAAAGCTCAACTTGAAAATTGCTGAAAAATGAAATATATAATTAAACACATTATTTTTATAATATTTTTTATTAGTTCAATAAAATAAACATAAACAATAATCATTACCACACTCAAGTTTATCGGCAAAGTCATTATCTTCCTCCACATCAATACAATTCTTCTTTTTAATCTAATCTTGAGCACATATGAGAGTTTCCACTATATTAGGAGACAGTGAACTCCTAAATGAATCAAGAATGCGACATAATCAGCACCAAACTTTTTAAATAAAACAAATAAATCATTTCCATAAAAATGAAAATAAAACACAAAGACATAAATGGTCAATAAAGAAGCATGCTTTTTGAACATGCAAGTAAGATTGGTATGTGTATAAGCCTCAACTCTAGTATTTAAAGTACCAATAACTTGTCATTACTTCTGAGTTTATCACATAATCTCACAAACTTGCAACAATGATTTACACCATAAACATAATGGAAAACTTAATTTTTGCTGATTTTATAGGCATATGGGTAAGATAACTTGGAATAACAACTTAGAAGCTCAAAATTAAAAATTAAATTGCAATAATGAATCGAGAGATGAATTTACCTCATTAATTAAGTTGAGTCATGGAAACATTGGCATCATTAGTAGCAAGGCTCAACTTGGAAATTGCTAAAAATGAAATATATAATTAAACACATTATTTTTATAATATTTTTTATTAGTTCAATAAAATAAACATAAACTGTAAGACCCTAACTTTTATGAATAAAGATGAATTTTCTATAATTATCATTTTTGAATATTATGGAATGAATTTAATATAATGTTATAGTTGTGGGTAATATTTATAAATCTTGCAAAGTACGCAAGTTGTTATATAATATTCGTTTGGTGGAATATTCATTTTAACGGGGAATATTCGTGACGATGGCACAATCATTAGTGGACCCCTACAAATGTAATTATTGTTTGGATTGAAAAAAACGACAAAAATATTTTATAAAAAATAACGGCGGAAGTTTTATCGTTAATTGTTGAAACACCGGCAGTTAAAAAATGCGAGGAATACGCTGTGGGTTGCATAGTAGCACACGGTATTGATTATTGATGCTTCGTGAGAAGTCACTCGGTTTTGTATTATTGCTTCGATGGTTGTTGCATAAGATCTCCTGTTAATTGATTCAATTATTGTCGATATTTTTTATATTATTAAATCAATAATTGAGATATGAGTTATTAATATTATTATTTGCAATATTAACGATGTTCAGAAGTTACGCCAATCGAGAGGTTTGGTCACCTAATTGCGCCGCCTAATAAGGAGAAATCCTTATTGAAAGCCCCTCTTTCCCCGGAACGACTGATCGATTAATAGTGTGAATTATAATAATGGTGATGAAGTTTTGTTTTATTAGTATTATTAATGTAATAAAATGTAAAACTTTTTATATAAAATAGAATACTTTTATAAAGTTATTCGCTTTATTAGACTATAAATAGAATATATTATATTCTATTATGCATAGTTAGTTTTGCATAGTTATCTTTTTATATAAAATGAATACTTTTATAAAGTTATCTATTTTTATTAGACCATAATTAGAATATATTATATTTTATTATGCATAGTGTTTTATAAAGCTGCGTAGTATTTGCATAGTAAAATCTTTTTTATATGAAATGAATACTTTTATAAAGTTATTCGTTTTATTAGATTATAAATAGAATATATTATATTTTATTGTAAACCAATACTGATACGTCTGGTTTAAAAAGTAAATCAATCTGGACCGTTTAGGAATTAGTTACTATTCAGATCCATTCTTCTATAAATAGAAGCTCATTCCTTCATTATTTCTTACTAATTCAACGAAACTCTGAGAGAGAAACAATAGAGAGAGAGAAGAAAAGTGTTCTCTGCTACTTCACCACTTTTATATCCATTTCTTCTAAGGTAAGGGTATTATTTCTTTCAGATTAATGAAGAGAACTTCCATTATTCCATTCTTTATCATTATGTTGGAATAACTTTTATATCGTAATTTTGCCTAACTTTAGTTCCGTTATTTATAATTACCTTTGAACATCCATCGTCTGCGTTTTACGCATAACACGGTTCCGTTATTTATTATTACTGTTGGAACATCACTTATGCTTGCGAATTTACTTTGACTCGTTCCGATTATTTATTATTCTATTGGAATATCCTGTCTGTGTGTTTACGCATGACCTGGTTCCATTGTTTATTATTCTTTTGGAATAACCTGTCTGTACGGTCTATCGCATGCATGATGATTTCTTTTGTTATTCCATTCTTTATTATACTTAGTTGGTTAAAGTTTTGACTTCTATACTCCATGAAATTAGTGGAATATCCTTGATATTTGCGCTTCATCCAGTATCTTTTCATGGAAATATTCTTCTGAGCATTCTTGAATTTTACTCTACAAAGAAGTATCATGTTGACAATTTGGACGTTATTAGTTCTAGGATAAATTAATTCTTGAACTTATTTTATTGAATTCTTATATCATTGTCATCATCCTCATGTTTATATTATGTTGAAAGTCATATGTGGCCTGTAGTGCATAGATGGACTTGGTATAATTATGTCCAGAGATTTATCGGTATAATCATGACCGTAATGTTACAAATGATGTGGTAAAAGTCCTCATTGGCCCGTAGTGCATTGATGGACAGTTGTTGGCATGATCATGACCATTGATGAATACACGAATATCCTTGGCCCGTGGTGCATAGATAATTTATGGTTGTGATACTAATGAATATCCTTGGCAGAGTGCGGGGATGATGTGGATTATTTATTAAAGTCGATTTCCAATGATAAAAGTGATGAAAAACCTTTTAAATCATAAAAGATAGTAGATTTTATTCTCTACTTGACTCTTTTAATGGATTGCTTGTTACGCTGCAGTTAAACATGATGTTTGTTATATTGTATCAGTTTAACATTTTTGAAGGCTAATGATAATTTATTCTGCATTATCTTAGTCATAATATTTCTTACTGGGCTAGTTGAGCTCACCCTTTTAGTTTTATTGTTCTCTTCAAGAAATGAGAATGTAACAGGGACTATTCGGGGAACGGAGTGACGGTCCAGATAATAGCATTAGTAGTCCTCACTATTCTGTTAAATAGAGTGATAATAAATGTAATGAGGACTTAATTGAGTGTTGATATTGTCTAGATGACAATATTTGTATTAAAACACACAACATATGTTTTGTCATATTTTACACGACTGTTGTATAATTAAGTTGTATTTGAATTTTGTACCATGTATTTGGCAACTCAAGATGGGTGATGTATACCTATTTTGGGGGCGTCACAGTTGGTATCAAAGCTTAGGGATATGATCCCTGGCTGAGATGTGAGACAAGAACTAGGAGGGGAGAGACGGGGAATTCCTTCGTTAGTATGACCTACCTAAGTTTATTTGGTATTTAATTGGTCGGTCAGAATATAGGGATAATATGTGATATGTTAATTAACCCTTGTTTTGTGGCGGTATTTGAAAATGGCATCCGAGAATATTGAGAACATCAATGGAGCACAGAGGCCGTTGAGTCTCCACAGATCAATAATCGTTATAATGTGCATCGAAGGCGACAATCCTCGGGCAAACAACAACACCGACGGATGATGAACGATGGAATGTTCGGAGGCTTTATGCAATTCATGCAACATCGAACAAGAGCGGCTCCTGTCCAAAATGCGGTGGAAACACCGGCAACTCTCGGGAATGATCCGCTAAGCGAGATCAAGGAACTGGGACAACGAGTTTTTGGAGAGCTAAAACCACTTAAGGCGTGAGCGTGGATAAAGCGATCTACAAGATATTTGATGTCTTGGGATGCTCCGAGAGAGCAAAGGTTCCCTTTGCCACCTTCATGTTGCGTCAGAGGCGATTCTTGGGTGGGAATCAGAAAAGCGTACTCAACTTTCGCCGCCGCCTTTGAAGATGACTTGGGAGAAGTTCTAAGAATTATTCAACGACAAGTACTTTCTCGAAAGTATTCGTCACATGAAAGAGGTAGAGTTCATCAAGATGGAGCAAAATAACATGGCCGTGTGTCGCGATGACGAAGCCAAGTTAAGCCAAGTTGTCCTTGGTTTACGTCCCCATTTGGTTGATAATGAGGAGAGAATGATGCGAATGTTTCTAAGAGGTTTGAAACCCGAGATACATCTATATCTTATCTCTCATAAACTGTGTTTGTATTTAGATGTTGTTAATAGGGCTCAGTTATTGGAGTGCGATAATGAGTTAACCCAACCAAAAGAGAGCAGCCGACAAAATGATAATACTAGTGATAACAGTCATCTAAGCGGTGACAATAAGTGTGGAGGGAATCAATATGCCAGAAATGGTAACCACTTCGGTGGTAATCATGGCCAAAATAATAAGAATGGACATTTTAAGAAGAGGAAATTCAACAATGATGGAAAGACGCCAAGACACAAGACCAGTTGTTAAGGAAGGAGAACGACCACCTATCATATGCTTCAAATGCGGAGGGGAAGGACACATCAGTCCAAACTGCCCAATGCCGTCCAAAGCATGTTATAATTATGGAAGAGAAGGTCAACTAGCCCGATTTTGTCATTCACCGAAGACAATTTCAGCTAGGATGGAGGCACCAAAGGACGTCCCAGAAAAGTCAAAGCCAGTAGTGCAAGGGAGAGTGTTTGTCGTGACCTTCCAGAAAGTAAGGAACCCGAACGAGGTCATCACGGGTAAGCTTATCATAAATTCTAGCAAAGTATATACCTTATTTGATACCGGTTCTATCCATTCTTTTATTTCTCCTACTTGCGCTCAATGTTTAAATTTGACTCCGAAGAAATTAGACTTTGACTTATCTGTTGAGACTCCATTGGGAGAAACCTTCATTACATCCACTGTTTATAAGTCTTATTTGGTTCAAATTGGTACCTTCACATTACCTGTCGATATTATTTCATTGAAAATACTTGTATTTGACGTAAATCTAGGGATTTATTGGTTAACTACTCATCATGCAAAAATTGATCGTTTTCTTAAGGTTGTTAGCTTTCATATTCCTAACCAACCTATTATGTGAATTCAAGCAACCAAACCATTAAAATCAGTCACTGTCATCTCAAGCCATAAAGTTATTCGTTTATTGAAAAATGGATGTCAAGCTTTCTTAGCTCATGTCACGGATCTAAACAAAAATACGTCAGTTTTGAATGATATTTCTATTGTTGATGAATTTCCTAACGTATTCCACAAGAACTTCCCGGCCTACCCCAGGCGTGAAATTGAATTTTGTATCGACCTTGAACCCAGATACAAAACCTATCTCCAAAGCCCCCTATCGAATGGCTCCTATTGAACTTCAGGAGTTAAAGACCCAACTGCAAGAATTGTTAGACATCGGTTTCATTCGTCCTAGTACATCTCCTTGGGGTGCTCCTGTTCTATTCGTGAAAAAGAAAGATGGGAGTATGCGACTTTGTATTGATTATCGGGAGTTGAATCATGTCACCATCAAAAATAGGTACCCATTGCCACGTATTGATGACATGTTTGACCAGTTGCAAGGCGCCAAATTCTTTTCAAAGATTGATCTTCGTTCCGGATATCACCAATTGAAGATTAGAACCTATGAAATTCCAAAGACGGCTTTCAGAACTCGGTACAGGAATTATAAATTCCTAGTCATGTCTTTTGGATTTACTAATGTTGTTGCTACCTTCAGGGATATGATGAACCGAGTATTCAAGGAATATTTGGATCACTTTGTGGTCGTCTTTATTGATGACATCCTTATTTATTCCAAAAGTTGTGAAGATCATGAGCAACACTTGAGGCTGATACTCCAAAGCTTCGTGAATATAAGCTTTATGTCAAGTTAAATAAATGCGAGTTCTGGGTTGAGGAAGTAGCATTCCTTGGGCACGTAGTATCAAGTTATGGAATATCTTTTAACCCAGAAAGATTGAAGCTATTCAAAGCTGGGAGCAACCTCAATCAGTGACCGAACTACGTAGCTTTCTGGGCTTAGCTGGTTATTATCGGAGATTCGTAGAAGGGTTTTCTCAAATCGCTACTCCCTTAACTCAGCTGACTCGAAAAAATACAAAATTCGGTTGGAACGAGGAATGTGAGAAGGGTTTTCAAGAACTCAAGAGGAGACTCATTTTAGCACATGTTCTGACAATACCATCCGGCTCGGAGGGATTTGTCATCTCAAAGGATGCTTCTTGAGCAAAGGGGGTTAGGATGTGTTCTCATGCAACATGGAAAAGTCATAGCCTTATGTCTCCTGTAACTCAAAGAATATGAGAGGAATTATCCTACTCTCATGATCTAGAGTTAGCAAATTGTTGTCTTCGCACTTAAAATTTGGAGGCATTACTTGTATGGGGAGAAAGTGCAGATCTTTACGGATCATAAAAGCCTCAAATATTTCTTCACTCAAAAGGAACTCAACATGCGATAGTGACGTTTGCTTGAATTGTTGAAAGATTATGATCATACCATCCAATACCATCCTAGAAAAGCAAATGTGGTAGCTGACGTATTGAGTAGAAGATCATATGCGGGTACGAGTGCGATATTGTCAACGCAAAGGCCCATTTTATATGACTTGCAAAGGATGGAGATAGATATAAAGACTCCAGGGACCCACGTATTGATGGCAAATATACGAGTAGAACCGACTTTAATCGATAAAGTTAAAGCTTCTCAAGCTACAGACCTGGAGCTGATGCATATGAGGAAGAAAGTGCAAGAAGGTGTTATGCCGGAAGCAAGAATCGATGAAAAAGGAATACTTCGAGTCAACTCTAGACTTTGTGTTCCTAACGACCCTGATTTAAAGTATAAAATCATGATGGAGGTGCACAACACACCGTTTGCAATCCATCCTGGAAGTACCAAAATGTATCATGATCTTCGACATACATTTTAATGGAGCAATATGAAGAGAGAGATAGCGCTGTTTATCTCAAGGTGTCTAACTTGTCAATGAGTCAAAGCGGAGCATCAAGTACCAAAAGGTCCATTGCAACCACTTGAAATTCCAGAATGGAAGTGGGAGCAAATTACCATGGAATTCGTTACTGGTCTTCCCAAGGTTTCTCAAGGCATAGATGCAATTTGGGTCATTGTTGATAGATTGACCAAGTCTGCTCATTTTTTAATAATACGAGAAACTTATACACTTGAACGTCTTGCTCGTATGTATATAAACGAGATTATAAGACTGCATGGTATGCCAGTATCCATAGTTTCTGATCGAGACCCAAGATTCACTTCACGATTTTGGGTTAGTTTGCAAAAAGTTATGGGCACGAATTTACGATTTAGTTCAGCATATCATTCTCAGACGGACGGACAATCAGAGAGGACTATTCAAACTCTTGAAGATTTATTAAGACTCTGTGTCCTTGACTTCAAGGGAAGTTGGGACAAGTTCTTACCATTGGTGGAGTTTTCATGCAATAACAGTTATCAAGCAAGTTTTGGCATGGATCCATTCGAGGCATTATATGAAAGAAAGTGCCGTTCTCCAGTATGCTGGGATGAGGTGGGTGAAGCAATGTTGTTGGGACCGAAGTTGGTATGTATGACTACGAAAAAGATTCAAACGATCCGACAACGTATAAAATCCTCACAAGACCAACAAAAGAGTTATGCTTATCTTCATCGAAAGGACGTGGAATTCGATATTGGAGATCATGTGTTGTTATGCGTTGCTCCATGGAAAGGAGTTACAAGATTTGGAAAGAGAGAAAAGCTCAATCCTCGATTCATTGGCCCATTTTTAATCCTCGATCGAGTAGGGATCAGTAGCCTATAGACTAAACTTTCTGCCAAGTATGTCTCGTGTTCATAACGCTTTTTCACATATCCATGTTACGTAAATATGTGGAAGACCCGAACCACATTATTGAGTTAGAACCGGATGAAATAGCGGAAGATTTAACGTATAAAGTGGTTCTTGTTCAAATCTTGGATAAGAAGGAACATATTATATGCTCCAAGGTTATACCTGAAGTCAAAGTTTAATGGAGGAACCACGATGATGAGGAAATGACCTGGGAGTTAGAATCTGAAATGAAATCAAAGTATCTTTACCTCTTCGACATACCAGGTACGTACCCTAATTTCGAGGGTGAAATTTCATAAGAAGGGGAGATTATAAGACCCCAACTTTTATGAATAAAGATGAATTTTCTATAATTATCATTTTTGAATATTATGGAATGAATTTGATATAATGTTATAGTTGTGGGTAATATTTATAAATTTTACAAAGTACGTAAGTTGTTATATAATATTCGATTGGTCGGGAAATATTCGTTTTAACAGGGAATATTCATACGGCGGCACAATCATTGTTGGACCCCACAACGGAATTATTATCGGATTGAAAAAATGACAAAAATATTTTATGAAAATAACGGCGGAAGTTTTATCGTTAATTGTTGAAACACCCGGTGTTAAAAGAAATGCTGAGAATCTGGCGTGGTTGCATAGTAGCACATGGTATTGATTGTTGATGCTTACGTGAGAAGTCACTCAGTTTTGTTCAATTATTACTTCAGTAATTGTTGCATAGTATCTCCCGTTAATTGATTCAATTATTATCGATATTTTTTATATTATTAAATCAATAATTGAGGTGACAGAGTTATTAATATTATTATTTGCAATATTAACGATGTCTAGAAGTTTTGCCAAGGAGAAGTTTGGTCACCTAATTGCGCTGTGATAGGAGAAATCCTTATTGGAAAGCCCTCTCCTGGAGAACGACCTAGTCGATTAATAGTGTGAATTATAATAATGATGATGAAGTTTTGTTTTATTAGTATTATTAATGTAATAAAATAGAAAAGCTTTTATATAAAAAGCGAATACTTTTATAAAGTTATTCGTTTTATTAGACTATAAATATAATATATTATATTCTATTATGCATAGTATTTTGCATAGTAAAATCTTTTTATATAAAATGCAGAATACTTTTATAAAGTTATTTCTTTTATTAGACAATAATTAGAATATATTATATTTTATTACGCATAGTGTTTGCATAGTGCTTGCATAGTATTTGCATAGTAAAATCTTTTTATATAAAACAGAATACTTTTATAAAGTTATTCGTTTTATTAGATTATAAATAGAATATATTATATTTTATTGTAAACCAATATGGGTCGTCCGTTTAAAAGTAAATCAATCTGGATCGTTCAGGAATTAGTTACAATTCATCCATTCTTCTATAAATAAAGCTCATTCCTTCATTATTTCTTACGAATTCACTTTGAAACTCTGAGAGAGAAACTATAGAGAGAAAGAAGAAAAGTGTTCTCGCTTTACTTCACCACTTCTATATCCGGTTTCTTTGAAGGTAAGGGTATTATTTCTTTCATATTCATGAAGAGAACTTCATTATTCCATTCTTTATCATTATGTTGGAATAACTTTGCCTGTGTGATCGCATACATGGTGAAATTCTTCATTATTCCATTTTTATTATTCTGTTGGAACATCACTGGCTTCGGTCGAATTTCACCGACCGGTTCCATTATTTATTATTCATTGGAACATCCACATGCGTGCGTTTACGCACGACCGGGTTCCGCTATTTATTATTACATTGGAATATCACGTGCGTAAGGCTTTACGTGACACCGTTCCATTGTTTATTATCCTATTGGAATAACTTTTATGCATGCGGTCTATCGCATGCATGGTGATTTCTTTTGTTATTCCATTCTTTATTATACTCGGTTGGTTAAAGTTTTGACTTCTATACTCCATGAAATTAGTGGAATATCCTTGATATTTGCGCTTCATCCAAAGATATCTTTTCATGGAAATATTCTTACGAGCATTCTTGAATTTTACTCTACAAAGAAGTATCATGTTGATAATTTGGACGTTATTAGTTTCTGGATAAATTAATTCTTGAACTTGTTTTATTGAATTCTTATATCATTGTCATCATCCTCATGTTTATATTATGTTGAAAGTCATATGTGGCCTGTAGTGCATAGATGGACTTGGTATAATTATGACTAGAGATTTATCGGTATAATCATGACCGTAATGTTACAAATGATGTGGTAAAAGTCCGCATTGGCCCGTAGTGCATTGATGGACAGTTGTTGGCATGATCATGACCATTGATGAATACACGAATATCCTTGGCCCGTAGTGCATGGATAATTTGTGGTTGTGATACTAATGAATATCCTTGGCCATAGTGCATGGATGATGTGGATTATTTATTAAGTTGAGTCCCAGTGATAAAAGTGATGAAAAACCTTTTAAATCATAAAAGATAATAGATTTTATTCTCTACTTGACTCTTTTAATAGATTGCTTGTTCCGCTGCAGTTAAACATGATGTTTGTTATATTGTATCAGTTTAACATTGTTGAAGGCTAATGATAATTTATTCTGCATTATCTTACTCATAATATTTCTTACTGGGCTAGCTGAACTCACCCTTTTACTTTCATTGTTCTCTTCAGGAAATGAGAATGTAGCAGGGACTATTCAGGGAACGGAGTGACGGTCCAGATAATAACATTAATAGTTCTCACTATTCTGTTAAATAGAGTGATAATAAATGTAATGAGGACTCAATTGAGTGTGGATATTGTCTAGATGACAATATTTATATTAAAACTCACAGCATATGTTTTGTCGTATTTTACACGACTGTTGTATAATTAAGTTGTATTTGAATTTTATACCATGTATTTGGCGACTCAAGATGGGTGATGTATACCTATTTTGGGGGCGTCACATAAACAATAATTATTACCACACTCAAGTTTATCGACAAAGTCGTTATCTTCCTCCACATCAATACAATTCTTCTTTTTAATCCAATCTTGAGCACATATGAGAGCTTCCACCATATTAGGAGACATTGAACTCCTAAATGAATCAAGAATCCCCAGGTAAAATGCGGACTACGATGAAACAAAGAGAATGGAATAGCCAACTCATCACGGGCAATACGGGAAAGGATAGGGAATCTTGTATTATTAACTTTCCACCACAACAAAATATCGAAAGACTCATCGGCTTCTTCCACATCTTCACTTAAATATTTATCCAACTGCGATTTTTCTCCAAGTATCACTCAAGTCCGATGCTTTTTGAACTTATCCATAAGTCTATTTGTATTTTGGGATTCCATTGAATTAGAACCTTGGGATGACATATTACTTAAACTTGATGTGCCACTTTCTTCAGTTGAATACTTTTTTTGTACTCATTAAACAAATCTTCCATTGCTTTCTTCACACCATCAGCAATCTCTATCCCCGTGGCCCTATTACTTGCTTGATATTCTAAATTCCTATCTTCATTATCAAAATCAAAATGAAGATCTACTCCCATACCCTCCAACGGATCTTCAACTTCAATTTCATCATCTCCATACATTTCGTTTAAACCAAATTGAACAAAACTCAACTTAGACCTAGGATCAAGCACAGCGGGAATATACAACATATTCATCTTCGTAACATTTCCCCAATACTTATCATATTTTCTTTTCATTGCCTTGGCCATTTTTTTCAATTCTCTATCATTGCTTCTTTCCCACTCACTTAAAATAATATAAGTTTCACTTATTTCATGAAATGCATTTTTTGATGTGACATAAGATGAGCCCAAAATACGCACAGTGAGATTATAAAAATGTTCTAAGAATCTCACAAACAATTTAGCCCTATTCCAATCCGAGTTCGTTGGAATATTTTTCCCCCCATCTCTTTTTCAAAGCCACAATCTTCAAATCCAAATCGATCAAAAGCCTTTTTATACTTTAAGGCTGAACTTAACATCAAGTAAGTAGAGTTCCATCTAGTTGGGCAATCTAGACTTGAGCCTTTCTTGTCTTGAAGACCACAATACTCAATACAATCCTTAAATGACTTGACCTTAGCCGGGGATTGCTTTGCATACTTCACTACATGCCTAACATTCTCAACAGATTTCTCAATCAACTTAAACCCATCATTCACAACAAGATTAATAATGTGAGCTATACATCTCATGTGAATGAACTTACCACCCCATTTACATTGGTTTTCCAAGATGTACATCTATCTCTCAAGTAAGCAATTCAGATTATCATTTGAGCTAGCATTATCTACAAAGAGAGTGTCATAACTTTATAAAGTCCCCACTTTTTAGACAAGACTCAACCATTTCCCCAATGTCCTTCCCTTATGACTTGTGATGGTTCGAAAATTTAAGATTTTCTTATGCAATTTCCAATTTTCATCAATAAAATGGGCAGTAACACATATAATTCAATCGTTGATTGGAAGTCCAAGAATCAGTAGTGAGGCAAACACGTTCACAATTTTTTCTAAGGAATGTTTTCAGCTTAATTTTCTCATTATCATACAAACGAATGCAATCTCTAGCAAATGTAAAATGTGAAGGCAACTGAAACCTAGAACATGCAGCTTGCATAAGTCGTTTAAAATCATCTTTCTCAACATGTTTGAAAGGAAGCTCATCTAAAATAAGATGGTAAGTAACGGCTGCCCTAACAACTTCTTGGTAAAACCTCCAAGTGGTGAGTGTACTCTCACATGCCCCTCCCTCCCCTCACCCTCTTTAATTCCTACAAGTTGGGGTTGAGCTTTATCCATGTTGATAGGATTTTTTTACAAGTTCTAAAGTGATTTCTTAAAGTAGTAGTGACATTTGAAGATGAATCAACAGCTAATTCTTTTCCACAATAAGTACACTTACCTTTGATGACATTACCATCATTATCTTCAACTGGAATGAAGTGCCCCTCAGTCCACACCTTGGATCTAGGTGTCATCCTCTTTCTTTGCAGCTTTACATTTTCTGATTGTCTTGTACTCTTTGTACTTGTCTCTATATTGGGGGTGGGGGTGGGGGTGGGAACACTGTCACCCCCCTCTTTCTCATGCCCAATTGAATCAAGGTTATGCTCGTCTGTATCATCCACCATTTGCAAATCATTTAAAATACTTCTTGACATCATCTGAAAATTTAAAACAAATTACATTAACAATGAAAGTTTAAAAAGTATACATCAATCAAAAACTTCAAGCAATAAGTTGAGATCATAAATTATTTCATTTAAACCATATGTACAGATGTTGGCATTGACATATTATAGTACTGATGTTGGCATTTCTTCTCATCTAAAAGCTCATGGAAAGGAGTGGAGTGTATTTTAACCTTGTTTCATCTACTTGATAGTTGACATGGATGGACCATCACCAATTTCTATATATTCTTTTGCAGCAAAGAGTCATGGAAGTTTTTAATGCATGGTGGTGTTTTACAACAGAACTCTATACATTCCTTCACTTACTTTAACCATCAATATTTTGCCCTTTTCGAGAATCATATTAGAATTACTATAATAAACTTTTATTCTTACTGATGTATGTATGGATTTTTTTAAACTCTGTTCTTGATGGCAACTTATGTTTATCCTTCATTTTTGGGGATTGAATCAAGTAGACGTGAAGTGAAAAATAAACCAAATAAAGTAGTAGAAAATGTTTATATGTAGTGTTTCTGGTTTTAGGATGCTGCAATAAACCCATATCTAATTTACTACAATAAACCATAATTTACAAAATAATACTAACCCCTTTAGTTATCACTTATGGTGATGCTTTATTTTCAGAATGCTACAATAAACCCATATCTAATTAGTCCTTAAGAGGACTTTTATCAAACATCATGTATACGTTAATTTTAGGGACAGAGTTTATAAAAGTTTATGCTCGTTCAAATCCAAATTTTTCCTTCCTTATTACTTCGCATTACAACAACTAATCTCCTTTTATTAATTCTCAATCCCAAACACAGAAACACGTCTAATTATAGCACTTTATTATCAAATTTCTAATAAAATAACTAAAATATTGAACTTACCTTTAAAACTTTGTTTTACCGAATTGCTAGATTGTATGATTAGCTTATAAGCTTTCTTTTTATCTTGTAATTCCAGCTTATACTTTCAATTCAAATTTATCACCTTCTTCTTTCTTTGAAATTTAAAGAAGTTTTAATAAGTCTTTAACTCTTAGCCACAAAACTTTAAATCTCAAAGATACCAAAATAAGTAAGCTCATTTATCCAAGACTCCAAGTCATTCACTCTTTTCTATACAAGGGCGTAAATAAAAATATGAGAAATAGTTCCATCAAAATCAATCAAGATGATAAAAAGGGGAATAAAAAAGATCGAAAACTGTCCATCAAATACAAATTTGTGAATGAATGATGCATTGGGTCATTTTACACTAGGACTATCAATAAAATGGTAAACACTTTTTGTGAAAGAAAGGAAAAAAAATGACAAATAGGACTATTTGTGGAAGAAATTGAGTAATATAATTGTGTATGTAATTATAATATGTATTAGAACAATAGTAACAAAAGATCGGATGATTTGCATAGAGTGAAATTAATTAATAAGGGCTCAAACCAAAGGAAATCAGCTGAAATGAATTGATAGAAGGGAGAAGCAACTAAAACCAAGCATAGACAAGAAGTGAAAAGGCAGTGTAAGTTGGCAAATCTAAGAAAAAAATGAAGAAAGTAGGTCAGAGAGTAAGGAAAGCAATAAGATAATAAAATTACCTTAACAAATGGAAAGTTGTTGCCAGTAGAGGAGGAGGCTGCGATGAGTAACTAATGAACAGAAGATAGATCCACCGACCACCAAATGGGGGAAGCTTGCATTAATTCGTGTCGGATGAGACTTGAGAGATCTGAGAGTTTGAGAGTTCGAGATGAAGGGCCGCTTGGAGTTCAAGAGTTCGAGACTTAAGACTTGATACTTGAGAGATCTGAGACTCTGAGAGTTCGAGAGTTCGAACTTGAGAGATATGAGAGTTTGAGAATTTAGTAAAGTAGTAATGACTAATGGGCTAAGTGTTGAGTGCTGAGTGCTGAGTGCTGAGTCAAGAGTCAAGAGTCAAGAGTCATATTATTATTTTAACTTAAATGTTGTGCAACTTTGCAAGCCTTTGTTCGGTTATTCGGTTAAACCGAATAACCCAAAAGTGAAATCCGTCTAAACTAACCGAAAATCATAAAAAATTTCGGATATAACCGAAATATTACAATAACCGAATTGTCAAAAAATTTCAGTTAAATTATTTTGGTTTGGTTTGATAATTCTGTTATACCTATTTTTTACTCATTCCTAATAAAAAGTATTTGTTCAGTGTATATAATACATGTTTTCATGCTTAAATATGTAATAACTATATCAAATAAAAAACTAAATAAAAGATTGGACTTTCCAAATGATCTGGTGGGTATAAGGGTGTAAACAAACCTAGTCGATCCGAGTATTGAGTTGCTCAAATTTGGTTCACAAAATTTATCGAGTATAAAATAAGGTTTGATTAAGGCTCATTTAGCTATCGAGTCGAGCACGATTCTGAATCGAGCCCGAGCAGTTTGGACTTTTCCAACGAATATGATCCGAGTATCAATAAAAAATTATAATTTGAGGAGATTCGAGTAATTCATCGAACTTTAAAATGTTTTCATATTCGACTCATTAATATTTCGAGTCAAGCTCGAATCGAACTTTTAGTCGAGCGAGTACAAATTGAGCCCGAACTGTTCGCTCATTTTACAGCCTTAGGTGGGTTGGAAGATAGATAAAGAATAAGAGATTATAATACAAACCATATCTCATCCATTCCATTACACATTTTCAAAGCATGGTTAATGGGTCTTTACATCTAATAATCTAATCAGAAAACACCATTTGAAGGCATTAAGCCTATTGGGTGTAAATGGGTCTTTAAAAGAAAGACTGGAGCGGACGGCAAAGTACCTATAAGGCCCGACTGGTCGCAAAAGGTTTCAAACAAAGACAAGGAGTTGACTATGATGAAACCTTTTCACCAGTAGTTATGCTCAAGTCCATTCGGATTTTGCTTGCGATTGCAGCTTACCACAACTACGAAATCTGGCAGATGGACGTGAAAACGATCTTCCTCAATGGGAAACTTGAAGAGGATGTGTATATGACACAACCAGAGAGATTTATTTCAACGGTTGGAACAAATCAAGTTTGTAAGCTGTAACGATCCATTTATGGATGAAACAAGCTTCTCGTAGGTGGAACATCCGTTTTGATGAGACAATCAAAGAGTTTTATTTTATCAAAAATAAGGATGAACCATGTGTGTACAAGAAGGTTAGTGGGAGCGTTGTTTCATTCCTTGTATTATATGTTTATGATATATTACTGATAGGAAATGATATTCTTTATGCTACAATCGATTATCTAAACACTTCTCTATGAAGGACTTGGGAGAAACATCCTACATTTTAGGGATAAAGATCTATAGAGATAGATCTAAAAGGATGCTTGGCATGTCCCAAAGAATGTAGATTGACTCGATGCTAAAGAGGTTTAGCATGGAAGATTCCAAAAGAGGTCTTATGCTGATGAACCATG
Organism: Panax ginseng; assembly: GCA_020205605.1. Classification (NCBI taxonomy): domain Eukaryota; kingdom Viridiplantae; phylum Streptophyta; class Magnoliopsida; order Apiales; family Araliaceae; genus Panax; species Panax ginseng. The sequence goes on along the minus strand of CM035149.1, from coordinate 57,773,036 downwards.
GAATACATCTCTCCAAAAAACAGACCCCAAAGACACATGAGGAGAGAGACCGTATGAGTAAGATTCCTTATACTTCAGCAATATGATCTATCATGTACGGTATGATATGTACTAGGCTGGATGTCGCTCATGCACTTATTGTAACAAGCAGATATTAGTCGAATCCAGGAGAAGAGCATTGGAAGACAATGAAAAATATCCTAAAGTACTTAAGAAGAACTAAGGATGTATTTTTTGTCTACGGTAAGTCTGAATTGAAACTAGAGGGCTTCACAGACTCAAGTTTTCAAACTGACCAAGATGACAGATGTGACGATCGAGATTTTTGTAAATAATATTGAATATTTATTGAATTAAATAAATATTTTTGTTGATTTATTTATTGAGTTTAATAAATATTTGATGAAATTGTTATGGATTATTATTGTAGATTAATTTAGTAAGTGTGTCACAATAATTAAACTAATGAGAAATAATTTTATAGTTTGAAGTTATAATTTATTTGGAAGTATTAAATTAATCGAGTTGTTAATAATTATAATAGTGTTCTAATTAATTAGAGGTTTAATGATTTGTCATAATTAATGAATGAGAATTTTAATTATGTCATAATTTGATTTAATGAGTAATGTTGCCTTTAATTTAATTTAATTTAAATAATATTATTTGATTAATTAAAGTGTGACAAATAAACTATATAATAAATAAGTTAATTAAAATAAACTAAAAGGAGTTCTTAAAAGCCAAACCAAACATGACATTAAGAACATGGGATCAGTTAAAGCCATAATGCGCTTAATTGATGCCCATGTTGTGCCAGTTATTAATTATGCGTATTATATCGTGTATCAGCCTTATTTTTTCACATACTTTCCTAAGAACTAAGCCTGAGAAAAACAGAGAGAAAAAGAGAGTACTTGAAAGAATTTGAGATTGAGGCCCTTCAAGGAAGACACAATACGATTCTCGATTTATGTCATGATTATCAATTTTTAGACGCAGTTGCTAGAAAGTAAATATGACTTAGTGTTTCAGTGAGCAACTGAAATCTCTAGAGAATAAGCATGAATTTATTGATGTTTGTTAAGACAAATATTATAATTAAGCTTAGTTACATCAATAAGAGTTGAGTTTCAACTTATCTCTATTTCTTTTGTTGTTCCTCGGAGGATTTGCATATTCTTGAGCTCTTCTTCTCCTGCTGACATGCTATATCTTCCATCTCACTTTGACTTAGCCTTGGCGAATGATCGTGTCTATTCATGAATGTAGGATCTCCAATTAGCATTCTTAGACCAGTGGTGGTCACTTCTTGTGAGCTTGGAGAAGGCCTTTGACTTCTTAGTGGTTGTGCCATTAGAATTTGTTGTTGTTCAGGTCGTGGAGTCTGATGGAGAGACTGTCTTGCAGGAGAACTTGTGGAGAAGTGAGCAATTTTACCTTTGCCTTTTCCTTTGTTGCCTCCTTCCCCTTTATTCTCCCCCTTTATGTCAGCATCAAGGGTTCGAATATCTTTAGATAGGTGAGTCATGCCTTGTACGAGTTCGTTGAGTTGATTTTGGGATTGAGCAATGTCTTCACGATTCTCTTTAATTAGAGAATCAGTTCGAGCTTCCCTCTTTTGGAGAATGGCCGGGACATTTTCTGTCTGTTTCATTTGGCCCATGGAGAATCCTTGGAATTCTTTCATTGCAGTTTGTAGACTCGTGAGACTTTCCATCATAAGGTTGCTCTGGGATTCCTGAGTATTCTGTAAAATAAGAACAACATCCCTGTGTTTCTTAGCAGCTTGAAAGTGGATTTGATCCCGTCCATTTATGCTCTGAATCATCTCCTTTATGATCTCCCTAAGCTTCTTTGTGAGCTAAGAACTTAGGGTACTTGGGAGAGTATTGCAACATCAATTAAATAAGTTAGCCTCATATGAACAAGTTCGGAGTGAACTTCAAGATCTTCTTGTATGTCCTTGGTCACTTTCTTAGTTGCTTCTGACAACTCCGTTTTGGTAGGGAGATCAGATATAAGCTCAAGGAATTACGGACTGTTTGGAGGAGGGGCTCTTGTGTATTGATTTTGCATAGTGAAGAGAGCAAGGTCGAGATTGAAATACTCATTAGTGGATGAGGATGGGATATCTGATGGAGGGGCTGTTGTGTGGGGTTGAGCTTCAGAAGGAGGTGACTCTATGTCTTGAGCAGATGACTCTACGATTGGATTTGGATCAGTGTTGCCTAATTTCTTAATAGCACTTTAACACGCAAGTATATGCGTTCAATTGTAATATTCAGCAAGCAAGGATATCGTTCCCACGAGGAAATAGACTAATATTTATCAATTACTAATTCCAATGCAATTAATCCTATTTTAAACTACAAAATATTCTTTGTGATTTAAAAATTAAACTTAACAAAACTAATAATTAAAATCTGAATTTCACAAGAATAACCCCATATTTAACAGGTTAAGATTAAAACTTCCCTTGGTATTTCATTTAAATCAATTTACTTCCCATTTAAATCAATTAATTAATATGAATCATTATCCAAGAATGCTTTATAAAATTCACGCACTTTTTCCAAAACACGTGAACAAATCCTCCTAACTCCGATCCTTAAGACACAAAATTACAAGGAACACCCTAGTCAATTAATTCACTATATTCCTATGTGAATCAAGTTAATTAGGATTTTACGCACAAATTCTTTCAATGGATACAAAAGACACATAGGTATATTCCTATCCTACATGCTAATCATATTAACCCTAATAAGATTATTTGAACAGATGTTATCATATCCAGATCTCAATCTATACTCCATCTTCCAATTTGATATAGATTATAACAGTAATTATTGGCCAAATAATTAATTAATAAGAAAAAGATATAATAAATAATTCAATAAAAACCAACTTTTATTCAATGGGAAGGTTCAATTTAAACTACATACCAAGTTCCGTTGCAATCTTAATGAAAATTTAGTTCAATTTAAACTACATACCAATACTCTCTCTTTGATCTTCAGCCCTTGCAATCCTCCTTCGTGTTTTTCTTCATTGTCCTCTCTGCAAATCTCTTGAAAAATTAAGTGATCCGTCTTTTCTAAAGTCTTCTCCTATTTGTATTAGTCTCAACCCTCTTTTAGATTCTTTCTTGGCTTCAAAAACCCACTTAGCAGTAGAAAAATCCTTCTTTAGCCGCACATGCACGCCTAGGCGCTCAACCCAGGCCATTTCCAAGCACCTAGGCGCTTGACCAGGACTACGTAATTATAAAAATGCCACTCAGCTCTAATTTTAATGATTTTGACCTTTTTTTCTCCCAAATGACCAATTTCTCCCTCCAGCTCCAACCTACAATAAATAAACACAAAACACATAAAAAGATACTAAAAAACAATTAAAGATAACAATAATTAAGTTTAATAATATCAGATTCATAGGTATAAAACCTACTCATCAATTAGTAATCGTAGAGTGAGAGATTATAGGAGATTTGATCAATATAAGGTTGGGCATATTTGGTTCGTCAGTTACAGAATGTTGGGATTCTGTAACTAGAAATGATTGAGTGGATGAAGTATCACTTCCAACCATCTTGGTGATTCATAAAATTGATTGAAAAATGATGGTGGACAGTGATTTATCCTAAAAGAGACAGAAATAGTTTGTACCTTATACCCATTTTTTGAGGATGGGCTGTTGGTGATCAGCTTTCTGGCAAAGTTAAATTTGCCTAGGAATCCATGAGCTAGCACCGAGATTGCTGGATAGGCTTTGAAGGTCCAGAACATGTGATCCCAGGAGTTGAAGTTTTGGGCCCTGTGAAATGGCATCATAGGTAGATAGGAGAACAGTTGATTGTAGTTGGCTCTCCTATGTCCATCATAGCCCACAATAATGATCTCAACTTCGTCATCCTCTTCTTCTTTGTCTTCATTTGAAATTTCCACCACATCAATTATCTCCAATTGACTTCTTTGTTCTTCTGCTCTCACATCCTCCATAGCTTCAATCCTTTCCATTTCTACAGTTCCTGTAGCTAGATTCTCTTGAGGGAATGTGGAAGATTCTTGATGATCTTTAGGAAATTCTTCCTCAGTTGTAGTCTTTTCTGATACAGGAACTTCATGAGGCTCCCCCTCAACTTGATCATCCATTTAAATTTCAAACGGCTCCCCCTCAGTTGGAGCATTCTCTAGTGTAAGAACTTCTGGAATCTCCCCCTCAACTTGAGTTGTATTCTCCTTACTCACTTCGGGTAGCCCTTTCTCAGCAGCTATCCTTCTGTCTTCTTCTTTTAGCACTCCTTCATTGACAAGGATGTACTTCTTGACCAGTTTTCTTCTTGTCTTCCTAGGCTGAGCCACAGCCTCAACACTTTCTTCAGCTTTAGCTCTGAATGGTTGATCAGCCTGAGAAACTGTTACAGCATTTTCTTTAGGAGTGGTGTCCAGTCTGGTCTCTACGATCAGTAGAGACTCTACGATCGAAGAGACGGAAGGCTTCTTTGACTTGTGACTGCGTTTTCTCTTCTTAAGTATCTGAGAGATGGTAGCTCTGTCTTCATCTTCCTCAGACTTCTGTTATTTCCTTTTCAAGTTCCTCAGAGTTTCAGTGCTAGAACACTCTTGAGGTATATCAGTAGTTGACCCTTGAGGCTCTTCTGCCATTGGAGACTTCATTTTTCTTTTACCCTTACTTTTTCTGATTAAAGCAATAGGTTCTTCCTTGTTGATTTCTTCTTCTTCTTCTTCAATCTCCTTTATAACTAACATGTTTCCTAGAATCCCGGACTCCTTTGCATCACCAGTTCTTCCACTGGACTCAGGCATCATCCTAACATTTTCTACTGGATTTCTTTTCTAGTTCTCAAACAACTGTTGGGTCATTCTTCTATTTGGATTGATGGATTCTCCTTCATCATCCCCAATTTTATCTCCCAATGTTGACTGTAGGATGATGCTTATAAATCGCCCGTAGAGCATCTTTCTAGAGCTCTTTGACTTCTTTGAACTGAGTATCCATTTCCCAATCCAAATATGAGTAGGGCTCCATAGTTGAGTTGAATCCCACAACCGATTCTTGTCATGAGCTTAAGTCGCACTTCGCTTCCACGAGTTATGGCCAGAGCTCTTGTAGCATATGCATTTCCAACAATGTCAGCCAAAATGCATACCTGTGGGGGAACTCTTTCTTTTTGTACCCTCTGACAGTCGAAAACTTCTTGTTATGCATCTCATTTAAACCTTCATGAAAATTGATGCCCTTTATAATTGGAAATCCTTTTGATTTGAAACTTAGGGCTAGGTTTATATCTTCAGCATTGAGTTTAATTTCCACGTCTTTGACCCTTGTGGTGATGACATCGTTCTCAAACGTTCCATTTCTGTAGAACTCTTTTATCAGCTTAGGGTAGATCCATGTGCTTGTACCCAGAGCCTCTTCAAGACCAGCTTTCTTTAATAGAGAAAAAATCTTGTGGAATTGAGGGTCAGCTGTCTTGAATTCGTCAAAACAGAGTCTGTAACTAGTGATAACATTTGAAGCCGCCATTGATTTCTTTACACTGAGGTAGATTTAGCATTTTTGAAGGTTAGGGTTTCTGCTGGTAGTGAGTGAGAGGGAGGAATAAGCTTTTTGAACATCTGATTTCGAAAAGATATTTTCAAACTATATTTGTAGCTTCCTTCCTCTCCATTTGCTTAGTGGGACATGTGTCATGTTCTGCTTGGCTCCATGATTATAACTGAAGTGGAGTGTACTGAATTGCCCTTAGCTCCTCCTGAGCTAGTGTATTCCTTGGGAGGACTACGATCGTCGAGGTAGCACTATGTTCGTTGAAGTAGTCTTTATGATGGTTGAGTCTGCACTGCGATCGTTGAGTCCACTGCTGAGTCTGCTCTGGTCCTTGTGATGAACTTTTGACTTAGCATTTCTCTCGAGTTAAGGTAGCTCAGGAAAGGCCAACCTCTTAGAATGAATTAAGGGTTAGGTTTGTTCCTGAGGCGCTTGACAGAGAGATTTCTTTGATTTGTTAAAACTTTGTTATCACAGGATACTTCTTTGTTCTGTTGATGGAGCTCTGCGATCGTGGTCTTTTATATCACTGCAACTCTACAATCGTGGACTTCCTTTGGTCATGTCTATGATTTCGAACATAGCCTTTATATCTGCATAGTTAGCCAAACTAGAGCATATATTTTATGGTTGTAAATTTAGCATGCCTAGCTCACTTATTAATGTATTAAATCTGGATTCATTTAGAGGCTTTGTAAAGACATTAGCAAGTTGATTTTCAGTAGGGATATATTGTAAAGATATGGTTCCATTTTACACATGATCCCTAATGAAATGATACCTTATTTCTATATGCTTAGTCCTAGAATGCATGACAGAATTGTGTGTTATTGCTATGGCACTTGTTTTATAACAATGAATAGGTATAGATTTGAAATCAAACCCATAGTCCACTAACTCGATTTTTCATCCATAAGATTTGAGCACACAATTTGCCAAAGGTGGTAATGTATTCAACTTCTATTGTTGATGTGAATCTTTGAGTTTTGCTTCTTCCTAAACCAGACACAAAGTCACATTTCCCAATGGTAGACAGGTGCCACTAGTACTTTTTTTCTATCTATTTTGTACTCGCAAAATCGGATATATATATACCTGTTAGTTCAAACAAGGACTCTCGGGGATACCAAAGCCCCAAGTGAGGTGTGTGCCTTTGAGGTACTGAAAATCCTTTTTCCAGCAGTTAAATGTGATTCCTTAGGATTAGCTTGAAATCTAGCACATATGCATGTTGCAAACATTATGTCTGGTCTACTGGCAGATAGATATAGAAGAGATACTATCATACCTCTTGTTAGTTCCCAGAGGCACAATAGTTATCTAGAAGGGGGGGTTGAATATATATTTTAAATTCTTTTTGAAATACTTTGTTAGTTTTGATAATGATTTAAACACAGCGAAATTAAGATTTGTTTGTTCTCCCTTTAAGATATAGTGAGTTAATAAGAGTGAGGCAGTTATGACAGTTATAACATTTATAGCCAGAATATAAGAGACACAACAATTTTAAGTGGTTCAGAGCACTTAAAGCTCCTAATCCACTATTCTACTCCTCGAGTAGGAAATCCACTAAGGATATCTTTACACTTTCTGAATCTCACAGATTCCTTTAAAACCAGTAGTCTTGACACTTCTCAGTTCACTAATGAACTCTTCAAGTCCAGCAGACTTGGTACTTCACAGTTCACTTAGAACTCTTCAAGTCCTTCTGACTTGGAACTTCTTACTTCACTTGATAGTAGTTGATGAGTTCTTGATTAGTGCTACTCAGTTTCCGTTAAGATCTTGTTCGAAAGAACTGAGTAGCTGAGCAAGCTTTCTCTTTTTAGATCGTAGAGTTGAGCGTTGAGTGTTCTTTAGCATTTTTTTCAGTACTTGCTTAGTTTTATCATCTGCTAATGTTTTGCATATATTAGGTCTTTGAAATGTATCCGTTGAAGACAGCCGTTGAAGCATTAAATGCATTTGACATTTTTGAGCTTTGATGGAGACTTTCTGCCCATCTTCTGATTAGCAGTCTGGCCCATTGACACAGCAGACTGCTATCTCACCTAACACCTGAAAAGATGTTTTCTTCTGACCCATAGTACTTTCGTTAGCTTCTTCAATACGCTTCTTTGTTGTATACTAAGGATGACTGTTGTGTCATTGGGACTACTGAGGACTTCAACGTTTATAATCCATTCCACATTTGTTGGGATTTATTCTTAAACAAATGGGCAAGGCTCGATGCTTCTGATACAGACAGATGATGCTCTACGATTCTGATCATGGTGTCTAGCCACCTTGGTGCTTGATTCGATACTAGCAAACGAGAACACTATGATTTCTCTTAAGGAATGCACACTCGATTTCTTGCTTGGCGGACACTGACGATCTCCCTCTCGAGTCTAGTTCGCTTGTGAACATTTGGACCACTCTCGATTAGGGAGAGAGGCCCTCCAAAGAAGACACACTACGATTCTCGATGCTCTACGATCACGCCTTAGCTCTGCGCAATCTCTTGATCGCTTTCGATAGACTACGATTACATTGAAGCCTTTCTATTACATCTCAAGACATAGATCAACCTAACTTGACTTTGATCTTTTCATCTATAAATTCATTTACAGAATGATAAACATTAAAAGCTTAGATCAACCTAACAGATTTGATTTATCACTAAGTCCTTGTACATATATTCCTTGAAGAACTTTACATATAATCATGAATATTTACTTTCAACATCAAATTTAAATATGCAATCTCCCAACCATCTCCCCCTATTTAATGTTGACATAACCAAGGAGATTTGTGTCATGATTATCAATTTCTAGATGCAGTTGCTAGAAAGTAAATATGACTTAGTGTTTCGGTGAGCAATTGAAATCTCTAGAGAATAAGCATGAATTTATTGATGTTTATAAAGACAGATATTATAATTCAGCTTAGTTACATCAATAAGAATTGAGTTTCAAACTTATCTCTATTTCTTTTGCCTTTTGTTCCTTGGAAGTTTGGCATATTCATAAGCTCTCCTTCTCTTGCTGGCTTCATTTCTCCGTGTTATATCTTCCATCTCGCTTTGATTTAGCGGTTCATTATCCTCATGTCTGTTCATGAACGCAGGATCTCCAATGAGCATGTGTAGGTGTGTAGCAGTTGCACCTTGTGAGCTTGGCTCTTGACTTCTTAGCGGTTGTGCCATGAGAATTTGCTGATGTTCAGATCGTGGAGTCTGCTGGTGAGGCTGTCTTAAAGGCGGGCTCCTTGATGATTCAACAATGAATGTGCCTCTGCCTTTTTCTCCTTTCCCTTTATTCTTCCCCTTTATGTCAGCATCAAGGGCTCGAATGTCTTCAGATAGGCGAGTCATGCCTTGGACAAGCTTGTTGAGCTAATTCTGGGATTGAGCAATGTCTTCACGGTTCTCTTTAATTAGAGAATTAGTTCGAGCTTCCCACTTTTTGAGAATGGCCATAACATTTTCTGTTTGTTTCATTTGGCCCATGGAGAATCATTAGAATTCTTTCATTGCAGTTCGTAGACTCGTGAGACTTTCCATCATAAGGTTGTTCTGGGATTCCTGAGTATTCTGTAAAATAAGAACAGCATCCCTGTGTTTCTTAGCAGCTTGAAAGTGGATTTGATCCTGTTCATTTACGCTCTCAAGCATCTCCTTTATGATCTCCCTAAGCTTCTTTATGAGCTCAGAACTTAGGGTGCTTGGGAGAGTGTTGGCAACATTGATCAAATGATTCAAACTCATGTGAATAAGTTCGGAGTGAACTTCAAGATCTTCTTCTATGTCCTTAGTCACTTTCTTAGATGCTTCTGACAACTCTGTTTTGGTGGGAAGATCTGATATGAGCTCAAGGAGTTGCGGACTGTGTGGAGGAGGGGCTCTTCTATATTGATTTTACATAGTGAAGAGAGCAAGGTCGAGATTGAAGAACTCATTAGTGAATGAGGATGGGATATCGATGGAGGGGTCAAAGTGTGTGGAGCTTGAGGAGGAGGTGACTCTACGACTTGAGCATGTGACTCTTAGATTGGGCTTGGATCGATAATCGTAGAGTGAGAGATGATAGGAGATTGTATCAAAATAAAGTTGGGCACATTTGGTTCATCAATTCTGAGAATGTTGGGATTACATGGCTGAAATTGATTGAGTGGATGAAGAATCACTTCTAACCATCTTGGTAATTCATAGAATTGGTTGAAAAATGATGGTGGATGATGATTAACCACGAAAAGAGGGAATAGTTTGTACCTCATGCCCATTTTTCGAAGAGGGGCCATTGGTGATCGACTTTTGAGTAAAGTTGAGGTTGCACAGGAATCCATGAGCTAGCACCAGAGATTCTTGGATAGGCTTTGAAGGTCCAGAACATGTGATCCCAGGAGTTGAGAATTTGGGCTCTATGAAAGGGCATCATAGGTAGATAAGAGAACAGTTGATTGTAGTTGGCTCTCCTATAACCATCACAACCCACAACTATAATCTCAACTTCATCATCCTCTTCTTTTTCTCTGTCTTCTTGTGAAGACTCCACTACATCAATTACCCCCATTTGACTTCCTTTCTATTCTGCTCTCTCATGCTCCAGAGCATCACCTCTTTCTATTTCTGCAGTTTCTGAAGCTAAAATCTCTTAAGGGACTGAGGGAGATTCATGATGATCTCTTGGCAGTTCCTCCTCAGGTGCAGCTTCTTCTGTCATAGGGACTTCATGAGGCTCCCTCTCAACTTGATCATTCATTTTCATTTCAAACAGCTCCCCCTTAGCTAAAGCAGTCTCTAGAGTAAGAACTTTAGGCAGCTCCCCCTCAACTTGAGCTGTGTTCTTCAGACTTGCTTCAAATAGCCCCTTCTCAGCTTTGGGTAAACCTTTCTCAGCATCTATCTTTCTGTCTTCTTCTTTTAGCTCTCCTTCATTGACAAAGATGTACATCTTGACCAATTTTCTTCTTGGCTTCCTAGGCTGAGCCACAACCTTAATACTTTCTTCAGCTTTAGCTCTGAATGGTTGATCAGCCTGAGAAGCTATTGCAGCATCTTCTTTGGGAAAGGTGTCAAGTCTAGTCTCTACAATCGGTAGAGACTCTACGATTGAAGAGACAGAGGGCTTCTTTGACTTGTGATAATATTTTCTCTTCTTAATTAGCTGAGAGATGGTAGCTCTGTCTTCATCTTCCTCAGACTGTTGTTCTTTCCTTTTCAAGTTCCTCAGAGTTTTAGTACTAGAACACTCTTGAGGTACATCAGTAGTTGAACCTTGAGGCTCCTCTGCCATTTGAACCTTTATTTTTCTCTTATCCTTGCTTTTTCTGACCAAAGCAATGGGTTCCTCCTTGTCGATTTCTTCTTCTTCTTCTTCTTCTCCTTTTTTTTGACATATTTCTGGAATCCAGGACTCCTTTGCATCACCAGTTCTTCCTTTGGACTCGGACATCATCTTGACATTTTCTGTTTGGATTTCTTTTCCATTCTCAAACAGTTGTTGGGTCATCCTTCTGTTTGGATTTATCGATTCTCCTTCATCATCCCTAATCTTATCTCCCAATGCTGACTGAAGGATGATGCTTATAAATCGCCCGAGAGCATCTTTCCAAAGCTCTTTGACTTCTTCGAACTGAGTATCCATTTCCCAATCCAGTCGATGAGTAGGGCTCCATAGTTGAGTTGAATCCCACAACTAATCGTTGTCATGAGCTTAAGTTGCATTTCGTTCACAGAGTCATGGCCAGAGCTCTTGCAGCATATGCATTTCCCAACAATGTCAGCCAAAAATTTATACCTTTGGGGGAACTCTTTCTTTTTGTACCCTCTAACAGTCGGAAACTTCTTGTGATGCATCTTCTTTAAACCTTCATGAAAATCGATGTCGTTTATGAATGGAAATCCTTTCGATTTAAAACCTAGGGCTAGGTTTATATCCTCAGCTTTGAGTTTAATTTCCATGTCCTTGAACCTTGTGGTGATGACATCGTTCTCAAACGTTCCATTTTTGTAGAACTCTTTTATCAGCTTAGGGTAAATCCATGTGCTTGTAACCAGAGCCTCTTCAAGAGTAGTTTTCTTTATCAGAGATAAAGTTTTGTGAAATTTTGGATCAGTTGTCTTGAACTCTTCGAAACAAAGTTTCGTAACCGGTGATAACATTTGAAGCCTCCATTGATTTCTTTGTCTTGAGGTTGATTGAGCTTTTTTAAAGCTAGGGTTTACTTTGTAGAGAGAGAGAGAGAGAAGGAATGAGCTTTTTGAACTTGATTTCAAAAAGATATTTTCAAATTATACTTGTAACTTCCTCCTCTCCATTTGCTTAGTGGGGCATGTGTCAAGTTTCTTTGGCTCCATGATTTTAACTTGATGTGGAATATCTTGGTTTGCCCTTAGCTCTCCTCTGAGCTAATGTATTCCTTGGGAGGACTACGATCGTCGAGGTAGCTTATGATCGTTGAGGTAGTCTTTATGATCGTTGAGTCTGCTGCTTCGATCGTTGAGTCCTTCTTGAGTCTGCTCTCTACGTTATGTCTGTACAGGTCCTTGTGATGAATTTTGACTTAGCATTTCTTCCGAATTAAGGTAGCTCGGGAAGGGCCAATCTCTTAGAGAAGAATCTAGGATTAGGTTTGTCCTTGAGGCGGCTTGACGGAGAGATTGCTTGAATTTGTTGAAACTTTGTTCATCACAGATGCTTCTTTGTTAAGTTGATGGAGCTCTTCTTTCTTCATTGGTCTTTCATATCAAGGCACTTCTACGATCGTGGACTTTCTTTAGTCATCTCTACGATTTTGAACATAGCCTTTATATCTGCATGGTTAGCATAAACTAGAGCATAGATTTTATGGTTGTAGATTTAGCATGCCTAACTCACTTATCAATTTATTAAATCTGGATTCATCTAGAGGCTTTGTAAAGACATCAGCAAGTTGATTTTCAGTAGGGATATATTGTAAAGATATGGTTCCATTTTGCACATGATCCCTAATAAAATGATATCTTATTTCTATATGCTTAGTCCTAGAATGCATGACAGGATTGTGTGTTATTGCTATGGCACTTGTGTTATCACAATGAACATGTATAGATTTGAATTCAAACCCATAGTCTGCTAGCTAATTTTTCACCATAAGATTTGAGCTGTAATAGTTGCCCGGCAATGATGTATTCAACTTTTGTGCGTTGAAGTAGAATCTTGAGTTTTGCTTCTTGCTAAACCAGGACACAAGTCTGTTTCCTAGCAACTGACAGGTGCCACTGGTACTTTTTCTATCTATTTTGCAACCTGCAAAATCAGCATCTATATATCCTGTTAGTTCAAAGGAGGACTCCTTGGGATACCAAAGTCCCAGTGAGGTGTACCTTTGAGATACACGAAAATCCTTTTCTACGCAATTAAGTGTGATTCCTTAGGATTAGCTTGAAATCTAGCACATATGCATGTTGCAAACATTATATACAGTCTCTTTGGCGATTAGATATAGAAGAGAGCCTATCATACCTCTGTATTGAGTTATATCAATACTTTTACCTTTTTCATCTTTGTCGAAGCTTGGTTCTTTGGAGCAATTGGGGTTTTTTCATGGGAGAAAGTTGATTCCATGCCATACTTTTTAAGTAAGTCTTTAATGTACTTGGCTTGGTTTATGAAGATTTCTTCATCGATCTGCTTTACTTGCAATCGAGGAAGAAGTTCAGCTCACCCATCATGCTCATTTCAAACTTGCTCTGCATAAGCTTGGCAAATCTCTTACATAATTTTTCATCGGTGAGAGCCAAGATAATGTCATCAACATATATTTGAACTAATAAGATTTTGTCTTTATGCTTTCTAAGAAATAATGTGGTATCTACTCTACCTCTAGTGAACCCATTTTCAATAAGAAAGTTAGTTAGTGTTTCATACCATGCTCTAGGTGCTTGTTTAAGACCATATAAGGCTTTGTCTAATCTATAGACATAATTAGAGAGAGATGGATTGATGAAACCTGGAGGTTGCTCTACATATACTTCTTCTTGAAGTTCACCATTCAGGAATGCACTTTTGACATCCATCTGAAAGACTTTGAATTTCATGTGAGCAGCAAAGGCAAGGAATATTCTGATGGCTTCTAATCTGGAAACAGGTGCAAAGGTCTCATCGTAGTCAATGCCTTCTTCCTGAGAGTAACCCTTAGCCGCTAGTCTTCCCTTATTCCTGGTTATTACTCCATCTTCATCTATCTTGTTTCTGAAGACCCACTTGGTCCCAATGACAGGATTACTCTTTGGTCTTGGAACTAATCTCCATACTTTGCTTCTTTTTCAAAGCGATTTAGTTCTTCTTGCATGGCTTCTATCCAACTTGAGTCTTCCATAGCATCTTCTATCTTCTTGGGTTCCATTTGTGATGAAAACTTCGAGATAGAAACACTCATTTTGGGTGGCGGCTCTTGTTTTGACTCTTGCATTTGGGTCTCAATGATTAAGTCTTGAGTGTGATCTCTTGCCCATCTATTTCTGTTGGAACATCTGTCTGATGCCTTCTTGTCTGAGACCTTCAAGATCAATTTCTGCTCCTTGATGTGGAGGTTCGTTGTCTTGCGTAGATCTCTCTACGATCTCATTTCCTTGCTCAACGATTTCATTATGCGGAACTACGATCGTGGTGTTGAGCTCGACGACCTCGTTAAGTAGTGTCTGAACTATCGTTCGTAATGTCTTGAGACACTTTTTTTGTCCAAGTCTGTTTCATCAAAGATGATGTGAATCGAGACTTCAACACTCGGTGTTTTCTTGTTGAACACTCTATAGGCCTTCTTTATGCATGGCATATCCAAGAAAGATTCCTTCGTCGACTTGGGTTTGGAACTTTGTCGGAATCTTACTTCCCATTGTTGAGAATGTAGCATGCACAAATAGAATACATGGAAGTAGTTGACATTTGGTTTTCTTCCTTTCCACGGTTAAGTAGGAGTTTTTTTTATCGTAGAGTGTATCATCGATCTATTACGAGTGTAGCATGCGATGTTGGCGACTTACGCCCAAAGTATTGAGGCGATGATGGGTTCTTTGCTAGTAGAGTTCTTCCGGCCTCTATCAACGTTACATTCTTTCTCTCATTTACTCCATTTTGTTGAGGAGTTAAGTGGGTGAGAAGTTGTGGTGATGCCATTATGCATGCGAGATGGTCCATCTCGGAGAAGTCAAATTCTACTGCCATGATCACTCCATATAGCCTTGATTTTCTCCCTTTCTCGTTCATCACTAGTCGAACATCTTGATTAGTTGGGAGCTTGTTTCATCTTTTGAGTTTAGAAAGAACACCCATGTGAATCTGGTGTAATCATCCACTATGACTAGTGAGTATCTCTTCCCTCCAAGGCTTGTTGTTGGAATTGGCCCAAATAGATCCATGTGAAGCAGCTGCAGAGGCTTGTCAATTGAGTTGGCAGTTTTGCTCTTAAATGAGCTTCTATACTTTCCAAGTGACGAGGCATTACCGATGACCTTTCTTTGTGAAGCTGAACTTGGGTAAGCCTGCAACTAGATCTTTTGAGGCCAGTTTAGACATGCTTTTGAAGTTGAGATGAGACAGTCTTCTATGCCATAGCCAACTCATTTCTTCAGATGCTTTAGCTTGAAAAGCATATCGTCTCGTCCGAAACTTAGTTGACCAAGATTTATGATGTAGACATTTCCTTCTCTTGTTCGATCGACTTTATAGCGGATGTCTTGAGATCTCGACTTGACATTGATTGTTGAGAATGTGACTTGATGACCCTTGTCGCGAGTTGGCTTATGCTCGAGAAGATTGTGTTGTAGTCCTTCCACATAGGCTACTTTCTTTGAAGGACCTTTGCACCATTCCCAGTTGAGCCATATCCTCTTGTCTTGCGAGAGCCATTGTCTCCAAAGATGGTGAAGGACCCTCCTTCTATATGTAGTTAGACAAAGGGCTTTGTTCCCGGTCATGTGCCTTGAGCATCCTTGTCCGAGATACGAGTTTGTGATCGTGGAGCTCATTCTGTGGTAATATTAAACTTTCATTTTGGTACCCATACTTGCATGGGTCCTACTTTGTTATTAGTACCCTTGGGAACCCAAATCTTGCTTGATTTTGGGTTTTACATGCATAGGATTATGATAGCATATTCTGACCTTATGACCAACCTTATTGCATACAAAACATCTAATATGATGCATGCTTGTGTGTGTATGTGGATTCTTCCTCCATTTGGACTTATGTGGGTTCTCGACCATCCTTCTTTTAAATTTGGTTCTCCTTCTTCCATGTATCCTTGTGTTTCATGATTTGTGAGGAGTGTACCTTTCCTCTCTTGTTCCTTCCCGGTTGGCTAGTGGAGTTGATTTTACTCTCTCTCTACGATCCTTGAGGTTGGAAAGTAGTGGCTGGAGGTTACTCTTCTCTTTTTTTGAAACCCGAGGCGACATGAGATCCTTTATTCCTTGGAATATGGATTGAATCGGAAAAAGCGAGGTTGGGTGGTTCTTCCTTTACATGAGGATTTCACAAATATAATGCTTCTCTTTGAAACTTGGAGCATTACTAGGGCTAGTTTCCTTTATCTTTTCCACATATGGCTCTGGGGTGGATTCCCCAAAGCCTAAACATGTTACATCGGATGCACTTCTCATTTGGAGATCGAGGAGTCCATGGATGAAGAGGATTTATTCCATGTAGAGATTGTCCTTTCTAGTTCCTCAATTTTAGAGGTTAGACTTGACTCTCTTTGTGCATTGAGCTCATTAGTGCATTTTAAGAGCTTATTCTCGACTTCAAACTTGGAGAGAGTCGATTACTTAGAAGGGTTGTTTCAGTTCTTCTGAACTTTCTCTTTCTCCTTTTGAAGAAGTGAATAATCTTTGGACGAAACTACGAACCATTTCATGTATTGATCTTGGATCGGATGTTATGCCATGTAGTGCGGTTCTTAAATCATCAATGTCTACATCGGAGAGTTAAAGTCAAATACCTCATCTATACTTACTTCATGAATGTTAGAGTTCTTTTTATCCTTTGCATGTTTGGCCATCGGGCAAAAGATTTTCCATTTGAGGATCTTCATCATCTCCAGTTAGGGAGTTGAGTCGTTATGCGAGTCACTCCACGATCCTCCGACTCTGAGACCTTTGTCTTTCTTACGAGGCCTTTTGTTGCCTTTGAATTCCTTCTTTGAATTTGATTTCTTCTTGATTCTTCTCTAAGAGGTTTGTTGCGATTTGCAATGAAATGGCGAGCTTCTTGCAATTGTAGCATATGTCATTTATCTGCTCACAATTTCTTTGTGTAGTTGTTGACTTTCTTTGGTTTGATTATTACGCTTGGCGCATGAACCTTACGAGTCTTTTCACCGCATTGCAAAGTCCTCATCATCATCTTCATCATAGTCGAGTCATTTTCGTATTGGCTTTGGAGATGTTGTCGATTTGCTTTGAGAGCAACCCCTTTATCCTTCTTTCTTCCTTGAGATAGAGTTTACGCTTTCGTTGAGTCGACTCCGAGTTCATATGTAAGAAGGTTGCCATATAAGCTGTTGAGCAGTCATTTCATGGAGATTCTTTGATTCTCGATGGCGATGGTTTTGGCATCCCACTTGCTAGGTAAAGCTCTCATGAACTTTATGATTAGATCTTTATTTGGATAGATCTTTCCATAGGCTCGGAGAGAGTTGAAGCGATACATTGAATCTTTCGTAGGTGGAAAGTGACATTTTCTCCTTGAGCGTGTGCAAACATCTCATATTCTTTGAGTCGGGAGAGATTGCTTGTTTTCTCTGACTTCTTCTGTTCCTTCATGCATGATGAGCAATGCTTCCCATACCTCCTTTGTTGTTTTGCTATTGACCACATTCTCGAACAGATCATCTTCTAAAGATTGGAACAAAATGTTCTTGGCCTTTTTGTCGAGTTGAACAACTTTCTTTTCGTTGTATGTCCATTCTTCTTTGACCTTGATCTGAATTCTGTTTGGGTCGTCTGTAGTTGGTGCAAGCTTTGTAGGAACGTAGGGCCCATTCTGAACTAGTTTCAAATAGATCTTCATCTATTGAATCCATGTATGCTTGCATCTGAACTTTCGATTAAGCGAATTTGTCTTTGTTGCACATAGGTGGCTTCTTTGCCTCCTCCGATCTTTGATTAACTTATCGGATGTGCCATTGGATCTACTTAAGCTTTGTAGGCTATTTGATAGAACCTTCTTTCTGATACCATTGTTAGTTCCCAGAGAGCCTGATAGTTATCTAGAAGGGGGTTGAATAGATATTTTAAATTCTTTTGAAAATACTTTGTTAGTTTTGATAATGATTTAAACACAAAGAAATTAAGATTTGTTTGTTCTCCTTTAAGATATAGTGAGTTAATAAGAGTGAGGCAATTATAGCAGTTATAGCGATTATAGCAAGAATGTAAGAACACACAACAATTTTAAGTGGTTGAGAGCTTAAAGCTTAAAGCTCTGATCCACTCTTCTACTCCTCGGTAGGAAATCCACTAAGGATATCTTTACACTTTACGAATCTCACAGATTCCTTGAAGACCAGATGTCTTGGCACTTCTCGATTCACTTTTGAACTCTTGAAGTCCATGAGACTTGGTTCTTCCAGATTCACTTAGAACTCTTCAAGTCCTTGACTTGGAACTTCTTACTTCACTTGATAGTAGTTGATGAGTTCTTGAATGGTGCTACTTTCGATTCTTAGTTAAGCTCTTGTTGAAAAAGAAGCGAGTAGTGAGCAAGCTTTCTCTTTTCGGATCGTAGAGTTGAGCGTTGAGTGTTCTTCAACGTTTTTTTGTTCAATGCTTGCTTGGTTGTATCATCTGTTGATGTTTTGCATATATGAGGTCTTTGAAATGTATCCGTTGAAGACATCCATTGAAGCATTAAATGCATTTGACATTTCTAGCTTTGATGGAGACTTTTGCACAATCTTCGATTAGTGAGTCGGCCCCTTGACACGATGATTGTTATCTCACTAACACTGAAAAGGTGTTTTCTGGCGACCCATAGTACTTTCCTTAGCTTCTTGATACGTTTCTTTGTTGTATACTAAGGATGATTGTTGTGTCATTGGGATTCTTGAGGACTTCAGCGTTTATAATCCATTCCACATTTGTTGGGATTTATTCTTAAACAAATGGGCAAGGCTCGATGCTTGACGTGATGTGATGATGATCTCTGATTACGATCGTGGTGTCTTGCCACCTTGGTGCTTGATCGATACTATGGCAAATGAGAACACTACGATTTCTCTTAAGGAGGCGGCACACTACGATCTTCACTTGCTTGTCTTGCGGACTCTACGTTTACGAGAGCACACTCACGATCTACGAGTTGGCTCGACAAACGTTTGGACCACTCTACGATTTGGGAGAGGCCCTGAAAGCGGACACACTGATTCTCGATGCTCTACGATTACGCCTGATCTCTTGATCTCTTGATCATTATTTTCATCGATAGACTTACGATTTTACACCATTGAAGCCTATCTATTACATCTCAAGATATAGATCAACCTAACATTTCATCACTTTGATCTCTTCATCTATACATTCATTTACTGAAACATGATAAACATTAAAAAACATTGGCAGTCTTGGGGTTGAATTTTGAGATTACCTTTTCGTAGATATGCAGGCATTTCTAAGACATGACCCCAGAAGAATACTAGAATGTCGGTAAAATCATTGTGGATTGCACCATGTCCAACAAGGTACGATTTTTCCTTTTAGATACATCAATCAATTATTGCGTATCGGGAGGCGTCCATTATGAGAAAACCATTTGAGATGATCTAGAAACTTATTGCACAAGTATTTATTCCTTAATCTAATTAAAGAATCTTAATACTTTGCCAATTTGTTTCACTTCTGAATTCTTTGAACATTTCAAATAATTCACACTTGTATTTCAGCAAATACACACATTCAACTTTTTGAATGATCATCTCCTTTTCTTATACTAGTTTGGTCAATTTGCAAAATATATTTTCACGTAAGTCAAGTACACAAAATCCATTAAGTAATATTTCAGTTCTATACAAAACATTATTATTATAAATAGAACAACAATTGTTCTTAATTATAATACCAAAGATTTGTCCAATAATAAAATGGAAATAATGTTTCTAACGCGAACTGGAATACAATAACAACTTATTGACTTAATAGATTTGCTCGTAGGCAATTCTAAACTATAAGTTTCTATGGCTAATGCAGCAACCTTTGCTTCATTTCTCACACATAGGATTACTTATCCTTTGTTTAGCTTTCTACTTCTGCTTGGTCCCTTCATAAATCTACATTTATGATAACCAAAGTCGGCATCCAATACCCAAGTAGAACCTTGACTTAAAGAAAATTTATTTTAAATTATGAACAAAATTATATTTATGGCCAAACTTCACTTAAGCTTTTTCTCGGTTAGCTCTGCAAGATGCTTCTAGCTTTTTTTTTCGATTGTCCTGACTTGTTGCAGTGGAACCAAACTCCTTTGCTATCCGTTATCGCTTTTGTTCTTATTATCCTTTGTTTTTGCCTTTCAATTTACCTTCTTTGAATCGTTCTTCTTTTTTAGGAAGATCCTTTGGCCCCTACCAAAGAAGATATGGTCTTTCTTTGGTTGGAAAGTGACTCTCAACATTTTCAACATATTAAGCAAATTGGCGGTATGAGATATCTAGCTTGTTCATATTAAAAATTCACAACACTTGTGAAAGGAGTTCGGGAGTGAGCGCAAGATCAAATCTTGGCTCAACTCTCCATCCATGACAAAACCCGTTGTCCTAATTGATCAATCAAATTAATTATGTTAAGGACTTTTATCTGTACTGTAGTGTCATTGGTCATTCTAGATCGGAAGAGCTCCTTAGATATCTGATATCTATCAGTTCTACTTTCCTCACCATCAACTACTTGATGTGCAGGAATATAGTAGGAGCATCCATAGTTTCATGCTAACGCTGAAGCTCGTTACTCATAGATGCGAGCATGATGCATTGAGCCAACTATTCATCGTCTTGCCACTTTCTAAAAGTGGCAATCTCTTCCTTAGAGGCATTATCTGCTACCATTGCAGGGATAGGTGTATTAAGGATATAAGATAGCTTTTCAGCCATGAGAACTATTCTCAAATTCCTTAACCAATCCATTTAATTCGGTCCGGTTAAATAACATCTAATATGCTTCATAGTGATAGTAATTTAGACATTGTAAAATTCTGTAAATGAATTTGTGATTAACAACATTTTAGCATACATTCTTTTATTAATTACCAAAATAAATTAGGTCTTGTTTTAAATTGGTATCTCCCACTATTTTCTTTAAACTATATTACCCTCAATATATATAGTTCGACGTAATATTTAATTAAAGATATGCTTGTGAGAATAAGGATCTCATTTCAAATGTATATAGCCTTGTGTGTACACAACTAACTATATATAAATAAATAGGTAGACAACTCTTGTCGATTACATCAACTATGTAACTCCTTGTATTTTGCCTCTTAAATCATAATGGTCAAGTGTGTGCACATCCTAACTAAAATGATTTAAGTTAAGTCGAACCAACATTTCCATATAAGTGAAGAGAAAACTATAGCCCTTGTGTGTACAACAAAGCGATAATGTTCAATTCCTTATAAACATCATATGTAATAAAAATAACATCTTAAATATTTAATACTTGCCTTGTGTGTGCACAACAAACTCATATTAAATATTCAATACTCTGTTGTTTCTATCATGCTAGAAGGCGACGTTCGATATTCCAAATATCTTTGAACGTACGCACATGCACATATATATATAAAATACGCATCATATTAATTAACATGTGAAGCATGTTTGCATAATATATAATATATATATATATATAGTATAAACATGCACATATAGAATACTATATTCTACCTGGATTGATTATGGACTTTTATTCTAGTTTGGTCACTAGAGCCACCAAGTGAACCAAAAGGTCAAACCCTAGGGGTGCAAGAATTAATTTAAATATAACTATTACATTTAAATCCCGGGCTCCATTACAAACGGGTCTTCAAGCGCACCTTTGTTCCTTGATCTCCAATTCTTCAAAATTAATTCTAAATATTCCTATTACAAAACTATTTATAAATAAATAAAACCTTGATCGTGATCGAGGAAAGTACATAGAGAGAGATAGAATTCACATTAAGAAAAAATTAAAGAAGAAGCGAGTGCATGATTCTACATTTAATAAAACCCATTCATTCATGCATCCAACTAAAATAAAATCCAATCACATTGGTCAATAGTCCATAATCAATCCCAGTTATTATCATACAAATCACCATATGCATCAATAAATAATATTCATCTCATGAATAATAAACATTCAATATATATATTGATATCATTTAGTGGGCAAATTTGGTTAGTATAAAATCTAATTTGAATAAAAATAAACTCCTTTATTTTAATTTATCCAATTTTGAATAAAATAAACTATTTTATATTAATCAAAATCTTTAATCAAAATAAACTCCTTTATTTTAATTAAATATGGAATCCAATTCCAAGTAAAAAAAACTCCTTTATTAAAGGAAACACGAATTCTTTTTCCTATTCACAAATAAACTCTTTTATTTTGAATAATATGAAATCTTATTCCATATCTAAATAAACTCCTTTATTTAAGGAAATACGGATTTCATTTCCTATTCACAAATAAACTCCTTTATTTTGAATAATATGAAATCTTATTTCATATCTAAATAAACTCTTTTATTTAAGGAAACATGGAATCTAATTTCAACTCCAATTAGTTATATAGAATCCAATTCCAACTATAATTAGTTAGCATGAAATCTTATTTTAAAATTAAAATAAACTTTTATTTTAAGATTAAAATAAACTTTTTATTTTATTTATAAAATCATTAAAATATTATATATATATATATATATATATATATTCGCACATTACATATATAATATATATATCATATGATTACTTTTCCAGAAAAATGATTCTTTTGCAAATTATATACTATAATATACTCCCTCTGTCCCATGATAAAAGTCCTTATTACTATTTTGGGTAGTCCTATGTTAAATGTCCATTTTCCTTTAATAACTAAACTTTTAAATATATTTCTTTTAAATATATTTTTCTATTATACCCGTAGAATTAAATATCTCATACTTTTCTTATTCTAATTCTCTCTCCATATTTAATGACATTATTATGGATAATTTTGTCATTTCATTCATCTTCTTAATATGCGTGAAAAGTCTACCAGGACTTTTATCCTGGGACGGAGGGAGTATATATTACTAAACGTGAATCTCTAGGAGATATAATGATTATCATGATCAGGAACCAAGTAATATGTTTTATTCATATGCAGGTGATATGTATATACATAAAAAATTAATGAACAAAGTAATCATATAAACAGAAGTAATATATAATCATGCATATTCATACTTTTCCGAATGAGCAGGTACGGGACTCAACGTTGTTTAAAAAAAATGCTTCGCGATATATATATATATATATATTAAATTTTATACAACAAAATTATGCCCAATTAAATTGTTCTAAACACATATCAATATACATATCAAATTAATACAATTAATAATTCGCATAAAGGTTTGGCTCTGATGCCACTGTTAGGTTTGTAATATTCATGAACGCAATCAAATTGCACAAAATAAGCGAAAACGTGGAAAATCAGAGTTTAAAAATTTTACAAACCATATACCCGGATCATCCTTTATGCACAATTATTAATTAAACGAAAATATGGAGAACAAGAATCATACCCTTGAAGATTCGAGCTTCCTCAGGTACAAGTTCACCTCCAATCTTTTTCGCGTTCAACTTGAATCCATCGGATTTGGTTCCTTCCTTTGATCAAAGTTAGCCACCCAAGTGTTTGGCCTCTAGAGGTGATCCACCAAGGAAGAAGAAATATTCAAGAAGAAGGGTGGTTGGCTAAACCCTAGTTTTCTATCTCTATAGAAAAGAACGTACTCTCCCAACTATTGAAATTATGTCTGTTATGAAAAAGACAACAACAACATCACCCATAATAAGACTCCTCTTATTTATAGATGTGGGCAACCCTCCTTAACAATTAAGGAATTGTTATATGGATGTGTGTGTGTGTGTGGATCAATGTGCAATTATTTGAAAGTAGTGCGAGGCCTCGTTCGCACCTATATACACAAGGTTTGAATTTTATAGGAAAATTCAGTTTTAACCAAGATATTGCAATGAAGTTTTGTAAAGAGGTTTTTCAAACCACATGCTCAATAGGAATTGAGACCTTTTCATACTTCCATTTTATTGTTAAATGTTCAAACTTGTTTGCTTTTATTTTTCGAAATGCGAAGCATCCTCGAGAAAATAATATCTGATGATCTTAGAACTCCTTATGGGCATGTGAACCATCCAGAAACTCGAGACAAATGTGTAAAATAATGTACAAAGTCTTCTGCAGGATAAAAAATGTCCATCATGGGAACCAAATCTAGGTTCGATGATTTGAACACTGTGATCACATGATTCCTAGGCTCACATGAATCTTGCAATTTATATGGAAAGCGATGAAGCGATTATATATATATATATATATATATATATATATATATATACATGATCAACCACCACAAAAAGAAACTCCATGGGGGATCGAAATGTAAATAAAGCGATAAATGCTATCAATCGCCCGCACAAGTAAACTCAAGGCGGAGACAAAATGTAAATAAAGTTTGTAAAATATCAATCGCCACGTGAGTGAACTCAAAAGCGAGACGAAATGTAAAAAAAGCTGTAAAAAGCCACGGAGGAAACTCCAGGCCTGATAGGAATATAAATATATATATATATATATATGTACAAATATATATATATATATATAAAAGCAATAAACGCACCGAATATAAATTCGGGCTCATCGGATATGTCCGACATCAATTATATATATGTGTATATATATATAAGCGAGTAAACCCACCGGATATAAAATCCAGGCTCATCAGATATGTCTGACAATAGTTATATATATAAATATATATATAAAAAAATAATTAAACGCTCCGGATGTAAAATCCGGGCTCATCGTGTGAGTCTGATTACAATTTATATATATATATATATATATATATATATATATATATATATATATATATAAAGCAAGTAAACGCCTCGGGCCAAGTTCAGGCTCAATCGAGGCATAACTCGATAATGTTAGTCCATATATCTGAAATATATATATATTAGTATATATATACGGAACATAAATGAAAACCACTTTTAATAAAGTCCGGTGAAACACACTCACACGACTATCAGCGTGTACAATAGTGTGTGATATATAAGAAAGAGGCTTTATAGAATATATGAAGGCTTACAGTGGGCTACCAAAGTAGACTTCTTAGACTTTAAATGGATAAACACTCGGCTCCGTAGAATAAAAAGTAGCTATATGTGAGCTAACTAGTGTTTAAAGAAGAGGAAACACTCAAAAGATGTGTATGCGAGTAAAATGGACAGGGCTTCCTCGCCTTTTTCCTTCTTTCTCTCTCTCCAAATGGCTGATCCCTCACTTTATATTTATAGATGATGGTCATAGGGTACACTTTTCAATACCCATGATTAATACCTACTGACTAGTCGGGGTGGATCCCGAGCCTCATGGGTCCGTCGTCTCGTAATGCGATGCGATCGTACCTTTGTAATGTCCGCTCGAACTTGCAAAACTTCAATCCGAGCATCCAAACGAAGTATATCTGTACTTCTTCAGATCGCTTGTGTCGAGAGTTACGAATGACATGGATTAGAGGTTGAACGAAGTCAGGAAAAGGGGTCTATGCCCATGGTCTTCAAGCTTCAAATTCTATCCAAAATACTGCCACATGTAATAATCACTCGGGATTGTCAATTCTCGGCTCTTGTGGGACATTGTTGTATGTATGTATGAAGTGTTGAGACGACGTGCCATTTTTTGAAGGAACAAGATGACGTTTGACTCCTTGCCGGGGTTATCGCCGGTTTGAGTTGAAAGTAGATGTTTCTCAGGGTTACATCTGAGATTGGACTACTTGTTGGTATGGCGTGATATCATCTTGTTAACATGGACAGATGACGTTGTGACTCCTCACCGGGGTTATCGCCGGTTTAAGCAGGAAGCAGACGTTGTTCAGGGTTACATCTGAGATTGGACTTCTTGTTTGTATGCCTCACTATCATCTGGATTGAAGCTGATCGCACTTGTTTAAAACAAGCATTTCTGGGGTTATCGCCAAAACTGCAATGGCATCCCTTGGGGCTATCACCAAGGATGGGGTTCTTACTCGATGTTGTCTCGGGACTTGAAGCCGAACGTCATGGTGTTATCAGCGAGATAGGGTATCCTCTCCGGTGTTGTTGCCGGTCTTTTGATCTCAGATATCTAAAGGTTATCTACTGAGATTAGAAATGACACTCCCTGTGTGTGTTCTGGATTTAAGATGATGTTCTGGTTTGTGTTCGGGTTGAATCGAACTTCCTAGAGTATCCGGCGTGAATGTAAGTTGTCTTTGTGGTTGTCTCCAAAAGACAAATCTACCTCCTGCAATATTAGGAATAGGAGTGCAGAAAATTTTGAGTGTCTACAGATGCCCCTCTTTATCATATTCATGCAATATAAGGCATGGATAGGATAAAGAATCCTAGACACTTGAAATGTAAGCAATATAAACATGATGCTATATGCAGCAACATGATGCATGAATGATTGTCATGTAATCCTGCTGGGATGACAATCAGTGATGGCTTGGACATGCGATCCAAGTCTCCAAGGATGTGGACGTTGGGACTACAACCAAAGTCTCTAATCCTAGACACTAGCTTATACTCCATAGAGGTACCTCTTGTGTGGAAGAGATCTGTGGGGATAAGGCTTTGTCTGTTTTGAGGATGTGTATAACATGTTCCCTCATACTGTCGGAGTTACTGCCAACAGTTTGTTGTTATCAGGGTTGCTTGATCTTCGCTGATGTGTGTATCACTGGATAAATCCCTACTTGATGCATTGTCAAGGCTGCTTGACCTTCATTGATGTATGTGTCAATGGTAGCATTACGTTGTAGCCCTTGTTGGGGAAGGTTGCTTCGATGGGTTTACTTACCATCGGCTGACATGGTGTCAAGGCTGCTTGACCTTCATTGATGTGTGTATCAATGGTTACATTGCATTGTAACCCCCGCCGGGGATACGTGGATGCTTGAAAGATGTGCGTTGTGACCCTGAAGTCAAATCGTAGATGTTTGATAACTTGGCGTTGTAACTCTCACTTTGGGAGGTTTGATATTTCGTGGTTTCAGCATTGCCAATCCCCTAGGGATTGTTTAAGATTGTAACCCTGCAAATGACGGCATTGGACCTTTGTGGGTTATTGCCGAGCATGGTTTATAAAAGCTGAGCTCATTGGTATAGTATACCCTTAATTTAGGCAAATACCATTGAGACGACGGAGTTTAACTCGGCCAATCGACAAGAAACCGTGATTTCGTTATTCCGCCAATCGCATAGCATTTTATTCTGATTTGGCCTTTTCGACATGAGACCTCCTTTGCAACTCTAAGCTGGAGCGAGGCCAGGTGTGGGACCCATGTAGGGGGCTAGGTGTACTGCAGGAGTTGCGAGTTGACTGCGATCGTTTAGTGCACTATGTATCGGCCATTGGTCGGTCGCTTATAAGTCATTTTCAAGTTATTGCAGTGAAGGAAATCTGAGAGCTCTTCTTGGATCTGCTGAGTCAGGGCAACTTCTGCATCTATATTCACATCCTTTATCTGGCGTTCTTCACTATCCGGTACATGCATGTATTTTTTCCAATTTACATCTGTTGGAAAATGACTTATCGCATGAAATGCATTTAGACACATAGTAGTGAATATGCATGCTGATATGACTTGATAAAAAATATTCAATATAGTAAATTTTAGTATTAAACCATGCTGAACATAATGATGTGAAAAAATTTGACTTTTGAAGCAGTCAAAATTGGCACCTTTTACTGTCACTTCTTATCCTATTTGAGGACAAATGAGTAAAGGTAGAATAGTAAAATAATCCTGGTAATTAGACTACACTTACGAATTTTTACTGTGATGTGATGAATCATACAGATGTATATATGATGGTATGTCACAATGTGCTCTTGAATGGCCACCTAGTCATGCCTATGTGCATGTGGATAGTCTCATTTACAAATGGGCTATGGCAAAATTTTCCCAAAATGTAGGCACTGGGTAGTCATGCATTTTTAACTCTACTGGGATGTATGTTAAAACAATGCATGCATGCATGTAATCATAGAATGAATTTTGAAAAAGACTCCAGGTATGAAATTACCACACCCTTTCTGAGGTGATTTGGAGACTTGTTGTCCAGATATTATGGATCCAAATCAGTCGAGAAGTTCCCGCAGGACAACTTCTGGTGTACGGAGGAGGGATTTTGAAGAGCCTCAGCGCCGTTCTGTGAGACAGCCTCGTTGTTTGGCAGAGGCAGTAGTATGTCCTATTCGGGTTGAGGTGTCGAATGTCGAGGACGAGGATGAGGATGTACCATTCGAGGTTCCTCGCTGCTCTGCATTAGACGTGTTCCCCGTGAGGAATTGCCGTGTATTCAAGTGGCGAACCCAGATCTTCCAGGTGACTTGAGTAAGCATCCTTCAAAGATACCCGCCTTGGAAATGAGGTATGAAGTTAGATCTTTAATCTTCCTTATTTCCCTATTGATGAGGAGTCAAGGAGTCTCATGTTGATCTGCATTTGATGTAGGTTCTCGCTTCACAAACCTCGAGGAACTAGTTTAGCATCCACTCTATGTATCGTGCCTTGCATGATGACTATGAGCGATCGTCCCATGGTCGGGGGACTCGGGAGGTTCTTCTCCATTCTACCACCGTCATTGTCCCAGGGTTACCTCGGGGCATTGTCTGAAGCGGTGGTTCCATCGACTCGATCCACTCCATTTGTTGGGCTCACGAGGTGATGATAGCGCCGATGGATTGGCGGTTTATCACAGTATAGAGTTTGGAGGGAGCCGGTGCCTTGCACAGCGGATATCACCCCTACTGCCGTCAGATCCTTGTTGGGAGTTTCGGTCCTTTGAGCGTAGATGCTATGAGCAGGCTGTTGAGTGAGCCTATACCCGATGATGTGAGAGTCAGGGATCGCATTCTTCGGCGATTTTTCTTGATGATCATTAGGGGTTGCTTCATAGCAGATAATTCCTCTATGGTGTCCTTTGCTTTGATTAGCGCCACTTAACACGTGAACCGTATAGGAAAGTATGATTAGGGTTCCTACACCTTTGCCTATTTCCTCAGGGGAATGCGCATGCCATCGCAGGGCTTGACCGAGGCGTGGTTAGGATTCTACCCATTTCTGGCAGTGAGTGTTTCTCTTGTCTTTCCCATGTATGGGTTAAGAGTGTCGGTCGACCGACAAAGTTTGCTTGCCTTTGTGTTGGCAGTTTTGGGCCTATGAGAGGCTTCCTTATTTGCGTCCTGTGAGCGTGTTAGGTTTAGACACCTATCCACGAGGACAGAGATGGCATCATACCACACTGGCGGAGGTCCCTATTGCTGAGGGTTTCACTCATTGTCGCTTCTGATTGGAGCTATTGACAAATTGATGTCATCACATAGATTCCCTACTCTGGAGAGCATTTGGGAGTTGGATTTGAGGATGGGTACCCGACTGGAGTAGAGTATGTCATTTCCACCCGCAGGATTCCTCTCTTCACAGATTATGGGAGCTCTATTTAAGAGAGCGTGCTATCAGGAGCACCACAGGAGAGATTTGTATGCCGATCCTGCCTCCTGCCAGGCGTTATTGGCCTGTTTTGCAGTCACCCGTCATTGACATCCCATTGATGGGGATTGACGACTTTACATTTTCCGAGGGCCCCCGTTCTTAGGAGATGTTCCAGCATTGGTGGATCCCTCGTACGATTGGAGCTCAGACCCGCGCCACATAGTTTATGGGGGATATGGTTCTAGGATCCGTGATGATGACGAATTGGCTAACCTGTGTCAGAGATTCAACTTATGTGGCACAGATTGACAGATTGACGTGGTAGTTGGACTGGTCACATCTTTTCATTCGACATTTGGGCAGAGATCCCGCAAAGGTAGATACTTTTGATCCTTCCAGCTCTGGCGCTGGTCCCTCGGATGACCCATATGGTTTTGCTGGTACAGATCCTCCTTTGTATAGGCCTGACATCCCTGTAGATAGAGATCCAGTGACTCAGGAGGAGTTACATCAGGTGGACAGCATCGATGATGTGGACATCGACACCATTGACTTTTTTTGATGTATTTCTTTTGATAGGCCTTTGTTAGCCGCTGGGTAGCTTCGCCCCATTTCCCTGTATTTTAGCTGTACAGAGATGTATTAGATGATGATATACTTAGGAATGTACGCACATTTTTCCTTTCCCTATATCATATTGCCATCTATTGTATCATGCATGTTATTGTTATGCATATGTATGTATGTCCAGAGATATTCAAAGATTAACCTGGATGGTCTTATGACACTACTGTCATGAGATGTCTTCTTCGACGGTTAGTCAGTATTGATCATACCCCACCATTTGCGGTGGTATTTGGTATCGATCATGGTATGATAGTATATCACCATCAGACATGGTGATCGTAGATGATTTGCTACAACATACTATGACCTTACTGATGTTTCAGGTTCTTCCAGGATTTGTAGAGGGCATGCTAGAAACCTTTGAGTCAGGACGGACCAGACATGTATTCCTTTTGGGACCCATGAGTTAACTCCTACTGAAGGAGTATGCGCGATTGACGATCTTTGCCGCTAAGATGACCTTGCGTGCACATGGTGACGGGAGAGACATGAGTAAGCGATTCTCATGACTCTCACAGGCTTGAGGCGCAGAGTGGTGCAGGATGAGATAACAAACTGATAAAATATTAAACTGATAAAATATAACAAACATCAAGTTTAACTGCAGCGGAACAAGCAATCCATTAAAAGAGTCAAGTAAATAATAAAATCTACTATCTTCTATGATTTAAAAGGTTTTTCATCATTTTTATCTTTGAGACTCAGCTTAATAAATAATCCACCTCATCCCTGCACTATGGCCAAGGATATTCATTAGTATCACAATCACAAATTATCCATGCACTACGGGCCAAAGATATTTGTGTATTCATCAATGGTCATGATCATGCCAACAACTGTCCATCAATGCACTACGGGCCAATGAGGACTTTTACCATATCATTTGTAATATTACGGTCATAATTATACCGAATAATCCCTGGTCATAATCATACCAAGTCCATCTATGCACAACAGGCCACAAATGACTTTCAACATAATATAAGCATGAGGATGATGACAATGATATAAGAATCCAATAAAACAAGTTCAAGAATTATTTTATCCAGAATTCATGAACGTCCAAATTGTCAACATGATACTACTTTGTAGAGTAAAATTCAAGAATACTCAGAAGAATATTTCCATGAAAAGATACTGGATGAAGCGCATATATCAAGGATATTCCACTAATTTCATGGAGTATAGAAGTCAAAGCTTTAACCAACTGAGTATAACAGAATATATGAAACTGCAAATGGATTTTCGCCCACCATGCGGTAATCCACGTAGACAGATCATTTCCATAATTTAATAAGAAATGAATACAAAGGGTCATTCACCATGCATGTGGTAATCCACATGACGAAGTTATTCGATAGAATAATAAAGAATGGAATAATGTAAGAATTCACCATGCATGTGATAGAGCCGCATGCATAAAAGTTATTCAAATAGAATAATAAATAATGGAACCCAGGTCATGCGTAAATGCACGCAGACGTGATATTCCAACAAAATAATAAAGAATGAAATAACAAAAGACTTCACCGGGCATGTGATAGACCATGCATGACATGATTATTCCAATGAATAATAAATAATGGAACCCCGTGTCAAATGCGTAAGCGAGCAGTACGTGATATTCCAACGGAATAATAAAGAATGAAATAAAAAGACTTCACCGAGGCGTGCGATAGACCTCACAAAACGGAGTTATTCAAACGAATAATAATTAATGGAACTGTGTCAAAGCGTATACGCAATAGCGAGATGATATTCCAACAGAATAATAAAGAATGGAATAACAGAATAATTTCACCATGTATGCGGTACTTCGTATATACAGGTTATTCCAACATAATAATAAATAAATAACAGAAGAATTTCACCAAGTATAGGGTAGCCCGCGTATACAGGTTATTCCAACAAAATAAAAAAGAATGGAATAATAGAAGTTCTCTTCATGAATACGAAAGAAATAATACCCCTTGCTATAATAATAATATCCTTTACGAGTACAACAAATAATATCCCTTACCTTATAAAGAAGAGTACTCCGACGGGTAGGGCGGGGATATACTTGAAGAAAACTTGCACTACACTCAAAGCTTCTTAAAACTCTAAAGAAATACGCTCAAGATTATAGAAGTGAATTCTTTGAATTTCTGGTGTGATTTCAATTCTAACTAAGCATCCTATTTATAGAAAAATGGACTGAATAGTAACTAATTCATGAACGGTCCATATTGATTTACTTTTGAACGGACGGTCCATATTGATTTACTATGCAGTATAAATAAAATATTCTAATAAAACAAAATCTTTTAAATAAAATATAATATATTCTATTTATAGTCTAATAAAATAAATAACTTTATAAAAGTATTCTATTTTATATAAAAAGATTTTACTATCTGCAAAAACACTATGCAAGCACTTTACAAACACTATGCATAATAAAATATAATATATTCTAATTATTGTCTAATAAAACAAATAACTTTATAAAAGTATTCTATTTTATATAAAAAAGAATTTTACTATGCAAAACACTATGTAAGGCACTATCACGAACACTATGTATAATAAAATATATTATATTCTAATTATTGTCTAATAAAATAAATAACTTTATAAAAAGTATTACATTTTATATAAACAATTTTACTATGCAAAACACTATGCATAATAGAATATAATATATTCTATTTATAGCCTAATAAAATAAATAACTTTATAAAAGTATTACATTTTTATATAAAAGCTTTTCTGCTTTTATTACATTAATAATACTAATAAAACAAAATTTATATATAATATGTATATATAAACTTTCGTGACTTCATAAAAAGATACATCAATATATTTAACAATATTTATCATCATTATTATAATTCACAATATTAATCGACCAGGTCGTTCCCAGGAAAGAGGGGGCTTTCCAATAAAAATTTCTTCCTATTGGCGCGCAATTAGGTGACCAAACCTCTCCTTGACAGAACTTCTAGACATCATTAATATTGCAAATAATAATATTAACAACTTTGTTATCTCAATTATTGATTTAATAATATATAAAATATCGATAATAATTGAATCAAATAACGTGAGATCTTATCGCAAGAATTATTGTAGCAATAATTGAACAAAACTAAGTGACTTCTCACGTAAGCATCAATAATCAATCTACCGTGTGCTACTTATGCAACCACGCGTATTCATCGTATTTTTTAACTACATTTAGGTGTTTCAGCAGTTAATGGTAAAACTTCCAAGTGCGTTATTTTATAAAAATATTTTTGTCGTTTTCTCAATCTGACAATAATTCCGTTGTGGGGTCCACCAATGATTGTGTCGTCGTACGAATATTCCCCGACTAGTCGAATAATATAACAACTTGCATACTTTGTAAAATTTATAAATATTACCCACAACTATAACATTATATCAAATCCACACCATAATATTCAAAAAAATATTTCGAGAAATTTAAATCTTTATTCATAAAATTTGGGGTCTCACATAGGATATTCCAACAGAATAATAGAGAATGGAATAACAAAAGACTTCACCAGGCATGCGATAGACCACACAAACAGGTTATTCCAACAGAATAATAAATAATAGAACCAATGTCATGTAATACGCATGGCAATGGATATTCCAACAAGAATAATAAAGAATGGAATAATGAAAGAATTTCACCATGTTTGCGGTAGCTTGGCGTAGGCAGAGTTATTCCAACATAATAATAAAGAATGGAATAACAGAAGAACTTAACCATGTATGCGGTCCTTCGCATAGACAAGTTATTCCAACATAATAATAAAGAATGGAATAACAGAAGAATTTAACCATGTATGCGGTACTTCGCATAGACAGGTTATTCCAACATAATGATAAAGAATAGAAGAATTTCACCAAGTATAGGGTAGCCCCGTATACAGGTTATTCCAACAGTATAATAAAGAATGGAATAACAGAAGTTCCCTTTATGAGTATGAAAGAAATAATACCCCTTACGAGTACAACAAATAATATCCCTTACCTTATAAAGAAGAGTACTCTCAAGCGGGTAAAGTGAGGATATACTTGAAGAAAACTTGCACTACGCTTCAAAAGCTTCTTAAAACTCTAAAGAAATACGCTCAAGATTATAGAAGAGAATTCTCTGAATTTACGTGTGATTTCAATTCTAACTAAGCATCCTATTTATAGGAAAATAGAAAGGATACTATATAATAAAATATAATATAAAATATATATATATATATATATATATATATATTATTTAAAATCTAATAAAACAATTAATTTTATAAAAGTATTCTATTTTATATAAAAATATTTTACTATGCAAACACCATGCGGGTTACTATACACGCAAAACACTATGCATAATAAAATATATTATATTCTAATTATTGTCTAATAAAACAAATAACTTTATAAAAGTATTACATTTTTATATAAAAGATTTTACTATGCAAAACACTATGCGAGCACTTATGTAAATACTATGCATAATAAAATATATTATATTCTAATTATTGTACAATAAAATAAATAACTTTATAAAAATATTACGTTTATATAAAAAGATTTTACTATGCAAAATACTATGCATAATAAAATATAATATATTCTAATTATTGTCTAATTAAATAAATAACTTTATAAAAGTATTCTATTTTATATAAAAAGTTTTTCCATTTTATTACATTAATAATACTAATAAAACAAGATTTATATATATATATATATATATATATATATATATATATATATATATATATATATAAACCTCTCGTGACTTCATAGAAAGACACCTCAATATATTTAACAACATTTATCATCATTATTATAATTCACAATATTAATCGACCAGGTCGTTCCTAGGAAAGAGGAGGCTTTCCGATAAGGATTTCTCCCTATTGGCGCGCAATTAGGTGACCAAACCTCTCCTTGGCAGAACTTCTAGACATCATTAATATTTCAAATAATAATATTAATAACTTTATTATCTCAATTATTAATTTAATAATATATAAAATATCAACAATAATTGAATCAAATAGCGTGAGATACTATGGAACAATTACTGTAGCAATAATTGAACAAAAGTGAGTGACTTCTCACGTAAGCATCAATAATCAATATCGTGTGCTACTATGCAACCACGCGTATTATTGTACTTTTAACACTGGGTGTTTCAACAGTTAATGGTAAAACTTTCGCCGTTATTTTTCTAAAAATATTTTTGTCATTTTCTCAATCCGACAATAATTCCATTGTTGGGTCCAACAATGATTGTGCTGTCGTATGAATATTCTCTGTTAAAACGAATATTTCCCGACCAATCGAATATTATATAACAACTTGCATACTTTTCAAAATTTCTAAATATTACCCACAACTATAACATTATATCAAATTTACTCCATAATATTTAAAAATGACACTTGTTGAAAATTCATGTTTATTCATAAAAGTTGGGGTCTTACAACCTCCATTTCTTATGAAATTTCGCCCTCGAAATTAGGGTACATACCTGGTATATCGAAGAGGTAAGGATACCTTGATTTTATTTTAGATTCTAACTCCCAGGTCATTTCCTCAACATCGTGGTTTCTCCACAAAACCTTGACTTGAGGTATAACCTTGGAGTGTAGAATACGTTCCTTCTTATCAAGGATTTGAACAGGAATCTCTTCATACATTAAATCTTCCGCTATTTCGTCCGGTTCTAACTCAATAATGTGGTTCGGGTCTTTCACATATTTACGTAACATGGATATATGAAAAACATTATGAACATGAGACATACTTGGAAGTAAAGCGAGTCTATAGGCCACAATTCCTACTCGATCGAGGATTAAAAATGGGCCAATGAATCGAGGATTGAGCTTTCGTCTCTTTCCAAATCTCGAAACTCCTTTCCATGGAGCAACATGTAACAACACATGATCACCAATATCGAATTCCATATCCTTTCGATGAAGATCAACATAACTCTTTTGTCGATCTTGTAAGGTTTTTATACGTTGTTGGATCATTTGAATCTTTTTTGTAGTCATACGTACTAACTCTGGTCCCAACAACATTGCTTCACCCACCTCACCCCAGCATACTGGAGAACGACACTTTCTTCCATACAACACTTTAAATGGAGTCATGCCAATACTTGCTTGATAGCTGTTGTTGTAGGAAAACTCCACCAACGATAAGAACTTATCCCAACTTCCCTTGAAGTCAAGGACATGAGTCTTAATAAATCTTCAAGAGTTTGAATAGTCCTCTCGATTATCCGTCTGTCCTCGAGGATGATATGCCAAACTAAATCGTAAATCCGTGCCCATAGCTTTTGCAAACTAACACAAAATCTTAAAGTGAATCTTGGGTCTCGATCGAAACTATGGATCTTGGCATACAATGCGGTCTTATAATCTCGCTTATGTACATCTGAGAAAAGGCGTTCAAGTGTATAAGTTTCTCGTATTGGTAAGAAGTGAGCAGACTTGGTCAATCTATCAACAATGACCCAAATTGCATCTGTGCCTTGAAAAACCTTGGGAAGACCAATAACAAAATCCATGGTAATGTGCTCCCACTTCCATTCTGGAATTTCAAGTGGTTGCAATGGACCTTTTGGCACTTGATGCTCCACCTTGACTCATTGATAAGTTAGACACCTTGAGATAAACAGCGCTATCTCTCTCTTCATATTGCTCCACCAAAATATATGATGAAGATCACGATACATTTTGGTACTCCCAGGATGGATTGCAAACGGTGTGTGGTGCGCCTCCATCATAACTTTATACTTTAAATCAGGGTCGTTAGGAACACAAAGTTTGGAGTTGACTCGAAGTATTCCTTCTTCATCGATTCTTGCTTCCTAAGATAGCACCTTCTTTGTACTTTCTTCCTCATATGCATCAAAATTTCTGGTGCAGATTGTGCGCCTTTTACTTTGCTCGATTAAAAGTCGGTTCTACTCGTATATTCGCCATCATCACATGGGTCCCTGGAGTCTTTAATTCTATCTTCATCCTTTGCAAGTCATACAAGATGGGCCTTTGCGTTGACAATATCGCACTTGTACTCGCATATGATCTTCTACTCAATACGTCAGCTACCACGTTTGTTTTTCCAAGATGGTATTGGATGGTATGAACACAATCTTTCAACAGTTCAAGCCAACATCGCTGTCGCATGTTGAGGTCCTTTTGAGTGAAGAAATATTTGAGGCTTTTATGATCCGTAAAGATCTCCACTTTCTCCCCATACAAGTAATGCCTCCAAATTTTAAGTCTGAAGACAATGATTGCAACTCTAGATCATGAGTAGGATAATTCCTCTCATATTCTTTGAGTTGTCGAGAGGCATAGGCTATGACTTTCCCATGTTGCATGAGAACACATCCTAACCCCTTGCCTGAAGCATCACTGTAGATGACAAATCCCTCCGAGTCAGATGGTATTGTCAGAACAGGTGCTGAAATGAGTCTTCTTTTGAGTTCTTGAAAACTCTTCTCACATTCCTTGTTCTAACCAAATTTTGTATCTTTTCGAGTCAGCTGAGTTAAGGGAGTAGCGATTCAAGAAAACCCTTCTACGAGTCTCCGATAATAACCAGCTAAGCCGAGAAAGCTACGTACTTCGGTCACTGATTTAGATTGCTCCCAGCTTTGAATGGCTTCAATCTTTGTCGGGTCAACAGATATTCCATGACTTGATACCACGTGCCCAAGGAATGCTACTTCCTCAAGCCAGAACTTGCATTTCTTCAACTTGGCATAAAGCTTATATTCACGAAGCTTTTGGAGTGTCAGTCTCAAGTGTTGCTCATGATCTTCACGGCTTTTGGAATAAATAAGGATGTCATCAATAAAGACGCACCACAAAGTGATCCAAATATTCCTTGAATACTTTCGTTCAAAGATATCCATGAAGGTAGCAGGAGCATTAGTCAATCCAAAAGACATAACTAGGAATCCATAATGCCCATACCGAGTTTTGAAAGCCGTCTTTGGAATGTCATCAGTTCTAATCTTCAATTGGTGATATCCGGAATGAAGATCAATCTTTGAAAAGAATTTGGCGCCTTGCAACTGGTCAAATAGGTCATCAATACGTGGCAATGGGTACCTATTTTTGATGGTGACATTATTCAACTCCCGATAATCAATACAAAGTCGCATACTCCCATCTTTCTTCTTCACGAATAGAACAGGAGCACCCCAAGGAGAAGTACTAGGACGAATAAAGCCAATGTCTAACAATTCCTGCAGTTGGGTCTTTAACTCCTGAAGTTCAATAGGAGCCATTCGATATGGGGCTTTGGAAATGGGTTTTGTACCAGGTTCAAGGTCGATATAATATTCAATTTCACGCTCTGGGGGTAGACCAGGAAGTTCTTCTGGGAATACGTCAGGAAATTCATTAACAATAGAAATATCACTCAAAACTAACGTATTTTTGTTTAGATCCGTGACATGAGCTAAGAAAAGCTTGACATCCGTTTTTTCAATAAAACGAATAGCTTTATGGCTTGAGATACAGTGATGGATTTTAATGTTTGGTTGCTTGAATTCGCATAATAGGTTGGTTAGAATATGAAAGCTAACAACCTTACGAAAACAATCAATTTTTGCATGATGAGTAGTTAACCAATCAATCCCTAGAATCACATCAAATACAAGTATTTTCAAAGAAATAAGATCGACGGGTAATGTGCGGTTACCGATTTGAATCAAACAAGACTTATAAACCGTGGATGTAATGAAGGTTTCTCCCAACGGAGTTTCAACAGATAAATCAAAGTCTAATTTCTCCGGAGTCAAATTTAAACGTTGAGCGCAAGTAGGAGAAATAAAGGAATGGGTAGAACGGTATCAAATAAAGTATAAACTTTGCTAGAGTTTATGATTAGCTTACTCGTAATCACCTCGTTCGGATTCCTCGCTTTTTGGGAGGTTATGACAAACACTCTCCCTTGAACTACCGGTTTTGTCTTGTCTGGGACACCCTTGGATGCCTCCATCCCAGCTGGACTTGACTTTGGTGCACGAAAAAATCGGGCTAGGTGACCTTCTTTTCCACAATTGTAACATGTTTTGGACTGCATCGTGCAGTTTGGACTTATGTGTCCTTCCCCTCCACATTTATAACATACGACCAGTGGTCGTTCTCCTTCCTTAACAACGGGTGCTGGTGCTGACGTCTTTCCATCTTTGCTGAACCTTCTCTTCTTGAACTTTCCACTCCTATTGTGTTGGCCATGATTATCATCGAAGTGGTTATCATTTCTGGCATGTTGATTCCCTCCACGTTTGATGTCACCGCTTCGATGACTGCTACCACTGGTATTATCGACTTGTCGGTTGATCTCTCTTGGTTGGGTTGACTCATTATCGCGCTCCAATAACTGAGCCCGATTCACAACATCTGAATACAAACACAGTTTATGAGAGATAAGGTATTGACGTATCTCGGGTTTCAAACCTCTTAGAAACATCCACGTCATTTTCTCCTCATTATCAACCAAGTGGGAAG
Organism: Panax ginseng; assembly: GCA_020205605.1. Classification (NCBI taxonomy): domain Eukaryota; kingdom Viridiplantae; phylum Streptophyta; class Magnoliopsida; order Apiales; family Araliaceae; genus Panax; species Panax ginseng. The sequence continues at coordinate 57,733,510 of CM035149.1, read as the reverse complement.
CAAACTGAGACAACTCGGCAAACTTAGCTTCGTACTGCGCCACGGTCATATTGTTTTGCTCAAGCTTGATAAACTCCACCTCCTTCATGTGTTGAATACTTTCAGGAAAATACTTGTCGTTGAACAATTCTTGGAACTTCTCCCAAGACATCTTCAAACTGGCGGAGTTGAGTATGCTTTACGTGATTCCCACCAATGTCTGCCTCTGCACGCAACATGAAGGTGGCAAAGGGAACCTTTTGCTCCTCGGAGCATCCCAAGACATCAAATATCTTGTTGATCTGCTTTATCCACGTCTCCACCTTAAAGTGGTTTTGGCTCTCCAAAAACTCCGGTGGTCCCGGCTCCTCGAATCGCTTAGCGGTGACCAGGTCAAGAGTTGTCAGTGTTTCCACCTGCATTTTGGATAGGAGCTACTCTCGCCTGATGTTGCATGAATTGCATAAAGCCTCTAAACATCCCATCGTTCACCATTTCATCGGTGTTATTGTTTTCATGAGGATTATTGTCTTCCTGTTGCACATTACCCTGGGCATTGATCGTTGGTGACTCAACGGTCTCATGTGCTTCATTGCTTATCTCAACATTTTCGGATGCCATTTTCAAATACTGCCACAAAACAAGGGTTAATTAACATATCACATATTATCTCTATACTCTGACCGACCAATTAAATACCAAATAAACTTAGGTAGGTCATACTAGCGAAGGAATTCCCTGTCTCTCCCCTCCTAGTTCTTGTCTCACATCTCAGCCAGGGATCATATCCCTAAGATTTGATACCAATTGTGACGCCCCCAAAATAGGTATACATCACCCATCTCGGGTCGTAGATACAAGGTACTGAATACAAATACAAACTAATTATACAACAGTCATGTAAAATACGACAAAACATAAATTGAGAGTTTTAATAAGAATATTGTCATCTAGACAATATCCACATTCAAAGGAGTCTTCAATACATTTATTGTCACACTATTTAACAGAATAGTGAGGACTACTAATACTAGCATCTGGACCGTCACTCCGTTCCCCGACTAGTTTCGGTTATGTTCTCATTTCCTGAAGAGAACAATGAAAGAAAGGGGTGAGCTCAACTAGCCTAGTAAGAAATATTATAACTAAGATAATGCATAATAAATTATCATTAGTCTTCAACAATGTTAAACTGATAAAATACAATAGACATCAAGTTTAACTGCAGCGGAATAAGCAATCCATTAGAAGAGTCAAGTAGAGCATGACATCTACTATCTTCTATGATTTAAAATGTTTTCATCAATTTTTATCGCTGAGACTCAGCTTAATAAATAAATCATATCATCGAGTCATCCCTGCTTTATAGGCCAAGGATATTCAATAATTTATCAATGGTCATGACTATACCGAATAATCACTGGTCATAATCATACCAAAAACTGTCCGTCAATACACTACAGGCCACTGAGGACTTTTACCACATCATTTATAACATTACAGGTTATGATTATACCGAATAATCCCTGGTCATAATCATACCAAGTCCATCTATGCACGTAAGCCAAAGATGACTTTCATCACAATATAAGCATGAGGATGATGACAATGACATAATAATTCAATAAAACAAGTTCAAGGATAAATTTTAAAGATTTATAAGTTAATTTATCCTGAACTCAATAATGTCCAAATTGTCAACAAGATACTGCTTTGTGGAGTAAAATTTAAGAATGCTCAGAAGAATATTTCCATGAAAAGATACTGGATGAAGCGCAAATGTCAAGGATATTCCACTAATTTCATGGAGTATAGAAGCCAAAATTTTAACCAAATGAGTATCATAGAATATATGAAACTGCAATTGATTTTCACCCGCCATGCGGTAATCCACGTAGACAGATCATTTCCACAATTTAATAAGAAATGAATACGAAGGGTCATTCACCATGCATGTGATAATCCACATAGACAAGTTATTCCAACATAATAATAAAGAATGGAATAACAGAAGAATTCACCATGCATGCGATGAAACTGCATGACAAGTTATTCCAATGTAATAATAAATAATGGAACCAGTCATTCAGAAACGCACGCATGACGGATATTCCAATAGAATAATAAATAATGGAACCAGGTCATGTGTAAACGCACAGACAGGATATTCCAACAGAATAATAGAGAATGGAATAACAAAAGACTTCACCAGGCATGCGATAGAAGCGCAAGACGACAAAGTTATTCCAATGTAATAATAAATAATGGAACCGAATCAATGCATAATACGCACGCACGGATATTCCAACGAATAATAAAGAATGGAATAATGAAAGAATTTCACCATGTATGCGGTTCTTGGCATGTATGAGTTATTCCACATAATAATAAAGAATGGAATAACAAAAGAATTTCACCATGTATGCGATACTTGATGTAGACATATTATTCCAACATAATAATAAAGAATGGAATAATGAAAGAATTTCACCATGTATGCGAGATTTGGCATGTACAAAGTTATTCTAACATAATGATAAAGAATGGAATAACAGAAGAATTTCACCAAGTATAGGGTAGCCCCCGTATACATGTTATTCCAACAGAATAATAAAGAATGAAATAACAGAAGTTCTCTTCATGAATATGAAAGAAATAAAACCCCTCACGAGTACAACAAATAATATCCCTTACCTTATAAAGAAGAGTACTCCGACGGGATATACTTGACGAAAACTTGCACTACGCTCAAAACTTCTTAAAACTCTAAAGAAATACACTCAAGATTATAGAAGAGAATTCTTTGAATTTCTGGTGTGATTTCAGTTCTAACTAAGCATCCTATTTATAGAAAAATAGAAACGATACTATGCAATAAAATATAATATAATATATATATATATATATATTTAAAATCCAATAAAATAATTAACTTTATAAAAGTATTATGTTTTATATAAAAAGATTTTACTATGCAAACACTATACATAATAAAATATATTATATTCTAATTATTGTCTAATAAAATAACTTTATAAAAGTATTCTGTTTTATATAAAAGATTTTACTATGCAAAATACTATGCAGTACTATGCAAACACTATGCATCATAAAATATATTATATTCTAATTATTTTCTAATAAAACAAATAACTTTATAAAAGTATTCATTTTTATATAAAAAGCTTTTCTGCTTTTATTACATTAATAATACTAATAAAACAAAATTTATATATATATATATAAACTTCGTGACTTCATAAAAGACACCTCAATATATTTAACAACATTTATCATCATTATTATAATTCACAATATTAATCGACCGTGTCGTTCCTGGAAAGAGGGGCTTTCAATAAGGATTTCTCCTATTGGTAGCCTTGATTAGGTGACCAAACCTCTCCTCGGCGTAACTTCTATGCATCGTTAATATTGCAAATAATAATATTAATAACTTTGTTATCTCAATTATTGATTTAATAATATATAAAATATTGACAATAATTGAATCAAATAACGTGAGATACTATACAACAATTCTTTGTGTGAATAATTGAACAAAATTGAGTGACTTCTCACGTAAGCATCAATAATCAATACTGTGTGCTACTATGCAACCACGCGTATTATTGTACTTTTTAACATCGGTGTTTCAACGAGCTTAATGGTAAAACTTCCGCGACCGTTATTTTCCTAAAAATATTTTTGTCATTTTCTCAATCCGACAATAATTACATTGTAGGTCCACTAATGATTGTGTCGTCGTATGAATATTCCCTGTTAAAACGAATATTCCCCGACCAATCGAATATTATATAACAACTTGCATACTTTTCAAAATTTCTAAATATTAACCACAACTATAACATTATATCAAATTTACTCCATAATATTCAAAAATGATACTTATTGAAAATTCATCTTTATTCATAAAAGTTGGGGTCTTACAGCTCTTCCAGGAACCACCTACTTTGACTTGTCCGGAATAGCCTTTGGAGTCACCATCCCCATTAAACTTGGTTTCGCTACAAGACAATCTCTAGCTATATGACCTTCCTTTCCACAGTTATAACACACCTTGGATTGTTGTGGGCAGTTTTGGCTGATGTGTCCCTCTTTCCCGCATTTATAACAAACGACCGATGATCGTTCTCCTCCCCTAGAAATAGTTGATGTTTGTGCTAACGTCTTCATGTTATCATTGTTGTACCTTCTCTTTTTGAAATCTCCCCCTGACTCGCTTCTTCTACCATCATGGCCATGATTACCACTAGAGTGGTTACCGCTTTTGTCCGAATGTTTTCCTCCCCGCTGGTTGTCATTGCTCCAATGACTGCTGCCACCGATATGACCCTGGTTGTGGTCCCTCAGTTGAACATACTCATTATCTCGCTCTAATAATTGAGCCTGTTTATAACATCTGATATAAAGAAAATTTATGAGAGATAAGATATTACCGAATCTCGGGTTTTAGACCTCTCAAAAACATCTGTGTCATTCGTTCCTCATTCTCTACCAAATGAGGTGCAAACTTGGATAACTCTGCGAACTTCGCCTCGTACTGGGACACCGTTATGTTGTTTTGTTCCAGTCTAATAAACTCTATCTCCTTCATATGACGAATACTTTCAGGAAAGTACTTGTTATTAAACAGTTTCTAAAACATTTTCCAAGACATGTTGAGTGCGGCTGGCTGGGTATGCTTCACAGACTCCCACCAGTAGACTGCCTCACCACGGAACATAAAGGTGGCGAATGGAACCTTTTGTTCCTCCGTGCATCCCAAGACATCAAATATCTTGGTAATTTATTTAACCCATGTTTCTACCTTGATCGGATCCGGCTTTCGCACAAATTCTGGTGGTCCCAACTCTTTGAACTACTTGGCTGTGACAAACCACACATTACTATCATTTCCACCCATATTTTGTACACGAGTCTCTATCATCTGATTTTGCATGAACTGTAAAAAGCTTCTAAACATCCCATCATTCATCATTTGTTCGGTAGTGATGTTTACTAGAGGAATATTGCCTTCTTATTGCACGTTCCCCTAAATGGTGATTAAAGGTGTCTCCACGGTCTCATTCACTCCATTGTTAATATTTTCGGCTGCCATTCCTAAATACTGCCACAAAACAAAGGTTAATTAACAAATTAACTTATCACATATTAACCATATGCTCCTACTGACCAACCAAATAAGCTTAGGTATGATACACTTGAAAGTAGTATGCACACAAGCCAATCATGTTTGATGATAAAGTATATACTTTGTAATAATCTTACTAATTTTTTAATAAAAAGTATTAATTTATTAAAGGCTTTTAATTATCTACATGATGTTGTTTTATAATATGTGATAAACCCATAGTTTTAAGCAATGCTTTTAGAATAATGATGATGATCATTCTAATGAGATCTAAATTCTTAGAAAGCTTAAAACTAAAATAGTTCTCAATCGTTGGATTACTAAATTGGGGATTAGTGAATCCGGATAGATTGGTACATACGTTGCTTGCTCATTGGATGAGGATGATTAATCTCATGATCATTTGTGTGGAGACACTAAAGCAAGTATGTAGGTGCTTATTAGAGAATAAGTTCAACGAAAGTGGCTCGCTAAAGTAATACCTAATGGAGTTTTACTTACTGTCATTAGGAATTCTGTAGTGATAGTAGTACAAGTAATCCTTGGACTTGAGATCATCATAGTATATCTTGTGTATGATGAGTTATACTTTGACTTATTCCTTAAGACCCTTAGGGTATATCAAAGGTATGCTTGAGTATAATAAGTTGTACATGGAGATAATGTATGATCAATAAAGAATCTAACGCTTAGTAAAAGAAGAGAATGTCCTATATGATTCGATAAATGACAACCCAAAGAGTCTTTGGGCAAGCGGCGAATGAAATTAGAAAGGAGTTTCTAATTTGCATTATTTGAGTTGTGCATTTAAGAATCGAAATACATATAATTAAATAAAATAAGACTTGACAAAGAATTCCATATCTTATATTTAATTGGGACATTGTATGGTGGAAGGATTGAATTGTACGATAACTATTAACTCAAAGGTTCTTTTATAATTAATGTTGAAATCTATATTATCTGGAAAGTCGTTAATCGCTAGGGAGGCTTATCCCTATTGTAGAATAAATATTATTTATTTAAATAAATTAATAGTTTAATTTATTTATAAATAAGATTAGAATTGTTCTAATTGATTTATTCACAACCAGTTTAATATGGAGAACCTAAAGGGTCACACCATAAAAGGAAGAATAATTATTTAAGAAGTTAATGGCATAATCGTAATAATATGTTAAGTTTATTTAATTTAATCTATGGTGATAGAATAAATTAAATAGCTTAATATTTATTATATAATATTTTAGAAATATTAAATATTAATTAATAAGAGGAGTCTTATTAATATTATTACAATTATTATTATTTTAATTTCTAAAGGAGTTTGGGAATTAATTTAATATTAGTACTCTCATTTATTCCTAATAAGATTAGGAGGCTAATTAATTAAAGAATTTTAATTAATTAAAATAAAACCCAATTCTTTAATTATTAAGGAGGGTTGCCCACATCTATAAATAAGAGGAGTCTTATTATGGGTGAGGTGGTTGTTGACTTTTTCACAACATACGTGATTCCAATTGTTAGAGAGTACACTCCTTTCCTATGAGAGATAGAAAAACTAGGGTTTAGCCAAACACCCATCTTCTTGAATTTTTCTTCTTCCTTGGTGGATCACCTCTAGAGGCCAAACATTTGGGTGGCTAACGTTGATCAAAGGAAGGAACCAAACCCGATGGATTCAAGGTGAACGCGAAAGGATTGGAGGTGAACTTGTACTTAAGGAAGCTCGAATCTTCAAGGGTATGATTCTTATTCTTTATCTTTTCGTTTAACTAATAATTATGCATAAAGGATGATCCAGGTATATGGTTTGTAAAATTTTAAATATCTGATTTTCCATGCTTTCGCTTATTTTGTGCAATTTAATTGCGTCCATGAATATTACAAACCTAACAGTGGCATTAAAGCCAAACCTTTATGCGAATTATTAATTGTTTTAATTTGATACGTATATTGATATGTGTTTAGAACAATTTAATTGGTCATAATTTTGTTGTATAAAATTTAATTGTTTTAATTTGCTACGTATATTAATATTTTGTTGTAACAATTTTGTTTATAATATATATTATTACTTTAGTGAATTATATATATATATATATATATATATATATATATATATATATATATATATATATATATGAGTTTTATTCACGTGAATTAGTATGCATTTTTATACGATTTACTATTTATATTATATATATAGTACGTTATTATATATATATATATATATATATATATATATATATATATATATATATATATATAATCTGCAAGTATTATATAATATATATAGTTTTTTAATAATTTTATAATTAAAATAAAGAGTTTATTTTAATTTTAAAATTGGATTTTATGCTAACTAATTAGAGTTTGAATTGGATCCCATGATAACTAATTAGAGTTGAAATTGGATTCCATGATAACTAATTAGAGTTGAAATTAGATTACATGTTTCCTTAAATAAAAGAGTTTATTTAGATATGAAATAAGATTTCATATTATTCAAAATAAAGGAGTTTATTTGTGAATAGGAAAGTAAATCCATGTTTCCTTAAATAAAGGAGTTTATTTAGATATGAAATAAGATTTCATACTATTCAAAATAAATGAGTTTATTTGTGAATAGGAAAGTGAATTCATGTTTTCTTTAATAAAGGAGTTTTTTTTCTTGGAATTGGATTTCATAATTAATTAAAATAAATGAGTTATTTTGATTAAAATAAATAGTTTATTTTATTCAAAATTGGATAAATTAAAATAAAAGAGGTTTATTTTGATTTAAATTTGGATTAAAATAAAGGAGTTTATTTTGATTCAAAATTAGATTTTATGCTAACTAAATTTGCCCATTAAATGATATCAATATATATAATGAATGCTTATTATTCATGAGATGAATGTTATTTATTGATACATATGTAGATATGTATGATAATAAATGGGATTGATTATGGACTATTGACCAATGTGATTGGATTTTATTTAGTTGGATGCATAAATGTATGAGTTTTAGTAAATGGGGTATGAGTACCTCGTCTTTTCTAATTTTTTCTTAATGTAAATTATAACTCCCTTCCTATGTACTTCCCCTTGACTGCTAATCAAAGTTTCTATTTATTTTAAATAGTTTTGTAATAGGAATAGTTAGAATTAATTTTGAAGAATTGGAGATCAAGGAGCAAGGAGCGCTTGTAGACCCGTTTGTAATGGAGACCGAGTATAAATGTAATAGTTATATTTAAATATTAATTCTTACACCCCTAAGGTTTGACCTTTTGGTTCACTTGGTGGCTCTAGTAAACCAAACTAGAATAAAAGTTCATAATCAATCCGGGTAGAATATAGTATTCTATATGCGCATGCTTATACTATATATATTATATATTATGCAAACATGCTTCGCATGTTAATTAATATGACGCGTATTTTATATATATATATGTATGCTGCTAAAACAAGATGAGACAAATTAATAACAAATCCCTCAAATATTTTATATTAAGTTGTAACGTTCAAAGATATTTGGAATATCGAACGTCGCCTTCTAGCATGATAGAAACAATAGAGTATTGAATATTTAATATGAGTTTGTTGTGCACACACAAGGCAAGTATTAAATATTTAAGATGTTGTTTTTATTACATATGATGTTTATAAGGAATTGAACATTACTGCTTTGTTGTGCACACACAAGGGCTGTAGTTTTCTCTTCACTTATATGGAAATGCTAGATCTAACTTAACTTAAATCATTTTAGTTCGGATGTGCACACACTTGACCATTATGATTTAAGAGGTAAAATACAAGGAGTTACATAGTTGATGTAATTGACAAGAGTTGTCTACCTATTTATTTATATATAGTTTGTTGTGCACACACAAGGCTATATACATTTAAAATGCGATCCTTATTCTCACTAGCATATCTTTAATTAGATATTGTCGAACTATATATATTGAGGGTAATATAGTTTGAAAAAAATAGTGGGAGATACCAATTTAAAACAAGACCTAATTTATTTTGGTAATTAATAAAAGAATGTATGCTAAAATGTTGTTAATTATAAATTCATTTATAGAATTTTACAATGTCTAAATTACTATCACTCCGAAGCATATTAGATGCTATTTAACCGGACCGTATTAAACGGATTGGTTAAGGAATTTGAGAATAGTTCTTATGGCTAAAAAGCTATCTTATGTCCTTAACACGCCTATCCCTGCAATGGTTGCAGACAATGCCTCTGAGGAAGAGATTGCTACTTTTAGAAAGTAGCAAGATGATGCACAGTTGGCTCAATGCATCATGCTCACATCCATGAGTAACGAGCTTTAGCGTCAGCGTAAAACTATGGATGCTCTTACTATTTTCCTGCACATCAAGTAGTTGATGATGAGGAAAGTAGGACTGAAAAATATGAGATATCTAAGGAGTTCTTCCGATCTAGAATGACCGATGACACTACAGTACAGACACATATCCTAATGATGATCAATTTGATTGAACAGTTAGGACAACTGGTTTGTAATGGCTGGAGAGTTGAGCCAAGATTTGATCTTACATTCACTCCCGGATTCCTTTCACAATTGTTTTGAATTTTTCATATGAAAAAGCTAGATATCAGCCTCGCTGATTTGCTTAACATGTTGAAAAATGTTGAGAGTCACTTTCTAACCAAGAAAGACCAAGTCTTACTGGTAGGGGCCAAATGATCTTCTAAAAAGAAGAACGATTCAAAGAAGGTAATCAAAAAGGGCAAAAATAATGGATAATAAGAACAAAACTAATATGGATAACAAAGGAGTTTGCTTCCACTGCAATAAGCCAGGACACTGAAAAAGAAACTACGAGAAGCATCTTGCAGAGCTAACTAGAAAAAGCTTAGTGAAGTTTCAGTTACAATACAATTTTGTTCATGATTTAAAATAAATTTTTCTTTAAGTCAAGATTCTACTTGGGTATTGAATACCAACTTTGGTTCTCATAAATATAAATTTATGAAGGAACCAAGCAGAAGTAGAAAAGTTAAACAAAAGATAAGTAATCCTATGTGTGGGAAATGAAGCGAAGGTTGCTACATTAGCCATAGGAACTTATAGTTTAGCACTGCCTACAGGCAAATCTATTAAGTCAATAAGTTGTTATTGTATTCCAGTTCTGGTTGGAAACATTATTTCTATTTTTATTGTTAGACAATAAAATTTTTGGTATTATATTTAAGAACAATTGTTATTCTATTTATAATAATAATATTTTGTATAGAACTAACATATTAATTAATGGATTTTGTGTACTTGACTTATGTGAAAAATTATTTTCCAAATTGAACAAACTAGTATAAGAAAAAGAAGATGATCATTCAAAAATTTGAATGTGTGTATTTACTGAAATATAATTGTGAATTATTTGAAATGTTCAAGGAATTCAGAAGTGAAACAAATTGGCAAAGTATTAAGATTCTTTGATTAGATCAAGGAATAAATACTTGTGCAATAAGTTTCTAGATCATCTTAAATGGTTTTCTAACAATGGACGCCTCCTGATTCGCGATAATTGATTGATGTATCTGAATGGAAAAATTGTACCTTTGTTGGACATGGTGCAGTTCATAATGATTTTACCGACATTCCAGTATCCCTCTGGGGTCGTGTCCTAGAAATGGCTGCATATCTACGACAAAGGTAACCTCAAAATCCAGCCCCAAGACTCTATAAAAGTTATGGACAAGGAGGATTCCTAATCTTAAGTATGTAAGATAAGGGGTTGTCCAACTTATGTGAAAAAGGTTTCAAAGGATAAGTTTGGGACAAGATTTGACAAGTACAGATTTGTGGGACATCCTAAAGTAAGTTTAGGGTATATGTTCTATAATCCTACTTAGCAAAAGATGTTTGTTGCGAAACATGCTACCTTCTAAGATAAAGGTGTTTATCATTGAAGGGGCTAGTGGGAGGATAATAGAATCTTGAAGAGTTCAAGAACCACAAAATACTATAAGTCAAATAAGAGGAACTTGTAGATAGACCTATTGTACCACAACCGAATCATAAATCTAGAATAGTACCGAAGATACCTGGGAGGTATGGATTCATCATAGATGATGATGATGAGGTACGTATCATAGAAGATGATGATCCAGTTACATACGATGAGGTAAGAGTTGTAGACACTCAGAGAAATGGATTGAAGCAAGCTTCTCAAATATGGAACATTCGTTTTGATGAGACAATCAAAAGAATTTGATTTTATCAAAAACAAGAATGAACCTAATGTGTAGAAAAGGGTCAGTGGGAGCGTCGTGACATTCCTAGTATTATATGTTGATATACTACAGATAAAGAATGACATACTAATGCTACAATCAGTAAAGATAAAGTTGTCTAAATATTCCTCCATGAATGATTTGGGAAGAGTATCTTAATTGGGGATATAAATCTATATAGATAGACTTAACAAGATGTTCGACTTAACCCAAGAAACGTATATTCATTTGATGTTAAATTCGTTTAGCATGACAAACTCCAAGAGATGTCTCATGTTGATGAGCCATGGAGTGTATCTCTCATAATAGTCCCCAAAGACTCCTGAAAAGAGAGATCGCATGAGTGACAATCATGTATGCAATGAAATGTATGAGACCTGATGTTGATCCGTCATATTCTGGAGAAGTTCACTATGAGTCAGTGAAAATATCTTAAAGTACTTAACTGACATTAAGGATGTGATTAAAATTTATGGTGAGTCTAAATTAAAACTAGAGGGCTTAACAGACTCAAGTTTTTCAGACATACCAAGACAACAGAAAATCCACTTTAAGGTAAAACATTACCTTGAACAGTGGTGTAGTGAATTAGAAAGGTTCCAAACAGCAAAGAGTTGTTGGTTTAGTGATAAAGACAAAGTATATAGCTATAAATGAAGCTGCAAGTTGATTGTTTGGATGAAAAGTTCATTACATAACTAGGAATAGTTCCTAAGTCTCATCTAGGATCTAAACATGTGTTGTGGCACTTTCATTTGATTATATGAATCATTGAAAGATGGGAAATCACTATAGAGATAGTGAACTCTCAAGAACAACATTACATATCCATTAACTAAAGCTTATCCAACAACAGGATAATCGTCACTTAGAGAAGAAGGGTATGAGATACCATGACGATTGGCTTTAGTTCAAGTTGGAGATTGAAAGTAGTATGCACACAAGTCAATCATGTTTGATGATAAAGCATATACTTTGTAACAATCTTATTCATTTATTAATAAAAAGTATTAATTTATTAAAGGCTTTTAATTATTTACATGATGTTGTTTTATAATATGTGATAAACCCATAGTTTTAAGCAATGCTTTTAGAATAATGATGATGATCATTCTAATGAGATCTAAATTCTTAGAAAACTTAAAACTAAAATAGTTCCCAATCATTGGATTACTAAATTGGGGATTAGTGAATCCGAATAGATTGGTACATATGTTGCTTGCTCATTAGATGAGGATGATTGATCTCATGATCATTTGTGTGGAGACACTAAAGCAAGTATGTAGGTGTTTATTAGAGAATAAGTTCACTAAACGTAGCTCGCTAAGGAATACCTAATGGAGTTTTATTTGCCTGTCAATAGGAATTCATGTAGTGATAGTAGTACAAATGATCCTTGGACTTGAGATAATCATAGTATCTTGTGTATGATGAGTTATACTTTGACTTATTCCTTAAAACCCTTAGGGTATATAAAGGGTATGCTTGGGTATAATAAGTTGTACATGGAGATAATGTATGATCAATAAAGAATCTACCACTTCTAATAAAAGAAGAGAAATATCCTATGTGATTCGATAAATGACAACCCAGTAGTCCTTGGCCAAGGCAGAATAAAATTGGAAAGGAGTTTCTAATTTGCATTATTTGGAGTTGTTCATTTAAGGATCAAAATACATATAATTAAATAAATAAGACTTGACAGTAATTCCATGTCTTATATTTAATTGGGACATTATATGGTGGAAGGATTGAATTGTACAGTAACTATTTACTCAAAGGTTATTTTATGATTAATGTTGAAATCTATATTATCTGAAAAGTCGTTAATCGCTAGGGAGGCTTATCCCTATTGTAGAATAAATATTATTTATTTAAATAAATTAATAGTTTAATTTATTTATTTAAATAAGATTAGAATTGTTCTAATTGATTTATTCACAACCGGTTTAATATGGAGAACCTAAAGGGTCACACCATAAAAGGAAGAATAATTATTTAAGAAGTTAATGGTATAATCGTAATAATATAGTTAAGTGTATTTAATTTAATCTATGGTGATAGAATAAATTAAATAACTTAATATTTATTATTTAATATTTTAGAAATATTAAATATTAATTAATAAGAGGAGTCTTATTAATATTATTACAATTATTATTATTTTAATTTCTAAAGGAGTTTGAGAATTAATTTAATATTAGTACTCTCATTTATTCCTAATAAGATTAGGAGGCTAATTAATTAAAGGATTTTAATTAATTAAGATAAAACCCAATTCCTTAATTATTAAGGAGGGTTGTCCATATCTATAAATAAGAGGAGTCTTATTATGGGTGAGGTGGTTGTTGACTTTTTCACAACATACGTGATTCCAATTGTTGGAGAGTACGCTCCTTTTCTATGAGAGATAGAAAAACTAGGGTTTAGCCAAACACCCATCTTCTTAAATCTTTCTTCTTCCTTGGTGGATCACCTCTAGAGGCCAAACATTTGGGTGGCTAACGTTGATCAAAGGAAGGAACCAAACCCGATTGATTCAAGTTGAAAGCGAAAGGATTTGGAGGTGAACTTGTACCTGAGGAAGCTCGAATCTTCAAGGGTATGATTCTTATTCTTTATTTTTTCGTTTAATTAATAATTATGCATAAAGGATGATCCGGTATATGGTTTGTAAAATTTTAAATATCTGATTTTCCATGCTTCTGCTTATTTTGTGCAATTTGATTGCGTCCATGAATATTACAAAATTATTGATACACTATTCAAATTTTTAAAATTATTGATACACTATTTTACAAAAATAGTGAGTACTGCTAAAACAACTTTCTAGAATCATCACTCCATACCCCGGCTAATTCCTTCTAAATTCTCACATCCTGAGAAGAAAAATGGAACAAAAAAGAAAAGGGTGAGCTCAACTAGCCCAGTAAAGAATATTATGACTAAGATAACAACAAATTATCATCGGCCTTCAATGTAAAAAAAAAAATCGATAGAATATAATGACAACAAGTTTTAGATCAACAACTCAGAATAAACAACAATCCATTAGAAGAGTCAAGTAGAGAATGAATTCTACTATCTTCTAAGATTTAAAAGTTCATCATCAATATTTTATCCTCAGAACATCAATCAATATACATCTTGAATCAAATATTCATCTTTGCCCTATATAGCTAAAGATATTCATTTCAGATCACACAAGTTGGTCATGTTTCATCTCAACACTGCTCATCTTTGCACTACGGCCAAAGATATTCATCGATTAATCATTCATCTTTGCATTCAAAATAAAGATATTTAGTAATATCATCATTTAGACCGGATGAGGATGATGAAAAATATCTTAAAAAAAACGAATCCAGTGAGACAAAACACTAGTACAAAGTATTAAATAGACAACGCTTAAAGGACAACGTTTTTTAAAAACATTTTGGTATTTTTTTCCACAAACAACGTTTTTAAACAAAATATTGTAAATATATATACAAAAATATTATCTATTTCAAAGGGCATTTTTTTTATTTTAACTAGATAACATTTTTTTTTTTTAAAAACGTTGTCTATCTAAAAAACACGGAGCTTAAAATTTTGACAGAGTTTAAAATAAATCGCCATTTTCACTTGAAATTAAAAACCCTTCCTTGCGGCCTTGCTTCCCAGCCTTCCAACGTCTGAAGCAGTTCTCCAAATCCCAATCTACACCCTCCCGGCCTCCCCTATCTCTCACTCATCTCTCACCTCAATCAGATCGGAAAACAACTTTGAAAGGACCGAGATAGAGAGAGGGAAAGGGATCGTCACCATAAGGACCGAGATCGTTACAGGGAGAGGGAGCGGGGTGAGAGAAGGGAACGAGTTAGAGATAGAGATGATGATGACTATCCTAGGAACCGAGAACATGAGAGGTAACACCGTAATAGAATTCAAATATTTCTTTTCCTCTTCTTTTGTTTTGATCTTATCTTTCATATTTGTTAGCTGCTTTTTGAATTTAGGATTTGACTGCAGGAGAAGAGATTATGACAGGGACAGAGAGGATAGGCACAGACATAGATTTGAGTCTCGCTCTAGGGGTAGATCTGAGCACAAATCAAAGTCAAGATCTCGTTCTCGTTCACGCTCAAAAAGGTTGGTTTTACCTTTTTTTGAGAAATATTTATGTATTCAGTATACATAATTAATTTTTGATTTCATGTGTGGAAAAACTATTTGATGGATATTATTCAATGATTAATGTGAAGTTAGAAATGAATTATCAAGTTTTTACACCATTATTTTTATGCTCCTATATTATTCCCTTATCATTGATGTTAAAATGCAAGTGACTATATAACTGTTGCTGGAATACTACAAGAAGTTTGATTTGGTAGTTTTGACCATCAGACTATTTATTATGCTTAGTATTATTTAATGGGAGTGAACCTGCAATAACCAGTTGGGTGTTACTGTTACATAAATATGGGTCCTAGACTCCCAGTAAAGGACTGTTGAGTTACTGACAGTTCCCAGACTTTTCTGAATGCAGTTTAGGTTGCCCTTTTATTGTTCTTGCATGTATTGTATTTAACATGATTTAAAATCTCTTGTAAAGAGCATTTTGTTCAAGCAAACAAGTTCTGTTTATATAGAAGAAAGTAATATGTATCTCTTGATGTGTCCTGAATTTGTTTTGTCAGCATTATTAAGCATGTCAACATATTGTCAGTATATTATTCGGAACATGATACATTAGCCATACCATTCGTAATAAATGAGTAATATCTTATACCATGCTTTCATTATCGGTATTTATGGTACATATATTCTTTTATATCTCTGGTGGTCATGATATGTTACATCCTCGGCCTTTGCATATATTTTGAGTCCTCCATATATCTTTTTTTCGCTTCAGCATATGGAATGATGATTAAAGCTATTAAGAATATGCTACCCAGATTGGTAATATTCATTTAAACTTTTATTTTATCTCTGGACAGGTACCTTTGCTAGATTGAATAAAAATTTTGAGACCTTTTTTTCATTTTGTTGTTATATTAAGCTAATTTCAGGCAATGACTCAGCAGGTTGGCGCCTTATATTGTTATTTATTTATTTATTCTATTTCAACTGGCAGAGGGGTGCATTGAGTACCAAAACAATTACATGATACTTTTACTCTTGGTCTGATGTTAACATTTTATATAAATGGCCTGCACTCAATATTAGCAGTACATAGGATTTTATAGTTCTGCTTATTGATCTTTTGCGTAAACTAATGGTTTAAGATTAATCTCCTTCATACATAATATAAAAAGTAATAAATTTATTACTGGCCCTTATCAAGTTGCCTTGGTTGTCTGCACATGGAGAAAGTTGCTTAAAATAAGTGTAAATAATAACTTTATGGATTATAATTATGAAGATTTCTTTCTGGGTACCTTTCATTCTTTAAGAATTTTCTTACAGTTCTCTTGCTTCTATTGCTTCCATTTTTGGTTTGTTTGACGAACCTTGATTAGTTGATATAGACTCTGTTTATTCTATTGTGTCCTCCAGTGGGCAATCTATTGTAGCTTCTTTACTAACCAGGAAGCTGTCGAACATGGCTTTCTGTATATAACATGGTTTTTCTTTCTCAGGCTGGTGAGTTTTTTCGCTCAGCCCTAAGCAATGCTACAGCTAAGTAGAGGGAAGTTGGATCAGTTCACAGTGGTGAATCCTTGGAAACACCTCTATTAGAGGAGCAAGTACAGATGTTTCCAGTTCTTCAAAAATATTTTCCTTATTTCTTTTTGTGCAGGTTTTGCAGTCTATGTTGGGAAAAGATGCTAATTCAGAGCTTGCCTTTGCTGTTGACATATGGAGTGTGGGCTGCACAGTTATTGAAGTGGGATCTGACTGACTTGTGTATTCTAATTTTCATGCAGACTGCTAGTTTATTGCTAGGACATTTATCACAAACAATGCCATAGGGTTCACGTGAGCAATCTTTATTTTTTTTACATGAGCACCATTCCATTATAGTATTCCATATCGTATTTCTTTTGTGTCTTAATACTATTGGTTCTGTATGCAGATGGCATAACAGAAGCAGATGTTGGCGTGAAACCAAATATGCCATTTTTTCAGGGAACAGAGTACAAAAGGATTTCCTCCAATAACATATCTACACATCCATGAATGTCCCAAATTCTCGGTATGTAAACTTGACTTGTAACAGTGACTCCTATCAGGATTAGCAATAATTAAAATGTTGTGGTTCCCACTTCCCAAAAAATAAAAAAGAACTTGGATTTAGTTGATGCATAACCAGAGAATAATTCTTCTATGGTTTGGGTATGAAAGCCTCTCTCACAGCAGTAAAATAACTAGAGATGTATTGCCTTGCACATTAAAACTATCTTGCTCATTCCAAAACTTTAGCAGATAGCCACCTTAATGTACCTCCTAGTTACCGATTTACTTCTTGTAACCTGAAAGTCATCTTATAGGCAGCGATGATTGCCTGAAATACTGAACGTTTGAATTGTTGCATTGATCTGAATTAGAATTTCACTTTGTTGAGTTGAGAAGATGACAAAATCTAGTTTCTGAACTTGCAGTACTGCTCTTGATACTGGAATGGTGACACCTCGTCCTCCTATGTTCATGACGCCTGGGTGAAACCTATTTAAATGTTGCAGTCAAGGATCTCAAGCATGGTTATGTTGCATCCAACTCCAAGGATGACCCTGCCAAGGGAGTTGCCAACTTCACATCTTAGGTCATCATCATGAACCACCCTGGACAGATTGGAAATGGATATGCCCCAGTTCTTGATTGCCACACCTCACACATTGTTGTCAAGTTTGCTGAGCTGTTGACCAAGATCGACAGCTTAGGTAGGTAGTGCACCACAACTTAGGTAGTGCTCCACAACTTAATTTTATGGATAGTTTGGTATATTTTGTGGATGTAGTAATTTGAAATTGTAAACGAATGATATTATTGGGATGTATTTTGAATGGTTGATACATTTTAGCTTTAAATTTAAATGAGAATTTAGACCTTTTAGCTATATATCATGGCATTAGCTTATTGCAGGTGCATTGGTAATATAGGTGAACCACAACCTTTTTTTTTCTTTATCTACAACATTTTAAAAATGTTGTATAAATTAGTTAAAAATATTGTCTGATATATTAAACTACAACGTTTTTATCCAGAAAATGTTGTGGAATCATACCTTCTACAACGTTTTTAAGCATCTGCTAATTAATGAAAAATAAATCTACAACGTTTTTTTCTTAAAAACGTTGTGTAATGTGCTTAACTACAACGTTTTAAAAACGTTGTGTAAGGCTGTCAAATAGATAACACCCTTAACCACGACGTTTTTCTGGCTAAAATCACAACGTTTTTTTCGCTTTATCTATTTACTATTTTGTAGTAGTGAAAGATCAAAGATTAGGGATTCGTACTTTAGTTTATCCAAGTTTAAAAATATCTTATAATAATCAATTGTGGATCAAAATTCAAGAATGAAGATCAAAACATGGATACAATCAAAGATAGTAACCATAATAGACAACTTGGACAAAAAAAAGAAAATTTCATTTTTTTCTGTGAATAGTGTCGTATTCGTGAATAGTATCG
This sequence comes from Panax ginseng, assembly GCA_020205605.1. Classification (NCBI taxonomy): domain Eukaryota; kingdom Viridiplantae; phylum Streptophyta; class Magnoliopsida; order Apiales; family Araliaceae; genus Panax; species Panax ginseng. The sequence goes on along the minus strand of CM035149.1, from coordinate 57,714,488 downwards.
TATACGTGAATAGTAATCCCGACACAAAAAGGTAGAAATTCCACAATAAAATTCATATCAATATTTTGGTATAATGATATTGAAGAAAATAATATCATTTACGAAGAAAATAACATTCCTTACCTCAAAAAAATAGTACTTCTGAATAGAATATCGGATATGTTGCTGAAGGAAACTTTGCACTGAATAGCAACTCTCAAAGTATCTAAATACTCACAAAATACGCTCGATAATATATAGAGAGAGAAAACTTGTTTTTGGTGTGATTTTAAATTCTAACTAAGCACCCTATTTATAGGAAAATGCTAGAACGCCAACGCAGACTAAATTAATAAAATATTAATATAATTTTCTACGCATGCCACCTACCAGCCCTTCACTTTTAAACACAAATTTTCAGCACGTGTTTTCAAAAAAAATAAAAGTGGGTCCCACCCATAATTTTAATAAAAATATTTAATTTCCAAAATTTCAATAATTCATAATAAATAGCCATTTGATTAGAAAAATACGAATTTTATGTCCATTCCATAGGAAATCGAATTCTCTACAACTTTGTAGCTTTAAATTTTTTCAAATTTCAAACAGAAAATGTCTGAAATCCATATACGGATGATTTTTAATACCTCCATTCCGACAAAATACTGATAAAATACTTCAGCTTTAATTTCTTCATTTATATTCACACAAAACAAATATTTTCCTATCCATCATTTATGTCCACATAAAATAAATATTTTCTTATCATATAAATTAATAATTAATTATTCACAAATAATATTACAGAATCACAATTATGACAACCAGGTCGTTCTCGGGAAAGATGGGCCTTTTCGATAAGGATTTCTCCTTATTGGCACACAATTAGGTGACCAAACCCCTTTCCTAGACAGAACTTCCTTAGATATTGCCAATAATACTAACTAATAATATTATTCAAATAATATGAATTATTGATCTGATAATGAGAAATAATGTGCAGTGACAATTATTGAAATAACAATAATATAAAATATCAACGTAGCAATTATTGAATCAATAAAACAAAATATTGAACAGTAATTACTGTAACAATTATTGAGTAGTGCCTTCTTACGTAAGAATCAATAATTCAAAAATATTATGCAATACCGTGTGCTACTGTGCAACCACACGTATTACTATATTTTAACCACCGGGTATTCCAACAGTGTTAACGGTAACCATTACGCCGTTATTTATAAAAACTCAAACTTGAAGTTTTCTTCATCCGACCATTTTTCGTTATGGGGCCCACAAATGGTCATGCTACGGCAAATTTAATATTCTCGACAACAAGAATATTCTACGATCAAACGAATATTCCCCGAAAATAATGAATATTTTATAACCACTTGCTTATTTTACAAAATTTGCACATTTCACCCATAACCAAAGTATTATATCAAATTAACACCTTATTATTCACAATAATAATTATAGGAAATTTGATTTTATTTATTAAAAAGATGGGGTCTTACATTTATCCTTCTTTCTTATTTTAGATAGAGTTTCTGCTCATTGAGTCAGCTCCAGTTGATCATATGTAAGAAGGTTTTCATATAACTGTTGAACAGTCATTTCATAGAGATTCTTTGATTCTCTGATGGCAGTGATTTTGGCATCACACTTGCTAGGTAAAGCTCCCATGAACTTTATGATTAGATCTTTATTTGGATAGATATTTTCATAGGCTCGAAGAGAGTTGAGCAGTACATTGAATCTTTCATAGGTGGAAGTCACATTTTCTCCTTGAACATGTGCAAACATCTCATATTACTGAGTCAGGAGAGATTGCTTATTTTTTCCGACTTCTTATGTTCCTTCATGCATGATGAGCAATGCTTTCCATACCTCCTTTGCTGTTTTGCTATTGACCACATTCTCGAACAGATCATCTTCTAAAGATTGGAACAAAATATTCTTGGCCTTTTTTGTCGAGTTGAACAACTTTCTTTTCGTTGTCTGTCCATTTTTCTTTGACCTTGATCTGAATTTTGTTTGGGTCGTCTGTAGATGGTGCAAGCTTTGTAGGAACGTAGGGCCCATTCTGAACAGTTTCAAATAGATCTTCATATATTGAATCCATGTATGCTTGCATACGAACTTTCAAGTTGGTGAATTTGTCTTTGTTGCACATAGGTGGCTTGATGCCTCCTCTAGTCTTTGATTTTGCTTATCAGATGTGCCATTGGGTCTACTTAAGCTTTGTAGGCTATTTGATAGAACCTGCTCTAATACCAATTGTTAGTTCCCAAAGGCACAATAGTTATCTGTATAAATAATAGATATTTTAAATTCTTTTTGAAATACTTTGTTAGTTTTAATAATGATTTAAACACGGCGGAATTAAGATTTGTTTGTTCTCCCTTTAAGATATAGTGAGTTAATAAGAGTGAGGCAGTTATGACAGTTATAACAGTTATAGCAAGAATGTAAGAGACACAACAATTTTAAGTGGTTCAGAGCACTTAAAGCTCCTAGTCCACTCTTCTACTCCTCGAGTAAGAAATCCACTAAGGACATCTTTAAACTTTCTGAATCTCACAGATTCCTTCAACACCAGCAGTCTTGGCAGTTCTCAGTTCACTTTTGAACTCTTCAAGTCCAGCAGACTTGGTTCTTCACAGTTCACTTAGAACTCTTCAAGTCCTTCTGACTTGGAACTTCTTACTTCACTTGATAGTAGTTGATGAGTTCTTAAATGGTGCTACTTAGTTGCCGTTAAGCTCTTGTTCGAAAGAACTGAGTAGCTGAGCAAGCTTTCTCTTTTCAGATGGTAGAGTTGAGCGTTGAGTGTTCTTTAGCGTTCTTGTTCAATGCTTGCTTGAATCTTTCATCTACTGATGTTTTGTATATATGATGCCTTTGAAATGTGTCCGTTGAAGACATCCATTGAAGTATTAAATGCATTTGACATTTTTGAGCTTTGATGGAGACTTTCTGTACATCTTCTGATTAGCAGTCTGGCCACTGACTAAGTAGACTGCTATCTCACCTAACATCTAAAAAGGTGTTTTCTACTGACCTATAGTACTTTTTTTAGCTTCTTCAATACGTTTCTTTGTTGTATACTAAGGATGACTGTTGTGTCATTGGGACTGCCGAGGACTTCAACGTTTATAATCCATTCCACATTTGTTGGGATTTATTCTTAAACAAATGGGCAAGGCTCGATGCTTCTGATACAGACAGATGATGCTCTACGATTCTAATCGTGGTGCCTTGCCACCTTGGTGCTTGATCTGATACTAGCAAAATGAGAACACTATGATTTCTCTTAAAGACTGACACACTACGATCTTCACTTGCTTGTCTTGCAGACTCTACGTTTCTGAGAGCACACTACGATCTCTGAGTTGGCTCGGCAAACGTTTGGACCACTCTACGATTTCAGGAGAGGCCCTTCAAGGCAGACAAACTACGATTCTCGATGCTCTACAATTCTGCCTTGGCTTCTGCAATCTCTTGATCAGCTCGATAGACTATGATTCTGTTGAAGCCTATCTATTACATCTCAAGACATAGATCAACCTAACAGCTTTGATCTCTTCATCTATACATTCATTTACAGAATGATAAACATTAAAATCTTAGATCAACCTAACAAATTTGATCTACCACTAAGTCCTTGTACATATATTCCTTAAAGGACTTTATATATAATCATGAATATTTACTTTCACCATCAAATTTAAATATGCAATCTCCCAACACATTTGATTAGAGAGATCATTGAAAGAGGAGACGTTACCCTAGAGCGTGTGGACTCTCAAGACAACATTGCAGATCTATTTACTAAAGCTTTAACACAACAACAGTTGATTGTCACTTGGAAAAGATGGGTAAGGGATACCATGGCGATTGAATTTAGTGCATGTGGGAGATTGAAAGTAGTATGCATACAAGTCAATCATGTATGATGATAAATCATATTCTTTGTAACAATCTTATTTATTTATTAATAAAAGAATTATTTATAGGCAATTATTTATCTGCATAATGTTGAATTTATTAATATGTGATAAACTCATAGTTTTAGGCAATGCTTTTAGAATCACGATGATGATCATGCTAATGATATCAAAATTCTTAGATAGCTTAAAACTAAAATAGTTTCCAATCGTTGGATTACTAAAAAGAGAATTAGTGAATCCGGATAGATTGGTACATACGTTGCTTGCTCATTGGATGAGGATGATTGATCTCATCATCATTTATGTGAAGACACTAAAGCAAGTATGTAGGTGCTTATTGGAGAATAAGTTCACTGAACGTGACTCACTAAGGAATACCTAATGGAGTTTTACTTGCCTATCAATAAGAATTCCTGTAGTGATAGTAGTACAAGTGATCCTTAGACTTGAGATCATCATAGTATCTTGTGTATAATGAATTATACTTTGACTTATTCCTTAAGACCCTTAGGGTATATCAAAGAGTATGCTTGAGTGTAATAAGTTATATATGGAGATAATGAATGATCAATAAAGAATCTATCACTTCTAGTAAAAGAAGAGAAATGTCCTATGTGATTCGATAAATGACAACTCAGGAATCATTGGTCAAGGTAGAATGAAATTAAAAAGGAGTTTCTAATTTGCATTTATTCGGAGTTGTGTATTTTGGAATCGAAATACATATAATTAAATAAAATAAGACTTGACAGTAATTTCATGTCTTATATTTAATTGGGACATTGTATGGTGGAAGGATTGAATTGTATGTAAACTATTTACTCAAATGTTCTTTTATGATTAATGTTGAAATCTATATTATCTGGAAAGTTGTTGATCGCTAAGGAGGCTTATCCTTATTGTATAATAAATATTATTTATTTAAATAGATTATTAATTTAATTAAGATTAAATTTGTTCTAATTGATTTATTCACAACCGGTTTAATATGGAGAACCTAAAGAGTCACACCATAAAAGGAAGGATAATTATTTAAGAAGTTAATGACATAATTGTAATAATATGTTAAGTGTATTTAATTTAATCTATGGTGATAGAGTAAATTAAATAACTTAATATTTATTATTTAATATTTTAAAATATTAAATATAAATTAATAAAAGGAGTCTTATTAATATTTTTATAATTATTATTATTATTTTAATTTCTATTTGGAAATTAATTTAATATAAGTACTCTCATTTATTCCTAATAAGATTAAGAGATAAATTAATTAAAAGAGTTTAATTAATTATCCCTAATAAGATTAGGGAGCTTAATTAATTAAATAAAACCCTATTTCTAATTAGATTAGAAGGGTTGACTAATATCTATATAAGAGGAGTTATGCTAGATATCAGTAGACGTAATTCCAATTGTTGGAGAGTACTCTTTACAGAGATAGAAAAAACTAGGGTTTAGCCAATCACCCTCCTCCTTAAATAATCCTTCTTGAATAATCCTTCTTCCTTGGTGGATCACCTCTAGAGGTCAAACACTTGGGTGGTTGACATTGATCAAATGAAGGAGTCAATCGCGGAGATTTAAGGAGATCGCGAAGAACTAGGAGTTGAACTCGTACCTGTGGAAGCTTGAATCTACAAGGGTATGATTCCATAACTTCTTATCCTTCGTTTTAATTAATAACATGCATAAAGGATGATCCGGGTAATTGGTTTGTGAAAATTTTAAATTTATTTTTATTATGCTTCCGTTGTTATTTTGCAATTTGATTGCGTCTATGATTCTCACAAACCTAACAAGAGAATATTGTCGTCGTTGAAATTTAATGGGAACTGAGAATCTGATGGAGATAGGACCATCCTAGCAATAAATACCTTGTATCCCACGTTGTTTCCAGAAATTACCTTAGCTTCTATAACATGCTTTCCCAATTGAGTTACTATCAATCTTGTTCCATTACATAATCCAGAAGACTGATCAATATTCCTCAACAACATAACTGGAACTCCAATCTTCAATTTTAGTTCATGGTTTGGAAGACCAGATGATGAAATGGAATTTAAAAATTCAGATGTGTATAAATATTCATGATTATCGACGTTGACATCTGCTTTGCAAGCACTATCAGAACTCAAATAAGTTTTTTCCTCGCCTGAAAGTGTTGAAAGTATAAAGTCATTCACTGTCTGTACAATTTCAAGTGTAGGCGCAAGAATTTCCCCCTCTTCTAGATAATTAGCATCACCCATGTGCTGAATAAGTGCTTTCAACAATTGCTGCTAAAGGATTATTTGAGTCCTTTATAAAGAGATCGTTAGGAATTTCTATAATTTCCTCACCATCCCTTTGACCTCCCATCTCACCATCATCAATCTTTAAGATCCATTCTGAGAACTCCTTTATATGCTTCAGATAAGAATCATCAACATTTGATAGAAGCCTCATACTTTTTGTCAATCTTAAAACCTTACAAAACTTCCACAAATATGAAGAGTTTATTGTAGCAAACACGATGTCTTGTCTTGTCCCCTTTGGAACAATAGGTAAAATTTGTCTGAAGTCGCCTCCAAAAACCACAACTTTACCTCCAAAAGGTTGCTAAAAACTATTAGGATTTGAAAATCTAAGAACATCCCTTAATGTGCGGTCCAAAGCTTCAAATGAATATTTATTAGTCATTGGAGCTTAATCCCAGATTATGAGCCTGCACTTAAAAATGACTTCTTTGTCTAATATTGCAACATGTGTCCTCATTGATGCATAAAGGAATCCAAAATTTGGAATGAGCTGTCCTCCCACCAGGAATCAACAAAGATGATATTCCACTAGATGCAAAAATTTCTCCCTTAGATCGCAAGGCTGCAGATAGTGTTTTCCATATAAAAGTCTTACCAGTTCCTCCATATCCATACAAAAAAAACATGCCTCCATTATTTACCTCTACAACATTCATTATTGTTTGAAAAACTCTCTTCTGCTCATTAGTAAGGCAAGTAAGAAGTTTTTTGTACTCTTCAACCAAGGCAACTTTGTCATAGGAAAGCTCATCTCGTATTAAACTATTTTGAACTTCAGCGACATAAGTTTCATTTGGGAGAGGCATTGGAGAATAATCTTTAAGACTTTTCCATTTCTTTCTAACAATTTCTGAATCTCTGCAAGAGTTAGATCTTTAACCTCCATATCACTAAGTTGCAAATCTGAATGCATTAAATAGGTAAATGTATGGGTCAGAATTATATTCATTTTCAATAATAACTAAATTGATGAAAAATATTAGAATGGGAGATTAAATGGATTATAATGAAGTTGCAAAGTCACCTTGTATTTGTAAAATACTTCTTTGTTTGTGAAGCACATCTTCTCCGAACAATGACCACGTTTGTTCCCATACAAAATCAGGTCTAAACATGCAATCCGTCAAAAGTAGAGTAACAAATAGATTTCTAAGGTAATATGTTGAATCCCATAAGCTTGCTTCTTTGATGGCATCAACATATTATTTTTTCATCATCAAGCAATCCCAAAGCATAACACGCTTCTTTAAAGGAAGAATATCGAACTCTGTTCTAATATCTTCATAGCACATGGGACCTTTGACAACATTTAGCATAATCCTCAGATAATGCATGTCACCACAACCTGGATGTACATAAAACAACCTTCCAATTGAGAATCCTCTTTTTCTTGGGAACCATTTACGCTCTTGTTGTTTCCATACAAATTTTGTTGAAAATTCAGCATATGAGAGATTTTTAGCTTCTTCATATTGTTGATTTGCATCCATCCAAGCCATAAACATTGATTGTTGAGATTCTTACCTTGTAAAAACATCATCTATTGCTTCATCATCAGGGAAAACAATAATTTGCTCATTAGGAAGATGGAAAGACAAATGTTCAACTGGAGGATTTCTGTAATGAAGATCAAATGCAAAAATTCTCCAAGATGCCTCACTGGGAGATACATATCTACAATCATAGTACATCTTGATCTCATCTATATTATTTTCTCCTTGATCAGTTCATTGTCTTTGATAGAAGGTAGCAGTAACCCTGTCATGACCTTTATTCACATATTTAAATAGATATTTGATAGATCTTGACTAATTACACCATTCAACATTGCTATGAGCATGATACTTCTTCAGAAGGAATGCATTGTATGGAACTACAAACCTGTTATCAATTTCAATTCCTTTCTTCTTAATTATTCTACAATTATTCCTTCTTCTGTAGATAAGATACCCATCTGAATCAATGAATGTTTTGTCATTAAATTTTTTAGGAAATTTCTTTGTAAACTTTACGTTCTTCATGCACGGTGAACGTGTGTTATAACTTCCACAAGGTCCATGGATCATGTTCTTCAAAAACTCATATAATTGAGGATCATCTTCTATATTTAGAATCTCAATAGAAATGGTCTTATCAATATCGTCATCGCTTTCAACTTTGTTGCTATATTTTGATTTGATGTTTAAAGTAAATGCTCATGATTATATGTAAAGTCCTTCAAGGAATATATGTACAAGGACTTAGTGATGATAGATCAAATTTGTTAGGTTGATCTAAGCTTTTAATGTTTATCATTCTCAGAATGAATGTATAGATAAAGAGATCAAAGATGTTAGGTTGATCTATGTCTTGAAATGTAATAGATAGGCTTCAGCAAAATCGTAGTCTATTGAGCTGATCAAGAGTTTGCAGAAGCCAAGGCAGAATCGTAGAACATCGTGGATCGTAGTATGTCTGCCTTGAAGGGCCTCTCCAGAAATCCTAGAGTTGTCCCAACATTTTTCGAGCCAACTCAGAGATCGTAATGTGCTCTTGAAAACGTAGAGTCTTCAAGACAAGCAAGTAAAGATCGTAGTGTGCTAGTCCTTAAGAGAAATCGTAGTGTTCTCGTTTGATATTGATGGATCAAGAACCAAGGTGGCAAGACACCACGATCTGAATCATAAAGTATCATCTGCCCGTGTCAGAAGCATCGAGCCCTGACCATTTGTTTAAAGATAAATCTCAACAAATGTGGAATGGGTTATAAACGTTGAAGTCCTCACCAGTCCCAATGATATAAAAGATATCCTTAGTATACAACAAAGGAAACGATTGAAGAAGCTAAGGAAAGGACCATTGGTCGAGGAAAACACCTTTTCAGTGTTAGGTGAGAAAGCAATCATCGTGTCAAGCAATGTAATGCAATTCGAAGATGTGCAAAAAAGTCTCCATCAAAGTTCGTAAAATGTCAAACGATTTAATGCTTCAACGGATGTCTTCAACGGATAGATTTCAAGGATCACATATATGCAAAACATCCGCAGATGATTCAACTAAGCAAGCATTGAACAAAACGTCAAGAACACTCAACGCCAACTCTACGATCCGAAAAAAAGAGAAAGCTTGCTCACTACTCATTTTTTCAACAAGAGCTTAACGACAACCGAAAGTAGCACCAATCAAGAACTCATCAACTACCAATCAAGTGAAGTAAGAAGTTCCAAGTCGTAAGGACTTGAAGAGTTCTAAAGTGAATCGAGAAGAACCAAGTCTCACTTGGACTTGAAGAGTTCAAGAGTGAATCTAAGAAGTGCCTAGATCACCCCGGTCTAGAAGGAATCAGTGAGATTCGTAAAGTGTAAAAGATATCCTTAGTGGATTTCCTACCGAGAGTAGAAGAGTGGATCAGAGCTTTAAGTGCTCTAACCACTTAAAATCGTTGTGTCTATTGCATTCTTGCTATAATCTTCTATAACTCTATAATTGTATAACTCGCCTCACTCTCATTAACTCACTATATCTAAAAAGGAGATCAAACAAATCTTAATTCCACTGTTTGAATCATTATCAAAACTAACAAAGTAAAACAAAAGAATTTTAAATATCTATTCAACCCCCTTCTAGATAACTATCAGTGCCTCCTGAACTAACAATTGGTATCAAAGGTGTTCTATTATATAGCCTACAAAGCTTAAGTAGATCCAATGGCACACTTACCAAGCTTAATCAAAGATCTGGAGGAGGCAAGAAGCCACCCATGTGCAACAAAGATAAATTCGCCAACCGAAAGTTCGATGCAAGCATACATGGATTCAATAGATGAAGATCTATTTGAAACTATTCAAAATGGGCCCTACGCTCCTACAAAGCTTGCACCAACTATGCATTTACCCAAACAAAATACGATCAAGGTCAAAGGAGAATGGATGACAACGAAAAGAGAGTCGTTCAACTCGACAAAAAGGCCAAGAACATTTTGTTCCAATCTTAAAGATGATCTGCTCAAAAATGTGGTCAACAAAGAAAACAACAAAGGAGGTTTGGGAAGCATTGCTCATCATGCATGAAGGAACAGTAAGAAGTCGAGAAAATAAACAATCTCTCCCGACTCAAAGAATATGAAATGTTTGCACACGCGCTCAAGGAGAAAAAACCCACCGCCACCTACGAGAGATTCAATGTTCTCGCTCAACTCTCTACGAGCCTATGGAAAGATCTATCCAAATAAAGATCTAATCATAAAGTTCATGAGAGCCTTACCAAGCAAGTGGGATGCCAAAACCACTGCTATTAGAGAGTCAAAGAATCTCCATGAAATGATTGTTCAATGCTTATATGGCAACCTTCTTACATACTGAATCGGAGTCGACTCAACGAGCGTAAACTCTATCTCAAGGAAGAAAGAAGGATAAGGGTGTTTCTCTCAAAGCAACCGAAACACCTCCAAAGTCAATACCGAAAATGACTCGACTATGATGAAGATGATGATGAGGACTTTGCAATGTCGGTGAAAAGACTCAAAGGTTCATGCGTCACAAGGCAAAATCAAGAAACCAAAGAAAGTCAACAACTACAACAAAGCCAGAGCGCAGATAAATGATCTATGCTACAATTGCAAGAAGCTCGGCCATTTCATTGCTAACATCGCAACAAACCTCTCGTAGAAGAACTAAAGAAGAAATCACATCCAAAGAAGGAATTCAAAGGCAACAAAAGGCCTCGTAAGAAAGACAAAGGCCTTGAGCTTGAGGATCGTGGAGTGACTCGACAATGACTCAACTCCCGAACTGAGATGATGAAGATCCTCAAATGGCAAATCTTTTCCCCGATGGCCAAGCATGCAAAGGACAAATGTAACTCCAACATACATGAAGTAAGTATAGATGAGGTATTTGACTTCAACTCTCCGATGTAGACATTGATGATTTAAGAACTACGCACCGCATGGCATAACATCCGATCTCTACATCAATACATGAAATGGTTTAGAGTTCTATCTAAGGACTATTCACTTCTTCAAAAGGAGAAAGAGAAAGTTCAAGAAGAACTGAAACAACCTTCTAAGTACTCGACTCTCTCCAAGTTTGAAGTCGAGAATAAGCTCTTAAAATGTACCAATGAGCTCAATGCACAAAGAGAGTCAAGTCTAACCTCTAAAATTGAGGAACTAGAAAAGACAATCTCTACATGGAATAAATCCTCTTCATCCATGGACTCTCGATCTCTAGCCGAGAAGTGTCTCTAATGTAACAAAGTTTAGGCTTTGGGAATCCACCTCGTGAGCCATGTGTGGAAAAGGTAAAGGAAACTAGCACTAAGTAATGCTTCAAGTTTTAGTAGAGGCATTATATTTGTGAAATCCTCACGTAAGGATGAGCCAGTCCAACCCCGCTTCTACTCGATTCAATCCATATTCCAAGGAGTAAAGGATCTCATGTCGGCCTCGGGTTTCAAAAAAGAAGAAGAGTAACTCACCCACTACTCTCCAACCTCAAAGGATCGTAGAGTCGAGTAAAATCAACTCCACGAACCAACTGGAAGGAAATAATAGAGGAAAGGTACACCTCACAAATCATGAAACACAAGGACACATGGAAGAAGGAGAATCAGCTTTAATGTAAGGATGACTAAAGATCCACAAAAGTCCAAATGGAGGAAGAATCCTCATACACACACAAAGCATGCATCATATTAGATGTTTTGTGTGCAATAAGGTCATCACAAGGTCACAAAATGCTATTATAATCCTATGCATGTGAGACCCAAAATCAAGCAGATTGGGTTCCCAAGGGTACTAACAAAGTAGGACCCATGCAAGTATGGGTACCAAAATGAAAGTTTAATGTTACCACAGAACAGAGCTCCACGATCACAACCTCGGTATCTGGACAAGGATGCTCAAGGCACATGATCGGGAACAAAGCCCTTCCGCCTAACTACATAGAAAAGGAGGGTCCTCACCATCTTTGAGACAATGGCTCTGCAAGACAAGAGGATATGGCTCACCGGAATGGTGCAAAGTCCTTCAAGAAAAGTGGCCTATGTGGAAGGACTACAACACAATCTTCTCGAAGCATTAGCCAACTCTACGACAAGGGTCATCAAGTAACATTCCTCAACAATCAATGTCAAGTCGAGATTTGAAGACATCTCGCTATAAAGCTAACCGAACAAGAGAAGGAAATGTCTACACAAGAAATCTTGGACAACTAAGCTCGAGACGAGACAATATGCTTTCTCGCTAAAGCATCCAAGAAATGAGTCAAGCTATGGCATAGAAGACCTGCCTCATCTCAACTTCAAGAAAGATGTCCAAACTAGCCTCAAAAGATCTAGTTGCAGTGCTTACCCAAGTTCAACTTCACAAAGAAAGGCCATGCAGTAATGCCCGTCACTGAAAAGGTACTCAAAAGCTCATTCAAGAGCAAAACCGCCAACTCAATTGACAAGCCCCGCAAATGCTTCACATGGATCTATTTGGGCCAATTCCAACAACGAGCCTTGAGGAAGAGATACTCACTAGTCGAGCGGACGATTACACCAGATTCACATGGGTATTCTTTCTAACCTCAAAAGATGAAACAAGCTCCCAACCGATCAAGATGTTCGTACTAGTGATGAACGAGAAAGGGAGAAAATCAAGGCTATAAGGAGTGATCATGGCAGAGAATTCAACTTCTCCGAAATGGACCAGCTTCTCGCATGCATAATGGCATCACCATAACTTCTCGCCTTCCACGAACTCCTCAACAAAATGGAGTAATGAGAGAAAGAACAGAACGCTTAATAGAGGTCGGAAGAACTCTACTAGCAAAGAAATTTCATCTCATCAATACTTCAAGGGCGTAAGCCATCAACACCGCATGCTACACTCGTAATAGATCACCGATACACTCTACGATTAAGAAGACTCCCTACGAACTGTGGAAAGGACGAAAGCCAAATGTCAGCTACTTCAATGTATTCGGCTGTGCATGCTACATTCTCAACAATGGGAAGCAGTATTTGACAAAGTTCCAACCCAAGTCAGACGAATGAATCTTTCTTGGGTATGCCATAGACAATAAGGCCTACAGAGTGTTCAACAAAAAGACACTGAGTGTTGAAGTCTCGATCCACATCATCTTTGATGAAACAGACTTGGACAAAACAGTGCCTCAAGACACTACGAACGACAGTTCAGACACTACGAACGAGGTCGTCGAGCTCAACACTACGATCGTAGTTCCAGATAGCGAAATCGTTGAGCAAGGAAATGAGATCGTAGAGAGGCCTACGCAAGACAACGAACCCCCACATCAAGAAGAATAAATTGATCTTGAAGATCTCAGACAAGAAGGCATCAGGACAGATGTCCCAACAAGAAATAGATGGGCAAGAGATCACACTCAAGACTTAATCATTGGAGATCCTAGTGCAAGAGTCAAAACAAGAGTTGCCACCCAAAATGAATGTTTCTATCTAAGCTTCCTATCACAAATAGAACCTAAAAAGATAGAGGATGCTATGGAAGACTCCAGCTGGATAGAAGCCATGCAGGAAGAACTTAATCAGTTTGAAAGAAGCAAAGTATGGAGATTGGTACCAAGACCAAAGAGTCATCCTGTCATTGGAACCAAGTGGGTCTTCAGAAACAAGATGGATGAAGATGGAGTAATAACCAGGAATAAGGCAAGACTAGTGGCCAAGGGTTACTCTCAGGAAGAAGGCATTGACTACGATGAGACATTTGCACTGCTTTCCATTAGAAGCCATCGTAATATTCCTTGCCTTTCACGCTTCATATGAAATTCAAGGTCTTTCAGATGGATGTCAAAAGTGCATTCCTAAATGGTGAACTTCAAGAAGAAGTATGTAGAGAAACCTCCAGGTTTCATCAATCCATCTCTTTCTAATTATGTTTATAGATTAGACAAAGCCTTATATGGTCTTAAACAAGCACCTAGAGCATGGTATGAAACACTAACTAACTTTCTTATTGAAAATGGGTTCACTAGAGGTAGAGTAGATACCACATTATTTCTTAGAAAGCATAAAGACAAAGTCTTATTAGTTCAAATATATGTTGATGACATTATTTTTGGATCTACTGATGAAAAGTTATGCAAGAGATTTTCCAAGCTTATGCAGAGCAAGTTTGAAATGAGCATGATGGGTGAGCTGAACTTCTTCCTTGGACTGCAAGTAAAGCAGACTGATGAAGGAATCTTCATAAACCAAGCCAAGTACATTAAAGACTTACTTAAAAAAGTATGGCATGGAATCACCTTTCTCCCATGAAAAAAACCCCAATTGCTCCAAAGAACCAAGCTTGACAAAGATGAAAAAGGTAAAAGTATTGACATAACTCAATACAGAGGTATGATAGGCTCTCTTCTATATCTGACTGCCAGTAGACCAGATATAATGTTTGCAACATGCATATGTGCTAGATTTCAAGCTAATCCTAAGGAATCACACTTAACTATTGGAAAAAGGATTTTCAGGTACCTCAAGGGCACACCTCACTTGGGGCTTTGGTATCCCAAGGAGTCCTCATTTGAACTAACAGGATATATAGATGTCGACTTTGAAGTTGCAAAATAGATAAAAAAAGTACCAAAGGGCACCACGCCAATTGCTAGAAAATAGACTTGTGTCCTGGTTTAGCAAAAAAGCAAAACTCAAGATCTACTTCAACCGCAGAAGTTTAATACATTGTCATCGGCAAATTACTTGTGCTCAGATCCTATGGATGAAAAATCAACTAGCATGACTATGGGTTTGAATTCAAATCTATACATGTTCACTGTGATAACACAAGTGCCATAGCAATAACTCATAATCCTCATGCATTCTAGGACTAAGCATATAGAAATAAGGTATCATTTCATTAGGGATCATATGCAAAATGGAACCATATCTTTACAATATATCCGTACTGAAAATCAACTTGCTGATGTCTTTACAAAGCCTCTAGATGAATCCAGGTTTAACAAATTAATAAGTGAGCTAGGCATGCTTCATTTACAACCATGAAATCTATGCTCTAGTTTGTGCTAACCATGTAAATATAAAGGCTATGATCGAAATCGTAGACATGATCAAAGGAAGTCCACGATCGTAGAGAGTCACAGAAGACATGAAAGACAACGATCACAAGGTTAGACTCAACGATCGCAGTGCAGACTCAACGATGGCAGAGCTCCATCAACAAAACAAAGGAGCATCTCTATGTGATGATAAAGTTTAACAAAACAAAGCAATCTCTCTGATAAGCGCCTCAGGAACAAACCTAACCCTTGATTCACTCTATGAGGTTGGCCCTTCCTGAGCTACCTTAAGCCGAGAAGAATGTTGAGTCAAAAGTTCATCACAAGGACCGGACCTCGACGATCGTAGACAATCAACGATCGCAGAATAACTCATCGAATAACGAGAGCGACTCGACTCAATGATGCAGACTTAGACTCGACGTGCATAACGACGAGCAGGCTCGACTACTCGACGATGGAGAGTGAATACACGACGATTACAGAAAGCGAGACTTGACAAGCATAAAGACTACCTCAACGATCGTAGTCATCCCAAAGGATACATTAGCTCAAAAAGAGCTAAGGGCAAATCAATACATTCCTCATCAGTCAAACTCGTAGAGCCAAGCAGAATTTAACATATGCCCCACTAAGCAAATGGAGAGAGGAAGTTACAAGTACAGTTTGAAAACACCTTTTTGAAATCAGAAGTTCAAAAAGCTCATCTCTATCTCTCTCTCTCTACAAGCAGAAACCCTAACCTTCCAAAAAGCTCAAAAAATCATACACAGTGCAAAGAAATTAATGGAAGATTTAAATTCATCTCTGGTTACAGACTCTATTTTGAAGAGTTCAAGACAAATGACCCCAAGTCTCTCAAAACTCTATCTCTGATAAAGAAAGCTGGTCTTGAAGAGGCCCTGGGTACGAGCACATGGATCTACCCTAAGCTGATAAAGGAATTCTACAGAAATGGTGTGTTCGAGAACGACGTCATCACTACGAGGGTCAGGGACGTGGAAATCAAGCTCAAGGCTGAGGACATAAATCTAGCCCTAGGTTTCAAATCAAAAGGGTTTTCGTTCATAGAGGGCATCGATTTCCATGAAGGACTTAAGAGAATGCACCACAAGAAGTTCCCCACTGTCAAAGGGTACAAGAAGAAAGAGTTCCCCCAGAGGTATGAATTTTTGGCAGACATTGTTGGGAAATGCATATGCTGGAAGAGCTCCAACCATGACTCTCAGAAACGGTGCGCCTCAAGCTCATGACAGCCATAAGTTGTGGGATTCAACTCAACTATGGAGCCCTACTACTTGAATGGATTGGGAAGTGGATACTTAGCTCGAAGAAGTCAAAGAGCTCTGGAAAGATGCTCTACGGGCGATTCATAAGTATCATCCTACAACCTACTTTTGGGTGATAAGATTGGGGATGATGAAGGAGAGTCCATCAATCCAAATGTAAGAATGACTCAAAGAATCGCTCGAGAACCGGAAAAGGAATCCAAAGAGAGAATGTAAGAATGATGTCCGAAGTCCAAAGTGGAAGGACTGGTGATGCAAAGGAATCGTGGATTCCGGAAACATGTCTATTGTCAAGGAGACTCAAGAAGAAGAAGAAGAGATCAATAAAAGAAGAACCCATTGCTTTAGTCAGAAAAAGCAAGGGTAAAAGAAAGTCGAAGACTCAAATGGTAGAAGAACCTCAGAGGTCAACCAATGATATACCTCAAGAGTATTCTGACATTGAAACTCTGAATATTTTGAGAAGGAAAGAACAGCAAGCTGAGGCAGATGAAGATAAATCTACCATCTCTCAGATGCTGAAGAAGAATAAACATAGTCACAAATCCAAGAGGCCCTCTGTCTCTTCGATCGTAGAGTCTATATCGAACGTAGAGACCAGGCTGGACTCCTCTCCCAAACAAGTTGCTTGCAATGATACTCTCAAACCGATCAACCACTCAGAGTCAAGTCAAGAAGAGAGTCCTAAGGCTGTGGCTAAGCCTAGGAAACCAAGAAGAAAATTGGTCAAAAAGTACATCCTCATCAATGAAGGAGTACTTAAAGAAGAAGATAAAAAGATAGCTTCTGAGAAGGAGTTATCCAAGGCAAGCCAAAAGGAAATAGCTCAAGCTGAGGGGGAGCTGCCTGAAGTTCTCACTCTAGAGAATGCTCCAGCTGAGGGGGAGCTATTTGAAATGCAAATGGATGATCATGTTGAGGGGGAGCCTCATGATATCCATATGGCAATAGAAGGCCGCACTCAAGAAATGAGAGAGCACCAGCAGCAAGAAAGTCAAAAAGAGGTCATTGATGTAGTGGAATCCTCGAAAGAAGACAAAGACGAAGAAAAAGATGATGAGATCAAGATTATAGATGTGGGTTATAATGGGTATAGGAGATCTCACTACAATCAGCTGTTCTCCTAACTACCCATAATGCCTTTCCATAGAGCTCAAATTCTCAACTCCTGGGATCACATGTTCTGGAGCTTCAAAGCATATCCTGCAATCTCAGTGCTAGCTCATGGATTTCCAGGCAACTTTAACTTTTCCAGACAGCTAATCACAAATGGCCCTTCTTCAAGGAATGAGCATGAGGTACTATCTATCCCAATCTCTTTCAGAGTTAATCACTGTCCACCATCATTCTTCAGTAAATTCTATAAATTCCCAAAATGGTTGGAAGTGATCCTCAATCCACTTAATCAATTCCCATTACATGTAATCCCAACATTCTCAGAATCGATGAACCAACCAAATATGCCAAACTTCATTTTGATACCCATCTCCTCATCATCTCTTACGACACCGACTCAAGAAGCCCAATCATAGAGTCACACGCCTCAAATCGAGAGCCACCTTGCTCAAGCCCCCAACACACAAGCCCTCCATCGATATTCCTCTCGTCCTCAAATGAATATTTCAATCTTGATCTTGCTCTCTACACCTCCAAGATCAATACACGAGACCCCACCTCCAAACAATCCACAACTCATGTGAACTCCTTTCAAATCTTCCAACCAAAACCGAGTTGTCAAGCCCAAGAAAGTGACCAACCAAGGACATAGACGACGCCTTGAAGCTCACACTAAAACTCATTCAAATGAGACTCGACTAAAATGATCAATGCCATTGTGTTGCTCTCCAAGCACCCTAAGCTCTGAGCTCACAAAGAAGCTTAGGGAGATCATAAAAGAGATGCTTAAGAGCATAAATGACAAGGATCAGATCCACTTTCAAGCTGCTAAGAGACACAGGGATGTTGTTCTTATCTTACAGATGACTCAAGAGTCCCAGAACAAACTTATGTTGGACAGCATCACAAATCTACAAACTGCCGTGAAAGAATTCCAAGAATTTTTCATGAGCCAAGGGAAGCAGACTGACAATGTCCTGGACATCCTCCAACGAAGGGAAGCTCGATCTGATGCTCTAATCAAAGAGAATCGAGAGGACATTGCTCAAACCCAAAGTCAGCTCAACGAGCTTGTCCAAGGAATGACTCGCCTCTCAGAAGACATTCGAACCCTTGATGCTGACATAAAGGGGGAGAATAAAGGGAAAGGAGATCAAGGCAAGGCAGAGGCAGAGGCACATTCTTAGCTCAATCATCAAGGAGTCCTCCTCCAAGGCAGTATCACCATCAGACTCCACGATCTGGCCATCAAACTCAACGATCTGATGGTGAGCCAATTATCATGGCTCAACCATTAAGGAGTCAAGGGCCAACTCCCAGCTCACAAGAAGTGACCACCACAGGTCTAAGAATGCCAATTGGAGATCCTACATTCATGAATAGGCATGATCACAATCCAAGACTAAGTCAAAGCGAGCTGGAAGATCTAGCCAAGAGAGACGAAGCCATCAGGAAAAGAAGAGCTGAGGAGTATGCCAATCCTCCACGAGGCAAAAGGCCGAAGAAATAGAGATAAGTTGAAATTTAATTCTTATTGATGTAGCCAAACTTAAATGTAATATCTATCTTCAAACATCAATAAATTCATGCTTATTCTCTAGAAATTTCAAATTGCTCACCAAAATATTAAGTCATATTTACTTTCTAATTACATCTAGAAATTGATAATCATGACAACAAATCTCCTTGGTTATGTCAACATCAAATAGGGGAGATTGTTGGGAGAGTGCATATTTTGATTTGATGTTTAAAGTAAATGCTCATGATTATATGTAAAGTCCTTCAAGGAATATATGTACAAGGACTTAGTGATAGATCAAATTTGTTAGGTTTGATCTAAGCTTTTAATGTTTATCATTCTCAGAAATGAATGTATAGATAAAGAGATCAAAGATGTTAGGTTGATCTATGTCTTGAAATGTAATAGATAGGCTTCAACAAAATCATAGTCTATCGAAATTAATCAAGAGTTTGCGTGTAAAGCCAAGGCGTAATCGAGAGCATCGAGGATCGTAGTATGTCTCGCCAAGGGCTCTCTCCAAAAATCGTAGAGTGGTCCGTATCGTTTGCCGAAGCCAACTCATAGATCGTAGTGTGCTCTCGAAAATGTAGAGTCTGCAAGACAAGCAAGTGAAGATCGTAGTGTGCCAGTCCTTAAGAGAAATCATAGTGTTCTCGTTTGATATTGACGGATCAAGCACCAAGGTGGCAAGACACCACGATCTGAATCATAGAGTATCATCTGCACTTGTGTGTCGAAGCATCGAGCCCTGACCATTTGTTTAAAGATAAATCTCAACAAATGTGGAATGGGTTATAAACGTTGAAGTCCTCACCAAATCCCAATGATATAAAAGATATCCTTAGTATACAACAAAGAAAACGATTAAGAAGCTAAGGAAAGTACCATTGGTCGAGAGAAAAACACCTTTTCGTGTGTTAGGTGAGAAAGCGATCATCATTGTGTCAGGTGGGGCCGTAATGCAATTCGAAGATGTGCAAAAAAGTCTCCATCAAAGTTCAAAATGTCAAACGATTTAATGCTTCAACGGATGTCTTCAACGGATAGATTTCAAGGATCACATATATGCAAAACATCTGCAGATGATAAGAACTAAGCAAGTATTGTACAAAACGCTAAAGAACACTCAACGCTCAACTCTACGATCCGAAAAAGAGAAAGCGTGCTCAGCTACTCAGTTCTTTCAAACAAGAGCTTAACGACAACTGAGTAGCACCAATCAAGAACTCATCAACTACCAATCAAGTGAAGTAAGAAGTTCTAAGTTAGAAGGACTTGAAGAGTTCTAAAGTGAATTGTGAAGAACCAAGTCTGCTGGACTTGAAGAGTTCAAGAGTGAACTCGAGAAGTTCCTAGATCATTTGGTCTAGAAGGAATCTGTGAGATTCAGAAAGTGTAAAAGATATCCTTAGTGGATTTCCTACTAGAAGAGTAGAAGAGTGGACTAGGAGCTTTAAGTGCTCTGAACCACTTAAAATGCTGTGTCTATTACATTTACATTCTTACTATAAGCTGCTATAACTATCTATAACTATAATCTATATATAATCATTATTCACTTTCTCATTAACTCACTATATCTAAAAAGGAGATCAAACAAATCTTAATTCTGTTTATGTTTGAATCATTATCAAAACTAACAAAGTAAAATAAAAAGAATTTTAAATATCTATTCAACCCCCCATTCTAGATAACTATGAATCATATATCTTGCTCCACTTAGTAAAACGAAGATGGAAGAATCACTCGTTTTCCTATAGACGAAGGACTTGTTTCTCCCCTCAACACAACATCAAACAATTCTTTATAAATATTTGCTCTCAATTGTTTTTGATGGCAAAGAATGAAACATAAACTTTGTGATTCAACCATGGTGTAAGCACCAACAATAAATTATTGGAAAAGCTTCCTAGAGCATAATATGGTGTCAGCTTCAGAATTTCTATCTTGAATCTTATATGAAAAAAATTGTTGCATTGTTACTTTACTCCTCTTCCGCGAGGAAGAACCTTTTTCATCATTTAGTGGAATATCATCCCTGTACCTATTGAGTCAGTAATTGAGATTGATCTCCTATTCAGCTTGGTCTCTTCTCTTCTATTCAGTTTGGTCTCTTCTCTTCAAGATAGATTGGGCTCTTCTACTTAATTTGAAATTCCTACAAATTTGGGTTGTTATGTGTAACAAATAGATGTCTATAATCTAATATAGTTTGTATTTCAAATTTATAGTTATCTTGTAAGATGTAATCACTCTTATCCTATATATACAACATTAAATGGCAGTACTCATTGAGTGAATTGATCCTACCATAATTATTCATTATATATAGTTTTATTTTGGTATCAAAGCCATGTCACTGCTTTCTTCTCCTACTGTACAAACATCCATAAACCAACCCTCCTAATCCCTCACTTTTGCTATCAATATTAGTAATCCCAACCAAGTTATTCGACTACAAATAACACCAGAAAATTACTTGTCATGGAAGGCACAGGTACTCCCACTCCTGTGTGGAAATTCTCTACTCAAGTTTGTTGATGGTTCCTTTCCTCCTCCACCACAGTATACAACTGAAACAGACCAGTCCACTACAAACCAGACAACTATAAATCCAACCCAGACACCTGCAGAAAATCCAACATACCATCAGTGGTTTCAACAAGATCAAAATCTTTTGAGCCTTCTAATTTCTTCATTGAGGGAAGATATAATACCCCTCATTTTGATGCCCAAACTTCTCGACAACTATGAGTTATGCTTGAGCACGCATATGCGTCCCCATTAACTACTCGTATTGTTAATTTACACCTTCGACTTCAAGAGTGTAGACAAAATGATGACTCTGTTTCTACTTACTTCTACAAAGCCAAAGGCATTTGGGATCAATTAGCAGTAGTTGGTAGGCCTATGGCCATGGCCGACTTCCACTACAAGAAAAAGATTTATTTATGACAGAATTATTGTCGACTAAACATATTCAGTCGATGTTAATATAAGACTGACTGAATATTTAGTCGACATTAATTCAGTTGGAATTAATGTATCCTCGACTGACATCAGTCGAATTTAAGATCTTCTCCTTGGCGTAAGAGTTTCCCGCCAGCGCGAATATATAGTCGACGGAATATATGTCATCCTCGACTGAATAATTTGTCGAGGGTATCCTAACGTCGATGAAATTCCGTCGAAAATAAACCCTGCGTCCTCTCATTTTCATTTCCCTATCTATTTCTACATTTCCCTCTCTATTTCATTCTCTACACCACTGATCTCTCTCTCACTCTCCTGGGTCCCCTCTCCACCTCCACCGGGGTCCCCCACCCTGCCTCGGTACCCCACTCCCCCGGCAGTGTCGTCCCCCCACACGACACCACCACCCCGCCTGCACCCCACCCTCTTCCCCGTCGACGCCGTCTCCCAGGCCCACCTCTTGGCCAGGTGGTCCGTCCACCCACACCCACCCCACCTCGGGTTCCCCCACTCCCAAACCCCTTCCCTGGTACCCCACCCTCTCCCCTAGACCCCAGGCAACCCAAAGACTCACTTGCGCGGCCACGTCCATTACCCACTTGCATGGGTCATGGGAGGCTTGTAAGACTTAGACTCTCTTCTTTCATAATTTTCCAGGTATTGAGTATATATATATATATATATATATATAGATATATATATATATATATATATTATATATATGTTAGTAGTATGAAATTTAAGTACGAAATTTGTGTATGAATTTGGTATTATAATGTGCAATTGGTCTAAATTTATTTTTTTCTGGATTGATAATGTATAATGTATATATGAATTCTGTTTTTGGTATTATAATGTATATATGAATTCTGTTTTTGGTCATTTGGGTCTGAAATTGGTCATTTGCAGCCTCTGTACATGTATAGCAGTGTAATTGCAGTGTATATTTCTTTTATATAATTGCAGTGTAATTGGTCATTTGGTCTGTTATTGTTTGGTTTTATTTTCTTTTATGTAATTGCAGTGTATATTTCTTCAATTTCAATATTATATGTTGTATGTTAATAACAGTAAGTAATTTTATGCTTGATATTTCCGACGAAATTTCCCACGAAATTATGTCAGAATTCTTGAGATGCAAAATCTATTGCTCTAATAACTATTTATTACTTAATTTACTAATACTAAAATTCACTAATTAAGTAGAATTTACTTAATTAGTTTTCAAAAAATAATTTATACTTCAAATATCAATTATTTTAATCAACTTAATTAAAAAAATAAAATAAAATAAAAATTCACTATTTAATATACTAATATATAATTCGTAATAAAATAAAATAAAGTTTAATAAATGAAATAAATATAATTTAATATATAAATAGATTAAATTAAAAATAAAAATTATTAACAAATAAATAAAATAATAAATTTCATTTAATTTAGTTTATTAAATAAAATAAATTTTAAAAATGAGATAATATAATATAATAAAAAAATAAATTAAATTAAAAATATTTAATAAATTAAAATAACATAAAATAAATTTAATAAATTAAATCAAAATTTAATTTAATAATTAATAAATGTTATAAGGTAGTTTAATTTAATTTAATTTAATAAAAAAATTTAAAAATTATTTTATATAATACAAAATAAAATAAAATAAAATAAAATAAAATAACACAAAATAATTAATAAAATAAATTAAAATAAATTAGAATAAATTAAAATAATACATTAAATCAACTCAAAATAATAAACTAAGTAGCATTTGCGTAGTTGGGATGCAATTCAAAGAGACTGAATATATAAGAATGTTGTCGCGGAAATAAAATAATATACTTTGCAACTTAATTAGGAACCCATTTGACAAGTAAGAGTACATATATATATATATATATGTACTCTTCCTATATCTTGGATTTTGACGTATGGCGATTTAAAATTAATAGTACTCAACCTATTCTTCGACAACAATTAAAAAAAAAGGGTCGTAGTTTCTGTTATGTCTTATACTCGAATAATAAAGTTAATTGAATTATTGAAGACATTCCTCACTGTTCCATCATAACAGATGCCAACATACGGAAGGGGTTCTATTAAGTTGTTGAACAAAGTTGTAGGTTAAGCAACCCTCTAGATGAGCGAACGATCACTTCTCTACTATGAATGAAGCATTGCCTGATATGGGTCCAATCCATGACATAGACAGCTTCTCACCATTCCAAATTTCTCATATGGGTATTTGGAGTGGTGAGAAGCTTTCTATGGCATGGATTGAACCCATATCAGGCAATTATTCATTCATAGTAGAGAAGTGATCATTCGTTCATCTAGAGGGTTGCTTAACTTGGAACTTTGTTCAATAGCTTAATGGAACTCCTTCGATGTTGTCATCTCATTATGGTGGAATGTTGAAGGAATGTCTCGCAGAATTCAATTAACTTTATTAATAGAGTATAGGACATAAACAGAACTACGACCCTTTTTTGTCCGACATCGCCATGGAATCAGCTTGGAGTACTATTAGCTGCAACTGCAACTAATATGAAACTTAGATTTGCAACTAATAAACTAAGTACCATTTGCTTAGTTTTCCATAATTTTCAATAAACTCAATGATACTCTCCCTTTGCTTTCATACACTCATATATATATATATATATATATATATATATGTAATATACTTTGAAACTTAGAAACTCGTTTGACATTCACTCGGTAGAGTGAATGCCAATAGTCCCTATTGGGAATGCTATTCTTTGGATGTTATGTCTCTCACTTAGGTGGGGTGCTAATTCACAAGGTGCGTGCGTGTTTATAATTTTTGAGGATTTTTCAAATGGTGTCTTTACATATGTTCTTGAGTGCATACTTAGACTAAGTTGTCTTGGTCTATTTCGTACTTGAAGACCATGGGGAAGGTGATCTTTGAAACTTTCTTAAAATATTATAAATACGCACCTTGTGAATGGCACCAGAGTTAGAGAGAGCATCCAAGAACCAGGATAGAACTAACCCCCAGAGAGAGTGGAGATATATACTAGGTAAACTAAATACATGCATATATATTCTAATTGGGTATTTTCTTCAATTAAAGATGTCAGCCGATCGGAGTTAGATGTACCGTAGGATACCAATTGATGGGAGGGGATTATTGATGCGTACCGTGAAGGGGTGTCCAATTTTATGAACAAAGCAATAGAACATGTTGATGATCCGAACGGAAAGATGAGATGCCTGTGTTCCAAGTGTAAGAACATGATATGGAAGATTGCGGATGAAGTTAAATTTGACTTATATTCACGTGGGTTTGTGGATGGATATTCGGTATGGATTCATCACGGGGAATCAACTGAGTTTAGAGAATAGACATATAGTACTGTAGACCACTCGGATCATGGGGATTCACAAGCAGATAACTATGATGTCGTGCCGATGTTGGTTGATGCGTATGGCCCTACCAATATTGATTGGGCTGAAAACGAGCATGCGTCAAGCAGTTCTTAGCAAAAGCCAAATGATTCAGCAGCTACTTTATACAAGTTGCTATCTGAATCGGGTGTTCCATTGTATCCTGGAAATGATAAGCACACCAGGCTTTCTGCAATTACGAAGCTTTTACATTTCAAAAATGAGCATGACTGCAGTGAGAGAGGATTCAATGATATGCTTGATATTCTCAGCGTACGTTTCCCGCGAATTACTATGAGGTGAAGAAGATGGTTAAGGGGTTGAATCTCGGGTATGAGAAGATCGATGCTTGTGAGCAGGATTGCATGTTATATTATGGGAGGACAAAGATAAGGTGCGATGTGATATCTCAACTTCGCCAAGGTACAAGATCACAAAACGTGGAGGGAAGGAGAAACATGTTCCAAAGAAGATTTTACGGTATTTTCCTCTTGCGCCGAGGTTGCAGCTGCTATTCATGTCTGCGCACACTGGTCACTATATAAGTTGGCATAGAACAAGGGATGTCGTGCCTGGTCAGCTGACTCACCCAGCAGATGGAGATGAATGGAAGAATTTTGATGCCAATTTTCCATAATTTCCCGAAGAAGTTAGGAATGTCAGGCTTGGGATGGCTACAGATGGATTCTGTCCATTTAATAATTTCAGTCAGCCTTATTCTGTTTGGCCAGTGATTATGGTAGCTTACAATCTTCCACCGTCAATGTGCATGAGGGATCCGTATCTTTCTTGACCTTACTTATACCAGGATAAGAGTCCTACAAAAGACATTAACGTGTACCTCGGTAGTTAGTCGATGAACTTAAGATCTTTGTGGGAAGCAGTGTTTCGGACTTTTGATAAATCACGGCGTAATTTTTGTGATGAAGGCAACCTTGTTGTGGACTATCACCGACTTTCCCGACACTTGGGATGATTAGTGGTTGGTCGACTCATAGCAAGTTGTCAAGTCCAGTCTGCATGGGGGATGTGCAAGGCACTTGTCGACGTCGGGATTTTTGAGTGTCCCTTTTCGTTACTTGTTCTTTGGTGTTCTCATGTTAATGTGAGATTTGTTTGAAAAAACAAGTGAAAAAGGTCTGACATGTATAATGTCGACGATTTGACTTTAAGAGTCGCCAGTTGGTGTATTTAATTGGTTGCACCAACACAACTGAAAAGGTTAGCACATTGACCCAGTGATTTGACACTGTTAAACGGGTCTGTGAAACCGAGATTCATTAAGGGTTCGGGGGCTTGATTATGCGGAGGGAAGGTGTTAGGCACCCCCCGACATCCGTGTTACCACGATGACCGCCACTTTTCAAAGAAATTGTTATATGGATGTGTATGTGTGTGTGGATCAATGTGCAATTATTTGAAAGTAGTGCGAGGCCTCGTTCGCACCTATATACACAAGGTTTGAATTTTATAGGAAAATTCAGTTTTAACCAAGATATAATAATGAAGTTTTGTAAAAGAGGTTTTTCAAACCCTGTGCTCAATAGAAATTGAGACCTTTTCATACTTCCATTTTATTGTTAAATGTTCGGCTTGTTTGCTTTTATTTTCGAGATGCGAAACATCCTCGAGAAAATAATATCTGATCTTAGAACTCCTTATGGGCATGACAACCATCCAAGGAAACTCGAGACCTTAGTAAAATAATGTACAAGTCGCTTCTGACTAAAAAATGTCCATCATGGGAACCGAATCTAGGTTTAGTAGACTGAACCTGTGATCACATGATTTCTAGGCTCACATGATACTGCAATTTGTATAGAAAGCAGTAAGCAGTTATATATATATATATGTACATGATCAACCACCACAAAGCAACTCCATGGGGGATCAAAAATATAAATAAAGTAGTAAATGCTATCAACTGCCAAGAAATAAACTCCAGGCAGGACAAAAATGTAAATAAAGCTGTAAAAAGCGATCAACTACCACGAAGTGAACTCCAGGCAGGACAAAATATAAAAAAAGCTGTAAAAAGCCAAAGAAGAAACTCTAGGCCTGAAAAGAATGTAAATATATATATATATATATATATATATATATATATATATATATATATATCAAAGTAGTAAACGCACCGAATGTAAATCCGGGCTCATCGGATATGTCCGATAGCAATTATATATATATATATATAAGTGAGTAAATGCACCTATATAAAATCTGAGCTCATCGATGAAAGAGTCCCACAGTTTATATAAGTATATATATATATATATATATATATATATATAAATAAAAGCAAGTAAACGCTCCAGACCGAAGTCTAGACTCAATCGAGGCATAACTTGATAATGTTAGTCCATATATACGAAATATATTCATATATATATATATATATATATATATATATATAGACATAAATGAAAACCACGGATAGAAGTCCAGGAAAACACACTCACACGACTATCAATGTGTACTGTGATTGTGTGATATATGAGAAAGAGGCTATATAGAATATAAGAAGGCTTTACGTTGGAAACCGCCAAAGTAGACTTCTTAGACTTTAAATGGATAAACACTCAGCTCATGGGATAAAAAGTAGTTATATGTGAGCTAACTAGTGTTTAAAGAAGAGGAAACACTCAAAAGATGTGTATGCAGAGTAAAATGGACAGGGCTTTCTCGCCTTTTTCCTTCTCTCTCTCTTCAAATGGTGACCCTCTCAACATTATATTTATAGATCGATGGCATAGAGTACACTGCAGTAATACTGATTGCACTACTTGGTTGGTCGTGGTGGATCCGAGCCTCGCGGGTCCTGTCGACTTGTAGTACGTGCAGTCGTGCACTATAATGTCCGCTCGAACTTGCAGAACTTTAATCCGAGCATCAAAACGAAGTATATCTGTACTTCTTTGGATCGCTTGTGTCGAGAGTTACGTAATGACATGGATTAGAGGTTGTACGAAGTCAGGAAGAGGGGTCTATGTCCATGGTCTTCAAGCTTCAAATTCTATCCAAAGTACTGCCACATGTAATTGTCGCTCGGGATTGTTAATCCTCGGCCCTTTTAGGACATTTTTGTATTTATTTATGAAGTGTTGAGACGACGTGCCATTGTTTGAAGGAACAAGATGATGTTTGACTCCTTGTCGGGGTTATCGCCGGTTTGAGTTGAAAGTAGACGTTGCTCAAGGTTACAGTTGAGATTGGACTACTTGTTGCTATGCCGCGATATCATCTTGTTGACGTGGACAGATGACGTTGTGACTCCTCACCGGGGTTATTGCTGGTTTAAGTGGGAAGCAGACATTGCTCAGGGTTACATCTGAGATTGGACTGCTTGTTTGTATGCCTCACTGTTATCTGGATTAAAGCTGATCACACATGTTTGAAACAAGCATTTCTGGGGTTATCGCCGGAACTGCAATGGTATCCCTTGGGGCTATCACCAAGGATGGGGTTACTACTCCCAGTGTTGTCTTTGGGACTAGAAATGAACGTCACGGTGTTATCGCCGAGACAAGATTGTCCTCTCCGGTGTTGTTGCCAATCTTTTGATCTGCATATCTCGGGGTTATCTCCGAGATTGAAAATGACACTTCCGGTGTGTGTTCCGGGTTGAGATGATGTTCCCAGTTTATGTTCCGGGTTGGAACCGAACTTCTGGTGGTATCCGAGATGGATGTAAGCTCTCTTTCAGGGTTATCTCCAAAAGACGGATCTACCCTCCTGCAATGTTAGTAATAGGAGTGCAGAAAATTCTGAGTGTCTACAGATGCTCCTCTTTATCATATTCATGCAATACAAGGCATGGATAGGATAAAGAATCCTAGACACTTGAAATGTAAGCAAGATAAACATGATGCTATATGCAGCAACATGATGCAAATGTATGATGCATGAATGATTGTCATGTAATCCTGCTGGGATGACAATCAGTGATGGCTTGGACATGCGATCCAAGTCTCCAAGGATGTGGACGTTGGGACTACAACTAAAGTCTCTAATCCTAGACACTGGCTTA
The DNA here is from genome assembly GCA_020205605.1 of Panax ginseng. Classification (NCBI taxonomy): domain Eukaryota; kingdom Viridiplantae; phylum Streptophyta; class Magnoliopsida; order Apiales; family Araliaceae; genus Panax; species Panax ginseng. Next base: position 57,684,892 of record CM035149.1, on the reverse strand, counting down.
TACTCCATAGAGGTACCTCTTGTGTGGAAGAGATCTGTGGGGATAAGGCTTTGTCTGTTTTGAGGATGTGTATAACATGTTCCCTCATACCGTTGTCAAGATTATCGCCAACAGCTTTGTTGTTATCGTGGTTGCTCGATCTTGACGATGTGTGTATCACCGGATAAATCCCTACTGGATGCATTGTCAAGGCTGCTTGACCTTCATTGATGTATGTGTCAATGGTAGCATTACGTTGTAGCCCATGCTGGGGAAGGTTTCTTCGATGGGTTTACTTACCATCGGCTGACATGGTGTCAAGGCTGCTTGACCTTTATTGATGTGTGTATCAATGGTTGCATTGCATTGTAACCCCCGCCGGGGATACGTGAATGCTTAAAAGATGTGCATTGTGACCCCCGCCGGGGATACGTAGATGCTTGAAAGATGTGCGCTGTGACCCCCGCCGAGGATACGTAGATGTTTGAAAGATGTGCGTTGTGGCCCCAGCCGGGGATACGTAGATGTTTGAAGGATGTGCGTTGTGACCCCCGCCGGGGATACGTGGATGTTTGATAACTTCGACGTTGTAACCCCCATCGGGGAGGTTTGATATTTCATAGTTTCACGTTGTAACCCCCGCCGGGGATTGTTTAGGGTTGTAACCCTGCAAATGACGACATCGGACCTTTGTTGGGTATTGCCGAGCATGGTTTATGAAAGCTGAGCTCATTGGTATAGTATACCCTTCATTTAGGCGAATACCATTGAGACGACGTGAGTTTAACTCTGACCAACAAGAAACCAGGATTTCAGGCTATTCCGCTCAATTGCATATCATTTTTATTCCTGATTTGGCCTTTTCAGCTTGTGAGACCTCCTTTACAATTCTAACTGGAGCGAGCTGGAGGTGTGAGACCCATGTAGGGGGCTGCAGTGTATCTATGAGAGGGCCGCAGGAGTTGACCATGCGCCACTAGTGTCTCCTATGTATAAGTGGCTGGTTGCTTTCATAAGTTATTTTTAAGTTGCGTAGCAAAGGAAATCCGAGACTTATCACATGCATGTATTTTTTCCAATTTTTGTCCGTTAAAAAATGACTTATCACATGAAATGCATTTAGACACATAGTAGTGAATATGCATGCTGATATGACTTGATAAAAAATATTCAACATAGTAAATGTTAGTATTAAACCATGCTGAATATAATTATGTGAAAAAAATTTAACTTTTGAAGCAGTCAAATTGGCACCTTTTACTGTCATTTCTTTTCCTATCTATGGACAAATGAGTAAAGGTAGAATAGTAAAATAATCCTTATAATTAGACTACACTTACGGATTTTTACTATGATGTGATGAATGCATACAAGATGTATATAACTGTGTACAGGTGTACTACTGAATGGCCACCTAGTCATGCCTATGTGCATGTGGATAGTCCCATTTACAAAGGGGCTATGGCAAAATTTTCCCAAAATATAGGCATTGGGTAGTCATGCATTTTTAACTCTACTATAGATGTATGTTAAAATAATGCATCATGCATGTAATCATAGAATGCATTTTGAAAAAGACTCCAAGTACGAAATTACCACACCCTTTCTGAGGTGATTTGGAGACTTGCTGTCCAGATATTATGGATCCAGATCACCTTAGAAGCGGTCATGCAGACCATTTCTAGTGTACGGAGGAGGGCTTTTGAAGAGCCTCGGGCCTGATTACGTGAGACTGACCTAAATGTCGTTTGGAGGGCGGTAGTACGTCCTATTCGGTTTGAGGTGCTGAATCTTTGAGGGAGAGGCGGGATGATGTGCCTCGAGGTTCCCGCTCCTGCAACAGACGTGTTCCCCGTGAGGGAATTGCGAGTATTCAAGTGACGAACCCAAATCTTCTGGGTGACTTGAGTAGGCATCCTTCAGTATACCTGCACACAAATGAGGTATGAAGTTAGATCTTTAATCTTCCTTATTTCCTATTGATGAGGAGTCAAGGAGTCTGATGTTGATCTGCATTTGATGTAGGTTCCCGGCTTCACACAGCCTCGAGGGAACTAGTTTAGCATCCACTCTATGTATCAGGCCTTGCATGATGACTATAGAGCGATCGTCCATGGCTGGGGATTCGGGAGGTTCTTCTCCATTCTACCCCGTCGATGTCCCTGGGGTTACCTCAGGGCATTGTCTGAGCGGTGGTTCCACCAGACTCAGTCACTCCATTTGCTAGATTGCGAGGTGATGATGATGCCGATGGATTGGCGGTTTATCACAGGTATAAAGTTTGGAGGGGAGTTGGTACCTTGCACAACGGATATCACCCCTACTGCCATCAGATCCTTGTTGGGAGTTCCGGCGGAGGCGCTTAAGGGCAGAACCGTTCGTACAGGTCCTTTAAGCGTAGATGCTATGAGAGGGCTATTGAGTGAGCCTATACCCGATGATGTGAGAGTCAGGGATCGCATTCTTTGGCAATTGTTCCTGATGATCATTAGGGGCTACTTTATAGCAGACAATTCCTCTACGATGTCCTTTGCTTTGATTAGCGCCACTCGACACGTGGACCATATAGGAGAGTATGATTGGGGTTCCTACACCTTTGCCTATTTCCTTAGGGGAATGCGCATGCGATCGCAGGGCTTGATCGAGGCGTGGTTAGGATTCTACCCATTTCTGCTGGTGAGTGTTTCTCTTGTCTTTTCCCATGTATGGGTTAAGAGTGTCGACTGACAGCAGCTGTTTGCCTTTGTGTTGGCAGTTTTGGGCCTATGAGAGGCTTCCTTGTTTGCGTCCTATGAGCGTGTTAGGTTTAGACACCTATCCACAAGGATGGAGATGGCATCATTCCACACTGGCGGAGGTCCCTGTTGCTGAGGGTTTCACTCATTGTCGCCTACAGCTGGAGCTATTGACAGCTGATGTCATCACATGGATTCCCTATTCTGGAGAGCATTTGGGAGTTGGATTTGAGGATGGGTACCCGACTGGAGTAGAGTATGTCATTTCCACCCGCAGGATTCCTCTCTTCACAGATGGAGGATGGGAGCTCTATTTAGGAGAGCGTGTTATCAGGAGCACCACAGGAGAGATTCGTATGCCGATCCTGCCTCCTGCCAGGCGTTATTGGCCTGTTTCGCAGTCACCCATCATTGACATCCTATTGATGGGGATTGATGGCTTTACATTGTCAGAGGGCCCCTGTTCTCAGGAGATGTTCCAGCATTGGTGGATCCCTGGTACGATTGGAGCTCAGACCCGCGCCACACAATTTATGGGGGATATGGTTCCAAGATCCGTGATGATGACGGATTGGCTAGCCTGTGTCAGAGATCTGACTCATGTGGTATAGATTGACAGATTGGCATGGCAGTTGGACCGATCACATCTTTTCATTCGTCATTTGAGCAGAGATCCCACAGAGTAGATACTTTTGATCCTTCCAGCTCTGGCGCTGGTCCCTCGGATGACCCATATGGTTTTTCCAGTGCAGATCCTCCTTTGTATAGGCCTAACATCCACAGAGATAGAGATCCAAAGGACTTCGGGAGGAGTTACATCAATTGGGCAAAGATCGATGATGTGGACATCGACACCATTGACTTTTTCTGATGTATTTCTTTTGATAGGCCTTTGTTAGCTGCTGGGTAGCTTCACCCCATTTCCTTGTATTTTAGCTGTACAGAGATGTATTAGATGATGATATACTTAGGAATGTACGCACAGTTTTCCATTCCCTATATCATATTGCCATTTATTGTATCATGCATGTTATTGTTATGCATATGTATGTATATCCAGAGATATTCAGCATTGACCCCTGGATGGTCTTATGACATGGCCCATACAGATGTCTTCTTCGATAGTTAGCCGTATTGATCATACCCCACCATTTGCGGTGGTAGCTGGTATGCGATCATGGTATGATAGTATATCACCATCAGACATGGTTATCGTAGATGATTTACTGCAGCATACTATGACCTTACTGATGTTTCAGGTTCCTCCAGGATTTGTAAAGGGCATGCTAGAGCACTGGGAACCGAATAGACAGGTATTCCGTTTTGGGACCCATGAGTTGACTCCTACTTTGGAGGAGTATGCACGGTTGATGATGCTGTCGCTGGACAGACCTTGCATGCATATGGTGACGGGAGACATGAGTAGACAGTTCATGACTCTCACAGGTTTGAGGCACAAAGTGGTGCAGGATGAGATCACATCCGACCATGTTATATCCCAGTGTTTCCTGTTTGACAGGTTTGGCTCTGAGGACAGCTATGCACAACATTCCATGGATTTCACGACACCGGAGAATCATTGGCGTTTAGCCAGAGTAGATGTACCGCTTCTATGCGTATTGTCATATGTATACATGCCGCGATACATGGATGAGCTATATATCGGCGTCATTATGGCAGTGAGAGCTGTCAGGGAGGGTTATACCATTGTACCGATGATCATCACAGAGACCTTGAGGTCGGCTACATATCAGTGTACTTATCCGGCGAGGAGTGTCACGTAGCTTCGGTCATCTTTGTATGTGTGGTTCATGTCACACTTGAGACCGATTGGCACATTTATACATCATGGATTTTGTTTCACCCATGAGATAGCCATGTCGTACTCTTTTCAGCCTGCGGGGTGTATAGATGTTGTATCTTGGTCCGCTTTCTTTGCAGAGATTGGAGATCCGTTTGATATATTGCCGTGTTCAGGGCTTAGCTCAACCTACAGCTTCATTACTCATGCTCCGGGCATGGATTATCTCCCTCTGGCTGGTTTGAGGGGCATGATTACTTACCACCCACTGGCCGTGATGTGTCAGTTTGACCAGTTCCAGGATTTTCATCTGTATGAGGGGTAGTGAGTCAGCGCTTCGCGTCACACCATTTGTCAGCGGAGGACATATCCAGGTTGTATGCCTGTTGGGATCAGTGAGAGCTGGCTGAGTTTTTTGTCAGCCATCTAGGTTGTTCTGCAGAGTATTCCGCATGGATGGAGACAGAGACTGCATCGGCTGCGGCAGTATCCACAGTGCAAGGGATTGATGCTGACGATGAGGAGCCTATAGAGGAGGCTGTCATTTCCACCGATGACTTGACTACTGGGCTGCTAGCATTTGTGATAGATTCTCCCACCCCGAGTGCCACTGTTACTCAGTATTCGGCATAGCATGTGGAGCAGAGCTTACATCTGATGACCTATGATAGAGATCAGGCTAGGGCCGCGTTGTTGACAGCTCTTGATGAGAGAGATACCGCTCTGTTAGGGAGGGATGAGGCTAGATTAGCCAGGGATGCATTAATAGTTGAGCGGGATGCCGCCTTATCTGCTAGGGATGTGGCCATTGCAGACAACACTTCAGTGAGATCCCAGATGACGGTTAGTCTGGCCGACATGAGTGCTTACATTGATGAGCATTATGTCACCATGCAATTAGCCTCTGATCTGCTAGCTCGTGTAGATACCCTTGGGCAGGAGCTTGCAGTGTTACCTCCGTCTTCAGAGAGGGATGCTATGTTAGATCTGATAGTAAGTATATATACAGATCTATAGATAGCTTTGTATTTTCCTTCATAGACTAGCTTTGCCATTTTGTCATGTACAACACATATGTATATATCAAACAGTATTATGTATGGCAGGGAAATATATTTTGATTCACTTCCCTTTTAGTTATGCCTTGATACTTGCTTGATATTTGCCTGTTTCTCCAGGGCCTTTGATCTTGATGCATTCTGAACTTATCCTTGATAGATGGACATTGAGACGTCGCAAGGTCTCTCAGAACGGATCATTGATTTCTGAAAATCCCTACCATCTTTGGTGTCTTGGAACAGGTATCTGTATGGAAAAGTGGAGAGGAGGGTGGTTTCTTCCTCTCGAGATTGACCGCATCCATAAATGGTGCTTGATATTTCTATTTGTGAGAAGCCTAGTTAATTCCATCTCTTATGGGTTGGTATTGCTCTTTGAGGCACGATCGCAGCTTAGATGGTCACCGAATCTTCTATTTGTGAGAAGAGGTTGGATAATTCCATCCCTTTGATCTGAAACCGATGAAGTGGGGCAATTTGAAGGTTGATCCCAATCTGAGTGTGACAAGTATGTTTGTTACGGTAGGGGTTAGGATCAGGCGCACCATGAATGGTACGCCTATGTACTCTGTTGAAGAAGGAGATCAAGTCTGCGTGGATTCAACCTAGTGTTGGAGGTTCAATTTGAATCTTGGAAGGCGATGGGTATAGAAGTATTTTTGTTGTTTTTGTTATTTTTGTGAGGAAAAGGGCAGAAATGTTTTTGTTGTTTTCTTTATTGCGACTAGGCCATATAGAATATGGTTGCCTACGTACCCCCGGGTATTAGGGAGATCAGGTCGACGTAGTTCGCCCCTCAGGACAAATCGTAGCTGAAGAGAAGCGTAAATCCCATGTGCAGGCTATACTGCGGGGAGAAGAAAGTTTAATCCCATAGAGGGGATAAACTGCCAATGTGGAAAAAGTTTAATCCCATCTTGAGGATAAACTGCAGGGGTGAAAAGTTTAATCTCGTCTTCAGGAGAAGTAGGTGTGAAAAGTTTAATCTCTTCTTCAGGAGAAGCAGGTGTGAAAAGTTTAATCTCGTCTTCAGGAGAAGCAGGTGTGAAAAGTTTGAAATGAAGTGAAATCAGGCTGCTGGTTTGAAGTGTATGTTTCCCTGAGTGGCAAAAGAGTTTGTAAAAAGGAGAGAGGGTTCAAAACCGGAATGACTGGTGATTGGATGATCAAAGCCATGATGTTTTTTTGATGGTAACTTCAGACATAGTACCGTTTCACGGTGTCCGAGTTGATAAGCTGTGGAAATTCATTGCCATACATTTCCTGCAATCTGAGAGCACCTCCTGTCAATACTTCTTTGACAATAAACGGGCCATCCCAGTTAGGAGCGAATTTTCCCTTAGATTGATCTTGGTTGTCAATGATCTTCTTTAAAACCAAGTCATGTTGTTTGAATTTCCGTAGTCGGACTTTTTTGTTGTAGGATCGTACGATCCTTTGCTGATATAACTGACCATGGAAGATAGTCGCGGTTCGCCTTTCATCTATCAGAGACAATTGGTGATATCTGTCTTGTACCCATTGGTCTTCATCCAACTGAGCATCCATCAATACTCTAAGGGATTCCATTTCCACTTCTATGGGGAGCACTACTTCCATCCCATAGACTAACGAGTAGGGGGTTGCCCTAGTGGAAGAACACATTGAAGTTCTGTAGGCTAATAAAGTTAGGGGCAAGAAGTCAGGCCATCCTTTGTGATTGGCGGACATTTTTTGCATGATCTTCTTGATGTTTTTATTAGCCGCTTCAACAACACCATTCATCTTTAGTCGGTAGATGACAGAGTTGAGATGTTTGATGTGGAATTTTCGGTATAATTCCTCCATCATGTTGTTGTTGAGGTTTTTAGCATTGTCTGACATAATGACCTTTGGTTGTCCATATCGACAAACAACATTATTTCTGATGAAAGCAATGATGACTTCTTTAGTAACCCTGCGGAAGGAAGCTGCTTCAACCCATTTGGTGAAGTAGTCGATCATGGTGAATATGAATCGATATCCATTACTGGCTTTGGGCTCGATGGGCCCGATCACGTCCATTCCCCACATTGAAAAGGGCCATGGCGAACTCATATTGTGGAGTTCCCTTGGAGGGGCGTGGATAGCATTCCCATGGATCTGACATTGATAGCACCTCTTGACGTGATCATCACAGTCAGCTTTGAGTGTAAGCCAATAATGTCCCGTTCTGAAAATTTTCTTGACAAGTAGGGGTCCGCTCATGTGAGGGCCGCGTACTCCACCATGGATCTCATCCATGAGCTGATCTTGGTCTTTGTCCAGACATCTGAGGAGACCTAATCCTTCATCTCTTTTGTAGAGTGCATCTCCGCTTAGTTAGAAATTCATAGCAAGTCGATGAATTCGCCTCTTCTCAGTTAGGCTCGCCTCAGCGGGTGTAGATCCATCTCGCAGATACTACTTGATGTGCTGATAGCAAGGATTGTAGATGGGAGACAACTCATCCGATACTTCTCCAATGTAATTCCCATAGACTTGGGCTTTCTGCATGCAATCGTGATGCTTGGCATATTTTCCTTGTCAGGTATATAAACCAAGGAGGCCAACATTGCTAATGCATCTGCAAAGTCATTCCTATTACGAGGAATGTGTAGAAAGGAAATTTCTTCAAACTCCAAAGCCATCTATAGAACTTGCCGATGGTAAGGCAGTAAATGTAATTCTTTGGTTTGATAGATTCACATGGATTGCTTGATTACCAATTGAATCTCCAAAGACGATTAACCACGATACCCATTGAGCGGTCAAGTTTGAGTCCCATGATATAGCCTTCATACTCAATTTGTGTTGTTGGTGTTGACAAAGCGCATTTTGTGGTGATGGGATCTGCTCCCCATCTGGGATATTAAAAGCGCTTCCGACTGAGAGCTTACGTGTTATGACCCCATCAAAATACATTTTCCACTCATGGCATGTATCGTCTTGATGTTATGGCTGAATCATCATTACCCTTCATCGGGAAAGTACGTTTCTAAGGGTTTGTAATCCCCTGCAGGTGCGGCAGCCAGTTGATCCGCAATTCTTTGACCTTCGACAGACTTTTGCATCACATAGACGATGTCAAATTATTGTAGGATCAACTGCCATCTGGACAGTCGACAATTCAGTATGGGTTTGCTGAACACATACTTGAGAGGATCCACACGGATATGAGATGGGGTTGTGTGACCATGGAGATAATGCTGTAATCTCATGGAAGCCCATGCTAAAGCACAACAAGTCTTCTCGATCAGAGTGTACTTGTGTTCACTGATGCTGAATCTTTTGTTGAGGTAATAGATAGCTCGCTCTTAGCCTCTATTGTCCTTTTGCCCTAGCATGCAACCCATGGCATTGTCATTTATGGACAGGTACATGAACAGGGGAACACCATCCCTGGGAGGTACCAAAACAGGAGCGTTGATTAGTTGATCCTTGATTGTGAGGAAGGCTTTCTGACACTCATTGTTCCATTTCATGGAGGAGTTCTTCCTTAACAATTTGAAGATTGGCTCACAGGTTACTGTGAGTTGAGAAATGAATCGGCTAATGAAGTTGATCCTTCCCAAAAATCCCCGTATTTCCTTCTCTGTCTGAGGAATGGGAATTTCCTTGATGGCCTGGATTTTTGTAGGATCCAGTTCAATCCCTTTGTGGCTAACTAGGAAGCCTAGAAATTTGCCTGACTTAACACCAAAGGTGCACTTGGTGGGATTCAACTTCAAGTTGTACTTACGCAACCTGTTGAACAACTTTTTGAGATGGTCTAAATGGTCATCCTCCTTCCAGGATTTGACAATGATGTCATCCACATAGATCTCTATCTCCTTATGCATTAAATCGTGGAAAAGAGCCATCATAGCTCGCTGGTAGGTTGCCCCGGCGTTGATGAGGCCGAATGACAACCGTCTATAGCAAAAGGTTCCCCAAGGCATGATGAAAGAAATTTTCTTACGATCTTCCTCAGCAACCATAATTTGATGGTACCCCGCAAAGTAATCAGCAAAGGAGTACATGCCGTATTGAGCAGTATTGTCAATGAGAATGTGGATGAATGGTACGGGAAAGCTTTCTTTAAGGCAAGCTTTGTTCAAATCCCGATAATCCACGCAAACTCGCACCTTTCCTCCTGGTTTAGGCACGGGAATAATGTTGGATATCCACTCTGGATATGTAGACACCATGATGATGCCAGCTTGAAATTGTTTCACAATTTCTTCTTCGACTTTTAAACTCCACTCAGGTTTCAATCGCCTGAGCTTTTGCCTAACTGGCTTGAATCCTTCTTTAATGGGAAGGCGATGAAGAACAATGTCAGTGGACAATCCCACCATATCTTCATGAGACCATGCAAACACATCCTGGAATTGGGTTAACAGTGAAACCATGTCATTCCGCTGAGTTGTGGTAAGGTCTGAACCAATCTGGATAAGCTTAGGGTTGTCTAAGGTTCCAAGATTAAAAGGAGTGGTTTGATCAAGATTGGGTTTGGGTTTATCTGTGACCCATTCCTTAATCTCTTGAGGTGTCTCAATGTCCTCTTGGATGTCCATCAAGTCTGAGTCCAACTTTGCATCAAAGTTATAGCCCTTGTGGAGAGAAGGCATCTCATCAGCAAGTACAGGCACATCTAAATTCAGAGTCCTGAAACAAAAGATGCTTTCACTTAATATATGTAACTCGTTCGATCATACAAAGTGAGTGTTAACATATGCGTGATAAAATAATCGCTAGTCTTTGTAAAGGAAAACAAACAATTAAAGTTATCTATAGGGAAGAGGATTTTACGCCTTTTTACCTCGCTCGACTAATAATGCATGGAGTCTTTGCTCCAATTGTCGAGGAAAAGTCCCGATGGACTACAAAGTGATAGAAGGATCGTCGGTCCTCCTTCTCTCGAATGATAACCATGACATCCGGCAATCATCGTGCAGGGTGTATCTGTTTGTGTGTTCATCATGAACAATGACGCGAATGCCTGCCATCAATAAGGCAAGGTCATGTTTACGTTTCTGTTCCTTTTCTTCCACTTTGGGATCAGGAATCAGCACTTCTTTTGCTTTGATTGGCACTATTTTTGGAAACAACATAGCTACAACATGTGCTGGAACCTTTACTGGAGATTGCCTTAACTCATGAGGTAAAGGTATAGGAAATCACTGTGCAGCGGAAGTTTGAGGAACCTGCTTGTGCTTATGAGGATTCCTGTGAGTGGACATTTGGATAGGGTGATTAATACCCTGTTGATCCTTACCAAACCCTTGTCCAGGTTGATAACCCAATAACATCATTTCTCGAGTGGCTGGCATAATCTCATCAGAAATCTTGGGTACGGGAAGTGGCACTCCAATAGAATGGTAATGCGTGTTACTCACTTCCAGAGTATGGAAACTGGCCGGCTCAACTTCTGAATTGAAGTTGATAATTGGTAGAGTTCATGGTCTAGGACATTCCGACTCAACATTCACAGTGACTAGACTGTTGTTGATGATGTATTTGAGTTGTTGATGTAAGGTGGAGGGAACAGCTCCAGCCATGTATATCCATGGTCTCCCTAATAGCAGGTTGTATCCTGAGTCGATCTTGAGGACGTGGAAGGATACGCTGAATGTATTAGGACCAATCTCAATTGGCAATTCAATCTTTCCAACGAAATTTCGCCAGGATCCATCAAAAGCTCTGATGATCGTATGGCTACTTTGGATTCGCTTGAGATTGATATTCATCTTTACCAATGTGATATAAGGACAGATATTTAGAGATAAACCTCCATCTATCAATACTCCAGCTAGCATGTACGCGGAAGACAACACTGCGATGTGCAGTGGTTTGCAATGACCGGTCCCTTCGGGAGGTATGTCATCATAAGTGAAGGATATCACATTGTTGTTAAAAATGTGATCAACCAAATGTTGAAATTTTTCAACGTCCACTGATTTTGGTAGGTAGGCTTTTTCCAAAACCTTTAACAAGACCTTCTGATGCTCCTCGAAAGAGAAAAACAGGTCCAGAATTGAAATTTGGTGTGGAGCTTCTCGTAAGCTTAAAATCACTTTGGCTTCATTGTGGCCCATAGTACGGAGGAATTTTTCAATCTTCTCCATGGGCAACTTCCCCTTTGCTTCGCAAGTAGGCTTGATAACCCATTGAGGAAGGTACAATGGATTTTCCTTCGACACTGTAGCAGTAGTATGAGACGTGGATCCTTCAGCTTCTCCATTATTCCATGGAACTTTGTGTAAACTGACAACGAGATGTTGTAGTCTGCAAGGTAAAGGAATTGGCTCTGGTGCGGCCACTTTCAAAGGATTGTCAGCTCCTTTGAGATGAATTGGTTGTATGGGAAATACTTTGATAGTCTCATCATCCACTTCGGATAGAACTGCTACTGATCCCTTCTATTAGGTAGGGCATGTATTCCCATCCTTGAGTTGAACAGTGTAATCATCCACTATTTGCAGGACACCACTATCAATAAGATTCTGAATGAGATGGCGGAGTGCCCAACATTCTTCTGTGCCGTGACCACGAGAATGTGAATGATATTAACACATTTCATCAGGATTGAACCGCCCTGAGAGGGGATTGATTGGAGGTAGAAGGATGTGATTCTTCCTTTGTTGATCAACATTTGAAGTATCTCCTCCATAGATTGGCCCAAATAGGTGAATTCCCTTTTATTGGCGAAATCCCAACGGGCTTTAACACTTGCTCGCTTTGCAACCTTATCCTCCATAGCTTCGCTTTCTGAAGGTGTTGATGAAGCATTCATAACAAATGGAAGGAGATAGGCATGCTCCTGCCTGATTAATTGGCGTGTGAATTGATGATGGTGGGTTACCAGTTCTTCCAATTGCTCAATTTGTTTGCAAAGAGCTTTCATCTTTCGTTCCATGGTAAACTAGAACTTTGCATAATCCCATTTGTCAACACCGTCTTTGATGGGTTGGGATGATTCATTAGTAGAATTGGAACCAGTGTCTAGTGCTCCAACTGATCATGTTGACCTCTTCTTCTTTGTGTTGAGGAAGAGGGTTGTCTTGCACGTGAGGTTGATTGGGTTTAGTGACCACGATCTCACCATTGTCTATTAGATCTTGAATCTTATGCTTCAAGGCCCAACAATCTTGAGTATCATGTCCGGGTGCCCCGGCATGGTAAGCACACTTTTGAGTAGCATTGAAACCCCTCCCATTAGGGTTGGCTAGTGGAAGAAGATGTGTAATTTTATTCTGATCAGTCAGAAGAGCAATAATATTCTCGAGCGAGTCCCCTAAGGGTGTGAACGTTCGAGGTCGCTTTACTTCTCCACTTTTAGGTAATGAAGGGTTTGAAGATTGTGCTGGAAAAGGGGAGTAGTTTCTGTATAGGCATGCTTGGATTGCCTTTTTGTCCTTGCAGTATCAAGGAAACATCCTCCTCTTTCTTTTTATGGACCCTCCGGGGGTTGTTTCCATAAAAACCGGACTGGATGTGCTCAGCAACAACTTTAAGAGCGGCTAGGTCTTGAATTTTACCGGACTTCAATCCCATTTCAAATTATTTCATTGTGTTTGATCATTTCGGAAAATGGTTTGCTAATACCAAATAGAACTCTTTCATAGAAAGGAGCTTCCTCAGATATCTATGAAAGTCATGACCATTTCTGATTCTGTCATGGAAGCAATAACTTGAGCAGCAAGGCGCCTCCACCTTTGAGCATACTCTCTGAATGACTCTTTAGACTATTTCTTGACTTTGGTAATTTGGTACTGGTCAGGAACCATCTGAGATTTAAAACTGTATTGAGTGAGGAAGGCGTGGGCCAGCTCTTCCCAACTATGGATCTTAGAGTTGTCTAATCTGGTATACCATGAACGGGCTTCTAGTCGACTTTTTCTCGAAAGCAAATGTGCATTCGGAGCTTTTCATTCTCAGCATAAGACCCAAGTTCTCCAATGAACACTTTTAAATGTGTATAAGGATCCCCTAATCCGTCATATTTCTCAAAATCAGGGGTCTTAAATTTCTCCGGATAATGAACACCAGGGAATATGCAAAGGTCTGTATATGAAACACTGCCATGAGTTCCAATCCCTTTAAGAACACGAATGGTTTCCTCCATTTGAAGGACTTTCTACCTGATGTCACCATTGTCTGGATGTCTTTGGAGATGGGTGCCTTCAGGGTCTTTGTTAGTTGTTTCCAACTGATGTTCTGGAATTGTTTTTTCCAGACCTTGAACTCCTTGTGTAAAGGGCTATGTATGTGTAGGTATCTTCGTACCCTGAGTAGACTGGTGTAATTCTTTCAGTAGAACAACCAAGTCTATGATTTGTTTACTCAATCCTTCAAATTCTTCTCGGGAAACAGGATTAGACTGTTCGGAAAAAGACATGATTGGCTGTAGGCTTGTGGCCTTTTTGGATTTTTAGCGGGTAACAGGCCCAATTGCTTCCCTACAAAAGACTTACATAGTTTAGTCTTAGGGTAATGTAAATGTTATTATAACATGTCCGTTTTAGGAATTTGTCCTGCAAAACCGGTTTGTTAATTGATAACATGTCATGCACAGATATTCTTCATATTTTCCATTACATATGGATGAACATGGAATAAAATTACAAGTAAATGCTTATGCAAGTAATTGAAAATGGAAAGCATGAAGAGACTTTCCTCCGCGTTTGGTTTATCAGAGGTGACCTATCTTAGGGTTACTCTCATGCTTTTTAAATGAAGGTTCCCGAGATCATCGCAATCTACTCGACGGGAAGCTAATCCAGGTCTTTTCAACCTGGGCGAATCTGAGTGGTGCCTTTCACGAGCCAGGGAATTATTCTTCCCACGGGTCCAAAGAATCAAATACTGACAGGATAGCCTCTCGGTGGAGGGACCACAACATACATTCACATACAATGTGTCTCACCGTTTATGCAAAATGATGACATGTGCGAAGCACTAATATCACAGATAGATATTTAGCAGTGCAATAAGTAAGATGCATTCGTACACATTCATCAGAAATGTAAATGCAACAATCACACACAAGCATATAACAATTTTGAAAAGCTTGTAATAGCGGCTTAAGCCCTCTTACCGGAGTCCCCAGAAGAGTCGCCACCTGTCGACGTCGGGATTTTTGAGTGTCCCTTTTTGTTATTTGTTCTTTGGTGTTCTCATGTTAATGTGAAATTTGTTTGAAAAAACAAGTGAAAAAGGTCCGACATGTATAATGTCGACGATTGACTTTAAGAGTCGCCAGTTGGTGTATTTAACTGGTTGCACCAACGCAACCGAAAAGGTTAGCACATTGACCCAAAGGATTTGACAACGCTAAACGGGTCTCGTGAAACCGAGATTCATTAAGGGTTCGGGGGCTTGATTATGCGGAGGGAAGGTGTTAGGCACTTTCGACATCCGTGTGTACCACTAGTGACCGCCACTTTTTAAAGAAATTGTTATATGGATGTGTGTGTGTGTGTGGATCAATGTGTAATTATTTGAAAGTATTGCGAGGCCTCGTTCGCACCTATATACACAAGGTTTGAATTTTATAGGAAAATTCAGTTTTAACCAAGATATACCAATGATGTTTTGTAAAAGAGGTTTTTCAAACCCTGTGCTCAATAGGAATTGAGACCTTTTCATACTCGAGAAAATAATATACAGCAGTGTCGAACTCCTTATAGGCATGACAGCCATCCAACGAAACTCAGACACTGTAAAATAATGTACAAGCTGCTTACAGCTAAAAAATGTCCATCATGGGAACCGGATCTAGGTTCAGTAGACTGAACCTGCGATCACATGATTCCTAGGCTCACATGATACTGCAATTTGTATGGAAAGCGATAGCGCTTATATATATATATATATAATTATAAATATATATATATGTACATGATCAACCACCACAAAGCAACTCCATGGGGATCGAAATGTAAATAAAGCAAGAATGCTATCAATCGCCACCTTAAGTAAACTCGAGCGACAAAAATGTAAATAAAAGTCAGTAGCGATCAAGCGCCACAGTGAACTCCGAGCGAGATGAAATGTAAAAAAGTCAGTAAAAAGCCACGGAGGAAACTCCGAACCCCGACAGAATGTAATATATATATATATATATACAAATATATATATAAAAGTAATAAACGCACTTAGATATAAATTGGGCTCATCGGATATGTCCGACATCAATTATATATATATATATATATATAAACGAGTAAACGCATTCGGATATAAAATTAGTGCTCATCGATGAGTCGACCACGCTTTATTAACGAGTAAACGCATACTGGATATAAAATTAGGGCTCATCGATGTAGTTCGACCACGCTTTATATATATATATATATATATATATATATATATATATATATATATATATATATATATATAAAAAAGCAAGTAAACTCTCCCGCATCAAAGTCTCAGGCTCAATCGAGGCATAACTCGATAATGTTAGTCCATATATACAAAATATATACATATATTAATATATATATACAGACATAAATGAAAACTATGGATCGAAGTCCGGCCAAACACACTCACACGACTATCAACGTGTACAACAGTGTGTGATATATGAGAAAGAGGCTTTATAGAATATAAGAAGGCTTACAGTGGGCTACCAAAGTAGACTTCTTAGACTTTAAATGGATAAACACTCAAATTTCCTCACGGATAAAAAGTAGCTATATGTGAGCTAACTAGTGTTTAAGAAGAGGAAACACTCAAAAGATGTGTATGCAGAGTAAAATGGATGCCAGAGGCTTCCTCGCTTTTTTTCCTTTTCTCTCTCCTTCAAATGGGCGACCCTCAAATTTATATTTATAGACTGATGGCCGCAGGTACACCTGCGGCAGCCACAGTTGTACCTGCGGCTGGTTATGGTGGATCTGAGCCTCGCGGGTCGCATCATCTCGTAGTACATGCAGTCGTGCACTGTAATGTCCACTCGAACTTGCAGAACTTCAATCCGAGCATCCAAACGAAGTATATCTGTACTTCGTCGGATCACTTGTGTAGAGAGTTATGTAATGACATGGATTAGAGGTTGTACGAAGTCAGGAAGAGGGGTCTATGCCCATGGTCTTCAAGCTTCAAATTCTATCCAAAGTACTGCCACACGTAATAGTCACTCGGGATTGTCAATCCTCAGCTCTTGTGGGACATTGTTGTATGTATGTATGAAGTGTTGAGACGACGTGCCATTGTTTGAAGGAATAAGATGACGTTTGATTCCTTGCCAGGGTTATCGCCGGTTTGAGTTGAAAGTAGACGTTCCTCAGGGTTACAGCTGAGATTGGACTACTTATTGGTATTCCGCGATATCATCTTGTTGACGTGGATAGATGACGTTGTGACTCCTCACCGGGGTTTTCGTCGGTTTAAGCGGGAACCAGACGTTGCTCATGGTTACATCTGAGATTGGACTGCTTGTTTGTATGCCTCACTGTCATCTGGATTTAAGCTGATCGCACATGTTTGAAACAAGCATTTCTGGGGTTATCGTCGGAACTGCAATGGCATCCCTTGGGGCTATCATCAAGGATGGGGTTGCTACTCCCAGTGTTGTCTCTGGGACTAGAAATGAACGTCGTGGTGTTATCGCCGAGACAGGACTGTCCTCTCCGGTGTTGTTGCTGGTCTTTTGATCTGCATATCTTGGGGTTATCTCCGAGATTAGAAATGACACTCCCGGTGTGTGTTCCGGGTTGAGATGATGTTCCCGGTTTATGTTCCAGGTTGGAACTGAACTTCCGGTGGTATCCGGGATGGATGTAAGCTGTCTTTCAGGGTTATCTCCAAAAGACGAATATACCCTCCTGCAATGTTAGTAATAGGAGTGCAGAAAATTTCGAGTGTCTACAGCACTCAACTACGTCATGGCCGAAAAATTAGTTTCTTTGAAATCGCCATAGATTCTTGCTCACGAGCATAGTTATAAAAAAGATGTCTACACAATTCAATGAAAAAGACAGAGAAAGAAAGGGGTTGTTGGTCGCTTGTTCCGGGCAAATGACATATTAAATCAAGCTAAATGATCTAACATTTCCACCCCCGTGAAGGAGCATGGTACGTTGAGAGCTATAGGATATGGGAAAAGTCATAATCGACTCACTCGCCAATTTGGTTTGAGTTGCATCTTGGGTCACACTAAAGACTTCGTCATTGTATAGATGTTATGCATCTGAGAAAAGAATGTATTTGAGAACTTGTTATACACCGTACTAGATACAAGTGGTAAAACAAAAGACAATGATAAAGCACGTAAAGACTTGGAGGAAATGAATATCGGTAGGGAATTGGGCTCTCACCCTAACAACACAAAACAAAAAGCTCAATTTTGTCTTACCAAGCAACAGGTTGAAAACATTTGCAAGTGGCTTAGCGCATTAAAGCTCCCAGATGGATATGCTTCTAACATATCTCGTTGTACTAAGGTTGAACAGTTGAAAATTACTGGCTTCAAAAGTCACGACTGTCATGTATTCATGCAGAAGTTGATGCCAATTGCATTTCGTGAGATGTTACCCAGGAATATAAATGATACTTTTACCGCACTTTCAAATTTCTTTCGGGATATTTGCTCAACTGTTATAAGGTATAGTGATGTGGAGCAGATGGAGAAAAATATAGTGTTGACAATGTGCAAGCTCAAAATGATTTTACCACTGGGGTTCTTTGACAACATAGAGCATTTGCCTATTCATCTGCCATATGAACTTAAGCTTGGAGGACCGGTGAAATATCGATGGATGTATCCATTTGAGAGGTAATATCACATACATTGTGCAATATTCGTCATCTTTATATTTAACTTATCAGGTAATATATATCACATACTTTCATGTGACAGGTATATGCGTCGATTAAAGTAGAAAGTTAAAAACAAAGCGCGCGTAGAGGGTTCTATTGCTGAACACTATACGGAGGAAGAGCTTATCAACTTTTGCTCGTTGTACTTTGACGATGTAGTCGCAACGAAGCATAACCGTCTAAGTCGGAATGAGGTCGGGGATCCGTCTGGTCTTGCTGATGATGAGTTGGTTGTATTCACTTATCCAGCTAAACCATTTGGACATGAGAAGAAGACTTACCTAACCGATAAAGATTTAAAGATTGTCTCTACATACGTGCTTCTAAATATGTCTGAAGTATCGTCGTACATCAAGTATGTATTATTACAAGTTGAAAATGATTTATCTATCCTTAATCAAAAATTAATTAATTGCCATATTATTGTACACAGTTCATTCGAATTGGAAGCGCATGCTTCTAACCCGGGGTTGACAGAATCACAGATAGAAGCATTCACTAATGCAAATTTTCACCAGTGGTTTAAGAGAAGGGTTGAAGAAGAGAACGTGTATGATCATTTTAGAGATGTCATTTTAGGCCCGTATAAACTTGTTAGTTCATTTCCAGGTTGTATCGTGAATGGGTATAGATTCAAGGTTGATGACTTGAATGAATTGACATCAGTCAACTCCGGCGTTGTCATGTTGGGAAGTTGTTATGGAGATTCTGAATCCAATTACTATGGAAGATTAAAGGAAGTGGTTGTGCTCAATTATCCAGGGGCTAAAAAGTGTCACTGGTTTGATACTACAAAGGGTGTTAAAGTTGATCGTAATAGAATCGTAACAGTAGATATAAAATTTGTTTTACAGTCTGATGATGTATTTGTGTTAGCCAGCCAAGTAACTCAAGTGTACTACGCCCCTAATGTCGTTCACAGTAGAACCCCCTGGTATACAGTTGTGACAACGAAGACTCGGCCATTTGATGGTACTAATTTGTCTGGAACGGATGACCCATTGCAAGAACAAGTTAGCAATCCCAGCCACGTTGTGGTATATGATGACGATGTGTTGGGTGATGATGTCGTTGATGTACTCGATGTTGACAAAGTGGAGGAAGATGTGGTTGTTAGTCCGTATGTGATGGTAGAAGATGATATTGAGGAAGAAATTGATACAAAAGAGGAAGAGACAGAATTAGAGGATGAAAATGATTTTGACTCTGACAGGTTTGACGACGTACTACTTCTTCACTAATTGGTGTTTTGTAAATACTATACAACTAAAATCAATCATTATATATATATATATATATATATTTCCCACACATAAGATGGCCATTTGATCGTTCATCGTATCTATGTCTGTTATTTCAGTAGTACAACTATATATGCCTCGATATAGCGGTGGAGGTGGCCGTGGTGGCGGCCGCTCCGGATCGGGTGACGGCTCCCAAGGAGAGTCGTCTTCAGATGCTAGTGAGTTTCATTCTTTTTTGGCTCAGTAACATTATTTGCATAACTATATTATACATTCATTTACTATTTTTGGACAATATATCAACATACAGATGCTAGACGTTGTCATTCGTGAGGGCCTAACCTCGGTCGATTAGGTCATCCACCGGCAGTGCCTGACACAGTTCCAGTTGATGTCGGGTCGTCTGTGTAGGTTTTAACTCTAATATATCACTTATGTTCAATTAGAATGATATTATCATGTGATTAATAAATTAAAATGGTCTTAATAAATTTTGTATTCTAGTATTATGGATCTTGTCGCTAAAGGCGCATTTTACCACGCCATCTGCTCATGCATCTCCCTCTTGGGTCAGATGCGATTTAGTCGAGACAGCGGCGCTACATGCCGACTTCATGGTGACAGTGTTGCGGGAGTTTCACGTAAGTCGACTTACATATATTATATCAAGGTCAATGCATGTTATTTACATATTATTCAAATAATAAATTATACGTATTTTATGTTTGTTTAATAAAGATACTACAGATACGATGTCGGCATCACTGAGGCGGATGGAGACGCCATTATCATTGCCCATATCTCGAAGAATTATCTTTGGTGGTTTGTACGAGATACGACATGAGGAGCGGTCAGGCGATAGAAGAAAACGCCTGGGACTACTTTCTTGAGATCATCGGTAAAATCGGCGATGTCGAGATCTGACATGGGATGCGATGTGTGAGTACTGGGATGATGCTGCGTTCAAGACCAAGTCGGAGCAGATGAAGAAGAATCGCGGCAAGCTACGAGTTGTACATATTTCTGGCTCGCAGTCGATTCAGGAGGTTAAGTTGGTATGTATTTCTCTTTAGTTTAGTTTAATCTTATATTACAACTATAGTAAATTTAGGTGATCTTATTTAATGTATATGATCTAGGCCATGCGGAGTAGCTTGGGCCGACCTCCTACTATGATCGAGTTCTGGGATAGAGTCCATACTGTTTGAAGGGCTCTACTTGAGAATTGACGATATCTCCAAAGACACTAGCTATACGGGTAATACATTTACTAAAATAGATATTATTTAGGATAATATTACATAATTTATATGATGATACCAAGATAACTCACTTGTATATCAAATTACAGGAGCGGTTTGAGAAGCTCCGCAGCCAGCGTATAGCA
The DNA here is from genome assembly GCA_020205605.1 of Panax ginseng. Taxonomy (NCBI): domain Eukaryota; kingdom Viridiplantae; phylum Streptophyta; class Magnoliopsida; order Apiales; family Araliaceae; genus Panax; species Panax ginseng. The sequence continues at coordinate 57,663,878 of CM035149.1, read as the reverse complement.
GATTTGCAGGCTGCTAGGGGCGATGCTGAGACGTTAGATTCCACTGTCCCTCCGCCCGAGATTAGTTTATCTCAGGACGAGGAGACGGCTCTTTGGGTCGCGTCTCAGGATACTCCCACTAGTACTACCTCTACGATATCGAGTCTTTGGGGTTCTGGGAGATACACACCTATACACTGCCAGGAGGTATAATATTTGTGTTTATTTTGTGTTTATGAATAAAGTATACTTGTAATATTATTCATGTTATATTTATTTCTGTAGGCTCTAGCTGCCGCTCTGCGTCAAAGGCCCGTGGGACCATCTCATACGGGCGCTAGCTTAGATGATGCTTTGTTCCAGCGTATTATGGTTGCGGTGTTGGAGAGGTTTGAGACCGATCCGTTGTTCCATCATCGGGACACGCCCAGATGTTTCGCCTTCATCACTTAGCGCGGACGTTGTAATGGTGCCACCGCCGAGAGTCTGGGTATTCCTCCGGCGATGGGCATGATATACGCGAGGAGATTGTTCGGATGGTGGTTACCTTGAGTCGAGGACGCGCGTTTGGGCGATGTTGAGTCGGCCTTCATTGCTTCGTATATTTCATTTTAAATACAAATATATATTCTCGCATGTTATTTAATTTTCATTTAGTTATCTGTAACTGAATCATATATATGGACTAATGAGTTACATGATATTGTATCAATAGGGTGACGAGCGGACTAACGAGCGGGATGACGATTTTTATACTCCCGAGCAGCGTCGATGCCCGCCCGATGATCCTTCTCACACCGGGGGCTCTACTAGCTTGACTTAGTTTACATTCTTTTGTAGTTTAAATTCTTTTGTATTAATTTTACATAACTTTTGACGTACATATTGTAGTTTAAAGTACCTTAGCATTAATTACTTTGGTTTTGTTGCGGTTTGACACTTAGCTTAATGGGATGTTTGTTATAGTTAGTTTAGATTAATGGGATCTTTTGTAATTTACATTAGTTTAATTTACTTTGATTAATGCGGTTTTATATTTCATTACTTTGGTTTGTTGCGGTTATGCTAGTTGTAGTAATGGGATGTTTTTAACATTTAGCTTAATTTAGCTTGTGTATGTGATGTTGGGAAAATAGGTACAGGTACAAGATGTGGATTAAATCCCTAGGTATTGCAAAAACAAAAAAAAATATTTTTAAAAAAGAAATAGTAACCTCGACGGAATAATGGTCTTCTCAATGGAATACCGTCGAGGTTAAGTTTCTTTCCATTTTCGGTATACCGCCACGTGGCATACATAGCCTCGACCGAATATCCTCGATCGAATATACTTGACGGACGCGTTATAGAATCGATGGAATTCCGTCGCTCTTAAGGTGATTTTCCATTTTTATCAGGTTGCCACGTGGCATGCTTATCATCGACCAAATATCCTTGACAAACACAGTTCAGTCGGGGATATATTAACTTCGACTGAATGTTCAGTCGAACCTAGTTTCGTCGGCGTTAAGTGTTCCCGACCGAAGAATTGACGGACTTATTTTCGACGTTCTTATATACGACCAAATTTCCGACCGAATATTCCGTTGGAGATGATGTTACCCTCGATGGAATAGTCTTACTACCGACGAAATATTCCATCGAAAATAAGCCTTTTTTGTAGTGTTCCTTGTCATTCTCTTTAAAGGAATTCGCCTAGAGTTTCACAATGTCATGAACTCCATTGATGCTCATGCTACCCTTATTGATTTTACAACTCTTCACAGTCTTCTTCTTAATCAAGAACAGCTGCACAAGAACATACTTAGCCATAACAGCTCTGTTGTTCCTTCCACTCTAGAACCTTCTCTCAACCCAAGTGCTAATTTTGTTAAGAAAAGTACTAGGCCTTGAAATGGTAACAACTCATCCAGGACTACCAATGGGAATCCTAATCATAACAAGGGGAGAAACTATAATGGAAATAGTACTCAGAATAATTTTAGACGTAATCAAGGGTTTCATGGACAGCATGATCGGAGTACCAAATGTCAAATTTGTTTTTGTTTTAATCACACAACAGTAACTTGTGATCAATGATACAACCACGCCAATCCACCTAGTGCTAAAACAGCCTTGTTCTATCAGTCAACCACTCTTATAACTGCTTGGTTCCCTGATACAAGTGCTACTCACATGGGTTATGTGATAGCCCCAAATCCGGGTCCCAAATCACCACAGATCTGGTACAATCATTCTATAACTATTGCGGAAGATATAAACATAATTTGTTTATACATTAAAGTTTACACACTATTCCCCAAGGTCGAGTAACCTTAACTTATACACAATTCATTATCCTATCTGACATACAAAGATATTATCATACATTACTATCACACAAAAACTAACGCTGTAATTGTCTTTAACCTTTCCTTGTATCCGTCGTCTTCGCCTTAATCTTCAATATTTATAATGATATAGCAAGGGTGAGCATGAAGGTTGCCCAGCAAGTTTAAATTTATTTAAGGATATATCATTATTGAAAGAGTCTGAATAATAAGCTGGCTATAATTCATCAATATAGTTGTGAATTAGCGCGAACAAACTTTTGACTGAACAAGTATTAAACATGAACAAATATATCTGGACCAAACGATAATGAAGGTGATCAGCCTTTCATACCTGACTTATACATGCAATATGTACATAATACAATTCTACAATGGCAATCAGCAATGATTAACCATAAATATATCTGAATAAAACAACTCTTAGTAGAGTTAAGAAAAACTTGCATGTTCGGTTGATTACTGCTACGCAATTTATAACGCTTTATCTGAAGACCTAATATTAGTAATATAGATCTCCAATATTAGAATAATATCATCACAATATAATACTATTATATATATACATAGAATAACCTAAACACATAACACATAACCCTATCAGTCTACAACACACATAAAACTCGGTATCAAGTCAAACTATTGCGATTCGAGTTGAACTCGATCTGACTCTAACATTCCGATGCAGCCTATCGGGACAATTTCTGATTTTAAGTTCAATTAAACTCTGCCTAACACTTAACCATTATCTTAGATAATTATATTATAGTCAAAATATTTTTCATATGCTCGTAATAATTTTCAAGTAATTATTACCATTTATCATAATTTTTCAAGAATTAATATTGTATTTATATAATATTAATACCACAATATTCTAATATCATTAATATTTATTTAATATTAAATATTAATGAAATACATGTCAAAATATTATAATATATTTATAATATCCCATAGTATTTTAATACTTTATTATTTCCTTTAAATGTTTTTAAAGTAATTAAAAACATTATTCAATAATTGTTATTAATATAAATACCACATTATTCTCTTTATCATTAATATTTATTTAATATCAAATATTAATGAAAATCATAACATAATATTATAATATATTTATATTATATTAATGTATTTTAATACCTTAAAATCATATAAATATGATTTTTAAACTCTTAAATCCATTATCCGATAATTGCTTTTAATATCAAAAATATTAATATTTTTATGACAAAATATCAAAATTTATATTTTATAACTTAAAATATTTTTCTAACCCTTAAATCATTTTTATATGATTTTAAATCATTATTTCTAATTTTCTATAATTTATTTAATGTATTTATTAAATAAACTAATTACCATTAATATTAATTTATTAATTAATTTCATCACAAAATATCAAAAGTTATTAAAAATAACTTAAAATATTTTCTAACACCATAAAATAATTTTTCATAATTTTTAAGTATTAAAATCATTTTTAAATAATTTATTTAATATTATAATTAAATAAGTTAAATACCATTTATATTCAAAAATATTAAATATTTATGAAATATACTCAAAATAATTAAAACTAATTTTCGTGCTTTAAAATAATTTTTCATAATTTATTATGTATTTTTAATAATTTAAAACTATTTTCTATAATTATTTATTAAAATAATTAATTTTCAGAAAATAAGTGTCACTAAAAATTCTATAAGCGGCAGGTAACGTCATAGGTGTTCTTGAGTGTTCTTGAGCTTTATCCTGATCTTCATTTACGATTACAAGGTTGGTAGTTTGGTAGTAATTAATTTCATGTTCTAGTTGGTTTCTAGGCTTGTTATGGTATCCAGATTATAGTAATTATGTCATACTACATATACTAACTTATATTATGTCCAAATAACAACATAACAGAGAGATCGAAGCTCTCAAAATACTTGTCAGAAGTTGTTCTTCATTTCTGGGTTTTCCAGAAATAAAGAACAGTCCGAGTTGGCAACTTATGATCTTAATAACTTGCATCCCGAGCTTGATTATTGTGATTACAAGGTTTAATCATGTACAATACATGTCAAGGAACAATTATATAACATAGTATCAACTTAACAACATCACGAACGCAAGATCTGGACTGTCAAACTAGGGGTTAAGAACTGTTCTTGAGCATTTCTGGAAAACCCGGAAATGTTCATAGGAAGAGGTCAACCCAGGTTTGACCTTGTATAACTTTGATTCTGTTAATCATTTGGGTGATCTAAAAGCTTATATATATAGTCCATATGACGACAACAACATCAATACAACAACTTGATCCAACAATTAAATCACAGTAAGATCTAGGATCTCAAAAATCACTGTCAGACCATTCTGGGTTTCTGGGCTGCCCAGAAACCAGTTGGTCAATGTCGGTCAACGTACTTTGACCGCATATATCTTTCAATATACACATGATCTGACCCTTCTTTCAGTTTCAGATCATAGTCGACATAACAAAGAACAGATCTATAACTTAAAACTCACTAAACAACTAACAAATAAAGAGCTAGAGGCCCTGACATTAGGCTATCAGGCCTTATTTTTTCCACTTTTCCAGATTTAAGAAATCTTCTATTTCGAGCACTTTGATGTTATGGATCTGGGATCTAACAACCCAGATCACTAAATAACATCTTAGTACACAACTTTTACAAATAAACAACAACATCTAATATCAAATCCTAAGATTTTTATAAAGCTAGGGTTTATACCTTTATGCTTTGATTTCTTGAATCTGATTCTTTGTTGCTGATTATGAAATGTTAAGACATGATATTAGCTTTAGTTCTCACTCTTTCTCACTCTAAAATTTCGGATTTGAGCTAGAGAGAAAAAGGGTTGGCATGTATGGGAAGTAAAGTGATATTTTTTTCTCTTTAATCTATATATCTTACAAGTTAATGTATATAGCTGGCAATTGATGACTGATTGTTGATATAAGTCACATGCCTAGAGTTTAGGGTTAGTGAACAACCCACATTAAGTCAAGATCTACTCACCAACTCCTTAAAGAATTGCAAAAAAGGGCAAATTAGACTTTTTCCTTACAATTTTAATGGCAACCTTCTCTTTTAATCCAACCCTTAGGGTTTGAACCCTTAGGATTTGACCCTTTAAAACCTAAGGTTTCAAAATTTTAAATTTCTAGAATTTCTAATTTAGGTTTCCAAAAAAAAATTTCTAAATTATAATTAGGATTCTATAATTATACTAAGATTTCCTAATCATGAAATTCAATCTTGCTAATTAGGATTATTATTTTTTAATTAAAATTGCTAATTTAGCAATTAGGGTCGAAGTTGTACATTAGGGTTTATAACCCAAGAATTAGGGTTTTAAATAGAAAATAATATTTCTAATTTAGAAATTAGGTTTCCTAATTAGATTAGGGTTTTCTAATTACTTATAACTTGATAATTAGGATTAATGTTTCCTAATTAACATTAAAATTACCTAATTACCAATTAGGGTTTTGAATTTACAAATTAGGGTTCCTAATAATTAGGGTTTCTAATTATTAGAATTTCTAATTAATCACTTAGGGTTATCCCTAATTAAGTTTGAAATTAATACACATAGCCTTATTCCTAGAATTTAAATTCTCAGATTAGGGTTCAAATATCCTGAATTAGGGTTTTGAAATCCCCGGCACTGAAATTAGGGGTTCAGAACCGGTTTCTAGGGTTCCTTATCAGACATTAGGGTTTTCTAATAGAACATCGACTTTCGACAATAATATTAGGGTTTGACACTGATAAAATTTATCTGGTCAACCCTTGACCCTTAACCACATTCTGAACATATAAATGACCATACTCATAGAACATAAACACATATATACTTAATCCTGAATAATTCACCAAAATCCTTCACAGAATTTTGAAATCCTCAAAATTCCTTCCCAAAAATATCAAACACATACACTTATTTTATGCCTAGGTTCTAATATTGAACCTTAAATCCATCAATTATGATTTTAAAAATTTTCTAAATTCTCGGGTTGTCACAGGTTATCATTGCCTTGATTTGAAAACTAATCGTTTTTACATTGTTATGCATGTTCGCTTTAATGAAGACTCTTATCCCTTTTCTACCATTGTATCTTTTCCTACCACTAATCCTCAACCAATTATACCCAGTCATCCTTGGGTATTTATATCTAATTCCTCAGGTTCTGCTTTAGCATCTGCTTTAACGTCTGCTTCAGCGTCTGCTTCAACCCAATCCAGACAGTTTGCACCTTAATCTAGATAGTCTACGCCCCTGTCTGCATTCCAAGATTTTTCCTCGCTTGCTCCCTCTGCTACGTCAATACAGTCTGCGTCTTCATCCAAACAGTCTGAACCTCAACCTAGATAGTCTACACCCCTATCTATTTTCCAACATATTTCCCCGCTTGCTCCCTCTGCTACCTACATACAATCTGCCTTAACCTCACCTCCAGATACACCTCATGTTCAGACTGCACGCTTGAGTGATATTTATGCTCGTACTGATCCTATCTTTGCTGCACCCTCCCCACAGAATGAGATGTCAACATCAGCAACCATGGATTCTTCAAAATTATTATCCTCTGCCTCTAATAATGTCATTCCTCCATCTTCCAATTCGGCCTCCGATTCACAAGTTTCACAAGTAATGACTCGTTCTATGACTCATCGGCTTGGGGATTTTCCACCAATAGCTTTAAACTTAGTTTTGGATCCTCATTTTGAGCCAACATGTTTCTCTCAAGCGAATCGTCATCCTCATTGGCGCAAAGCGATGGCTGATGAAATTAATGCACTGTTGACTAATGGTACTTGGACTCTTGTTCCTAAATCTACTTATATGAATATTGCTGGCTGTAAGTGGGTGTTCAAAGTTAAAAAGAGGGCTGATGGGCAACTCGAAAGATATAAAGCCCGTCTTGTTGCTAAGGGTTATCATCAAGCAGAGGGTTTAGACTACTCTAAAACTTTCAGTCCAGTTGTTAGGCCTACTACCTTTGGGTGAATCTTTCTCTACCTATTTCTAAATCTTGGAAAATTTGACAACTTGATGTTAATAATGCATTTTTATATGGGACACTGTCAGAAATAGTCTTTATGCTTCAACCACCTAGATTTGAGGATCCTAATCATCCTCATCATGTTTGCCATCTACATCGTTCATTGTATGGTCTTAAGCAGGCACCACGTGCATGGTACTCACGATTGTTTACTTTTCTCATACAATTGGGTTTTCTGATATCTCGTTCTGACACATCAATGTTCATATTTAATGTTGGATCAATACATTTAATTTTATTGGTCTATGTAGATGACATTATCTTGGCAGGAAATTTTAATGAGGCTATCGCTGACCTGATTCTTGTATTAAGCCGTGAGTTCTCTCTTAAGGATCTGGGTTCCTTACATTACTTTTTAGGTGTGGAAGTTGTTCCATTGCACCATGGAATATTACTTTTACACCAGAAATATATCCAGGATATCATACAACGGACATCTATGTCCAACTGTAAACCTCTTCGCACACCAGCTTCTGTTGATGTGCGTTTGACAAATACAAAATAGGTTGTTTTCTCTGACCCTACCTTATATAGACAAATAGTGGAAGCTTTACAGTATGTTAGTTCCCAGTAGGCACAATAGATCTAGAAGGGGGGTTGAATAGATCCTTTTAAATTTCAAATATTTTTCTGGTTTATTTTGTATTGCTAATAATTTAGCATATGACAAACATAAGAATCTTTTTAAGCACAGCGGAATAAGTAAAAGATCCCCTTCATTAATATATTCATAATCAGACATACATTGTTCGTAGAGTTAATTCAGTAATAAGCAGTTAAGTCATACATAGCAGCTATAGCGGTTAATGTACATAATGTAAATGACATAAAGTAAAAGACACAAGGGTTTTAAGTGGTTCAGAGACTCAAGCTCTAATCCACTCTTTTTGCTTTCAACTAGCGAGTTTCCACTATGGAAGGGCGGACTTCAATCATTAAGATTCTTTCAAGGCCAATCGCCTTAGGACTTGATTCACTCGAGAACTCTTCAAGACCGATGGCCTTGAACTTCTCTAGTTCCTAAGGAACTCTTCAAATAACAGCTTGAAACTTTATTTAGTCCTTTTCAGATAAGGACCCTCGAGTCTGGCTTCTTGTTGTTGCGTTGTTGTTGATGTTGTTGGTCTTTGAAATTGTGCTAAGATGTCATTAAGCTTTGAACATCTTTTGTACTTAGCAGCTTGGTGTGTTCCTCTTTGCATTCTGCTTTGAGTCTGGACCATGCATCTTCTTTGGTGCAGCTGATCTTTACTCTTTTTTTTTGTTCATCTTCATTTGATGTCAGCTGTGCACCATCACCATCTCGATTTACTAAGTCCCTGAGCTTTTGGTAGACTTTGTTTGGCACTTAGAAATCCCTGAACCCTTCTTGAATATTTTGTAGACATGGTTCTGCACTTGTTCAGTTTCAGCTTTAGGTTCATAGTGATTCGTAGAGTGGCTCTCCTGATCTTCTTTGTACTCTGCCACTTTTCTAAATGCTATCTCCTTGGCCTTCTCGGCTCTCAACTTGGCTGCCATCTTCAGTGGCATTCTCATCTTTGTTGAGTGAAGCTCCAATCTGTTTAAGTCCTTCTTCAAAGCTGTTTAACTTCCACTTTGGTAGTCTCATTGTCACTGAGACTTGTTCTGTTGATCTTTGGTGGAACTCGTAGAGTCAACAATAGCATTCCCAACAACTCAATGATTCCACAACTTAGCAATCATCAGCAGCTCTTGATCTTTGAAGCTCTGTTGATTTATACTATTTTCCAATCTTCCCGTTGGAAAGTAGTCGTTGAAAGCTACTCAAATTTCTTCACAGATCTTGATTTATTTGGTGCAGACTGCAGATGTGACATGACATCTTTTTCTGAATTTCTGACACTGCAGTCTACTGTTTCACCTACCCCGTCAGATACGTTACTTTAATGTCTCGGGCAGGTCGACGACTTTATTTCCTCCTTCTGATTTCTTGATCAGAGGTTGTCCTTGCATTGATGCTCTCAATAAGCTTTTGTTTGAATGCCAGCCTCCAGATTGAACTTTTGCCAATGCTTCAATCCTAAGTTGTTCAAACTCAACAATTCTGATGCACTTCTTCTTGGACCTGATTGTAGTATCTTATTGACTGATGCTTATTGACATGTAGAGTCAACACTACGATCTTGAAGAGTGTTCACTTGATCTTTAGTGAAGACCAACTCTTCCTTCTTTTGTGCAGTGCTTCAACACTTCTGTTTGCCTCGACTGCTCTCAAATCTTGATGGCTTGACTTCTTGCTCTGGCCCCTTCTGAATAACAAGACACTTCAGATTTGTGGCGTGTCCAGCTCGCTTTCTCCTTATGATCTCCCATTCACCTATCATCAATGGACTGACCCAATGCTTAATCACTTTAGCCTTGTTCTTTAGAGGCTGACCAGTATCTTTGTGTATACTACATCAGTTCCTTCTTTGTTTGGCAAACACTACGATCCTGGTTACTTCCAAGATCGTTGTCATCTTTCCACTTGACAGCTTCCGCTCATGCTGACTTTCCTTAGTCAGCTACTGAAGTCTTCTTATGATCATCTTGTGGAAGACTTCATCTTGAATGGTTTTATAACTCAATCTGGATGCTGATTGGATTGATGCTTCGATCTTCTATTAGCTTGCATAAAATTCATTGAGTGCTCCCTGGCTTCCTTTAGGTGAGATGTATCTTTGCAGTCCCAACCAGAGGCTTCATTCCTTTGGATATTCTGGGAGTGCCCAATTGTTAAGAATCGTGTTTGCTCTATGATTCTACCTTTGCTTTGTGAGAACATCTGTTGAGGTCTTAGCTCTGCAATCTATGATTCAGCTTTGGCTGTACAGACACTACGACTCCGAGATCAGATCCTGATACTACGATTTCTGTCGTTGTGCTTGTTGTCTTCATCTGATCTTGCAAGACTATGATCTCTGCCTTTGATACGATCAGTAGACTCTACGACTCTTAGTGTAGTCTACGATCCTTGACTTAGCTATTAGTAGACTTTACGACTCCGAGTTTAGTCTACGATTCTCGACTTGGCTTCAAAGAGATGCTTTCGATTCGGCACGCGTGGCGTTTGTCTCTCACGATTACGAACAAGACTTCCTCAGTAGACTACGGCTCCGAGGAAGCTTTACTCGACACACTACGATCCTTCCTCGTCTCTCCTGGCAGTCTACGAACTCTGAGATTTACTATCTTGCAGACTACGATTCTGCCTTGATAGCTCTCGAGTTATCCTCGACTCTCCTGGCAGACTACGATTTCTGGTGCAGTGCTCGACGATCAGATAAGCCTATCTATTACATCATAAGATCAACCTAACATGTTTGATGTTTCTATGTTTATAGTCCTTGTACATCATTTCGTTTTAAGGACTTTACAAAGTTGTTTTGGTTATGTAGGATCAACCTAACATATTTGATCAATTCATTCTAAGTCCTTGTACATATGTTTCTATAATTTATTAGAGGACTTTATAGCTTTTCTAAATGCAAGCATACTTGCATATTCATTCATATATATATCATAATCAAATCATATATAAATAGGAATATCATTCACATGTTTATTCCTGACAATCTCCCCCTATTTGATTATGACAAAAATAATAAGTGCATATGCATGTAATGAATGAATCTTATATACAGTGAGCTGCTGTATTTTTAAAATAGATAATCATGAATGTCATTTATGATAATATGGAATTTTAATACACTATGACATTTTACATCCTGGATCCAGAACATACCTAACTAGTTAGAGATGTAATTCTTTGGCTCCATGTATATTTCCAGAATATCTGTTGATCAGCTACTCATCTGTTTGGTGTGTTTGCTCCTCCTTCTCCTCTTCTTCTGGCTCCCCCTCAGCCTTAGGTCATCATCCTTTGGCTCCCCCTCAGATAATGAACCATCTTCTTTTTCTGTTGTCTTCTTCTTTGTCTTCCTGTCTTGTCTGCTCCTGCTCTCCTTGCCCTTTCTTGAATGCCTCTTACTCTGCCTTTTCCTATGCCTCTTTTTCTCCCCCTTTTTGTCATTAATCACTTGAGAGAGTTATTCCATGTTGGACATAAGCTGCTCCATTAGATAAGAGGAGTTACCGACTTCAATCTTGAGTTCTTGTTGGCTTAACTTAAGTTGCATAGAGAAGGATTGATTCATGTTGTCAATCTTGTCAGAGAGGGCTTGGAGTTGTTCTTCATTTGCCTTTTGTGTTCGTAGAGCTTCTGCTTTTTGATCATTTATGGCCTTCAGATAAATGTGATCTCTTTCTTTGATTTTTAGAGATACATCATCCATAGCAGCTTGGATTTTGTCTTGAGCTGAGTTATCTTTTGTTGCTGTCAACATCTTTGACTTTTCATTGATTTGAGATATCTTCTCAATCAGGTCATCAGAATTCTTCAACAATTCCTGCTCCATGGAAATTTGATCATCTGGTTGGGTAGCCTCTTCTTGAACACTAGATTGGACTCTACGATTTTCATCCTTGGACAGATTTTTGAAAGTATTGAGAATCTGAGAAATCGTTGAATACCAATCGCTATGGGAGGATGAAGGAATGTTAGATAGTTGTGCATGGCCAGATGGAGACTTCTTATTCTGGGTTTGAACGTCATCAGTGGTAGAGTGAACAAACTCTATGATTATTTCCTTGGCCATAATTCGTCTGCCTTCAGAGTCCACTCTACGATCGTAGGGAATATAGTGATTGCCAACATGCCGGTAGACTTTGTAATGAGGCTTGTCATTTATCATCATGGTTGCAAATTTCTTTACCCTTGGGAAGTTTTGTGATATCAGCTCTAGATTTGGAAACTGAGAATAACACTAGCTGAAGTAGCTCTCATCAGTATTAGTATAAGCCTTCAACCACCTCATCCATGGGAAGAACCATCTCATCAGAAGATCTTCATAATTGTACAATATTGTTGTGCAATCTAACTCCATATTTTTTTAGTTATGAAGCACTTCATCTGTAGTCATTCTTACAACTCGAAGTTGTTCATTTCTATGATTTATCAATCTTGCTGTTGGTTCATCAAAGACCTCTACTACTATTCTTCTGCTAATTCTAGTTGGAGAGAGAACATGATAGTGTTCTGGTTCCTTTGATTCCTGAGGTGCAGAATCAGAATCTTTCTCTATTTCTTCCCTTTTTTAGCCAGAATCTTGCTAACTTCCTTCATCAAATTCATCAGTGAAGTCTTCTTGTAGAATTTCATTTTTAGAACCTTCTTCAGTAGTATCTTCCTTGGATTCATTTTGTTCATCACTAGTTCTATCTTTAGCACTTTCTTCCTTTGATTCATATTCATCATCACTTACTTCAATGACTGCAGTAGAGTGATCACTTTTCTTGTTAGAGGCAAATTTAGCCAGTAATCTGTAGCTCTTCATTCTCCTTGGAGGTTCAGCTGTAAGATAGTTAGACTCTTCTTTTTCCTCAAACTCTGAGGCCTTTGAATTATCAGATGAACTTCCTTGAGGTTTATCATTGGCTGGGGCAGGTATTTCTTTTTCGATCTCATCATCTTTTGATCCATCATGAGAGCTTGTTGGAGAATTTGCATTTGGAGATTCAGATGGGTCATCTTGTAGCTACTCTTCAACTTCAAAGTGAGTACTCTGAGAATTGGCCATAGGGCTTACATATTCCTCTTCATCAGCAGAGTTTACATCTTCTTTCATAGATCCAGCTCCACCGTCATTGCTGGATCTGTTCTCCGGGGACTCAGTCTTGAGACCATCAGTTCCCTTCTCTTCTTTTGACTGTACGTCCTCTTCTTTGTCAGATGTGCTTCCTTGGGGAACTGGAACTGATTTCTTCATCACTTTTGCTTTCTACTTGGGTGGTTCTTGGAGTAGTCTGTTACTCCTTCTTTTTGGGTATTTAGCAGTTGATGCTGGTTTTTCTCTTGTTCCTTGTTTCTTCTTGTCAGAGGAGACATGGCTTGACGAAACCTTTGCATTCTTCACATTCTTAGACTTCTTCTTTGCCGGTGTGGCAGCAACTGATGTAGAGTCATCAGATTCAGAACTTTCTACCTCCTTTGCCTTTCTCTTCTTTGCAGAGACTTTTCTACTACTTTCAGTTTGTGTTAGCCTCCTATTTTCCCTCATCATCCTTGATCTTTCTTCCTAGCTTCTTCTTAATCATAATACTCAACAGTCTTCCATGAAATACCTTTGTAAGTGGTTTTTTTGTGGACTTTTTCAACTCAGCCTTTTCTATCCATTTGGAGATTTGATTGAGCAGGACGGCTCCAAAATTGATTTGCTTCTTTAGAACTATCGCAGACATAATCTTCAACTGTTGGTCTAAAATGCGATTATCGTAATGCGGTATCCTTGCATACGATATACATTTTCCCACTATCTTAGCAAGGAACTCGAATTCCTCAGGAAACTCCTTTTTCTTCATGTCCTTCAGACTAGGGTTTCTTTGGTACCACATTAGCCTCTTTCCTTCTTCAATGTCGACTTCATCAAGGTTTATCAGACCTTAATTGGGAAACCCTAGACATTGATTGATGTCTGATGCTCTTCTCTTCAGACTTAATCCTTTCACCTTAGTGGTCAGAAGCCCAGAATTCGTTGAAGCATTTGAGTAGAACTACTTCACTAGCTATGTATAACCTGGAGTGTCGGTTTCCAAGCACTCAGAGAACCCAGCCTTCTTTACGAGCTCAAGTATGTCCTTGAACTTTGTTTCTGATTTTTTAAATTTTTTTGAAGCCGAGTTGGATTCCTGTTATAACTCGCCATTTTGCCATTTGAAGAGTTCAAGGTATATGGGTGTGTGATTTGGAGATTTTTTAGCTGAATGTGATTTGGGCTCTGGAAGTTTGATTGATTTGGCTTCAAAAAGGATTCTAGGGTTTAAAAATGGGAGGGAGAGATGTTCGATAGGTTCTGGTAACTGTTTACAGATTTTAAATTTGTCTTTATGGCAGTTCCTTCTGACTCTACATACACTGTGATGTGTCAACTAGCCATTAGTTGCATGATGCCTAGTAATGAGCTGTAACTCCCCATTAACTTTTCAGTTATATGTCTCTTTTAGAAGAGTAGACGTTTAATTGCCGTGGATTGACCGTTGACTTCTTTGTTTCGTAGAGTAGCATGATAAGGCAGCTATGGACTCTACGTTTTTCTTTGTTGACTCAACGATCAATTTTTAAGAGATGTTGCAGTGGATGGTTTTGACATTACTACTCATTTTGAACCTGCATGGCTCAACTACTGATGTACTTCATGAAGCCTTGGGCACTTTTCTTCAGCAGGACATCTTTCCAACCAGCATTCAAACTTATCTCCCATAATCTGAATGTTTGAGCAATTGTCCTGTTCTTCTAAGCTCCTCATGAGTTAGAGTAGCCTCGTGTAGAACTGCGATCGTCGAGTCTGTTTCTACGGTCGCTGAAGTGGCACTACGATTGTTGAGGTTACATCATGATCGTTGAGTTCTCTTCAGTCTCTATTCTATGATCATTGACTGTCTTGGTCCTTGAGACGAACTTGATGAAGCAATCCTTCTGGGTTAAGGTAGCTCAGGAAGGGTCAACCTCTTAGAGTGAGCTAAGGGTCAGGTTTGTCCCTGAGGCGCTTTCCAGATGAAGTACTTTAGGAGTAGTTTGCACTGATATCTCATTTGACCTTTTATAGTGGGGAGATCCTCTTTCAACTTTAGACAGTTATATTTGTTGTAATCGTGGTGTCCTCGTGCTCTTATACTACGATCAGATGTTTGATCATAGACGCTTTATGATTTTGAGTTGGGTGGCTGATAGGTTATCAGAAGTACGTTTTGAGACGTTCCTACTGACTATGGATCTTCATTTGGTTCATCAACCATAAAGTTTTGGGACTTTGTAGCTGGTACATTGCTTCATGGAATATCTCAGTGTTGTTGTCCCTTAGCAGATCATTGCTTCCCCATGGTTGATGTTGCCTCTTCAGTGAGGTGTGATTTCCTTTTCTTTATGTGCATTGGGAGGTATCCTTGCATGGTTCTTTCAGGATGGAATCACTACTGACAATTGAATCTGTTTGCACCATAGACATTGATATCTCCAGAACTGATCACTTTACGATCCTTTAACAATACTACGATCGTAGTCTACTTTGTTAGCTTGAACTTGTGGAGTTCTGCTTTTATAATGCGTTCCTCATGTTTGATGTTCGATGATCTTCTGATGTGAGCTTCCTTGAGGACAAGATTTGCATGCTTGAGCATCTAAGACCCTTTTTCATCTTTGACTGAGTGGCCTGCTTTCATATAAAGGTTAGCAGCCATTTGAGGTTCATTTAGATTGGCTCAGCAGATCTTCAAAGACAGGCTCTGACATATAGGAGTTTTATCGTAATTATTTACGAATCCACGAGCCTTCTGCTGGTTGAATCTTCTTTGACTGAAGTCTTTTTCTTTAGCATTCCTTAGTGTGGCAAGATAGACCAAGTACCGGCAGGTCATAAATTTCTATTTTTGGTACCCATTGTTAACTGGGTCCTGCTCGGTTAGTTTTCTAAACCCCTGTTCCTCATATATTTGGATAATCATCATATTTATCACCAACAGTCATATTCATGCATGTAACTAATTTAGATAACACATTTTGAGATGTATTGTGAGACCCCAAATTTTATGAATAAAGATTTAAATTTCTCAAAATATTTTTTTGAATATTATGGTGTGGATTTGATATAATGTTATAGTTGTGGGTAATATTTACAAATTTTGCAAAAGTAAGCAAGTGGTTATATAATATTCGATTGGTGGGAGAATATTCATTTTAACAGGAATATTAAATGCGACAAACCACAATCATTGGTGGACCCCACAACGAAAGTATTATCGTAGTAAGAAAACAGCGAGTTGTCTTTTATTAAAAATAACGGCGAAAGTGTTACTGAATTAAAACTGTTGAACTACCCTTAGTAAAAAAATACGATGTCTGCGTGGTTGCATAGTAGCACCTTGGTATTGATTATTGATGCTTACGTGAGAAGTCACTCGATTATACTCAATTATTTCTCAAATGGTTGTTGCATCATATCTCCCATATTATTGATTCGATTATTGTCACAGTATCATCTGTATAAAATGTTATATTATTAAATCAATAATTGAGACGATAAAGTTATTCATATTATTAAATTGTAATATTATAATGTCTAGAATTTCTGTCAAGGAAAGGTTTGGTCATCTAATTACGCGCCAATAAGGAGAAATCCTTATCGGAAAGCCCCCTCTTTCCTGGGAACGACCTGGTTGTTAAATATTGTGAGTTATAATATTAATGACGAATGTTATTAAAAATCAAATTTGAGTTCGGAGTTGAATTTGGAGACGTGGACGTGATATTTGAGTCCGGAACGATGAAATTAGTAGAAATAGACTATAAACACAAAATTTGTCGGGGTTGACTTTTTGGTCAAAAAAGTCAACAGTGGACTTTTTCACAAAAAAGTCAAACTTTAAAATTTAAAAAATAAAATTTTTGAGAAACATATTTCCATTGTGTTGGGATTGTTAGTGTTAATGAAAATTGACATTTATTTCGATAATGATTGATGTCTGGAGGTTATATTGACCAATCGGGTAATTAATCGAATAAATCGGCAATTAATTGCTATTAATTCACATGATTATAACTATTTGTTCATATATGTGTACTATTGATTCACATTCTTGTACTATTAGGGGAGTTGGTACAAGATTGATAATACTTGCATGACTAAGTTAAAAATAGAGGTATAGATGGAGGTCTTATCATACCGTAATTCATATTTTCACATGATTATAACTATTGATTCATATTATTTACTATTAGGGGAGGTGGTGCAAGTTTGATAATACTTGCAGGACTAAATTAAAAATGAAGAAAAAGAGGAAGGTATTATACTGTAATATTTCGAGCCCCAAAACGTGCAATTATCGAAACTATATTTTCCTATAAATAGAAGCTCATTCTTCCTTCATTTCTCACCAATTCACTAAAGCTATAGAGCAATTATTATAAAGAGAAATTATAGAGAGAAAAAAGAAGAAGTTTGCTACCTCTACTCTCAAAGATCCGCTTTCTTTCTAAGGTAAGGGTATTATTTTTTCATATTCATGAAGAGAGCTATTGTTATTCCATTCCTTATTATTATGTTGGAATAACTTTTAATACTATCTGAATACCGCATACATGGTGAAATTCTTCTATTATTTCATTCTTTATTATTACATTGGAATATCACCTGCGTGCGTATTCTGCATTTGACATTTAGTTCCATTATTTATTATTACTGTTGGAATAACTTTTATATATCTGATTCTATCGCTTTTTGGTGAATTCTATTGTTATTCCATTCTTTATTATTTTGTTGGAACATCCCAGCATGTGCGGATTACGCATGACCTTCGGTCCATTCTTTATTATTCGATTGGAATATCCATCGGTCTGGATTCTGCGCACACGATTCTATTCTTTATTATTACATTGGGAATAACCTATATATGCAATCTATCGCATGCATGGTGAATTCTTACATTATTCCATTCTTTATTATTTTGTTGGAATAACTTTGTCTATGTGGATTACGCATGCATGGTGAATGATCCTTTGTATTCATTCCTTATTAAATTGTGGAAATGATCTGTTTACGTGGATTACCGCATAGCGGGTGAAAATACATTTTCAGTTTCATAATTTTTTTGACCCTCTAAAATTCTGAAAAAATTTGAAATGATAATTTGATGAGTTTTCTATATTGTGTCCAAAGATGACGATTTTTGGATGTATAGATTACGAGTTATGGATTTTATGCGAAAAGACTATTTTAAAAGTAAACCCTTATAACTCCTTGTGGTTACAGATTTTTGATGAGGGATTTGATTATTGGTGATGAAATCTAATGAGTATGGCATTTTTGAATGATTAAATGCATTATTTTCTAAAGTGTAAACAATTGAAATAAATTATTTATAAGTTTAAGAAGTGATTAAAATATTGTTATAATATTAATAATATTAGATTATGAGTTTATTAAGTGATTGATAATATTTGGATAAATTTAAAGTCTATAATATTTATCCTTATTTTCGTTTGATTAATGCTTATATCATTGTCATCATCCTCATGCTTATATTGTGATGAAAGTCATCTTTGGCTTACGTGCATAGATGGACTTGATATGATTATGACCAGGGATTATTCGGTATAATCATGACCGTAATGTGATGAATGATGTGGTGAAAGTCCTCGATGGCACGAAATGCGATGATGGGCGAGTTTTGGTATGATTATGACCAGGGATTATTCGGTATAGTCATGATCATTGATGATTTAATGAATATCCTTGGCGCATAGTGCAGGGAAGATTCGATGATATGGTTTATTTATTAAGTTGAGTCTCAGCAATAAAAATTGATGAAAACATTTTAAATCATAGAAGATAGTAGATATCATGCTCTACTTGACTCTTAATGGATTGCTTATTCATACACGATTAAACTTGATGTCTATTGTATTTTATCGGTTTAACATTTGTTGAAGGCTAATGATAATTTATCTGCATTATCTTAGTCATAATATTTCTTCTTGGGCTAGTTGAGCTCACCCTTTTGCTTTCATTGTTCTTTTTCAGAAATGAGAGCGTGGCAGGGAATAGTCGGGAACCGGAGTGATGGTCCTAGAGATGGTGTTATAGTAGTCCTCACTATTACATTAAATATTACGACAATAAATGTAATGAGGACTCCATTGAGTGTGGATATTGTCTAGATGACAATATTCTTATTAAAACTCTTAGATTATGTTTTGTCGTATTTTACATATTTGTTGTTTAATTAAGTTGTATTTAAATTTTGTACCATGTATTTGGCGACTCAAGATGGGTGATGTATACATTTTTGGGGGCGTCACGGTTGGTATCAAAGCTTAGGGATATGATCCTGGTAGAGATGTGAGACAAGAACTAGGAGGGAGAGCGGGGAATTCTTTACTTTAGTATGACCTACCTAAGTTTATTTGGTATTTAATTGGTCGGTCAGAGTATAGGGATAATATGTGATATGATAATTAACCCTTGTTTTGTGGCAGTGTTTGAAAATGGCATCTGAAAATGTTGAGATCAGCAATGAAGCACATAAGATTGTTGAGACACCTTTAATCACCAACCAGGTTAATGCGATGTCAGACGAAGAAGAAATTAGAGATATCTACGTGGTGAGTGAAGAACTAATAGCTGCACCCGAGCTAGTCGCAGAAATAGCAGCTGAGAGTGATGAAGAATAGGAACATGAGGAGAATTTATTAGAAGAATTTTATGATCAAAATTTAGAATTACAAAATCGTATTCATGAGTTAGAAGAGCAGGCTGAAGAACGGAAGGCGGTCGTGGAGCAAAGGGATCCAATAATTCAAAATTCTATTACCCGATGTGCGATGCTTGAACAGAAGCACTCTTTGGCAGAGTATAAGATATTAGAGCTGGAATCTAAGAATGCTATGATCAAGGTTTTGATGAAAGAAGAAGCAAATGAACGAATGAGAATATATGATGCATGGGTAAAAGTCGCACGACACGTTGATATTGTAGAAAAAGACGTCCGATCTAATAAGGCCAAAATAGATGAAATGGATTTCGCTTTTTGGACAGCAATTGGGAGAATCCAACATCGAATTTGGAATTACCCGGTGCAGAACGGTCAACCCCAATTCGATATGGATCGAAGAGTAATGATTTGAATCATGGATCAGGAATGTGGCGAAGCAATTAAGGGTGGAATGTACTCTATAGCAAATTTAAGTCCAACTGGGATGGTGACGCCAAAAGATGTCCCAGACAAGTCAAACTTCGGTTAGTTTAAGTGAGGCGTTTATCGAGGAACGAGAATGAAGCTATCACGGTAAGTTAATCATAAACTCTTGCGAAGTCTATACCTTATTCGAAATCTGGGTTCTACCCACTCTTTTATTTCACCTTGTGGTGTTCAATGTTTGAACTTGGCTCTTTTATCCGTTGAAACTCTGTTAGGAGAAACATTCATTACCTCCACTATTTATAAATCTTGTTTAATTTAAATCGACACTTTCACGTTACCTGTCGATCATATTTCTTTGAAAATACTTGCATTTGATGTGATTTTAGGGATTGATTGGTTAACTACTCAACATGCTAAAATCGATTATTTTTCGTAAGGTTGTTAGCTTTCATATTCCTAACCAACCTGTTATGTGAATTCAAGAAACCAAACCACTAAAGTCAATCATTGTCATATCAAGCCATAAGTAAAGAGCCTGAGCCTTTTCATTTGGTGACTTCCAAGTCTTGAATACACAAAGCTAGAATATCCGTAGGGGACGTCGTGAATAACGGTAGCAAGTTGATAGATATCAATGTGACGTGTTATCCAAGTCTTGGATGAGGGTCACAGTTTTGAATCATATTTCTATTGTTAATAAATTTCCTGACGTATTCTTGAAGACTTCTTAGCTTATCCCTAGAGCGTGAAATCAAATTTTGTATTGACCCCAGTACAAAACCCATTTCTAAAACCCTCAAATATTTCTTCAACTAAAATGAACGTAACATGCGCCAAAGACGTTGGCTCAAGCTGTTGAAGATTACGATCATACCATTCAATATCATTATGGAAGAGAGAACGTGGTAGCTAACGCGTTGAGTAGAAGATCGTGTGTGCGTTCTGAGTGCGATGTTGTTAACACAAAAAACCCATTTCATTATAACTTACAAATGATGAAGATAGAGTTAAAGACTCTAAGGACCCACGTGGTGATATTAAATATATGAGTAGAATCGACTTTAATCGATAAAGTTAAAGTCGCTCAAGCTACACACCCGAATCTGCTGAATGTGAAGAAGAAGGTTCAAGAAGGCGTTATCTCAACCCTCGATTTAATTGGCCCATTTGAAATCCTCGATGGAGTAGGAAGCGTGCCTATAGACTGCGTTTTACCGCCAAGTATGTCATGTGTTCATAACATTTTTTTATGTATCGATGTTACGTAAATATGTGGATGACCCGAACCACGTTATTAAATTAGAACTAGGCGAGATAACGAAGATTTAATGTATGAGGAGATCGTGTTAAAATCTTGGATAAGAAGGATCGTATTCAACACTCAAAGGTTATACCTCAAGAGTTGGAATATGAAATAAAAGTCAAGTATCCTCCTCCTCTTGACATACCGGTACATACATAAATTTTGAGGGCTTAAATTTCATAAGGAGGGAGATTGTGAGACCCCAAATTTTATGAATAAAGATTTAAATTTCTCAAAATATTTTTTTGAATATTATGGTGTGGATTTGATATAATGTTATAGTTGTGGGTAATATTTACAAATTTTGCAAAGTAAACAAGTGGTTATATAATATTCAATTGGTCGGGGAATATTTGTTTTAACAGGGAATATTCGTACGATGGCACAACCATTGGTGGACCCCACAACGGAAGTATTGTCGTAGTAAGAAAACGACAGAGTTACCTTTTATTAAAAATAACGGCGAAAGTGTTACCGTTAAAACTATTGAACTATCCGGTAGTAAAAAAATGCGATGTCTGGCGTGGTTGCATAGTAGCACACAGTATTGATTATTGATGCTTACGTGAGAAGTCACTCAGTTATACTCAATTATTTCTACAGTAATTGTTGCATCATATCTCCCATATTATTGATTCGATTATTGTCACAGTATCATCTGTATAAAATGTTATATTATTAAATCAATAATTGAGACGATAAAGTTATTCATATTATTAAATTGTAATATTATAATGTCTAGAATTTACATCAAGAGAGGTTTGGTCATCTAATTACGCGCCAATAAGGAGAAATCCTTATTGAAAGCCCTCTTCACAGGAACGACACAGTTGTTAAATATTGTGAGTTATAATATTAATGGCGAATGTTATTAAAAATCAAATTTGAGTTCGGAGTTGAATTTGGAGACGCGGACGTGATATTTGAATCCGGAACGATGAAATTAGTAGAAATAGACTATAAACACAAAATTTGTCGGGGTTGACTTTTTGGTCAAAAAAGTCAACAGTGGACTTTTTCACAAAAATACGTCAGTTTTGAATGATATTTCTATTGTTAATGAATTTCCTGATGTATTCCCTGAAGAACTTCCTGGCCTACCCCCAGAGCGTGAAATTGAATTTTGTATCAAACTTGAACCTGGTACAAAACCTATTTCCAAAGCCCCATATCGAATGGCTCCTATTGAACTTCAGGAGTTAAAGACCCAACTGCAGGAATTGTTAGACATTGGCTTTATTCGTCCTAGTACTTCTCCTTGGGGTGCTCCTGTTCTATTCGTGAAGAAGAAAGATGGGAGTATGTGACTTTGTATTGATTATCGGGAGTTGAATAATGTCACCATCAAAAATAGGTACCCATTGCCACGTATTGATGACCTGTTTGACCAGTTGTAAGGCGCCAAATTCTTTTCAAAGATTGATCTTCATTCCGATATCACCAATTGAAGATTAGAACTGATGACATTCCAAAGACGGCTTTCAAAACTCGGTATGGGCATTATGAATTCCTAGTTATGTCTTTTGGATTGACTAATGCTCCTGCTACCTTCATGGATATGCTGAACCGAGTATTCAAGGAATATTTGGATCACTTTGTGGTCGTCTTTATTGATGACATCCTTATTTATTCCAAAAGCCGTGAAGATTATGAAAGCAACACTTGAGGTCGATACTCCAAAAGCTTCACGAATATAAGCTTTATGCCAAGTTAAAGAAATGCGAGTTCGGCTTGAGGAAGTAGCATTCCTTGGGCACGTGGTATCAAGTCATGGAATATCTGGCTGACCCGAAAAAAGATTGAAGCCATTCAAAGTCGAACAACCTAAATCGATGGATCAAGTCGTAGCTTTCTCGGCTTAGTTGGTTATTATCGAGATTCGTGAAGGGTTTTCTCGAATCGCTTACTCCTTAACTCGGTGACTCAAAAGATACAAAATTTGGTTGGAACAAGGAATGTGAGAAGAGTTTTCAAGAACTCAAAGAAGACTCATTTCAAAGACTGCTACGACAATACCATCGACTCGAGAGGGATTTGTCATCTACAATGATGCTTCGGAGTAAGGGGTTAGGATGTGTTCTCATGCAACATAGGAAAGTCATAGCCTATGCCTCTAACAACTCAAAGAATATGTGAGGAATTATCCTACTCATGATCTAGAGTTGGCATTTGTTGTCTTCAAGACTTAAAATTTGGAGGCATTACTTGTATGGGGAGAAAGTGGAGATCTTTACTTGATCATAAAAACCTCAAATATTTCTTCACTCAAAAGGAACTCAATATGCGACAGCGACGTTGGCTTGAACTGTTGAAAGATTATGATCATACCATCCAATACCATCCTGGAAAAACAAACGTGGTAGCTGACGCATTGAGTAGAAGATCATATGCAAGTACAAGTGCGATATTGTCAACGCAAAGGCCCATCTTGTATGACTTGCAAAGGATGGAGATAGAATTAAAGACTCCAGGGACCCATGTGATGATGGCGAATATACGAGTAGAACCGACTTTAATCGATAAAGTAAAAGCTGCACAAGCTGCAGACCTAGAGCTAATGCATATGAGGAAGAAAGTACAAGAAGGTGCTATGCCGGAAGAAAGAATCGATGAAGAAGGAATACTTCGAGTCAACTCCAAACTTTGTGTTCCTAATGACCCTGATTTAAAGTATAAAATTATGATGGAGGCGCACCACACACCGTTTGCAATCCATCCTGGGAGTACCAAAATGTATCGTGATCTTCATCATATATTTTGGTGGAGCAATATGAAGAGAGAGATAGCGTTGTTTATCTCAAGGTGTCTAACTTGTCAACGAGTCAAAGCGGAGCATCAAGTACCAAAAGGTCCATTGCAACCACTTAAAATTCCAGAATGGAAGTGGGAGCACATTACTATGGATTTCATTACTGGTCTTCCCAATGTTTCTCAAGGCATAGATGCAATTTGGGTCATTGTTGATAGATTGACCAAGTCTGCTCATTTCTTACCAATACAAGAAACTTATACACTTGAACGTTTTGCTCAGATGTACATAAACGAGATTGTAAGGGCAGATGGTATGCCAAGATCCATAGTTTACGATCGAGACCCAAGATTCACTTCACGATTTTGGGTTAGTTTGCAAAAGCTATGGGCACAGATTTACGATTTAGTTCGGCTTATCATCCTTAGACGGACGGACAATCAGAGAGGACTATTCAAACTCTTAAAGATTTATTAAGACTCTGTGTCCTTGACTTCAAGGGAAGTTGGGACAAGTTCTTACCATTGGTGGAGTTTTCCTACAATAACAATTATCAAGCAAGTATTAGCATGGCTCCATTCGAGGCATTGTATGGAAGAAAGTGTCGTTCTCCAGTATACTGGGATGAGGTGGGTGAAGCAACGTTGTTGGGACTGGAGTTGGTACGTATGACTACGGAAAAGATTCAAACAATCCGACAACGTATAAAAACTTCACAAGACCGACAAAAGAGTTATCTTGATCTTCATCGAAAGGGCGTGGAATTCGATATTGGAGATCATGTGTTGTTACGTGTTGCTCCATGGAAAGGAGTTACTGAGATTTGGAAAGAGAGGAAAGCTCAATCCTCGATTCATTGGCCCATTTTAATCCTCGATCGAGTAGGGAAGGTATTTTATAGACTTGCTTTACCGCCAAGTATATCTCGTGTTCATAACGTTTTTCATATATCCATATTACGTAAATATGTGAAAGACCCGAACCATATTATTGAGTTAGAACTAGACAAAATAGCGGAAGATTTAACGTATGAAGAGGTTCCTGTTCAAATCTTGGATAAGAAGGAACATATTCTACGCTCCAAGGTTATACCTCAAGTTAAAGTGTTATGGAGGAACCACGATGTTGAGGAAATGACCTGGGATTTAGAATCTAAAATGAAATCAAGGTATCCTTACCTCTTCGACATACCAGGTACGTATCCTAATTTCGAGGGCGAAATTTCATAAGAAGGGGAGATTGTAAGACCCCAACTTTTATGAATAAAAATGAATTTTCTATAAACATTAGTTTTGAATATTATGGAATAAATTTGATATAATGTTATAGTTGTGGGTAATATTTATAAATTTTGCAAAGTACGTAAGTTGTTATATAATATTCGATTGGTCAGGGAAT
The DNA here is from genome assembly GCA_020205605.1 of Panax ginseng. Taxonomy (NCBI): domain Eukaryota; kingdom Viridiplantae; phylum Streptophyta; class Magnoliopsida; order Apiales; family Araliaceae; genus Panax; species Panax ginseng. The sequence goes on along the minus strand of CM035149.1, from coordinate 57,638,280 downwards.
ATTCATACGACGGCACAATCATTAGTGGACCCCACAACAGAATTATTGTCGGATTAAGAAAACGACAAAAATATTTTTATGAAAATAATGGCGGAAGTTTTACCGTTGATACTGTTGAACTACTTTCGGTAGTAAAAGTACGATGTCTGGCGTGGTTGCATAGTAGCACCAGATTATTGATTATTAATGCTTATGTGAGAAGTCACTCGGTTTGATTCAATTATTGTCGATATTTTATATGTTATTAAATCAATAATTGAGATGACGAAGTTGTTAATATTATTATTTGCATTATTAACGATGTCTAGAAGTTTTGCCAAGGAGAGGTTTGGTCACCTAATTGCGCGCGCTTGATAGGAGAAATCCTTATTGGAAAGCCCCTCTTTCTGAGGAACGACACAGTCGATTAATAGTGTGAATAATAATAATGATGATGACGTTTTGTTTTATTCATATTATTAACGTAATAAAACGGAAAAACTTTTTATATAAAATGTAAATACTTTTATAAAGTTATTCGTTTTATTAGGCTAATAGTAAAAAAATTTTATATAAAATGTAAATACTATTATAAAGTTATTTGTTTTATTAGACAATAATTTGAATATATTATATTTTATTATGCATAGTGTTGGATAGTAAAATCTTTTTAAAAGTTATTCGTTTTATTAGATTATAAATAGAATATATTATATTTTATTTAAAAGATAAAATAAAATATGCGAAGTACCGCATGCATGGTGATTTCTTTTGTTATTCCATTCTTTATTATACTCAGTTGGTTAAAGTTTTGACTTCTACACTCCATGAAATTAGTGGAATATTCTTGATATTTATGCTTCATCCAATATCTTTTCATGGAAATATTCTTACGAAGCATTCTTGAATTTTACTTTACAAAGAAGTATCATGTTCACAATTTGGACGTTATTAGTTTCTGAATAAATTAATTCTTGAACTTATTTTATTGAATTCTTATATCATTGTCATCATCCTCGTGTTTATATTATTTTTGAAAGTCATCTATGGCCTGTAGTACATAGATGGACTTGGAATGATTATGACCAGGGATTATTCGGTGTAATCATGACTGTAATGTTACAAATGATGTGGTAAAAGTCCTCATTGGCCCGAAGTGGATTGATGGACAGTTGTTGGCATGATCATGACCATTGATGAATACACAAATATCTTTGGCCCGTAGTGCATTGATAATTTATGGTCGTGACCCTAATGAATATCCTTGAGTAAGTAAGTGCGGGGATGATGTGGATTATTTATTAAAATTTGAGTCTCGTGATAAAAGTGATGAAAAACCTTTTAAATCATAAAAGATAGTGGAATTTATTCTCTACTTGACTCTTTTAATGGATTACATGTTCATTGCAGATTAAACTTGATGTCTATTGTATTTTATCGGTTTAACCTTTGTTGAGGACTAATGATAATTTATTCTGCATTATCTTAGTCATAATATTTCTTACTGAGCTAGTTGAGCTCACCCTTTCTTTCACTATTCTCATCAGGAAATGAGAACGTAGTCGGGACTAGTCGGGGAACGGAGTGATGGTCCGAGATGGTTTCTTAGTAGTCCTCACTATTATGTTAAATAGTGTGTTAATAAATGTAATGAGGACTAAATTGAGTGTGGATATTGTCTAGATGACAATATATGTATTAAAACTCACAGCATGTATTTTGTCGTATTTTACACGACTGTTGTATAATCAAGTTGTATTTGAATTTAGTACCATGTATTTGGCAACTCAAGATGGGTGATGTATACCTATTTTGGGGGCGTCACATCTCACGTAAGCATTAATAATCAATACCGTGTGCTACTATGCAACCACACGTATTACTGTACTTTTACTACCAAGTAGTTCAACAGTATTAACGGTAAAACTTTAGCCGTTATTTTCATAAAAATATTTTTGTCATTTTCTCAATCTGATAACAATTCCGTTGTGGGGTCCACCAATGATTGTACCGTCGTATGAATATTCCCCGACACAAAGAATATTCCCCGACCAATTGAATATAATATAACAACTTGCATACTTTGCAAAATTTATAAATATTACCCACAACTATAACATTATATTAAATCCATACCATAATATTCAAAAAAAAAAATTCGAGAAATTTAAATCTTTATTCGTAAAATTTGGAATTTTACAATCTCCCCTCCTTATGAAATTTCGCCCTCGAAATTTACGTACGTACCTGGTATGCCGAACAAATGAGGACACTTTGTTAGATTCTAACTCTTGAGGTATAATCTTTGAGTGTCGAATATGATCCTTCTTATCCAAGATTTTAACAGGTACATCTTCATATGTTAATTTATCCGCTATCCCGTCCGGTTCTAAATCAATAATGTGGTTCGGGTCGTCCACATATTTACGTAACATCGATACGTTAAAAACGTTATGAACACGCGACATACTTGGTGGTAAAACGAGTTTATAAGCTACAGTTCCTACTTAATCGAGGATTTCAAATGGACCAATTAAATCGAGGGTTGACATTTCCTCTCTTCTTCAATACTTGCTTCTAGAATAACGCCCTCTTGAACCTTCATTTTTCATATTCATCAGCTTCAGGTGTGTAGTTTAAGCGACTTTAACTTTATCGATTAAAGTCGATTCTACTCGTATATTCGTTATCTTCATGTAGATTCGTATATTCACACTCATAAACGCATACGATCTTCTACTCAACGCAACGGCTTCTAACGTTAAACTTTTCTACGATGGTATTGAATGGTACGATCATAATCTTCAACGGCTCGAGTCAGCGTCTTTTGGCGCGTATTACGTTCATTTTAGTTGAAGAAATATTTAAGGGTTTTAGAAATGGGATTTTGTACTGGGGTCAGTACAAAATTCGATTTCACGCTCTGGGGTAGGCCAATAAGTCTTCAGAAATACATCAAGAAATTTATTAACGATAGAAATATCATTCAAAACTGTGACCCTCATCCAAGACTTGGATAACACGTCACATTGATACCTCTCAACTTGCCACCGTTATTCACGATGTCCCCTACGGATAGTCTGGCTTTGGTGCATTCCACATAAAGAAGTCAACAACGAAAGGATCGGGGCTCTTTACTTATGGCTTAATATAACAGTGATTGACTTTGTAGTTTGGTTGCTTGAATTCGCATAACAGTTTGGTTAGGAATATAAAAGCTAACAACCTTACGAAAAGCATGATGATTAGTTAACCAATCGATTCCAAAAATTACATCAAAGGCAAGTATTTTCAAAAAGATAAGATCGACAGGTAACGTGAAAGTGTCGATTTGAATCAAACAAGATTTATAAATAATGGATGTAACGAAGGTTTCTCTAACGAGTTTTAACGAGATAAGTCAAAGTCTAATTTCTCAATAGCCAAGTTCAAACATTGAACACAACTAGGTGAAATACAAGAGTGGGTAGAACCCATCAAATAAGGTATAGACTTCGTAAGCGTTTATGATTAACTTACCCATGATAACTTCGTTCGGGTTCCTCAACATACACTCTCACTTAAACTACCAGCTTTGACTTGTCTGGGACATCCTTTGGCGTCACCATCCCAGCTGGACTTGACTTCACTACATGAAAAAATCGAGCTAGGTGACCTTCTCTTTCGCAATTGAAACACGCTTTGGATTGCTGCGTACAGTTTGGACGGATGTGTCCCTCCTGTCCGCATTTGAATCATACGACTGGTGGTCGTTCTTCTTCCTTTGAAACGGGTCTTTGGTCTTTGCTTTGTCTTTCCATCATTATTGAACCTTCTCTTCTTGAAATTTTCACTTCTATTATCTTAGCCATGATTACCACCGAAGTGGTTACCATTCTTGGCATGATTATTTCCCCCACGATGGTTATCATTGTTTCGATGGCCGTTGCCACCGGTACAAATATTATCGTGTTGTTGGTTGTTGCCTTTTGGTTGTGCTGACTCATTATCATGCTCCAATAACTGAGCCCTATTCACAACATCTGAATATAAACAAAGTTTGTGAGAAATGAGGTAATGGCGTATATTAGGTTTCAAACCTCACAGAAACATTCGCGTCATTCGCTCCTCATTATCGACCAAATGGGATACAAATCGGGATAATTCCGCAAACTAAGCCTCGTACTGTGACACGGTCATATTATTTTGCTCCAACTTGATAAATTCCACCTCCTTCATGTGACGAATACTTTCAGGAAAGTACTTGTCGTTGAACAATTCTTGAAATTTCTCCCAAGACATCTTGAGTCGTCAGTTGGGTACATTTTATTTCCCACCAATGATCGCTTCTTCACGCAACATAAAGGTGGCGAATGGAACTTTTGCTCCTCGAGCATTCCAAGACATCAAATATCTTGGTGATCTGCTTAATTCACGTCTCTGCCTTAAGTGGGTCTGGCTTTCCCAAAAACTCTGGTGGTCCCAGCTCCTTGAACTTCTTAGCGGTGACCAACCGTGGGTTGCCATTGTTTCCACCTACATTATGAACAGGAGTCTCTCTCGTTTGGTGTTGCATGAATTCTAAAAAGCTCTTAAATGTACCGTTGTTCGTCATTTGATTAGTGTTGTTGTTTATAGGAGGATTATCGCCTTCCTGTTGCACATTATTCTGGCTATTGATCAGCGGTGACTCAACGGTCTCATGTGCTCCATTGTTTACCTCAACATTTTTAGATGTCATTTTCAAATACTGCCACAAAACAAGGGTTAATTAACAAATTACATATTATCCCTATACTCTGACCGACCAATTAAATACCAAATAAACTTAGGTAGGTCATACTAGCGAAAGAATTTCCCGTCTCTCCCCTCCTAGTTCTTGTCTCACATCTCAGCCAGGGATCATATCCCAAAGCTTTGATACCAACTGTGACGCCCCCAAAATAGGTATACATCACCCATCTTGAGTCTCCAAATACATGGTACAAAATTCAAATACAACTTAATTATACAACAGTCGTGTAAAATACGACAAAACATATGCTGTGAGTTTTAATACAAATATTGTCATCTAGACAATATCCATACTCAATTGAATTCTCATTACATTTATTATCACATTATTTAACAGAATAGTGAGGACTACTAATGCTATTATCTGGACTGTCAATCCGTTCCCCGACTCGTCCCAGCTATATTCTCATTTCCTGAAGAGAACAATGAAGGAAAGGGTGAGCTCAACTAGCCCAATAAGAAATATTATGACTAAGATAATGCATAATAAATTATCATTAGTCTTCAACAATGTTAAACTGATAAAATATAATAGACATCAAGTTTAACAGCAGCGGAACAAACAATCCATTAAAAGAGTCAAGTAGAGAATAAAATCTACTATCTTTTATGATTTAAAAAGGTTTTCATCACTTTTATCGGCGAGACTCGACAATAAATAATCCACATCATCCTTTCACTGGCCAAGGATATTCATTAGTATCACGACCACAAATTATCCATGCACTACGGGCGAGGATATTCGTGTATTCATCAACGCTCCGATCATGCCATAAAACAATTCATCTTTGCACCCCTTGGCAAGAGAATCCATAGCCATAATCATACCAAAAGCGTCCCATCAATGCACTTATGGGCCAATGAGGACTTTTTCCACATCATTTGTAATAATACGATGCGTGATTATACCGAATAATCCTGGTCATAATCATACCAAGTCCATCTATGCACTTTTCTGAGCCACAGATGACTTTCAACATAATATAAACATGAGGATGATGACAATGACATAATAATTCAATAAAACAAGTTCAAGAATTAATTTATCCAGGAACTAAAAATGTCCAAATTGTCAACATGATACTTCTTTGTAGAGTAAAATTCACGAATGCTCAGAAGAATATTTCCATGAAAATATACTGGATGAAGCGCAAATATCAAGGATATTCCACTAATTTCATGGAGTATAGAAGTCAAAACTTTAACCAACTGAGTATAATAAAGAATGGAATAACAAAAGAAATCACAAGGCATGCAATAGACCGCACAGACAGGTTATTCTAACAGAATAATAAATAACGAAACCAGGTCATGTGTAAACACACAGACAGGATATTCCAACAGAATAATAAATAACGGAACCAGGTCATGCGTAAACGCACAGACATGATATTTCGACAGAACAATAAAGAATGGAATAACAACAGAATTCACCATGCATGCGATAGACCGCATAGATAGGTTATTCCAACAGAATAATAAATAATGGAACCAGGTCATGCATAAACGCACAGACAAGATATTCCGACAGAATAATAAAGAATGGAATAACAACAGAATTCACCATGCATTCGATAGACCGCACAGACAGGTTTTTCCAACAGAATAATAAATAACGGAACCAGGTCAGGTGAAATTTGCAACGACAGGATGTTCCAACAGAATAATAAAGAATGGAATAACAGAAGAATTTCACCATGTATGCGGTACTTCGCATAGACAATTTATTCCAATATAATAATAAAGAATGGAATAACAGAAGAATTTCACCAAATATAGGGTAGTCACATATCTGAGTTATTCCAATGAATAATAAAGAATGGAATAACAGAAGTTCTCTTCATGAATACGAAAGAAATAATACCCCTTACGAGTACAACAAATAATATCTCTTACCTTATAAAGAAGAGTACTCCGACGGGTAGGGTGGGGATATACTTGAAGAAAACTTGCACTATGCTCAAAGCTTTCTTAAACTCTAAAGAAATACGCTCAAGATTATAGCAGAAGAATTCTCTCTCGGTTTCTCTCTCTAGAGTTTGAAAGGAATTAAGTAAGAAATAATGAAGGAATGAGTTTCTATTTATAGAAGAATGGATTGAATAGTAACTAATTCATGAGCGGTCGAGATTGATTCACTTTTAAACCAGACGGTCCAGATTGATTTAATAAAATATTCTAATAAAATAAAATCTTTTAAATAAAATATAATATATTCTATTTATAATCTAATAAAATGAATAACTTTATAAAAGTATTACATTTTATATAAAAAGATTTTACTATCTGAAACACTATCGCAGCCTTATGCAAACACTATTCATAATAAAATATAATATATTATAATTATTGTCTAATAAAACAAATAACTTTATAAAAGTATTCTATTTTATATAAAAAGATTTTACTATGTAAAATACTATGCATAATAAAATATAATATATTCTAATTATTGTCTAATAAAATAAATAACTTTATAAAAGTATTACATTTTATATATAAAAAGATTTTACTATGCAAAATACTATGCATAATAAAATATAATATATTCTAATTATTGTCTAATAAAACAAATAACTTTATAAAAGTATTCATTTTTATATAAAAGCTTTTCTGCTTTATTACATTAATAATACTAATAAAACAAAACTTCATCATCATTATTATAATTATACTATTAATCGACCAAATTCGTTCCCGAGAAAGAGGGGCTTTCCAATAAGGATTTCTCCCTATTGGCGCGCAATTAGGTGACCAAATCTCTCCTTCACAGAACTTCTAGACATCGTTAATATTACAAATAATGATATTAACAACTTTGTCGTCTCAATTATTGATTTAATAATATATAAAATATCGATAATAATTAAATCAAATAATGTGAGATCTTGTCTGACAACTCTTGAATCAATAATTGAACAAAACTGAGTGACTTTTCACGTAAGCATCAATAATCAATCTTGTGTGTTACTATGCAACCAATGCCAGATTCTTGTACTTTTACTACCGAGTAGTTCAATAGTATTAATAATTAAAACTTCCGTCGTTATTTTCATAAAAATATTTTTGTCACTTTCAATCCGACAATTACATTTGTAGGGTCCACTAATGATTATGCAGACAAATGTATTTAATATTCCCCAAGACAAAGAATATTTCTCAACCAATCGAATATAATATAACAACTTGCATACTTTGCAAAATTTATAAATATTACCTGAACTATAACATTATATTAAATCCACACCATAATATTCAAAAAAAAAATTCGAGAAATTTAAATCTTTATTCGTAAAATTTGGAATTTTACAAAAACTGCGTTTTATTTTTATTAAAAAAAATTGTGCTTTTTTTATTTTTATTTAAAAAATACATTTTTTATTAAAAATAATTATTTTTATTATAAAAACTGTGTTTTATTTTTTAAAATATTTTTTAAAAACCAAACTGCGTTGTTGTGACGGAGAAGGAGAGAGAAAGCGTTGTTTGGTTTTGTTTTTTTTAATAAAAATATTTTTTTTATTTTTATTAAAAAAAAATACGTTTTTTTATTAAAAATAATTAATAATAAATTTTAAATTTTAAAACTGAATTTCTTTTTTTTTATTGATAATTTTTTTTGATAAATGAGTTAATAAAGCACATCATCAGTTGGATTGCCAAATCATGATCAAGGTGGAGTTTCTCTTTCCTAATCATACGCCAACTCATCTTTCCGTTAACAGTCAAACTATTGTAACGGTTTTTTTAACTTTGTGTTAGAAAAATCAAGTTCAATGAGTTGACTGTAAGAAAAAAAAGTTCAGTTATCCATCTGTAAGTTAGCATATAGTACAGTGACTGAAAAAACATTTAACCTTTATTGATCTCTTGAGAATAATGTAGTGCTAAATTTACAATCTTGTATGGTAATTTGTATGAAGGATGTTACAATTGAGAGGAAAGCATCTTTAGCTGCCAAGGCACCGATTAGTGATTTGGCTGAGAATCCTTCAGTGGTCTTTGATCCAACTCCTCAGACCACTGATAGAGGTAGAGATCAGACAGAAATTGAGAGGGGTGTTGCAAACTTGCCATCTTCTGAGGTTACATTATCGTTTGGAGTGCAAGGTGCAAATGGTTAAGCTACCATTGTATTAAATTTAGTAGACAGTGATGGACTAAACAGGCAACAACAAGCTGCTACGAAGGCACATGCGGTATTCAGGGGCTACTTGGTAATATTCTATGGCATTGAGTACTGCAATTCTTGCAATGAAGAACATGATTAAACTGATTCACTTTTTTTTCTTTTGCATTTACTCTGCGTCTGTTATAATATAATGTTCAAGGAGTGAGGCTGAGTTCCCCTCACTCCTTCAGTCTCATTCGGAAGCACTTTTTATACTGATTAAATATTTTTTTTTACTGCATTTGTTTATCATGTTCATTAGTTGCAAAACATTAGTTTTCTTGCCACAAGTACTATTTTTCCATTAATTTTTTTTCTACATTGTTATGGCTACCAATGCTAGATAGAATCATTGGATGTGGAAAACTATATAGAGGAAGAATAGAAAGTGAAAGCCCAGAAGATTGTGTTTTAAGGAATCAACGAAGGAGAAAAAACATCAAATAAAGAAAAAAAGGAAAATCCATGTTAATAACCAAATTATTTCCTTTACAACATGTGTTGAGGCATGATTTTGTGGACCCAGGTGATTTGGTGGTACCCGTGTCACTTGGCAGAATATTATTATGAGGAGGTTTGACACTAAGAAATCTACTGTCCTAATTGACTTAAGATTCCTTTTTCTAATTTAGCTTCCTACCTTTAAGGAAACCAAATCTCATTCAATTATGAAGGTTGTACGGTTCGGCGATTGATTTCGACTTCCTTTATATTTTAAAGAAGATTAAATCACATCTAAGTAGGGGTGAACAAGAAACTAAATTGAAACCAAAACCGTATCAAAAACTGCATAAACTGCATTAATTAAAACCGCACCAACGGTTCCAGCATATGTGGTGGTTTTAGGTGGGTTGAAAAATCAAATTTACGGTTTCGGTTTGGTTACTAGCCAAAATTGCACGCATAAAACCAAAACCGCACCATATCATGTGTATGTATGCAGGTGCGGATGGAGTACAAGGGCAAGAAGTATGCGAGGAGTATGCTGGAGACGAGAAGTTAACAACGCGTTTTCTCTCGTTGCTCTTTCATGGTTGGTTCTTACAAGTTGTATTACTCAGTTTATAGTATGAATGTTCTACATCTATTAATGACCTCTTTCATATAATTCCCTTAAAATAAGCTATTATTAATATTGTCTACTAATTATACCAAAACAATTTGCTTCATTATTTCTGGAACTAATTTGCATCTTGTCCCAAACCCAAGAATTTCTAACAAACCACAGCAATCCCAAGCAATTGATAAAGCAAACCCAAATAATTGCAAAACCAAAGTAGTACACACTCTATGCTCAACACCTAGTTACTCAGTAATTGAAATGGCTAAAACAAAATTCTAAAGTTTCAAAGTAAACCAATTAACCAGCCTTATCTAAATCTTTTGCAATGTTCAGTTGATTCAAATGTACTATAATCAACAAAGACTTACTTACACCGATGCTGATGTATCCTTGGATTGACAGAGTTTTAAACCCCTCTAGTGAATGCTTGAACGAATTTCCCTGAAGACTTGGCAGTTTTGGCTTTGATCGATGCTTGGATTGGAACAGAATTGGGGAATTTGCTGCTTGACTAGGCTGGGCACGAATGATTTAGTGCAGGAATTTTTTGGGTTGGGATGTAACGGTATGTATTGATATGGGAGGAGAATGGGACTGAACTGCCAAATTGAACCAAACTTAAGAAACAAAATTTTGCTACTAGAGGTGTAGTGACAGGAAGCCTTCGTTATGAGGCGATGTAGCGTGAATTAGTAGAATGTGAAGGCTAGTCATACCGTCTGGGAGCAGTTGGTATAGAGGGAGCCATCCCCGTTGATCACAGTTGAGGGTCAGGAGCATGAGCCTGAGTTTGATTCGGAGGAGGACTCTGAGGAGATAGAGTTAGAGGATGAGGAAGAAGAGGATCCCGAAGAGTTTCTACCTAACTCTATTACAACTGAGATGTATGATGAGCTATATGACTGTAACATAGAGTTATAGGATAAGGTCAGAGAGTTGGAGGAGCTGGCAACTATGCGTCAGACCGCTCTAGAGGATAAGAATGACAAGATTAAGGACCTCACTGAACGTCTTACAAATGTGGAGCATACGCTAACTCAAAAAGAGAATCATAGAGATCAACTATTGGCTGAGTTGGAGAACATGCAAGATGATCTGAATGAGGAGTCAGCTAAGCGAGCAAGAGCTGAAGATGCTTGGTTGAAGGCTTCTAAGCAGACAGATCTCGTCGAAGGCGAGGTTAGGGCAAAGAAGACCAAGATTTATGAGACAGACTACGTTTTTCATACAGCGATTGATAGGGCTTAGGACCAAGTCATTTACTATCTAATATAGTTTGAAGATTTTTCGTGGTACATGATAGATCGTAGGACTATGTTTCGTATCATGGAGGAAGAGCGCAGAACAGTTGTGCAATGTCTTAGTAGATCATGATAAGAAGAGTAATATGTTATGTGAATCATTATAGGAGTTAGTAGATGTAAATCCCAAATATTGATATAAATAATGAGATAAGATGAGAATGTAATCCTGAGACCTCACCAGAAAGTTGATGTAAATAGTAGTGATGCTATATTTTCTATATTTTAAAAAAAACTGTGAATGAATAAAATACTAGAGTTTATTGAAGATGTTATGTGATAAGTGTTAATCTTAAAATGTTTAAGTTAAGTCTTAAATGTTTAAGTAATCGAATAATGATCTAATGACAAATATTTTTTAAACAGAAACATGTCGCCAACAAGGAGACATCCACATCAACAAACCTTGAGAATTCTGCAAATAATAATAACGAAGGTAATGCTAACCCTATGCAACCGTTGGTGAATCTATTAATGGGAGCATTTACTAATCAATCGCAAGCTCAGGTTACGACCTTCAAAGATTTCAAGGCTGTAGGACCCCCCGAGTTCAAGGGATCGATGAATCCAGTGGAAGCTCAAACCTGGGTAATGGAGATGGAGAAGTTTTTTGATGTCACTGGGGTTAACAACAATCAGAAAACTGCCTTTGTGACATTCATGTTGAAGTCGAAAGCTAGCTATTGGTGGCAAGCAAGTAAGTGTCGAGGGGGACGAGGAGTAATACCTTGGAACAGATTTAAGGAGATGTTCTTTGAGATGTACTTTCTGCCAAGTTTGCATAACTAGATGGAGGTTCAATTCCTATAATTGAAACAAGGTATAATGCCGGTGCCTGAATATCTGCGAAATTCAACGAGTTAGCGAGGTTTGCGCCGTATCAAGTTAACACGGATGAGCGAAAGTCGAGGAGGTTCTAATAAGGACTGAAGCTCTAGTTGTATAGTAAAGTTTTAATGTTCCAGCTAAAAACGTTTGCAGCTGTGTTGGAGAAGGAAATTATAGCTAAAAGTGGAAGTGATGCCCTGACAAAGTACAATCAAGAGCAGAAGAAGAAGAAGAAGAATGAAAGTAAGAACAAAGCAAGTGGGAGCCATGGTGGTAGTGGTCAAAAAAGGAAGTGGGATGATAACGCTGGAAACAGGGAAGTCAGAAGAAGAAGATCGAAGCTTGTGCTACATGTGGTAGGAATCACACAGGTGTATGTCTGAAAGGGAAAAGGGTTTGTTACAACTATGGTCAGGAGGGCCACATTGCGCCAAATTGTACCAACCCAAAGAAGGGAGCTTTTTTTACTTGTGGATTAAAGGACCACGTGGCTCATGATTTTCCTAAGAAGGCAGCTAGAGAAGTAAGTGGAGGTAATGGAAACAACAGCGGTGGCACTCTGACTATTTTCGGATCTATGCCATTGAATCAACCCACCGCCAGAACTTTCAACATGACTATGCAAGATGATGTGCAGTCAAAGGATGTGGTGTTAGGTATCATTTCGATCAATAATATTAATGCTTACGTATTATTCGATTAGGGTGCTACTTGTTCATTTATATCCAATTATTTTGCTAAGATTTTAGATTTGCCTCAAGATGAACTAGATTTCCCTTTGAACATAGAAATTGCGAATAAGAAAGTAATTCCTGTTAGGTTTGTATACAAGAACTGTATGGTGGATATTAAAGGGTAAGTGATGATGGTAGACTTAATTCCAATAAAACATGGGGAATTTGATGTTATTTTGGGAATTGATTGGTTATTAAATTATGGGGCGATAATTGATTGCCAAAAGAAGTGTGTTAACCTTATGATTCCGTCAAAGGTAGTATTTTATGGCAGCAAGTGGCCTAGACAAGCAAGTTGTCTGATGATGATGCAGACTAAGAAGTTGTTAAGAAAAGGATGTGTAGGATACTTAGCCTACATAGTCGAAACTCATAAGAAGGGTGCAAAACTAGAGGAGATACCGGTCGTTAGAGAGTTTGCAGATGTGTTTCCAGATAATTTACCGGTGTGACGCCCCCAAAATAGGTATACATCACCCATTCTGAGTCGCCAAATACATGGTACAGAAACAAATACAACTTCATTAATACAATTATCGTGCAAAATACGAAAACACATATACTGTGAGTTTAAATACAAATATTGTCTAATAGACAGTATTCAAACTCAAAAGGAGTCCTCATTACAATTATTGATACATTATTTTACAAAAATAGTGAGGACTGCTAAAACAACTTTCTAGAATCATAACTCCATACCTCGGCTAGTTCCTGCTAAATTCTCACCTCCTGAGAAGAAAAATGGAACAAAAAGGAAAAGGGTGAGCTCAACTAAGCCCAGTAAAGAATATTATGACTAAGATAATATACAACAAATTATCATCAGTCTTCAACAGGGAAAAATCTGATAGAATATAATAGACAATAAGTTTTAGATCAACAATTGCAGCGGAAAAACAATCCATTAGAAGAGTCAAGTAGAGAATGAATTCTACTATCTTCTAAGATTTAAAAGTCCATCATCAATATTTTATCCTCAGTAACATCAATCAATATACATCTTGAATCAAATATTCATCTTTGCACTACAAGCCAAAGATATTCATTTGTATCACCAGTTGGTCATGTTCATCTCAACACTTGTTCATATTTGCACTACGGGCCAAAGATATTCATCAGTTAATCATTCATCTTTGCAATACAGGCCAAAGATATTCAGTAATATCATCATTTAGGACTGAGGATGATGAAAAATATCTTAAAGAAAACGAATCTAGTGAGATAAAAGATCAAAGATTAGGAATTCGTACTTTAGTTTATCCAAGTTCAAAAATACCTTATAATAATCAATTGTGGAGCAAAATTCAAGAATGAAGATCAAAACATGGATACAATCAAAGATAGTAACCATAATAGACAACTTGGACAAAAAAAAGAAAATTTCATTTTTTTTTGTGAATAGTGTCGTATTCGTGAATAGTGTCGTATACGTGATTAGTAACCCCGACACAAAAAGGTAGAAATTCCATAATACAATTCATATCAATATTTCGGCATAATGATATTGAAGAAAATAATATCATTTACGAAGAAAATAACATCTCTTACTTCAAAAGAACAGTACTTCTGAATGGAATATCAGATATGATGTTGAAGGAAACTTTGCACTGAATAGCAACTCTAAAAGTATATAAATACTCATAAAATACACTCGATAATATAGAGAGAGATAAAACTTATTTCTGGTGTGATTTTCAATTCTAACTAAGCACTCTATTTAAAGGAAATGCTGTAACGCCAAAGCAGACTAAATTAATAAAATATTAATATAATTTTCTACATATGCCACCTACCAGCCCTCCATTTTTAAACACAAATTTTTAGCACATGTTTTCAAAAAAAACAAAAGTGGGTCCCACCCAAAATTTTAATAAAAATATTTAATTTCTGAAACTTCAATAATTCATAATAAATAGCCCTTTTATTAGAAAAATACGAATTATATGTCCATTCCATAGGAAATCAAATTCTTCACAACTTTGTAGCTTTAAGTTTTTCCAAATTCTAAACAGAAAATGTCCGAAATCCACATACGGATGATTTTTAATACCTCCATTCCGACAAAATACTGATAAAACACTTCAGCTTTAATTCCTTCATTTATATTCACACAAAACAAATATTTTTTTATCCATCATTTATGTCCACATAAAATAAATATTTTCTTATCATATAAATTAATAATTAATTATTCACAAATAATATTACGAATCATAATTATGACAATCAATTAGTGTCGCCCCAAGAAGAGAGGGCTTTTCCGATAAGGATTTCTCCTTATTGCCGTAATTAGGTGACCAAACCCTTTCCTGTAGCAGAACTTCCTTATACATTGCCAATAATGCTATCTAATAATATTATTCAAATAATATGAATTGTTGATCCGATAATGGGAAATCTTTATGCGTTGATAATTATTGAAATAACAAAGAATATAAAATATTAACGTAGCAATTATTGAATCAATAAAACAAAATATTGAACAGTAATTACTGTAACAGTTATTGAGCAGTGCCTTTTTACGTAGGAATCAATAATTCAAAAATACTGTGTAATACCATGTGCTATTGTGCAACCACTATTATATTCGTATTTTAACCAATCGGGTATTTCAACAAAGTTAATTCAGAACTATTACGCCATTATTTATAAAAACTCAAACTTGTCATTTTCTTCATCCGACCATTTTCCGTTATGGGGCCCACAAATGGCTGCGCTTTCGTACGAATATTCCCCGACAACAAGAATATTCCACGACCAAACGAATATTCCCCAAAAATAATTAATATTTTATAACCACTTGCTTATTTTGCAAAATTTGCACATTTCACCCATAACCAAAGTATTATATCAAATTAACACCTTCTTATTCACAATAATAATTATAGGAAATTGGATTTTATTTATAAAAAAGATGGGGTCTTACAACCTCCCTTCCTTATGAAATTTCGTCCTCGAAATTGACGTACGTACATGGTGTTTCGAAAAGGTGAGGATACCTCGCTTTCATTTCTGATTCCAACTCCTAGGTCATTTCTTTAATAACATGGTTTCTCCACAAAACTTTAACTTGTGGTATAACCTTCGTGCATAGGACATGCTCTTTCCTATCCAAGATCTTAACAGGTACCTCCTCGTACGTTAAATCTTCGGCTATCTCGTTTGGTTCTAACTCAATAATGTGGTTCGGGTCTTTCACATATTTACGAAGCATAGATATGTGAAAAACATTATGAATACGAGACATGCTTGGAGGTAATGCGAGTCTATAGGCCACATTTCTTATTCGGTCAAGAATCTCAAATGGACCAACAAATCTTGGATTGAGCTTTCCTCTCTTCCCAAATCTTATAACTCCCTTCCATTGAGAAATATGTAACAATACATGATCCCCAATATTAAATTCCACGTCCTTTCGATGAAGATCCGCATAAATATTTTGTCGATCTTGTGCCGTTTGTATACGTTGTCGAATTATTTGGACCTTTTCTGTAGTTATATGTACCAACTCTGGTCCCAACAATGTTTCTTCTCCCACCTCATCCCAGCATACTGGAGAGCGACACTTTTTCCCATATAATGCTTCAAATGGAGCCACACCTATACTTGTCTGATAACTGTTGTTGTAGGAGAATTCCACCAATGGTAGGTACTTATCCCAACTCCCTTTGAAATCTAGGACACAAAGTCTTAATAGATCTTTAAGAGTTTGAATAGTCCTCTCTGATTGCCCGTCCGTTTGAGGATGGTATGCCAAAATGAATCGTAAATCCGTGCCCATAGCTTTCTGCAAGCTAACCCAAAATCGTGAAGTGAATCTTGGGTCACTATTCGAAACTATGGATACTGGCATGCCATGTAATCTCACAATCTCATTCACGTACATACGAGCAAGACTTTCAAGGGAATAAGTCTCCCGTATAGGCAAGAAATGAGCAGACTTGGTTAATTTATCAACAATAACCCAAATTGCATCTATGCCTTGAGAAACCTTGGGAAGACCCATAACGAAATCCATAGTAATGTGTTCCCACTTCCATTTTGGAATCTCAAGTGGTTACAATGGACCCTTTGGCACTTGATGCTCTACCTTTACATGTTGACAAGTTAAAAACCTCGAGATAAACTCTGCGATCTCTCTCTTCATATTGTTCCACCAAAATGTATGTCGAAGATCATGATACATTTTGGTACTACCAGGATGGATTGCAAATGGTGTGTTGTGTGCCTCCATCATGATTCTATGTTTCAAGTCAGAATCGTTAGGAACATAAAGTCTGGAGTTGACTCGAAGTATTACTTCTTCATCAATTCTTGCTTCTGGAATAACACCTTCTTGCACTTTCTTCTTCATACGCATCAACTCCAGGTCCGTAGCTTGAGCAGCTTTAACTTTATCGATTAAATTCGGTTCTATTCGTATGCTTGATATCATCACGTGGGTACTTGGAGCCTTTACCTCTATCTCCATCCTTTGCAAGTCATATAAAATGGGCCTTTGTGTTAGAAACATTGCACTCGTACCCGCATATGATCTTCTACTCAATGCGTCAACTACCATGTTTGCTTTTCCAGGATGATATTGGATAGTATGATCATAATCTTTCAACAGCTCGAGCCAACGTCGTTGTCGCATGTTGAGTTCCTTTTGGGTGAGGAAATATTTGAGGCTTTTATGATCTGTATAGATCTCCATTTTCTCCCCATACAAGTAGTGTCTCCAGATCTTCAATGCGAAAATGACTGCTGCCAACTCCAGATCATGAGTAGGATAATTCCTCTCATATTCTTTGAGTTGTCGCAAGGCATAGGCTATGACTTTCCCATGTTGCATGAGAACACATCCTAACCCTTTGCCTAAAGCATCGTTGTATTTAACAAATCCATCCGAACCAGATGGTACTGTCAGAACAGGTGTCAAAATGAGTCTCCTCTTGAGCTCTTAGAAACTCTTCTCGCATTCCACGCTCCATACAAATTTTGTATCTTTCCTAGTCAGCTGAGTTAACGAAGTAGCGATTCGAGAAAATCCTTCCATGAATCTCCGATAGTAACCAGCTAAACCTAGAAAGCTACGTACATCGGTCACTGACTTCGGTTGCTCCAAACTTTTTATTGCTTCAATCTTCGTCGGGTCGATAGATACTCCATGTTTTGACACTACATGCCCAAGGAATGCTACTTCCTCAAGCAAGAACTCGCATTTCTTCAGCTTAACATATAGCTTGTTATCGCGAACCCTTTACAGTACTAGCTTCAAATGGTGCTCATGATCTTCACGACTTTTGGAATAGATGAGGATGTCATCAATAAAGACGACAACGAATTGATCTAATTATTCTTTGAACACACAGTTCATCATATCCATGAAAGCAACAGGAGCATTAGTCAATCCAAAAGACATGACTAAGAATTCATAATGCCCGTTGTGAGACCCCGGATTTTATGAATAAGATTTAAATTTCTCGAAATATTTTTTTTAATATTATGGTGTTGATTTGATATAATGTTATAGTTGTGAGTAATATTTACAAATTTTGCAAAGTAAGTAAGTGGTTATATAATATTCGATTGATCGGGGAATATTCGTTTTAACAAGGAATATTCGTACGACGGCACAATCATTGCTGGACCCCACAACGAAAGTATTGTCGTAGTAAGAAAACGACAGAATTATCTTTTATTAAAAATAACGGCGAAAGTGTTACCATTAAAACTGTTGAACTACCCGGTAGTAAAAGTAATGCGATGAATACGGCGTGGTTGCATAAAGAGTAGCTACCAGTATTGGTTATTGATGCTTACGTTAGAAGTCACTCAGTTATACTCAATTATTGCTACAGTAATTGCTGCATCATATCTCTCAAATTATTGATTCAATTATTGTCACAGTATCATCTGTATAATATGATATATTATTAAATCAATAATTGAGACGACAAAGTTATTCATATTATTAAATTGCAATATTTACAATGTCTAGAAGTTCTGTCAAGGAGAGGTTTGGTCATCTAATTGCGCGCCAATAAGCAGAAATCCTTATCATAAAGCCCCCACTTTCCTGGGAACGACCTGATTGTTAAATATTGTGAATTATAATATTAATGATGAATAAGTTCATGTTGATTAAAGATGAAATTGATAGTTCCATTGTGTTGGAATTATTAGTGTTAGTAAAAATCGACATTTATTTTGATAATAATTGATGTCTGGAGGTTATATTGACCAATCGGGTATTTAACCGGATAAACGAGCAATTAATTGCTATTGATTCACATGATTATAACTATTTGTTCACATGTGTGTACTATTGATTAACATTCTTGTACTATTAGGGGAGGTGGTGCAAGATTGATAATACTTGCATGACTAAGTTAAAAATGGAGGTATAGTTGAAGGTATTATACTATAATTCGTATTTTCACATGATTATAACTATTAATTCACATGATTGAACTATTGATTCACATTATTTACTATTAGGGGAGGTGGTGCAAGTTTGATAATACTTGCAGGACTAAATTAAAAATAAAGAAAAAGAGGAAGGTATTATACTGTAATATTTTGAGCCCTAAAACGTGCAATTATTGAAACTATATTTTCCAATAAATAGAAGTTCATTCTTCCTTCATTTCTCATCAATTCACTAAAGCTATAGAGCAATTATTATAGAGAGAAATTATAGAGAGAAAGAAGAAGATAAGTCCGCCACCTCACTATTCCAATATCCGCTTTCTTCTAGGTAAGGGTATTATTTTTCAGATTCATGAAGAGAGTTATTTTCTTTCAATACTCGCGAAGTTTTTATTCCATTCTTTATTATTATGTTGGAATAACTCGCCTATGTGAAGTACCGCATATATGGTGAAATTTTTACATTATTCCATTCTTTATTATTCTGTTGAATAACTCATGCGTAATGCGCTCTATCGCATGCCCTCGTGAATTCTGTTGTTATTCCATTCTTTATTATTCTGTTGAATATCCTGTCATGGGATTACGCATGACCCGTTCCGTTTTTATTATTCTATTGGAATATTCTGTCTGCAAGTGATTAAGCATGACCTTCGGTTCCATTCTTTATTATTCTGTTGAATAACTCCGTTTCATCGCGGTCTATCGCATGCCTGGTGAATTCTTCTGTTATTCCATTCTTTATTATTCTGTTGGAATAACCTGTCTATGTGGATTACCGCATGCATGGTGAATGACCTTTCGTATTCATTCTTTATTAAATTGTAGAAATGATATGTCTACGTGGATTACTGCATGGCGGGTAAAATCCATTTGCAGTTTCGTATATTCTATTATACTCGTATGAGATATCATTTCTTTTGTACTCATCATGGAATATCATTTTCTTTGGTATTTTTTATGAGTTACTATTCACGAGTTACTATTCACTCTATTATTACTCACTCGGGTATTCGGGGCACTTTTCGTGCCAAAGTACTATTCACGAGTTACTATTTATGGGTTATTATTCACCCAATTACTATTCACTCTAGTATCATTCAGTTGGGTATTCGGGACACTTTTCGTGTCGGGGTACTATTCACGGGGTACTATTCTCGGCTACTATTCACGGGTACTATTCAATTCAAAATATATTTCTTTTCTGTCCAAATTATTCTTGGTACATAAATATTATTCTTGAATTTTACTCTACAAAGCAGTATCATGTTGACAATTTGGACGTTATTGATTTTTGGATAAATTAAATTATAAATCTTTAAAATTTATCGTTGAACTTGTTTTATTGAATTGTTATGTCATTGTCATCATCCTCATGCTTATATTGTGATTAAAGTCTTCTTTGTCTTACGTACATAGATGGACTTGGTATGATTATGACCAGGGATTATTCGGTATAATCATGACCGTAATGTGACGAATGATGTGGTGAAAGTTCTCATTGGACTGTAGTTCATTGATGGATAGTTGTTGGTATGATTATGACTAGGGATTATTTGGTATAATCATGACCATTGATGATTACACGAATATCCTTGGCCGTGGTGCAGGGATGATTTGATTTGATTTATTAAGCTGAGTCTCAGCGATAAAGTTGATGAAAAATTTTTAAATCATAGAAGATAGTAGATTTTATGCTCTACTTGACTCTTCTAATGGATTGCTTGTTCCGCTGCAGTTAAACTTGTTGTCTATTATATTCTATCAGTTTAACATTGTTGAAGGCTAATGATAATTTATTCTGGCATTATCTTAGTCATAATATTTCATCTTGGGCTAGTTGAGCTCACCCTTTCTTTCACTGTTCTCTTCAGGAAATGAGAACGTAGCCGGGACTAGTCGGGGAACGGAGTGACGGTCCAGATGATAGCATTAGTAGTCCTCACTATTCTGTTAAATAGTATGACAATAAATGTAATGAGGACTCTATTTGAGAGTGGATATTGTCTAGAAGGCAATATTCTTGTTTAAACTCTCAGCTATTTTTTGTCGTATATTACACGACGTTTGTATAATTAAGTTTGTATTTGTATTCTTTACCATGTATTTGGCGACTCAAGATAGGTGATGTGTACCTATTTTGGGGGCGTCCATACTTGGTATCAAAGCTTAGGATATGATCCCGGCCGAGATGTGAGACAAGAACTAGGAGGGAGAGATTGGGAATTCCTTCGCTAGTATAACCTACCTAAGTTTATTTGGTATTTAATTGGTCAGTCAGAGTATAGGGATAATATGTGATATGTCAATTAACCCTTGTTTTGTGACAGTGTTTGAAAATGGCATCCGAAAATGTTGAGATCAAATAATAAAGCACATGAGACCGCTGAGTCACCAACGATCAAGATAATGTGCAACAGGAAGACAATAATCCTCGTAAAATAACAACACCGATCAGACGATAATGAACGATGAGATGTTCGTAGGCTTTATGCAATTCATGCAACATCAAAGCAGAGAGACTCCCTGCTCAAAATGCGGGTGGAAACACCGGCAACCCACTTCATTTGGTCATCGCTAAGCGCTTCAAGGAGCCGGGACCACCGAGTTTTTGAGAAATCCGTAACCACTTAAAGTGAGACGTGGTTAAAGCAGATCACCAAGATATTTGATGTCTTGGGATGCTCCGAGGAGTAAAAGGTTCCCTTTGCCACCTTTATGTTACGTGAAGAGGCAGATTATTGGTGGGAATCTGTAAAACGTACCCAGCCTGATGAACTCAAGATATCTTGGGAGAAGTTCCAAGAGCTTTTCAACGACAAGTACTTTCCCGAAAGTATTCATCACATGAAGGAGGTGGAATTCATCAAGTTGGAGCAAAACAATATGACCGTGTCGCAATACAAGGCTAAATTTGCGGAGTTATCCCAGTTTGCATCCCATTTTATCATTAATGAGGAGCGAATGACGCAAATGTTTCTAAGAGGTTTGAAACCCGAAATACGTCAATACCTCATTTCTCACAAACTTTATTTATATTCATATGTTGTGAATAGGGCTCAGTTATTGGAGCGTGATAATGAGTTAACACAACCAAAAGGCAACGACCAACAATACGATAATAATCGTACTGGTGGCAATGGCCATCAGAACAATGATAACCATCGTTGGGGAAATTGTCATGCCAAGAATGGTAACCACTTCGGTGGTAATCATGGCCAAGATAATAGGAGTGGAAATTTCAAGAAGATAAGGTTCAATAACGATGGAAAGACAGTAGCACCAACACCCGCTTTTCAAGGAGGAGAACGACCACCAATCAGATGCTTCAAATGCGGAGGGAGGACATATCACCCAAACTACGTGATGCGTACAAAGCATGTTACAATTGTGAAAAAGAAGGTCACCTAGCCCGATTTTATCGTGGCACCAAAGTCAAGTCCAAATTGGATGGTGGCACCAAAGCGGATACTGGACAAAATAAAGCTCAGAGTTTTAGGAAGAGCGCTTTTTGTGACTTCTCAAAAGCGAGTTACCCGAACGGGTTAACGACGGATAGTTAATTATAAATTCTTGCTAAGTCTATACCTTATTAGATACCTGCTTCTACCCATTATTTTATCTCTTTGCTTGCGCTCAACGCTTAAATTTAACCCCAGAGAAGTTAGACTTTGACTTATTGGTTGAAACTTCGTTAGTAGAAACCATCATTTAAATAGTATCTCACGTTAATTGATTCAATTATTGTTGATATTTTATATTGAGATGACGAAGTTATTAATATTATTCTTTGCAATATTAACGATGTGTCTGTAAGTTCTACGCCAAGGAGAGGTTTGGTCACCTAATTGCGCTCCAATAGGAGAAATCCTTATTGAAAGCCCCTCTTTCCGGGAACGACACTCGGTCGATTAATAGTGTGAATAATAATAATGATGATGAATTTTTGTTTTATTAGTATTATTAATGTAATAAAACAGAAAAGTTTTTATATAAAACATAATACTTTTATAAAGTTATTCGTTTTATTAGGCTAATAGTAAAATCTTTTTATATAAAACAGAATACTTTTATAAAGTTATTCGTTTTATTAGACAATAATTAGAATATATTATATTTTATTATGCATAGTGCCTGCATAGTGTTTGCATAGTAAAATCTTTTTAAAAGTTATTCGTTTTATTAGATTATAAATAGAATATATTATATTTTATTGTAAACCAATCTGGACCATCCGTTTAAAATAAATCGATCTAGACCATTCATGGATTGGTTACTATTCAGTCCATTCTCCTATAAATAGAAGCTCATTCCTTCATTATTTCTTACTTAATTCAATTTGAAACTCTAGAGAGAGAAACTATAGAGAGAATTCTTCTTCTATAATCTTGAAAGTATTTCTTTAGCGTTTAAGAAAGCTTTGAAATGTAGTGCAAGTTTCTTCAAGTATATCCCCGCCTCTACCGCTTTGAGTACTCTTCTTTATAAGGTAAGGGGTATTTTTTTTCATATTCATGAAGAGAAACTTCATTATTCCATTCTTTATTATTCTCGCTGAATAACTCGTGATACGCCGCTCACCCTATACTTGGTGAAATTCTTCTCATTATTCCATTATTTATTATTTTCTTTGAATAACTTGTTTATCTGAAGTACCACATACATGGTAAAATTGTGTTATTATTCCATTCTTTGTTATTCATTAGAATATATCCTCGCTCAATGCTTTTCTGGCGGACCTAGTTCCGCTTTTTATTATTCTCGCTGGAATATCGTATCGTATGCGTTTTACACCGGACCGGGTTCCGTTATTTATTATTCTGTTGAATAACTCGCCTATCGCGAAGTACCGCATGCATGGTGATTTATGTTGTTATTCCATTCTTTATTATTCTATTGAATATCCGTCCGCTTGCATGTATTACGCTCGACACGGTTTCGTTATTTATTATTCTATTGAATAACTCCGTCCATGCAATACCGCATGCATGGTGATTTTTTTTATTCCATTCTTTATTATACTCAAATTGGTTAAAGTTTTAACTTTTATACTCCATGAAATTAGTGGAATATCCTTGACATTTGCGCTTCATCCAAAGATCTTTTCATGGAAATATTCTTCTCGAGCATTCTTGAATTTTACTCTATAAAGAAGTATCATGTTGACAATTTGGACGTTATTAGTTCCTAATAAATTAATTCTTGAACTTGTTTTATTGAATTCTTATATCATTGTCATCATCCTCATATTTATATTTTGTTGAAAGTTATCTCGTGGCACAGTGCATAAATGGACTTGGTATGATTATGACCAGGATTATTCTTGTAATCATGACCGTAATGTTACAAATGATGTGGTAAAAGTCCTCATTGGCCCGTAGTGCATTGATGGACGATTGTTGGCATGATCATTACCATTAATGAATACACAAATATCCTTGGTCCGTAGTGTATGGATAAATTGTGGTTGTGATACTAATGAATATCCTTGGTCAGAAAAGGTGGATGATGTGGATTATTTATTGTCGTGTCCCAAATGATAAAAGTGATGAAAACCTTTTAAATCATAAAAGATAGTAGATTTTATTCTCTACTTGACTCTTTTAATGGATTGTGATATTTCATTGCAGCTTAAACTTGATGTCTATTGTATTTTATCGGTTTAACATTGTTGAAGACTAATGATAATTTATTCTGCATTATCTTAGTCATAATATTTCTTCGGGCTAGTTAAGCTCTCCTTTCTTTCACCGCTTTCTCTTGAAATGAGAACGTGGCGGGACTAGTCGGGAAGCGAGAGTGATGACAAACAGATGATAGTATTAGTAGTCCTCACTATTATGTTAAATAGTGTGTTAATAAATGTAATGAGGACTTATTCTAAGAGTGGATATTGTCTAGAAGACAATGTTTGTATTAAAATTCACAGCTCTCTTGTTGTATATTTAAGATTATATTTGTATTCTGTACCATGTATTTGGCGACTTAGAATAGGTGATGTATACCAATTTTGGGGGCATCACAGTTGGTATAAAAGCTTAGGGATATGATCCCTGGTTGAGATGTGAGACAAGAACTAGGAGGGGAGAGACGGGGAATTCCTTCGCTAGTATGACCTACCTAAGTTTATTTGATATTTAATTGGTTGGTCAGAGTATAGGAATTATATATGATATGTTAATTAACCCTTATTTTGTGGAAGTATTTGAAAATGGCATCCGAGAATATTGAGAACATCAATGGAGCACAAGAGACCGTTTAGTCTCCACAGATCAATAATCAGGATAATATGCATCAGGAAGGCGACAATCCTAATGCAAACAACAACACTGACCAAATTATGAACGATGGAATGTTCCGAGGCTTCATGCAATTCATGCATCAACAGGCGAGAGTAGCTCCTGTCCAAAATGCAGGTAAAAATAATGGCAACCCACGGTCGGTCACCGCTAAGCAATTCAAGGAGCTGGGACCACCGGAGTTTTTGGGAAAGCCAGAACCACTTAAGGCGGAGACGTGGTTAAAGCAGATCACTAAGATATTTGATGTCTTGGGATACTCTGAGGAGCAAAAGGTTCCATTCGCCACTTTTATGTTATATGAAGAGGCGACATCGGTAGGAATCAGAATACGCACTCAACTTTAATGCACTCAAGATGTCTTGGGAGAAGTTCCAAGAGCTGTTCAATGACAAGTACTTTCCCAAAAGTATTTGTCACATGAAGGAGGTGGAGTTTATCAAGTTGGAGCAAAACAACATGACCGTGTCGCAGTACGATGCTAAGTTTTCCGAGTTGTCCCGATTTACGTCTCATTTGGTTGATAATAAGGAGAGAATGACGCAAATATTTCTAAGAGGTTTGAAACCTGAGATACGTCAATATCTTATCTCTCAAAAACTGTGTTTGTATTCAAATGTTGTTAATACGGCTCAGTTATTGGAGCGCGATAATGAGTCAACCCAATCAAAAGAGAGAAGCCGGCAAAATGATAATACTAGTGATAGTAGTCATCGAAGCGGTGACAATAAGCGTGGGGGAAACTATCATGCCAAGAATGGTAACCACTTCGGTGGTAATCATGGCCAAGATAATAGAAGTGGAAATTTCAAGAAGAGAAGGTTCAACAATGACGTGAAGACGCTTTAATCACTGACACCCATTTCAAAGGAAGAAGAACGACCACCTTGGTCAGATGTTTCAAATGCGACAGAGGGACACATCCGTCTAAATCGACGCAAAGAATCCAAAGCGTGTTTTAATTGCGTAAGAGAAGGTCACCTAGCTAGATTTTGTCGTATGGTGAAGTCAAGTCCAGCTGGGATAGTGATGCCGAAGGATGTCCCAGACAAGCCAAAGCCGGTAGTTTAAGAGAGAGCGTTTTTTTTTTCGTGACGAGGAACCTGAATAAAATTATCATGGGTAAGTTAATCATAAACTCTTGCGAAGTCTATATCAATTCTACCCACTCTTTTATTTCACCTAGTTGTGTTCAATGTTTGAAATTGGCTCTTGAGAAATTAGACTTTGACTTATCTATTGAAACTCCGTTTGGAGAAACATTCATTACATCCACTATTTATAAATCTTGTTTGATTCAAATCGAGACTTTCACGTTACCTGTCGATCTTATCTCTTTGAAAATACTTGCCTTTGATGTGATTTTAGGAAATGATTGGTTAACTACTCATCATGCTTTTCGTAAGGTTGTTAGCTTTCATACTCCTAATCAACCTGTTATGCGAATTCAAAGTAACCAAACCACTAAAGTCAATCATTGTCATATCAAGCCATAAGTAAAGACCAATCCTTTCGTTGTTGACTTCCTTGTGTGGAATGCACCGGCCGGACTTTTCAGAGGCGACATCGTGAATGAAGATGTCAAGTTGATAGGTATCAATGTGACGTACTATCCAAGTCTTGGATGAGGGTCAAAGTTTTGAATGATATTTCTATCGTTAATAAATTTTCTGACGTATTCATGAAGACTTCCTAGCATACCCCTAGAGCGTGAAATCGAATTTTGTATTGACCCCAATATAAAACCCATTTCTTAAACCCTCAAATATTTCTTCAACTAAAATGAACATAACATGCGCCAAAGATGTTGGCTCGAGCTGTTGAAGATTATGATCATACCATTCAATATCATTGTGGAAGAGCGGACGTGGTAGCTGACGCGTTGAGTAGAAGATCGTATGCGTTTATGAGTGCGAATATACGAACCTACGTAAAGATAACGAATATATGATTAGAACCAACTTTAGTCGATAAAGTTAAAGCCGCTCAAGCTATAGACCCGGAGCTGATGAACACGAAAAAGAAGGTTCAAGAGGGCGTTATTCTAGAAGCAAGAGTCAATGAAGAGAGGAAATCTCAACCCTCGATTTTATTGGCCCATTTGAAATCCTCGATCGAGTAGGAACTGTGGCCTATAGACTCATTTTACCGCCAAGTATGTCGTGTGTTCATAACGTTTTTCACGTATCGATGTTATGTAAATATGTGGACGACCCGAACCACGTTATTGATTTAGAACCGCACGAGATAGCGGATAATTTAACATATAAAGATGTACCTATTAAAATCCTGGAATATATTCTACGCTTAAAGGTTATACCTCAAGAGTTAGAATCTGACGAAGTGTCCTCATCTGTTCGGCATACCAGGTACGTACGTAAATTTTGAGGGCAAAATTTCATAAGGAGGGGGGGAGATTATAAAATCCCAAATTTTACGAATAAAGATTTAATTTTCTCGAAATATTTTTTTATATATTATGGTATGGATTTGAAATAATATTATAGTTGTGGGTAGTATTTATAAATTTTGCAAAGTATGCACGTTGTTGTATTATACTCGATTGGTCGGGGAATATTCGTTTTAGCAGAGAATATCCGTACGACAGCACAATCATTGGTGGACCCCATAACGAAATTATTGTCAGATTGAGAAAACGACAAAAATAGTTTTATGAAAATAACGACGGCAGTTTTACCGTTAATATTGTTGAAACACCCGGCGTTAAAAGTACAGGAATACGCGTGGTTGCATAGTAGCACACGATATTGATTATTGATGCTTACGTAAGAAGTCACTCAATTTTGTTCAATTATTGCTTCAGTAATTGTTGCATAGTATCTCACGTTAATTGATTCAATTATTGTTGATATTTTATATTGAGATGACGAAGTTATTAATATTATTATTTGCAATATTAACGATGTCTAGAAGTTCTGTCAATGAGAGGTTTGGTCACCTAATTGTGTGTCAATAGGGAGAAATCCTTATTGGAAAGCCCCTCTTTTCCAGGAACGACACAGTGGATTAATAGTGTGAATAATAATAATGATGATGAAGTTTTGTTTTATTAGTATTATTAATGTAATAAAATAGAAAAGCTTTTTATATAAAAATGTAATACTTTTATAAAGTTATTCGTTTTATTAGGCTAATAGTAAAATCTTTTATATAAAAATGTAATACTTTTATAAAGTTATTCGTTTTATTAGATAATAATTAGAATAACTTTGGTTCCGATTATTTATTATTCCGTTGGAATAACTCCGTCCCATGCAACCACATGCATGCATGGTGATTTCTTTTGTTATTCCATTCTTTATTATACTTAGTTGGTTAAAGTTTTGACTTTTATACTCCATGAAATTAGTGGAATATCCTTGATATTTGCTCTTCATCCAGTATCTTTTCATGGAAATATTTTTCTGAGCATTCTTGAATTTTACTCTATAAAGAAGTATCATGTTGACAATTTGGACGTTATTAGTTCCTGAATAAATTAATTCTTGAACTTGTTTTATTCAATTCTTATATCATTGTCATCATCCTCATATTTATATTTTGTTGAAAGTCATCTGTGGCCTGTAGTGCATAGATGGACTAGGTTGATTATGACCAGGGATTATTCGGTGTAATCATGATCGTAATGTTACAAATGATGTGGTAAAAGTCCTCATTGGCCCATAGTGCATTGATGGACAGTTGTTGGCATGATCATGACCATTAATGAATACACAAATAACCTTGGCCCGTAGTGCATGGACAAATATCCTTGGCCGTAGTGCAGGGATGATGTGGATTATTTATTAAGCTGAGTCCCAGCGATAAAAGTGATGAAAACCTTTTAAATCATAAAAGATAGTAGATTTTATTCTTTACTTGACTCTTTTAATGGATTGCATGTTTATTCAAGCAGTTAAACTTGATGTCTATTGTATTTTATCAGTTTAACATTGTTGAAGACTAATGATAATTTATTCTGCATTATCTTAGTCATAATATTTCTTACTGGGCTAGTTGAGCTCACCCTTTCTTTCATTGTTCTCTTCAAGAAATGAGAACGTAGCCGGGACTAGTCGGGGAACGGAGTGATGGTCCGAGATGGTTTCTTAGTAGTCCTCACTATTATGTTAAATAGTGTGTTAATAAATGTAATGTGGACTTATTCTGAGAGTGGATATTGTCTAGAAGACAATGTTTGTATTAAAACTCACAGCTCTCTTGTTGTATATTTAAGATTGTATTTTTATTCTGTACCATGTATTTGGCGACTCAGAATAGGTGATATATACCTATTTTGGGGGCGTCACATATAATAAACGACCGGAGATCGTTTTCCTCCCCTAGAAACAGTTGATGTTTGTGCTGACGTCTTCACGTTATCATTGTTGTACCTTCTCCTTTTGAAATCTCCCCCCGACTCGCTTCTTCTACCATCATGGCCATGATTACCACCAAAGTGGTTACCGCTTTTGTACCTTCATTGCTTCGATGACTGCTGCCACTAGTATGACCCTGGTTGTGGTCCCTCGGTTGAACATACTCATTATCTCGCTCTAATAATTGAGCCATGTTTACAACATCTGAATATAAAGAAAATATATGAGAGATAAGATATTGTCGAATCTCGGGTTTTAGACCTCTCAGAAACATCCGTGTAATTCGTTCCTCATTTTCTACCAAATAAGGTGCAAACCTGGAAAACTCTGCGAACTTCGCCTCGTACTGGGACACCATCATGTTGTTTTGTTCAAGTCTAATAAACTCTACCTCCTTCATATGACGAATACTTTCAGGAAAGTATATGTTATTAAACAGTTTTTGAAACGTTTCCCAAGACATGTTTAGTGCGGTCAAGAGTACGCTTCACGATTCTCCCACCAAAGAATCCCTTTCACCACGGAACATAAAGGTGGTAAATGGAACCTTCTGTTACTCCGTGCATCCCAAGACATCAAATATCTTGGTAATTTGTTTAACCCACGTTTCCACCTTGATCGGATCCGGCTTTCCCATAAATTATGGTGGTCCCAACTCTTTGAACTGCTTGGCTGTGACAAGTCACGCATTACTATCATTTCCACCCGTATTTTGTACACGAGTCTCCCTCGTTTGATTTTTCATGAACTGCAAAAAGCTTCTAAACATCCCATCATTCATCATTTGTTTGGTAGTGTTGTTTACAGGAGGAATATTGCCTTTCTGCTGCACGTTCCCCTGGGTGGTGATTAAAGGTGTCTCCACGGTCTCATTCACTCTATTGTTAATATTTTCGACTACCATTCTCAAATACTGCCACAAAACAAGGGTTAATTAACATATCACATATTAACCATATGCTCCGACTGACCAACCAAATAAGCTTAGGTATGACACACTAGCGAAGGACTTACTCGTCTCTCATCTCCTAGTTCTATTCCCCGATCTCCGCCAAAGACCATATCCCTAAGCTCTGATACCAACTGTGACGCCCCCAAAATTGGTATACATCACCCATTCGGAGTCGCCAAATACATGGTACAGAAACAAATACAACTTCATTAATACAATTATCGTGCAAAATACGACAACACATATACTATGCGTTTAAATACAAATATTGTCTAATAGACAATATTCAAACTCAAAAGGAGTCCTCATTACAATTATTGATACACTATTTTACAAAAATAGTGAGGACTGCTAAAACAACTCTCTAGAATCATAACTCCATACCTCGGCTAGTTCCTGCTAAATTTTCACCTCCTAAGAAGAAAAATGGAACAAAAAGGAAAAGGGTGAGCTCAACTAAGCCCAGTAAAGAATATTATGACTAAGATAATATACAACAAATTATCATTAGTCTTCAATGGGGAAAAATCTGATAGAATATAATAGACAACAAGTTTTAGATCAACAACTGCAGTGGAAACAACAATCCATTAGAAGAGTCAAGTAGAGAATGAATTCTACTATCTTCTAAGATTTAAAAGTCCATCATCAATATTTTATCCCTGTAACATCAATCAATATACATCTTGAATCAAATATTCATATTTGCACTACGGGCCAAAGATATTCATCAGTTAATCATTCATCTTTGCAATACAGGCCAAAGATATTCAGTAATATCATCATTTAGGACTGAGGATGATGAAAAATATCTTAAAGAAAATGAATCCAGTGAGGTAAAAGATCAAAGATTAGGGATTCGTACTTTAGTTTATCCAAGTTCAAAAATACCTTATAATAATCAATTGTGGAGCAAAATTCAAAAATGAAGATCAAAACATGGATACAATCAAAAGTAGTAATCATAATAGACAACTTGGACAAAAAAAAGAAAATTTTATTTTTTTCTATGAATAGTGTCGTATTCATGAATAGTGTCGTATAGGTGAATAGTAACCCCGACACAAAAAGGTAGAAATTCCACAATAAAATTCATATCAATATTTCAGCATAATGATATTGAAGAAAATAATATCATTTACGAAGAAAATAACATCCCTTACTTCAAAAGAATAGTACTTCTGAATGAAATATCGGATATGATGCTGAAGAAAACTTTACACTGAATAGCAACTCTCAAAATATTTAAATACTCACAAAATACGCTTGATAATATATAGAGAGAAAAAACTTGTTTCTGGTGTGATTTTACATTCTAACTAAGCACCCTATTTATAGAAAAATGCTAGAATGCCAAAGCAGATTAAATTAATAAAATATTAATATAATTTTCTACACATGCCACCTACCAGCCCTCCACTTTTGAACACAAATTTTCAGCACATGTTTTCAAAAAAAACAAAAGTGGGTCCCACCCATAATTTTAATAAAAACATTTAATTTTCGAAACTTAAATAATTCATAATAAATAGCCATTTTAATTCTAACTAAGCACCCTATTTATAGAAAAATGCTTAGAACGTCATAGCAGACTAACCTGCTACCTGATGGCTTTACCTGCTACTATTCATGCCCACCACTTTTGAAATAAAATTTCAGCACATTTTTTACCAACCAAAAGTGGGGCCCACCATGTTTTTAATAAAAACATTAATTTCCAAAACTTCAATAATTTATAATAAATAGCTCTTTTATTAGAAAATTTTGAATCTCATATTTATTCCTTAGGAAATTTAATTCTCTACAACTTTGTAGAAGAAAGTTTTTCCAAATTCCAAACAGAAAATGTCTGAAATCCACATACAGATGATTTTTAATACCTCCATTTTGACAAAATACTGATAAAATACCTCAGCATTAATTCCTTCATTTATATCCACATAAAATAAATATTTCTTTATCATATAAATTAATAATTAATTATTCACAAATAATATTACGAATCACAACTATGATATATCAAATTCGTTCCCGAAAGAGGGGCTTTTCGATAAAATTTTCTCTCCTTCGGCCGCAAATTAGGTGACCAAGCCCCTTTTCTAGACAGAACTTTCTTAGATATTGCCAATAATAATACCTAATAATATTATTCAAATAATATGAATTATTGATCTGATGATAGGAAATACTATGCAGTTATAATTATTGAAACAATAATAATATAAAATATCAACGCAGCAATTATTGAATCAATAAAATAAAATATTGAACAATAATTACTATAACAATTATTGAGTAGTGCCTTCTTACGTAAGAATCAATAATTCAAAATATTATACA
The DNA here is from genome assembly GCA_020205605.1 of Panax ginseng. Classification (NCBI taxonomy): domain Eukaryota; kingdom Viridiplantae; phylum Streptophyta; class Magnoliopsida; order Apiales; family Araliaceae; genus Panax; species Panax ginseng. Next base: position 57,605,047 of record CM035149.1, on the reverse strand, counting down.
ATATCGTAGGTCTTCTTGCTGACCACACGTATTCATCAGATTTTAACCACCGAGCGTTCCAACAGTGTTAAAGGTAACAATTACGCCGTTATTTATAAAAACTCAAACTTGTTATTTTCTTCATCTGACAGTTTTCTATTATGGGGCCCACAAATAGCTGCGCCATTGTACGAATATTCCCCGACAGCAAGAATATTCCACGACCAAATGAATATTCCCTGACAAAAATGAATATTTTATAACCACTTGCTTATTTTGCAAAATTTTCACATTTCACCCATAACCAAAGTATTATATCAAATTAACACCTTATTATTCACAATAATAATTAGAGGAAATTCAATTTTATTTATTAAAAAGTTGGGGTCTTACACTACAGACTCAAAGCTGATGAATGTGAAGAAGAAGGTGCAAGAAGGCGTTATTCTAGAAGTAAGAATCGATGAAGAGATGAAATCTCAACCCTCGATTTTATTGATCCATTTGAAATCCTCGATCGAGTAGGAACTGTGGCCTATAGACTCGCTTTATCGACAAGTCTGTCGCGTGTTCATAACATTTTTCACGTATCGATGTTACGTAAATATGTGGACGACCCGAACCACATTATTGAATTAGAACTAGACGAGATAACAGAAGATTTAACGTATGAGGAGATACCTGTTAAAATCTTGGATAAAAAGAAACATATTCTACCCTCAAAGGTTCTACCTCAAGAGTTAGAATCTGAAATGAAAATAAGGTATCCTCACCTCTTCGACATACTAGGTGCGTACCCCAATTTCAAGGACCAAATTTCATAAGAAGGGGAGGTTGTAAGACCCCAACTTTTATGAATAAAGATTTAATTTTCTCGAAATATCATTTTTAATATTATGGTGTGAATTTGATATAATGTTATAGTTGTGGGTAATATTTATAAATTTTGCAAAGTAAGCAAGTTGTCATAAAATATTTGTTTGGTCGGGAAATATTCGTTTTATTAAGGAATATTTGAACGACGGCAGACAATCATCGTGGACCCCTATTAACTTAATTCTCAGTCGGAGTTAGAAAACTATGAAATAATTTTTTAAAAATAACGGTAAAAGTTTTACCGTTAACTCGTTGAAATACCCGGTGATAAAGTAATGCTGATGTCTACGCGGCATTGGTTGCATAAGTAGCACCAGATTATTATGCATATATCTTTGATTATTGATGCTTACGTGAGAAGTCACTCAATTTATTTCAATTATTGCCACAGTAATTGTTACATGGTATCTTACGTTATTGATTCAATTATTGTCATAATATTTTATATTATTAAATCAATAATTGAGACGATAAAGTTATTCATATTATTATTTGCATTATTGACGATATCTAGAAAGTTCTGTCGAGGAAAGGAGTTTGGTCACCTAATTGGCCGCCAATAAGGAGAAGTCTTTATCGAAAAACTCCCTCTTTCCTGGGAATGATCTGGTTGTTAATATTGTAAGTTATAATATTAATAATGAATGTTATTAAAAAGGTGTTTTGAGAAGCCATGTGAATTGAGATAAATAAAGGGGTATTTTATGAAGTATTTGTTGTAAGTTTGGATTATTTATTTTATTACTTATATATATATATATATATATATATAATAAGTTTTGTTTTTTATGTAAAATAGAATATATTATATTTTATTATTTGCATAGTACTGCATAGTGTTGCATAGTACATCATAGTGCAGCATAGTAAAATCAAAATTTTTCTTCAGCCGACGCACATGAATTCGTTCAAATTTTTACTATACAGTCCGTGATTTTTCCTTTACTTTGCATCAAAATAGTATCCTTTCATTCTCCTATAAATAGGATGCTCAGTTTAGAAATAAAAATCACACCAAAATCAGAGAATTCTTCTTCTATAATATTGAGCGTATTTCTTTAGAGTTTAAGGAAGCTTTGAGTGTAGAAAATAGTGCAAGCTTTCTTCAAGAATATCTCCGCTATATCAATCGAAATTGCTCTCTTTTTAAGGTAAGGAGTATTATTTATTTCATATTCACTTACGATATTATTTTTCATATTCGTAAGGAATTTTATTTTCGTTCAATATTCGTAATGAATATTATTTTCGTTCAATATTCGTAAGGAATATTATATTCGTTCAATATTCGTAGGAATATTATTTTCGTTCAACAGTTGTAAGGGATATTATTTTTGTTCAATATTCGTATGAAATAATATTTTCTTCCATACTCTGTAGTATGTAAGTAATATTATTTTGTTTCATATTCTGAATTCTACACTCATTTTGTTATGTATTGCTTCTATACTCCTTGAAATTAGTAGAATATGCTTAAAATTTGTGCTTCATCTAGTATCATTTCATAAGAATATTTTTCTGAACATTCTTGTTAAAATTTAATCTCTTCATGTCGTGTACTATTCATGGGGTACTATTCATGAAGTACTATTCACGTGGTAATATTCACCCGGGTACAATTCACCCGAAAAATTGATTTCTTTCTGTCCAAATTATTTTTGATACATGAATATTATTCTTGAATTTTACTCCACAAAGCAGTTATCATGTTTTCAGTTTGGACATTTTTAAACTCTGGATAAATTCAAAATCTTTAATATTTATCCTTGATTTCGTTTGATTGAATTCTTATATCATTGTCATTATCCTCATGCTTATATTGTGATGAAAGTCATCTTTGGCTCGTAGTGCATAGATGTACTGTTGATTGGTATGATTATGACTATGCATCGGTATAATCATGACCTGTAATGTTACAAATGATGTGGTAAAAGTCCTCATTGGCCCATAGTGCATTGATGGACAGTTGTTGGTATGATCATGACCATGGGTTCTCTTCGACCAAGGGTGCAAAGATGAATTGTTATTTGGCATGATCATGATCATTGGTGATAATAACGAATATCTTTAGTCCGTAGTGCATGGATGATTCATGGATGTGATAATAATGAATATCCTTGGCTCGTAGTGCATAGAAAATTCAGTGATGTGGATTATTTATTGAGCTGAGTCTCAGCTATAAAATTGATGATAAACTTTTAAATCATAAAAGATAGTAGATATCATGCTCTACTTGACTCTTCTAATGGATTATTTGTCCCGCTACAGTTAAACTTGTTGTCTATTGTATTCTATCAGTTTAAAATTATTGAAGGCTAAGATAATTTATTATGCATTATATTAGTCATAATATTCTTTACAGGGCTAGTCGAGCTCACCCTTTTCTTTCATTGTTCTCTTCAAGAAATGAGAATATAGCTGGGACTAGTCAGGGAATGGAGTGACGGTCCAGATGGTTGCTATAGTAATCCTCACTATTCTATGAAATAGTGTGATAATAAATGTAATGAGGACTCCATTTGAGTTTGGATATTGTCTACGAGACAATATTCATGTTAAAAATCTCAGCTACATTTTGTAGTGTTGTATTAATGAAGTTTGTATTTAGATTCTGTACCATGTATTTGGCGACTCAAAATGAGTTGTGTATACTTATTTTGGGTGCGTCACATTTTGCCTCTTGGATTATTTTGATCAAGTGGTGGAACATCCTAATCAAAATTATCTAAGTTAAGTCCAACCTAGCACTTCCATATATTCAAAAAAGAAAAATATTGTCCTTGTGGTGACACAACAAAACAATATTATTCAATTTTCTTTATATGCATTAAATGTGATAAATTAACATCTTAAATACTTAATACTTTCCTTGTGGTGACACAACAAACTCATATTAAATATTTAATACTCTATTAATTTTATCATGCTAGAAGGCGACGTTCGATATTCCAAATATCTTTGAACGCTTAAGACTTACTATATAAAAACTTTAAGGGGTTTGTTATTATTTGTCTCCTCTTGTTTAGCGTGCATGCACACATATATATATATATATATATATATATATATATATATATATATATATATAATACATGTCATATTATTAAACATGTGAAGCATGTTTGCATAATATATATATATATATATATATATATATATATACTAAAGATAGCATGTAAATATAGAATACTATATTCTACCCGGATTGATTATGGACTTTTATTCTAGTTTGGTTCACTAGAGCCACCAAGTGAACCAAAAGGTCAAACCCTAGGGTGCAAGAATTAACATTTAAATATAACTATTACATTTAAACTCGGGCTCCATTACAAATAATAGTTCCCAATCGTTGGATTACTAAATTGGGGATTAGTGAATCCGGATAGATTGGTACATACGTTGCTTGCTCATTGGATGAGGATGATTGATCTCATGATCATTTGTATGGAGACACTAAAGCAAGTATGTAGGTGCTTATTGGAGAATAAGTACACTGAACGTGACTCGCTAAGGAATACCTAATGGAGTTTTATTTATGCATCGATAGAAATTCACAGTAGTGATAGTAGTACAAGTGATCCTTGGACTTGAGATCATCATAGTATCTTGTGTATGATGAGTTATACTTTGACTTATTCCTTAAGACCCTTAGGGTATATCAAAGGGTATGCTTCGGTATAATAAGTTGTACATGGATATAATATATGATCAATAAAGAATCTACCACTTCTAGTAAAAGAAGAGAAATATCCTATGTGATTAGATAAATGACAACCCAGTTGAGTCCTTGGCTACAAGCGAATGAAATTAGAAAGGAGTTTCTAATTTGCATTATTTGGAGTTGTGCATTTAAGAGTCGAAATACATATAATTAAATAAAATAAGACTTGACTGTATTTCTATGTCTATATATTTAATTGGGACATTGTATGGTGGAAGGATTGAATTGTACGGTAACTATTTACTCAAAAGTTGTTTTATGATTAATGTTGAAATCTATATTATCTGGAAAGTCGTTAATCGCTAGGGAGGCTTATCCCTACTGTAGAATATATATTATTTATTTAAATAAATTAATATTTTAATTTATTTATTTAAATAAGATTAGAATTATTCTAATTAATTTATTCACAATCGGTTTAATATGGAGAACTTAAAGGGTCACACCATAAAAGGAAGAATAATTATTTAAGAAGTTAATGGCATAATTGTAATAATAAGTTAAGTATATTTAATTTAATCTATGGTGATAAAACAAATTAAATAGCTTAATATTTATTATTTAATATTTTTTAGAAATATTAAATATAAATTAATAAGAGGAGTCTTATTATTATTATTATTATTATTATTATTATTATTTAATTCTTAAAAGAGTTTGAGAATTAATTAATAAATATATTCTCATATATTCCTAATAAGATTAGGAGGTAAATTAATTAAATAAATTTAATTAATCATCTCTAATAAGATTAGGGATAATTAATTATAGATATGAACGCCTCCTAATCTTATTAGGATAATTAATTAACGTTCATATCTATAATTAATTATCCATAATCTTATTAGAGATGATTAATTAAATTTATTTAATTAATTTACCTCCTAATCCTATTAGAAATAAATAAAAGTACTTATATTAAAATTAATTCCTAAACTTTTTTGAAATGAAAATAATAATAATTATAATAATATTAATAAGACTCCTCTTATTAATTTATATTTAATATTTTCAAATATTAAATAATAAATATTAAGCTATTTAATTTAATCTATCACCATAGATTAAATTAAATACACTTAATATATTATTATGATTATGACATTAACTTTTTAAATAATTATTCTTCATTTTATGGTGTGACCATTTAGGTTCTCTATATTAAATCGGTTGTGAATAAGTCAATTAGAACAATTCTAATCTCATTTAAATAAATAAATTAAACTATTAATTTATTTAAATAAATAATATTTATTCTACAATAAGAATAAGTCTCCTTAGCGATCAATGACTTTCCAGATAATATAGATTTCAACATTAATCATAAAAGAACCTTTGAATAAATAGTTACCGTACAATTCAATCATTCCACCATACAATGTCCCAATTAAATATAAGACATAGAATTACTATCAAGTCTTATTTTATTTAATTATATGTATTTCGATTCCCAAATGCACAACTCTGAATAAATGAAAATTATAAACTACTTTCTAATTTCATTTCATCTTGGCCAAGGATTCTTGGGTTGTCATTTATCGAATCACATAGAATATTTCTCTTTTTTTACTAGAAGTGGTAGATTCTCTATTGATCATTCATTATCTCTATATATAACTTATTACACCCAAGCATACCCTTTGATATACCCTTAGGGTCTTAAGGAATAAGTCAAAGTGTAATTTATTATATATAAGATATTATGATGATCTCAAGTCTAAGGATCATTTGTACTACTATCACTACAGGAATTCTTATTGACAGGTAAGTAAAATTCCATTAGATATTCCTTAGCAAGTCATGTTCAGTAAACTTATTCTCCAATAAGCACTTACATACTTGCTTTAGTGTCTCCACATGATCATGAGATCAATCATCCTCATCTAATGAGCAAGCAACGTATGCACCAATCTATCCGGATTCACTAATCTCTATTTTAGTGATCCATTGATTGGGAACATTTTTGTTTTAAGCTATCTAAGAATTTAGATCTCATTAGCATGATCTCATCATGATTCTAAAAGCATTGCTTAAACTATAAGTTTATCACATATTTTAGAAACAATACCATGTAGATAAATAAATGCCTTTAATAAATAATTCTTTTATTAATAAATAAATAAGATTGATTACAAAGTATATGCGTTATCATCATATATACATGATTGGTTTGTATGCATACTACTTTCACTAGTCGCAGGTGCAACTAGGGCCAACCGTAGGTGTACTTGCGGCTGACCGGATGGCCTTTAACAACCCATCAGCAACTCATTTGTAATGATCGAAAAAGAAGTTTAGTTTCAAAAGAGATAAATAGATCGGGTTCTAGAGAAAGAAAAACCAGATTTCACATTAAGTCAATAAATTTGTGTTGAATCCATCCCATACATTGTAAAGCTTGTGTACCTAGAGTCGGATAGCTCAAATCCAAGATAAAAGAAGTTTGTTTCTACGTTCCCCCCAGGTGAAAAGCGAATCTTTATACATTTCATCATAAATATAGTTCAATCTATCAGTTTTATTTCAATGTAATGTTTATATCTAGTTAAACTTGTTATTTTGTACATATCTTACGCGTTGGCTGATAGAACTATCTATTTGATCGGTTAATTTGTACATATTTAGCTAGAAATCAAGTCTTATTACGAGATCTACCCGGATCTAGCCCCTAATCGGTTCATGAACTTTAAAGTTTGAACCCTCATGCTAGATCGACTTAGATCTGGGATATATGGGATAGATCTATTCATTTTAATACTTACAATCTATTTTAATTATTCTGCATAGCCCTAGATTTATATCTAGTGGTTAGAAGGTCCTAAAATATATGTGATGGGGATTTCAATCAATGGATCACCTCATGACGGGTTTGAGATTCACTGAGCATATCAATGTGAGCCTAGAAATCATGGGGTTGAGATTCACTAATCGGATCTCGACTAGATTCCCATAATGGAATTTTTGGTTTATAATGTAATTTCAAGCTGTGCAAATCATTGTCTATGTAATATTGGGCCTTAAAGCGAATTCGAGGGCTTCGTCCTGAAAGAATCGAATTTAAGGCCCCGTGATAATGAAAATTTATAACTGTAGGTGCTCTGTGACACCCCCAAAATTTGTATACATCACTCATTCTGAGTCACCAAATACATGGTACAGAAACAACTACAACTTCGTTATTACAATTGTCGTGCAAAATACGACAACACATATACTGTGAGTTTAAATACAAATATAGTCTAATAGACATTATTCAAACTCAAAAGAAGTCTTCATTATAATTATTATCACATTATTTTATAAAATAGTGAGGACTGCTAAAACAACTGTCTGGACCCATCATTCCACACCCCGACTAGTTCCCGCTATATTCTCGCCTCTTGAGAAGAAAAATGGAACAAAAAGGAAAAGGGTGAGCTCAACTAGCCCAGTAAAGAATATTATGACTAAGATAACGTAGAACAAATTATCGTTAGCCTTCAAAAATTCAGATAAAATATAATGGACAACAAGTTTTAGATCAATATTCGCAGCGAAAATAACAATTCATTAGAAGAGTTAAGTAGAGAATGAAATTTACTATCTTCTATGATTTAAAAGTCCATCATCAATATTTTATCCCTGTAACATCAATCAATATATATCTTGAACCAAATATTCATCTTTGCACTACGGGCCAAAGATATTCATTTATATCACCAGTTGGTCATGTTCATCTCAACACCTGTTCATCTTTGCACTACTGGCCAAAGATATTCATCAGGTAATCATTCATCTTTGCACTACATGCCAAAGATATTCAGTAATATCATCATTTAGGACTGAGGATAATGAAAAATATCTTTAAGAAAACGAATTCAGTGAGATAAAAGATCAAAGACTAGGGATTCGTAATTTAGTTTATTCAAGTTCAAAAATACCCCATAATAATCAATTGTGGAGCAAAATTCAAGAATAAAGATCAAAACATGGATACAATCAAAGATAGTAACCATAATAGACATCTTGGACAAAGGAAATTATTTTTTTTTGTGAATAGTGCCGTATTCGTGAATAGTCTCGTATACGTGAATAGTAACCCCGACACAAAAAGGTAAAAATTCCATAAAAAAAATCATACTCCGTGAATAGTACTCGTGAATAGTATCGTATTCATGAATAGTGTTGTATACGTGACTAGTAACCTCGATATGAAAAGGTAAAAATTTCACAATAAAATTCATACCAATATTTTGGTATAATGATATTGAAAGAAAAATATCATTTACGAAGAAAATAACATCCCTTACCTCAAAAGAACAGTACTTCTGAATAGAATATCATATATAGAGCTGAAGGAAACTTGCACTGAATAGCAACTCTCAAAGTAACTAAATACTCACAAAATACGCTCGATAATATAGAGAGAGAAAGCTTATGAGTCTGGTGTGATTTTCAATTCTAACTAAGCACCATATTTATAGAAAAATGTTAGAACGCCAAAGCAGGCTAAATTAATAAAATAATATTTTTTCAAAACTTTTCTACGCACACCTCTTAGACCAAAATTAAGCCACCACCAGTGGGGCCCACCAAAATTCAGATTTTCCACACCAACCAAAAGTGGGGCCCACCCATATTTTTAATAAAAAAACATTTATTTCTGAAACTTCAATAATTCATAATAAATAGCTCATTTATCAGAAAAAATTGAATCTCATGTCTATTCTATAGGAAATTTAATTCTCTACAACTTTGTAGAAGAAAGTTTTTTCAAATTCCAATCAGAAAATTGTCGAAATCCACATACGGATGATTTTTAACACCTCTATTTCTACAAAATACTGATAAATACCTCAACATTAATTCTTTCATTTATATCCACATAAAAATAAATATTTCCTTATCATATAAATTAATAATTAATTATTCACAAATAATATTACAGAATCACAATTATGACAACCAAGTCGCTCCTGTGAAAGAGGAGCTTTCGATAAAGATTTCTCCTTATCATGCAATTAGGTGACCAAACTTTTTCCTGTATGTAACTTCCTTAGACATTGTCAATAATGCTATCTAATAATATTACTCAAATAATATAAATTATTAATCTGATAATGGAAAATATTGTTCAGTGATAATTATTGAAACACCAATAATATAAAATATCAACGTAGCAATTATTGAATCAATAAAATAAAATATTGAACAGTAATTACTGTAACAATTATTGAGTAGTGCTTTCTTACATAAGAATCAATAATTCAAAAATAATGTGCAATACCGCAGTAATCTTTAATGCGACCACGCGTATGACACAGAGATAACCACCGGGTATACCAACAAAGATTAATTGTGAATAACTACGCCATTATTTGTAAAAACTCAAACTTTTTGTTTTCTTCATCCGACCATGTTCCGTTATGGGGCCCGAGAATGGTTTGCACCGTGAGCATTTAATTATTCCCTGATAATAGCAAGAATATTCCACGACCAAACGAATATTCCCCGACAACAATGAATATTTTATAACCACTTGCTTATTTTGAAAAATTTGCACATTTCACCCATAACCAAAGTATTATATCAAATTAACATCTTATTATTCAAAATAATATTTAGTGGAAATTCCATTTTATTTATAAAAAGTTGGGGTCTTACGACCTCCCCTCCTTATGAAATTTCATCCTCGAAATTGACGTACGTACCTGGTGTTTCAAAAAGGTGAGGGTACCTCACTTTCATTTCCGATTCCAACTCCCAGGCCATTTCCTCAATAGCATGGTTCCTCCACAAAATTTTAACTTGTGGTATAACCTTTGTGCGTAGGACATGCTCCTTCCTATCCAAGATCTTGATAGGTACCTCCTCGTACGTTAAATCTTCGGTTATCTCATCTGGTTTTAACTCAATAATGTGATTGGGGTCTTTCATATATTTATGAAGCATAGATATGTGAAAAACATTATGAACACGAGACATGCTTGGAGGTAATGCGAGTCTATAGGCCACATTTCCTATTCAGTCAAGAATCTCAAATGGACCAACAAATCGTGGATTAAGCTTTCCTCTCTTCCCAAATCTTATAACTCCCTTCCATGGAGCAATACGTAACAATACATGATCGCCAATATTAAATTCCACGTCCTTACGATGAAGATCTGCATAACTCTTTTGTCGATCCTGTGCCGTTTGTATACGTTGTCGGATCATTTGGATTTTCTCTGTAGTCATACGTACCAACTCTGGTCCCAACAATGTTTCTTCTCCCACCTCATCCCAATATACTGGAGAGCGACACTTTCTTCCATACAATGCTTCGAATGGAGCCACACCTATACTTGCCTAATAAATGTTGTTGTAGGAGAATTCCACCAATGGTAGGTACTTATCCCAACTCCCTTTGAAATCTAGGACACAGAGTCTTAATAGATCTTCAAGAGTTTGAATAGTTCTTTCTGATTGCCCATCCGTTTGAGGATGATATGCCGAACTGAATCATAAATCCATGCCCATAGCTTTCTGCAAGCTAACCCAAAATCGTGAAGTGAATCTTGGGTCACGATTTGAAACTATGGATACTGGCATGCCACGCAATCTCATAATCTCATTCATGTATATACGAGCAAGACGTTTAAGGGAATAAGTCTCCCGTATCAGCAAGAAATGAGCAGACTTGGTTAATCTATCAATAATAACCCAAATCGCATCTATGCCTTGAGAAACCTTGGGAAGACCCATAACGAATCCATGGTAATGTGTTCCCACTTCAATTTCGGAATCTCAAGTGGTTGTAATGGACCCTTTGGCACTTGATGTTCCGCCTTTACACATTGACAAGTTAAACACTTCTGTAGACACTCGAAATTTTCTCGCACACACCTACAAACATTGCGGGAGGCGATTCGTCTTCGAAAATAACCCTAAGATAATGCGCCCATATGAAATTCCACCGGAGGAGAGAGATTACGTCTGGGAGATAACCTCGAGATGCTCAGTTCCAGTCCCAGAAACAACACCGGGAATAGCAATGCTAACCTTGGAGATAACCCCAAGGAGTGCAGCTGTAGTTCCGGAGATAACCCCGAAAATACTTGTTTCAAATGCATGCAGTCGGCTTCAACCTCGGAACTCACACCGAGGCACTCAGTACAAGACCCAGAGATAACACCAGGAAGACAGGCACACCTCAGAGATAACCCTAAGGACCTTCAGTACTTGCAGCAGTCCAATCTCAGATATAACCCCGAGCAACGTCTGTTTTATCAGCCCAAACCGGAGATAACCTCGGTGAGGGGTAAAATTGTCATTTTGCCACCTCGACCCTATGTAACGAATAAATTTTTTGAGTTGTGATTCTGGGGACAGAATCCTTTTAAGGAGGGAAGGATGTAACGATCGAGAAATTTGTAATTTAATTCAAATATTTATGGAATTAAATAAATATTTTAAATAATTTATTTATTGAGGAAAATAAATAATTTATGAATTGTGGTGAATTAATTTAGTAATTAAATTGATTATTGATAATTAAATTGAGTGTTGATAATTTTATCCAAGAATTTAATTTAAAGAAATAATTAAATTAAATCAATTGCTTAATATTTAAGAAATTAATTAAATCAAATAAATTATTTAATTTAAAGGAAATAAATAAATTAAATATAGTGATGTGTCTAATTTATTAATTAAATTAGATATATAATTATTTATTAATGATAATAAGATTTTTGTTATTAATTAACTAAACTAAGTTATTTAAATTAATCAACTACAAGTGTGACATAAAACTATATAATATAAATGTTATTAAAATAATTTAGTTGGGAGAGTTTTTAGTTAGCCAAACATGGCCTTATGGCCTTCTAATTATTCAACTCATTTGAGTCTTTTTATTTTTCTAACGTAAGAGGCGTGGAGTCGGTTTATAACTCTCACGCTGTTATTTTCTAAGGCTTGTTAGCATAGAAAGAAATAGAGGAAGAGAGAATTGCAGAGGAGATTGAGAGTGAGAGCTTGAGAGATTATTCTGCGATTTCAAGAGGAAGGAGAGGATTGCTAAACCTAGTCACCATCTTTTGCTAGCCAATAATCAAAAGATTAAGGTATAACTAATTTTAATTCTCAGACTTGTGATTTTCTATTCTCTGTAAATTGGTTTTGTGAATTTGTTGTTCAAGCGTTATGTGTATGGTGTGTATTATGTTGTAGAATCTATTAATTATCTTGTATGCGTTTTGTATCAGTTATCAAATTCGTGAGAAACTGGTTGTAGGAAGAAAAGGAATTAGCAGTGTTTATATTCATATGTTATGGCCTTAGAAAGTATCAATTTTAGTGGTTAATTTGTGTATAAAACTCTAAATTGACGCTTTCATATGGTAGTTCATTGAAATACGAACACAACGTAATTTGAATGGAATGATTTGGTCAAGTAACGAGTTCACAGTGATGATGTTTGGACAGACTATCAAAAATGGAGTTTTATGTGAAAAACATGAAAATTGAGAAATTAAAATAGTTCTAGTTGTTGTTAAATTGTAAGCAAGTGGTCAATATGTTATGTTAGCAATCATGATATGATAGTTGTATAATTATTTTACGTGTTGTTATCACTGTTTGATGGGGGAATTTCGTGTTAGTTGGGCTAAAAATGGCTATTGTTCATTGTCGTCTCTGCGTTTGTCTGAACACCGGCGTAGTTCTTGTTAAGTGCAAAGGCAAAAAATGGCGCGATTCTTGCCTTGTCCCAAACTTATATGTGGCGCAAATGCGCCACACCTTCCTAATCGAGACAAGTGTAATGCCTTATTTGCAGATCATGTGTAATGGACTTATATTAGTTTAGCATACATGTTAACAATGTTGAGGCATGATATAAACTATAATAACAGATGTTAATGTGTTGAAATGCAAAGTGCAAAGATTTGAATTAATTCTTTAAATAATCTATAAAATGAAACCAAATGGGATGTTTTCAAAAGTTAAATGTAAATGATAAGGTTCATAGTGTGATTTCAGAATTGTTAAGGTGTTAACCTACGTGGTTAGGTGCTAAGTTAGGGTTGTGACCTAAATGATGGTTTAAACCCTAAATTTAATATTCATGCGATTAATTGTTGTTGCGATTTCAATGATATGTGTAGGGTAATTGGAGGTTATTTTACGTTTGTATAGTTTACAATCAAGGCAAGTTTCTAACTTTACCTTGTTATTATTGAGCAAGTTCTTCAATCTTAACTCTTTATATTGAGCAAAGCTTTCTAACTTCATTCTTTTCATATTGAATGCAAGTTTCCATTCCTATTGCGCAAGTTCCTAATATTCTTTATGAAGTTGAGCAAGCTTAACCTATCTTACATATGTTTATACAAGCTTATGTAACCTAATTCGTTACATCGAGCGAGTTTTACTTTCCTTATTATCAGTTAAAGCATATATTGTTCTAGTACATTGATTCATAGAAGATTGTTCTAAACTCCTTTGAATATAGCACTTTGCATATCATGTTATTCAGTTATAATTATTAATATATCCCGATCTTTAACTTTGATAGCCTTGATCGGTTATACATTCTTGTATTAAACCTTTCTTGATGTAAATCGAGCGAAGATTCTAAAATTCTAGAAACACCGATAAGTTAGTTCCAAACTAAACTTTCTTTAGTGCGGAAAATTCTAAATTCAAATTTGAGACGAACAACCCTAACATAGGGGATTTTTGTGCGTATAACGTTTAGATGTTTGTGCACAATACATGGTACAAAGGTTGATCCCCATAAAATGCGTTAAGAAGGTCCATATAGTCTAAGTATTTGTTAAGGTTGGGTAATAATACCTAAGTACCGGGGACATAGTTCATGGTCTTAAGACCCTTAGATAATTAAAGTTCGAACTTGGTTTCTAGTTTGATTTGTGGAACAAGTTCCTTATTGTTTAGCTTTTGTTGTTCACTCTCATGTTATTATCATTGCTACTTTCTATATCAGTGAGCATTTGTTTACTCACTCTTGCAATTAATCACAAATCTCGATGAAGCTCAATAGGTGTTCATTCGAATCATCCGTAGTAGCACCCCCAAACTGAACCGAGTTCTACACCATCTGAATAGTGCCCGGTTTGATTTCAAAAGTATTGGCTGCTATCGCCGGTCTGACTATGCTCGACTATAGTCCATTTATGTTTGGCATGGAATACTCCCTTAGAGCCCGATGCCCTTCTCTTTGCTCAAGTCTCGGTTCTTCCGCCATCCTGGATGTTGTATTATCTAGCTGCAGCTTGCAAATTTCTCACACACTCGCTTTCCAACCTCTTCATTTATGTTATCCTGCTGTTTGGTGTTAGTTACATGTTGGATGATCGCGTGTGCATAAAAATCCACAAGTTCCTGAAATGAAAAACGCAACAAAAATAGAAATGAGAAATGATCAGAATTGTCTAAGTCATACAATATAGCTTTAAACTAATGATAATTATTTAAATTCAACGCCTTTCCCTGGCAACGGTGCCAAAAACTTGTTGCCTCCTTTACGCTTCGATAAAGAGCTCTAACTCATGCAAGCATACATGTGTCAACAAGTGTCTGAGTAAGTAGAGAGTATCGATCCCACGAGAAAGTTGTTTAATTTAAACTACTATGCATCAATTAACTCACTATATTTATATGCTTAGACTAATGAATATAATTGTTGACTTAAACTAATTGTAACTAACAACTAAAAATAAGTATACTAATGGAATGAATATAATCTAGAAATACTAGGACCCTAACTTCATTTAATATTTTATCTAACCGCCACTATCATGCAAGAAGTGTTCACATATCATAGGAAAATAGCGAGAAACACGAATAGAGTTATAACCATTTTTCAATGCACTATAACCTACTTACATAGCATCCACGGATGATAGACTCCATGTAATCATCAATACAACCAAAAATCACTATATATACATGTGAAATTGCAATTATATTGATTTTAAGCACAAGCCACTACTCTAGCTCATACGGTGAAAGCAGATATGTCTATTTGGTTCACAAAATACATGAAGCCATATCTGACATTATATTAGCATGTTATCATGATTACAATCCATACTTGCATGTTCATTATCAATTCCATACAAGTCTTTGAGCGAATGGTGATGGGGCATTCATACATATAAAACAATCATGACAGAATTCCCATATGATATGCAAAACAACCCTACCATTTAAGCATGCAACCAAACTACATATTAAAATCCGTTAGAATCACATAACGGAGTTTAGTTCATGTCTGAACCAAAAGCCATTATGGGATCAACGCTAAACATGATCAATAAGCAAACAATTGAAATATAAAAGATAGAACGATCAAACCCAATTGCTGAATAAAAACCAATGATCAACGATTAAATCCTCATAGAAATCCAGTAAATAATAATAAAAATCCACAATGACAGAGAATCCCAAGAAGAATTGGAGAAGTAGATGTTTTGGCCTCGTTCTAGGTTAGACTCTCCCTCATAGTGTAAACCCTAGTTACGATATGAAAAATACGCTAAAAGTATCAATTCTCTTGTCTGACACCAGTCAGAATCATTTTAAAAACAATTACAACTCATTTAATTAAAAATTAAAATAAAACAAATACCCGACTTGACATCGCCAACAGCATGTATGCTCCCTCCAAATCGTTCTTTAGCGCGTATGAGACTTGCGAAAAAGTATGCCTGTCGGTAGGAGTCCTCATGGCAGCACGCACTCTCAAGGCTTTTATATCATCGCGACACCGCGATCTGCAAGTTCACGGTTACGGTCCTATCATGTTCTTCTTGTGACTTATTCATTCATGCTTAGTTTTCTTCCATGCTTGGTCTTTTTGCTTCATAGTACCTTCATATCGAGGCAAATCCCAGCTTGCCTCGCCTTCCATGCATCCATTAGCCTCGTGCCCTCTAATACCACCAAAATTAAGCCGATTCACGCACTTATTCACCAAAAGGAGTTTTAAGTAAATGCAATGCAAAATATCATGAAATGCAACTAAAACACAATAAAATGTACTTGAGATGAGCATAGTTAAGCGTGAATTGGTATTCATAAGTAGGTAAAATACCACTTATCAAGTACACGGATTTGGGGTGTCACAGGTTGGTATCAAAGCTTTAGGTTATGAACCTTAGGTGGGAAACCTTAGGAAGTAACCTTTAAGGAAGCGAGAAAATATAGAGGTGTTTAACTCTTACTGAGTTTTAAGGAATGGATTAAGGTATCCATTGAAGCTAAATAATAAAAGACATTATGTGCTATGTGTTAATAACTTATGTGCTCGCGAGTATCGAAAATATTAAGTAAAACTTAAAATATTTCATTGTCAGGATGTCTACTGAAGGAGGAACTTCGCAGAGGTTTTCCTATTATTTAAGTCTTACACGTATAAGAATACTGAACTGGTTCGGGCACACAAGTAAACAAAAGCATATGTGAGTTAACACTCTGGAAGGGAAGTGACTCCAGGGTTGGAGTCACGACCTATCTCACAGGATACTTTTCCACAAGAATACAAGCCGGGCCACATAAGTCTACATATGCCTATGAGGCGAATTGCTTGATGAAGGACAGGAAGGCAGTGCGGTATGTTTGGGCTACAATGGTAGCCAGAGCCACAGGACAGAAGCTAGTAGCTACTTCCAACTTTAAAACTGAGCTCTTGAGCTACTAAGCTCTTGAGCTCTGCTAAGGAGCTAAGGAGCTAATAGGCTAACCTCCCCTGAGGAGAGGCGAGCGCTTCGGAGGGAAAGCGTTCGGCTCTTCATGTGCAAGCCAACTTCGATCCAGCTAGAGGTGATACCTCGGTACCTAGAGAGGATGAACCCAAGAGATATTCATGTAATCTGGAGGCAGTTGGTCCAGGAGGATGAGCCTATGGTGATCCGTGGAGGATAGTTCGAGGAGGTGAGAGGAGGATGATGAGGAAGAGGATCTTGAGGAGTTTCCACCAAACTCTATGTCGGTAGAGATGTATGATGCTTTGTATGGCCAATAACATGGAGTTTCTGGGGCGAGGTTGAAGAAGTGAAGGAGGTGGTTGAGATGCATCACGCCTCGGTGGAGCAAAAGGATGCGGAGATTCAGGAACTTGATTCGAAACTTGGAAACACGGAGTGGGACCTAGTTCATACCAAGGGTCAGCATGAAGACATGTTGGCAGTACATGAGAAGATGAAGACGGACATGGAGAAATTGAAAGATGATTTCAAGGAGGAGTCAGCTAAGCATGCAAGAGCGGAGGATACTTGGATGAAGGCAACTCAACGTGCAGACCGTGCTGAAGCTAAGGTCCAAGTGAAGAAAGCTAAAATGAAGGAGATGAATTATGCTTTTAATTCGGCGATTGATAGGGCCCAGGATCGAGTCTATTATTACCCACCTCAATTTGAGAATTCGCTGTGGTTTGTGATGGATCGCAGAACGGTGTCATGTCATAGAGGAGGGCGTCGAAAGCCTTGACGTCTTAATATGCCTACATAGAATAAGATAGATAATAATATGTGGTCAATTATGTGAATAAATAAATTGTGAATCCCTTATTTAGTGATGAATAAAGGGATAGTATGAGTATGTAATCCTAAAAATTATCTAGTTCAGGAAAGCGAATGTTTATAGCGGTTATGCTATCTTAATCATGTTCTAAAACTTTATGAATGAATAAAATATTAGAGTTTATTTGAAATTTTATGTGTTAAAGCTTTAATCTTGGAATGTTTAAGTTAGACTTTAAATACCTTAGAAGTTGAGTAATGAGCTAAGAAGCGTATATCTTAACAAAAAAATGCCTCCTAGATGAAGACAACCACGTCAGCAAGCACCTCCTGAGGGGTCTTCCAATAATAATAACGAGACCAACGCTAATCCGATTCAGTAGTTGGTAGCTCTATTGATGGGTGCACTTGCGAATCAACCGCAGGCTCAAGTCACGACTTTCAAGGAATTCAAAGCGGTTGGACCACCAGAATTTCAAGGGTCTATAAATCCAGTGGAAGCCCAAACCTGGATCATGGAAATGGAGAAGGTGTTCGACATTGCTAGAGTTAACGAAGATCGTTTGCATTACATAGCGTTCATGCTTTGAAATCCGAAGCTAGCTCTTGGTGGCAAGCAAACAAGGTTAAGTGGAGGACAAGGGTGATAGCGTGGGATAGATTTAAGGAGATGTTCTTTGAAATGTACTTTCCAACAAGTTCTCGAAATCACCGGAAGTGAAATTTCTTGAAATGACGAGGAACTATAACGGTGCTAGAATATCTTTGCGAAGTTTAACGAGTTGGCAAGGTTTACCACTTATCAAGTCAATCTTGATGGTGCGTAAAGTGCGAGAAGATTTGAACAAGGATTGAAGCCACGGCTTTACAACAGGTTTCAATGTTCCAATTAAACACGTTCTTGTTTGTCTTTGGAGAAGGAAATTATCGCGGAAGGTGGGCGATGCCTTGACCAAGTACAATCTGAAGAAAAGAAGAAGAAGAAGAAAAAGAAGAATGAAAATGAGAATAAAATTTGGTGGTAGTAATCTTTGGAAGTAACAATCGAAGAGAAAATGGAGTGAGAATTACATTTGCGGGAGACGGACAAATCGGCAGGAAGAAAAAGTTTGAGGCTTGTGCAAATTGCGGGAAGAACCATACTGGGGTATGTTTGAAGAGAAAGCGAGTGTGTTTCAACTGTGGTCAGGAGGGACACATTGCACCGAACTGTTTTAGTCCAAAGAAAGGAGCATGCTTTACCTGTGGTTCAAAGGATCACATGGCTCGTGATTGCCCTAAGAAGCCAACGGGAAGTGCTAGTGGCGGAAAAGGAAACAACAACGGTGGTGGTGCATTGACTATCCTTTGGACCAAAGACATCAAGCCGACCTACTACGAGGACTTTCAATATGGCCAAATGCGAGGGATCTTTATGCTGATCTAAGGATGTGGTGTCAAGTATCATTCAGATTAATGGTATTAATGCTTATGTACTATTTGATTCGGGTGCTACTTGTTCATTTATATCCGATGAATTTTCTCAGAACTTAGATTTGCCTCAGGAAGAATTAGAATTTCCCTTAAGTATAGAGATTGCGAATAGGGAAGTGATTCCTGTTAGATTTATATATAAGGATTGTAGAGTGGATATGAAAGGTCACGAAATGACGGTAGATTTGATACCAATTAGACTTGGTGAATTTGATGTTATATTGGGAATGGATTGGTTATTCAATTACGGAGCAGTAATTGATTGCCAAAGGAAGTGTGTTAACCTTATGCCTCCGTCAAAGGTTGTGTTTTATGGCAGCAAGTAACCTCTACAAGCAAGTTGTTCAGCTGGTGATGCAAAGCGAAGTTGTTGAGACAAGGATGTGTAGGATATTTAGCCTACATCGTCGATCTGTGAGAAGAAGAATCTTGAGGTTAGAAGAATCTTGATCATAAGAGATTTTGCATACGTATTTCTAGACGATTTGTCGGGTCTTTCGCCGAATCGACAAATCGAGTTTGTGATTGATTTACTACCAGGAATGACTCTGATATCTAAGGCACCATACAGAATGGCCCTGGTAGAAATGAAAGAGTTGATGGTGCAATTGCAAGAATTGCTCGATAAGAAGTATATTTAGCCAAGTGTGTCGCTATGGGGAGCACCGGTGTTGTTCGTTAAAAAGAAAGATGGATCAATGCGGCTCTGCATTGATTCTAGAGAGTTGAATATGGTCATGATTAAAAATAAGTATTCATTGCCTAGAATCGATGACCTGTTCGATCAGTTGAAGGGAGCGAGATATTTCTCGAAGATAGACTTGAGAAGTGGTTATCATCAGTTGAAGGTGAGGCCGGAGGATGTACCAAAAATAACGTTCAAAACTCGGTATGGTCATTACGAGTTTTTGGTTATGTCTTTTGGTTTAACCAATGCACCTGCAGCGTTCATGGACTTGATGAACAGGGTGTTTAAACCATTCTTGGACAAATTTGTAGTGGTGTTTATTGATGATATATTGGTGTATTCCAAAACCAAGGAGGAACATGTGGAACATTTGAGATTGACATTGGAGACGTTGAGAAAAGAGAAGTTATACGCTAAGTTCTCAAAATGTGAATTTTAGTTGGAGCGATGTCACGATTTCTGAACACGTTATTGATAAGGGCGGAATTTTGGCGGATCTATCAAAGGTTGAAGCGGTAATAAATTGGGATCAATAGAAGACAACATCGAGAAGTGAGGAGTTTCTTAGGATTGGCGGGTTATTACAGGCGTTTTATTCAAGACTTTTCCAAGATCGTGACTCCGTTGACGAATTTAACTAGAAAAGAGGTTAAGTTTGTTTGGACAGAGAAGTGTGAGGAAAGTTTTCAAGAATTGAAGAAGAGGTTGAGTTCAGCACCTGTGTTGTCATTGCCTGATGATACAAAAAATTTTGTGGTGTATAGTGACGCATCGCATAAAGGACTAGCCAGTGTGCTTATGCGAGCAGTAGAGTTATTAACGTATGCATCACGTCGATTGAAAGATTATGAAGAAAGTGTATCAGACTCATGACTTAGAGTTAGCTTGATGGTGTTTGCCTAAAAATTTGGAGACATTATCTTTATGGAGAGGTGTGAGATATATACCAACCATAAAAGTCTGAAGTATATCTTTACACAAAAAGATTTGAACATGCAACAAAGAAGATGGTTGGAATTGATCAAAGATTATGATTGTGAGATTTTTTATCATCCCGGAAAGGCGAATGTTATTGCTGATGCCTTAAGTAGGAAGGGACGGGAGAAGTTAATGATGTTAACTGATCAAGAAAAGTTAGTGTCGGAAATGGCTAAGATGGAGTTGGAAATTAAATATCCGACAGAATCCGATGAAAAGTTGTTCCAAATAGGAAATAGTTCAACGTTGGTAGATAAAGTGAGAAATGCACAACTTCAGGATGAAGACTGCGAAAAGATAAAACAGAAGATATCTGAAGGTGAGAAAAACAAATTCAAAATCGATTCGGAAGGGTTACTTCGATTCGAAGGGAGAATTTGGGTTCTGCAAGTACTAGAGGTTAAAGAAGAAATTCTGAATGAAGCTCACAACTCACAATATTTGATTCACCCTAGGAGTACAAAGATGTACCAGGATCTTAGACATCATTGTTTATGGTCGAATATGAAGAGGGATGTGGCTGAATGTGTGGCAAAATGTTTAACATGTCAGAAAGTTAAAGCTGGACATCAAAGGCCAAGCGGATTGTTACAACTGTTGGAGATACCAGAATGGAAATGGGAGCATATCACAATGGATTTTGTGGTAGATCTTCCAACGAATCAGCAAGGTTACGACGCCATTTGGGTGATTGTTGATCGACTAACGAAGTCGACACACTTTTTGCCAATTAAGATTCGATTTACCTAGATCGGTTAGCAAAAACGTACGTAAAGAAATTATGTCAAGACACGGTGTACCAGTGTCTATTGTATCAGACGAGCAGAGATCCACGTTTCACATCTAATTTACGAAACGACTACAAGAATGTTTGGGAACACAACCGAGAATGAGCACGACAGTACCATCCTCGAGCCAAGCCAGACGAGTGAGTGAGAGAACCATCCAAACACTAGAAGATATGCTCGAGGCATGTATCATGGATTTTAAGGGAAATTGGGATGACCATCTGCCATTGGTGGAATTTGCTTATAATAATAGTTATCACATGAGTATTGGCATGCCGCTATACGAGCGTTATCTGGCAATGAGAAGTGCGAACTCCATTATGTTGGGATGAGGTAGGTGAGCGCCGCCTATTGGGTCCGTAATTGGTGCAACAGTTCGTCGAAATAATCAAGGTTATTCGAGCAAAATTGATCGCAGCACAAGATCGACAAAAGAAATATGCCGATCAGCATCGCCAAAATAGGGAATTCGATGTCGGTAGTTATGTTTTCTTGAAAGTGTCTCCCTGGAAGGGAAAGATTCGGTTTGGCAAGAAGGGGAAATTGAGCCCTAGATTTATAGGACCTTTTGAAGTGCTTCGACGAGTTGGCGAAGTGGCGTACGATGTAGCTTTACCTCCAGAGTTGGAGCATATTCATAATGTTTTCCATGTATCAGTATTGAGGCCGTATAAGCCTGATTATAAGCATGTTATAGAATATGAGCCCTTACAATTTGAGAAAGATTTGTCCTATGAAGAAGTCCATGTTCAAATTATTGACAGAAAAGAGCAAGTACTGAGGAATAAGGTGATACCTTCTGTTAAGGTAATCTAGAGGAACCACAATGCTGAAGAAGCTACGTGGGAACTTGAAAGCGTTATGATGAAGAATTATCCTCAGTTGTTTGCTTGATTTTGTATAGCGATTCTAGGGACAGAATCTTCTTAAGGAGGGAAGAATGTAACGAATAAATTTTTCGAGTTGTGATTCTGGGGACAGAATCCTTTTAAAGAGGGAAGGATGTAACGATCGAGAAATTTGTAATTTAATTTAAATATTTATGGAATTAAATAAATATTTTAAATAATTTATTTATTGAGGAAAATAAATAATTAATGAATTGTGGTGAATTAATTTAGTAATTAAATTGATTATTAATAATTAAATTGAGTGTTGATAATTTTATCCGGAGGATTTAATTTAAGGAAATAATTAAATTAAATTAATTGCTTAATATTTAAGAAATTAATTAAATCAAATGAATTATTTAATTTAAAGAAAATATATAAATTAAATATAGTAATGTGTCTAATTTATTAATTAAATTAGATATATAATTATTTATTAATGATAATAAGATTTTTGTTATTAGTATTATAAGTTATTTAAATTAATCAACTACAAGTGTGACATAAAACTATATAATATAAATGTTATTAAAATAATTTAGTTGGGAGAGTTTTTGGTTAGCCAAACATGGCCTTATAGCCTTTTGGCATTATTCAATGACAAGTCTTTTATTTTTCTAACGTAAGAGAGGCGTGGGAGTCAGTTTATAACTCTACGCATTATTTTCTAAGGCTTGTTAGCATAGAAAGAAATAGAGGAAGAGAGAATTGCAGAGGAGATTGAGAGTGAGAGCTTGAGAGATTATTCTGAGATTTCAAGAGGAAGGAGAGGATTGCTAAACCTAGTCACCATCTTTTGCTAGCCAATAATAAAAGATTAAGGTATAACTAATTTTAATTCTCAGACTTGTGATTTTCTATTCTCTGTAAATTGGTTTTGTGGATTTGTTGTTAAAGCGTTATGTGTATGGTGTGTATTATGTTGTAGAATCTATTAATTATCTTGTATGCGTTTTGTATCAGTTATCAAATTCATGAGAAACTGGTTGTAGGAAGAAAAGGAATTAGCAGTGTTTATATTCATATGTTATGGCCTTAGAAAGTATCAATTTTAGTGGTCAATTTGTGTATAAAACTCTAAATTGACGCTTTCATATGGTAGTTCATTGAAATACGAACACAACGTAATTTGGATGGAATGATTTGGTCAAGTAACGAGTTCACAGTGATGATGTTTGGACAGACTATCAAAAATAGAGTTTTATGTGAAAACATGATAATTGAGAAATTAAAATAGTTCTAGTTGTTGTTAAATTGTGCTAAGTGGCTAAATATGTTAGCAATCATGATATGATAGTTGTATAATTATTTTACGTGTTGTTATCATTGTTTGATGGGTGAATTTCGTGTTAGTTGGGCTAAAAATGGCTACTGTTCACTGTCTTCTCTCTGCGTTCGTCTGAACAATTTGCCTTATAATCGTGTTGCTGTGAGGGCAAAAATGGCGCAATTGCTACCAGTCCCAAACTTATGTGTAGGCAATAATTTCCACACCTACTAATCTGAGATGATGTAGTCTGCTTATTTGCAGATCATGTGTAATAGACTTATATTAGTTTAGCATACATGTTAACAATGTTGAGGCATGATATAAACTATAATAACAGATGTTAATGTGTTGAAATGCAAAGTGCAAAGATTTGAAGTAATTCTTTAAATAATCTATAAAATGAAACCAAATGGGATGTTTTCAAAAGTTAAATGTAAATGATAAGGTTTATAGTGTGATTTCAGA
This sequence comes from Panax ginseng, assembly GCA_020205605.1. Lineage (NCBI taxonomy): Eukaryota > Viridiplantae > Streptophyta > Magnoliopsida > Apiales > Araliaceae > Panax > Panax ginseng. Next base: position 57,580,411 of record CM035149.1, on the reverse strand, counting down.
ATTGTTAAGGTGTTAACCTACGTAGTTAGGTGTTAAGTTAGGGTTGTGACCTAAATGATGGTTTAAACCTTAAATTTAATATTCATGCAATTAATTGTTGTTGCGATTTCAATGATATGTGTAGGATAATTGGAGATTATTTTATGTTTGTATAGCTTACAATCAAGGCAAGTTTCTAACTCTACCTTGTTATTATTGAGCAAGTTCTTCAATCTTAACTCTTTACATTGAGCAAAGCTTTCTAACTTCATTCTTTTCATATTGAATGCAAGTTTCCATTCCTATTGCGCAAGTTCCTAATAATCTTTATGAAGTTGAGCAAGCTTAACCTATCTTACGTATGTTTATACAAGCTTATGTAACCTAATTCGTTACATCGAGCGAGTTTTACTTTCCTTATTATTATTTGAAGCATATATTGTTCTAGTACATTGATTTATAGAAGATTGTTCTAAACTCCTTTGAATATAGCACTTTGCATGTATATCATGTTATTCAGTTATAATTATTTCTTATATCCGATCTTTAACTTTAATAGCCTTGATCAATTATACATTCTTGTATTAAACCTTTACTGATGTAAATAGAACAGTGTTCTAAAATTCTAGAAACACTGATAAGTTAGTTCCAAACTAAACTTTCTTTAGTGCGAAAAATTCTAAATTCAAACTAAGACGAACAACCCTAACATAGGGGATTTTGTACGTGTAACGTTTAGATGTTTGTGCACAATACATGGTACAAAGTGCTGATCCTCCTAAGTACGTTAAGAAGGGTCCGTATAGTCTAAGTGACTGTTAAGGTTGGATAATAATACATAAGTACCGGGGACATAGTTCATGGTCTTAAGACCCTCAGATAATTAAAGTTCAAACTTGTTTTCTAGTTTGATTTGTGGAACAAGTTCCTTATTGTTTAGCTTTCGTTGTTCACTCTCATGTTATTATCATTTCTACTTTTTATATCAGTGAGCATTTGTTTGCTCACTCTTGCAATTAATACTGCAGCTAAAGTGGAGAAAGTTAATGAGCCGTCGACTAGCAAAGGCAAGGGCAAGATGTCCAAATGATGAAGACTTATGAGAATTTTATTTTAATAAATTATGTTAAAGACTTGTTTTATTTTATGACGTATTCTGTAAACTTATGTAATAATTTTAAGGTTAGATTACCTAGGATTTATTTTGAAATGATGATGTAACCTTTTAATGGGAAAGATTATTGTTTAAGTTATTTAAATTATGTCTTTATCCTTTATTGATGGGTAGTTAGATGTAATAGTTTTGATAAGTGAGCACCAAATCCTGTGGGAATGAAGTACCTGGATTTGGGGGTGTCACACCCTACATTGCGCCATCTCAACATCTCATACAGACATTCCTACACAGCAATGTCCCACAAGAACCAAGGTGGTCCAATCCCGAGTGACTACTACGCAAGGCAGCACATCGGATAGAATTTAAAGCTTGAAGACCAAGGGCATGGTCTCATCTTCCTGACTTCATACAACCTCTAATCCCATGTCATGGCATAGCTCTCAGCAATGACGGTCCAAAATAGGTCTTATACACCTCAATCGGATGCCCGGATTGCAGTTCTGAAAGTTCGAGCAGACATCACAGTGCACACGTGCACGTACTTCAAGACAGTGGGACCCGCGGAGCTCGGGGTACCTCAGGCAGCCGCAGGTTCACCTACATCTCCCCCCCCCCCTCTATAAATAGAGTGCTTGGGGTGGCCATTTAAAAAAAGAAAAAAGGCGAGGAAGCCCTGTCCAATTTGCTCTATACACACCCTAAACTGAGTGCTTTCTCATTTTAAACACTTGTAAGCTCATATATAGCTACTTTTCTTACCGGCGGGTGCCGAGTGTTCATCCACTTTAAAGTCATTGAAGTCTTCTTTGGCAGTCCACTGTAAGCCTTCTTACACACCTTAAAGCCTTTCTCTTCATCTTTGCACACACCTTTCTTCACGTTGAGAGTCGTGTTGGGTATGTATGCCCGAACTTTGGTTCGTGGTTTCATTTCTGTTTGTATATACATATACATATACATATACATATACATATATATATATATAGACTAACATTATCGAGTTATGCCTCAATTGAGCCTGGACTTACGTCCGGAGCGTTTACTTGCTTTATATATATATAAACTGTTGTCGAACTCTATTCGATGAGCCTGGATTTTATATCCGGAGCATTTATTGCTTTTATATATATATACTTATAAATATGAACTCTTATTAGACTATATTCGATGAGCCTAGATTTTATATCCGGAGCGTTTATTGCTTTTATATATATATATATATATATATATATATATATATATCACTTTTCGTCTCGCCTGGAGTTTACTTCGTGGCGGTTGATTGCTTTTACAGCTTTATTTACATTTTCAATCACCCATGGAGGTGCTTCGTGGTGGTTGATCATGTCTCTCTCTCTCTCTCTTTTATATATATATATATATATATATATATATATATATATATATATATATATATATATATATACTTTTATATATAACTGCTTCTTTGCTTTCATATAAATTATGGCATCATGTGAGCCTAGGAATCATGTGATCCTGATTTAGTCTCTTGAATCTAGATTCGGTTCCGTGATGGATATTTTCACGGTATGTGACTTACATTTAATCTATTCACGGTGTTTGGATTTCTCGGATGGTTTTCATGCTCACGAGGAGTTCTACCTTTGCTTTGTACATTATTTTCTCGAATATGCTTCGCATCTCAAAAATAAAAGCAATCAATAGAACATGATAAAATGGAAGTATCAAAGGTCTCAATTACTATTAAGCATAAGGGTTTGAAAAACCTCTTTTTACAAAACATCAACAAGTATATCTTGTTTAAAACTGAATTTTTATATAAATTCAAACCCTATGTATATAGGTGCGAATGAGGCCTCGCACTACTTCCAAATAACAACACATTGACCCACACACACACACATTCATATAACAGTTTCTTGAAAAGTGGCGGTCACCATGGTAACACGGATGTCGGGGGGTGCCTAACACCTTCCCTCCGCATAATCAAGCCCCTTGGACCCTAATGAATCTCGGTTTATAAACCCGGTTTATCGTGTCACATCATCATTTGGGTCGATGTCTGAAACCTTTTCTCGGTTGTGTTGGAACAACCATATAAAAAACCAACTGGCGACTCTTATAGTCCATTCGTTGACATATACATGTCGGACCTTTTCATAACTTGTTTTTTTCAAACAAATCTCACCTAACATGAGAACACCAAAGAACAAGAACAGAAAAGGGACAAATAAAAATCCCGACGTCGACAGGTGGCGACTCTGCTGGGGACTCCAGTAAGAGGGCTTAAGTCGCTATTACAATCTTTTCAAAACTGTTATATGCTTGTGTGTGGATGTTGCATTTATATTTACGATGAATGTGTACTAATGCATATATTTATTGCACGTAATGGTTTACACTATATCTGCTCGTGATATTAGTGCTTCGCACATGTCATTATTTTTATAAACGGTAAGACACGTTGTATGTGAATGTATGTTGTGTGGTTCCTCCACCAGGAGGCTATCCTGTCGGTGTTTGATTACTGGACTCGTAGGGAGACTAATTCCAACGAGGCTCAGGAAAGGCACCACCCAGATTCGCTCCAGTTGAAAGACCGGATTAACTTCTCGTCAAGTAGATTGCGATGATATGGGAACCTTCATGCCAAAAAGTCGCGATAGTAAACCTAAGATAGGTCAGCCTCTGATAAACCAAACGCGGAGGAAAGTCTCTTCATACTTTCCATTTTTCAATTACTTGTAAAAATATTTACTTGTAATGTCATTCCATGTCAACCTCATTGTAATGGGAAATATGAAGAAATATGTGTACATATATATTTAAATTAATATGCTATCCTGTATTACAAACAGCTAACATCCGTTTTGCAGGATAATATTCCTAAAATGGATACATCACATAGCATGTAAACATTTACACATTCCCTAAGACTAAACTATGCAAGTCTTCTGTAGGGAAACAATTAGGCCTGTTACCCGTGCAAAATCCAAAAAAGGCCACGAGCCTACAGCCAATCATGTCTTCATCTGACCAGTCTAATCCCGTTTCTCGCAAATAATTTGACGGATTAAGTTAACAAATTACAGATTTAGTTGTTCTGCTTAAAGAACTACCTCAGTCTACTCAGGGACCAAAAATGCCCACACATACAGAATCCTCTACACAGGAAGGAACCCAAGGTTCGGATAAAATAAGTCTGTAATTTCAGTTGATTATAACAGACAAAAACCCTGAAAATACTCATCTCAAAGGAGATCTAGACACCGGTGACATCAGGAAAAAAGTCCTTTAAATGGAAGAAACCCTTCGTTCTATCAAAGGAATTGGAGCACACGGGAGTGTCTCATATGTTGACCTTTGTATATTCCTTGGTGTTCATTATCCAGAGAAGTTCAAAACTCCTGACTTTGAAAAGTATGACGGGTTAGGAGATCCTTACACGCATTTGAAGGTGTTCATTGGAGAACTTGGATCTTATGTAGAGGACGAGAAGCTCAGAATGCAGTTGTTCCAAAAGAGTCAGACTGGAGAAGCTCGTTCGTGGTATACCAAATTAGACAACTCAAAGATCCATAATTGGGAAGATCTAGCTCATGCCTTCCTCACTCAATACGACTTCCAGGTCTCGGATGGCTCTGACCGTACCCGGATTACCAAGGTCAAGAGCAGGTCAAATGAGAGTCTTTCAGAGAGTATGCTCAAAGGTGGAGGCGCCTTGGTGCTCAAGTTATTCCTTCTATGATAGAGTCAAAAATGGTTATGACCTTCATAAATATACAAGAAGCTCCTTTCTATGAGAGAGTCTTAGCTAGCATTGGTAAACCATTTTCTGAAATGATCAAACACGGAGAGATGGCTGAAATGGGATTGAAGTCAGGAAAGATTCAAGACCTAGCCACTCTTAAAGCAGTTGCTGAACACATCCAGTTCAGAACTTATGGAAACAACCCCCGGAGGGTCCATAAAAAGATAGAGGAGGATGTTTCCTTGATACTATAAGGTCAAAAAGGCAATCAGAATATGCCTATCCAGAGAAAAAATTACTCCCCTTTTCAAGCATAGTCTTCAAACCCTCCATTGCTTAAAGGTGGAGAAGTAAAATACACTCGAACATTCACACCCTTAGGGGATTCGCTCAAGAACATTCTTACTCTTCTGACGACTCAGAAGAAAATCACACGTCTTCTTCCACCAGTTAACCCGGATGGGAAGGGTTTCAATGCTACTCGGAAGTGTGCTTATCATGCCGGGGCACCTGGACATAATACTCAGGATTGTTGGGCCTTGAAATGCAAGATCCAAGATTTAATAGACAACGGTGAGATCGTGGTCACCAAGCCAGATTAACCTCACGTGCAAGACAACCCTCTTCCTCAGCACAAAGAGGAAGAGGTCAATATGATTAATTAGAGCAGTGGATAAAGTTCCAATTTTAATGGTGAATCATCCCAGACCATCAAAGACGGTGTTGACAAATGGGATTATGCAAAGTTCCAATTTGTGATGGAACGAAAGATAAAAGCTCTATGTAAGCAAATTGAGCAATTGGTAGAACTGGTGATCCATCAGCATCAAGTCACACGCCAATTAGTCAGCTAGAAGCATGCTAGTCCCCTCCCTTTTGTTATGAATACTCCATCATCACCTTCAGAAAATGAAACACTGGAGGACAAAGTTGCGAAGAGAGCAAATGCCAAAGCCCGTCGGGATTTTGCCAATAGAAGGGAATTTATATACCTGGGCTAACCTATGGAGGAGATATTTTAGATGCTGATCAATGAAGGAAGGATCACCTCACTTCTACCTCTAATTAATCCCC